>CM053790.1:185549162-186749162 GCA_028749045.1 Cupressus sempervirens
TCAGAGCCTGAGTTTCTACATTGGGAACTTTGGGTATTTTGGAACAACTAGAACTTGAACTATTAGGTGTATCTCTTTAACTTGAAACTAGGTAAATTGAAAATGGAACTTGATCTGTGCTGGTATGTTTTCATACTTTAATACTTAGTTGTCAAAATAGAAAATTTACTTAGACCTAAACATAGAACTGAACTTAGTCTATTGTAACATGTGACTCTTGATTGTAATAGTACTCTGTACTGTTGTAGGATGGTATCTGGGACTAGGTCTTCTGTTAGAGGCCGAGGTAGGGGCCATGGAAGAGGTCGTGGTCATGGCAGAACTGTCAATTCCCATGAGTCTGCCCATGAGGGATCAGTTCATATAGAGAGCAGGGAAGAGCACTCTAATAGGCAGCAGGAAGAGAGCTGTAGAGAGGATCAAGCTGAGTTTGAAGAGGTTGGTCTGAGATAGTTGATGCGGACTATTCTAGAATGTCTACCTCTTGTTCAAGAATAGCCTAAAGTGCATCAGACAGAACAAGAGTATAGACCTAGATCTAGAAGCCCTCGAAAGGATCGTCAGAGGTCCATTGTGTCCACTCAGATGAAGGATCTTTCAAGATCCAAGGTTAAGCCTTTCAATGGGCAAGGGTCTGGTTATATGGCCGAGCAGTGGCTAATTTCTCTTGACAGGATTTTCGCTATGCAAGACTTTGACAGCAATGTTAAGGCAAGATTTGTGATCACCAATTTAGAGAACTTTGGAGCCACTTGGTGGACAATTGAGGAGAAGAAACTAGGGGTCGATATGAGCAATGTCACTTCGGAACTATTTTTGGAGAGTTTCTGAGAATGATTCCTACCAGAGGAATGGAAATGGCAAAGGGCAGATGAATTTCATAATCTCAAGCAGTGCACTATGTCAATGACCGAGTATGAGCATAAGTTTTATGAGCTCATGTCTTTTTCAGGATTCAGTGAAAATTCAGCTCAATTCACACAACATTTTATTAGGGGTTTGAACAACCGTATTATTGGGGGTATCAAAGTATTTGAGCCAAAAACCCTTAAGGATGCAGTACATCGAGCAATCCTTGTTGAGCAAAGTGTCAACCTTGGTCAAGGTGGTTTTGTAGAAGTGCCAGCAGCGTCAGGACCTAAAAGAAACTTTAATTTAGATAGTAACAAGAAGCCTTTCTCTTCTAAGGGAAAATAGTTTCACCAGCAGTCTCGGCAGACGCAACAACAGAAGGGATTTAATTCTCAGGCTCAAGGTGGTGGCAAAGGTTCTAACTTTAAGAACAATCGCAATGCTCAATGTAATAAAAAAAATCAACCCAATCAGCCAGCTTAGAGTAGTCAGTCGTTTGTTAGCAGGAATAGCCAACAGCAATCAAATGTACCACCTATGGGTAGAGGGTCTGGCAGGAATACAGAATGTTTTTCATGTGGACAGATTGGTCATTATGCAGCTTAGTGTCCACAGCAAGTGCCTTAGTTTTCTGGACCTAGGCCTACAGCCTCAAAGCCTATAGTAGGTGATGCAGGTAGAGCTCATAGAGTGTTTGCAGCAGTTGATCACCGTCAGGTGGATCATCAGGGTACAGTGGTTGAGACCACAGGTGCTATTCGAGGTATATCTCTTTCAGTATTATTTGATTCGGGAGCTACATATTCATTTATTTCACCATCTATAGTTTCTAAGTGTAAGCTAGATGCGGTGAAGCAAGATCATGGTTGGCAAGTGGAACTAGCCTCAAGTATCAAGTTCTCCACGAATTCTGTAATTCATAAGTGTGGGCTTAGCTTAGGAAGCTTTGTTTTGGTAGTGGATCTTTGAGTCATACCCCTTGGTTCCTATGATGTGGTTTTAGGCATGGATTGACTTGGAACTCATAAAGCCAATATAGATTGCAGGAAGAAGATAATTATGTGCCAAGATGACCAAGGGAATGATGTAAGGATAGTTGGGATACCAAGGCCTATATCTCTGCGGATGATTTCTGCTATGCAAATGAAGTGAAGTTTCCATAAAGGATGTCAAATATTTACTGTTATGGTAAATGATCTTGATGAGGAAGATCCTATGAGGAAGACTTTAGATCACCCAATTTTGCAAGAGTACACAGATGTTTTTCCAAGTGAGATTCCAGGCATGCCTCCAAAGAGGGATATCGACTTTAGCATTGATCTAGTTCCTGGAGCAGAACCTATCTCTAAAGCTCCTTATCGCATGACTACACAGGAACTGGGAGAGTTATGTCTTCAGTTAGAGGAACTTTTGGCCAAAGGGAGCATTCGACCTAGTGTATCACCATGGGGAGCTCCAGTGCTCTTTGTGAAGAAGAAAGATGGTTCTTTGCGCCTTTGTATCGATTATAGACAGTTGAACAAGGTGACTATTAAGAATAGGTATCCTTTGCCTAGGGTTGATGACCTATTCGATCAGATCAAGGGGGCTACAATTTTCTCCAAGATTGACCTTAAGTCAGAATACCACCAGCTTTGCATTAAGGAAGCTGACATTCACAAGACCACTTTTCGAACTCGCTATGGATATTATGAGTTCATAGTGGTACCTTTTGGGTTGACTAATGCTCCATCAGTATTTATGAGTTTGATGAATGGTGTTTTTCGATCATATCTGGACAGATTCATACTTGTGTTTCTTGATGATATATTGATATATTCCAGGAATCAAAAGGAGCATGAGGAACACTTGCGGTTGGTATTCCAGTGTTTGAGAGACAACCAGCTTTATGGTAATGCAGCCAAGTGTGAATTCTTCAAATCAGAGATTCAATATTTAGGGCATGTTATCTCAAGTGATGGTATATCAGTGGATCCTGCAAAGATTCAAGCGATAATAGATTGGCCAACACCAACTAACGTGTCAAAGATTCGTAGTTTCATGGGTTTAGCTAGTTATTATAGTAGATTTGTCCAGAACTTCTCTAAGATAGCACATCCTATCACTTCTCTTCAGAGGAGGGGAAAGAAGTTTGTGTGGACAGAGAAATGTGAGGAAGCATTTCAGAAGCTCAAGGAACTTTTAACTAGTGCACCCATTTTAGTAGTACCTGATCCAGATGGAGATTTCATGGTGTGTACAGATGCTTCTCTTGAAGGTATTGGGACAGTGTTGATGCAAAATGGACGGGTGATAGCATATGAATCACGCAAGCTCAAGGATCATGAGCTAAATTATCCTACACATGATCTTGTGTTAGCGGCAGTAGTTCATGCTTTGACAAGATGGAGACACTTCTTGTTGGGGCACAAATTTGAGCTAAACAGTGATCATCGCAGTCTTCAGTATATTTTTACTCAGCCTAATTTGAATGCTCGCCAGAGACGATGGATGGAGTTTCTATGCAATTATGATTTTGAGGTTAAGTACATTCAAGGTAAGGAGAATGTGGTGGCAGATGCTTTGAGTCGCAGGAGACATGTGGTATCATCTATGACTCTTAGTGTTGATTTGAGGGGTTGGATTCTTCAGGCACTTCCCACGGATTCATGGTATCAGGAAGTGTGCAGAGAGATAGATTCAGGAAGACCCTTGGAAGGAAAGTTTGCAGGCTATGTTCGAGAATCAGATGGTCTTTTGAGACATTTGGGGAGGATTTATGTGCCTTTAATGGATGAGCTTTGCAACTGGATTCTAACGGAAGCCCATCGTACACCATACTCAGCACACCCAGGTGTTAAAAAGATGCATGCTAATTTGAGATGTTTGTTCTTTTGGTCCGAAATGAAGCGAGATATTGCTGATTTTGTGGCTAGGTGTCTTGAGTGTCAGAGAGTCAAGGCAAAACATCAGCACTCGGCTGGACTTTTGCAGCCAAATCTTGTTCCTTCTTGGAAGTGGGATATTATTTCCATGGATTTCATTGTAGGATTACCTTTGACAGTTTGTCGTCATGATGCTATCATGGTCACGGTTGATCGGTTGACTAAGGTGGCACATTTTTCACCTATCAGGTCTTCTTACACAGCAGCTTCTGTAGCTAATGTCTTCATGTGTGACATTGTGAGATTACATGGTATTCCTAGGAAGATCCATTCTGACAGGGATCCTATATTCACATCTGCATTCTGGACATCGTTGCAGCATGAGCTTGGAACGCAGTTAAACTTCAGCTTGGCATATCATCCAAAAACTGATGGTCAAACAGAGAGAATGAATTAGGTTTTGGAGGATATGTTATGGATGTATGTGATGGATAGGCAGACACAGTGGGAGGACTATCTCTATCTAGTAGAGTTTGCTTACAACAATGGATATCATAGTTCTATTGGCATGGCACCTTTTCAGGCATTATATGGTCATCCTTGTCGTACACCCTTGAGTTGGGACAACCTTGAGGATTGCATTCTGTTGGGTCCAAAGATGCTTCGTGATATGGAGCAACAGGTAGTGCATATCCGCGAGGATTTAACTACAGCACAGGATAGACAGAAGAAGTATGCTGATGCTCATAGGACAGATAAGCAGTTTGCAGTGGGAGATAAGGTTTTCTTGAGAGTGCGATCGCGAAAGAGTCTGATCCGATATGGAAAGGGTTCTAAGCTAGGACCTCGCTTTGTAGGACCATTCAAGATTTTGGAGAGAATTTGGCCCGGTTGCTTACCACCTTGCTCTACCGCCCAACCTAGCTCGCATTCATGATGTTTTCCATGTTTCAGTGCTTAGGCAGTATATTCCTGATACTGTGCATGTTTTTTATTGGAATGCATTGCAGGTAGAGGACAGGCAACTAGCTTTGGAGCCAGTTGATATTCTGGAGCAACGGGGGTTGACCCTCAGGGGTCGAACCATCGAGCAGGTAAGGGTCCAATGGGACCCTACTGATGATTCTTCAGCTACTTGGGAGGATGCAGCTAGATTGAGGGAGTTATATCCCTATTTGTTTGTAGGCTTTCAGGAGTAAGCCTAACCCAAGGGGGGGTAGATGTAGTGCCTACCCTCATTCACATCTTCTCTAGATATATTATTGCTATTGTTATCAGACTTTGATGGACTAGTTCTATGTAGATGGATTAGTGGTATTGTTTTGACACTATTAGACATTATGTTATGGATTCAGTTATTATATGATGAGATCATTTAGACTTCACATTTCATGTGTGTATGATGATCATTATATTGTTTTTAGTTACTGCTAATGATTAGTTAGATGGTTGATTATCTTATGTGTTTTATTATGGATACTTACCCCATACTTGCATGTGTATGGTGTGCGTGTTTTCTTATTGTATGGCATTTCTGATGTGGTCAAGGAAGGGAGTCGTAGTCACCTGCTTAGTCAGGATCTACACGATGCACCACTTCCTGCCATTGCCTGTTTAGCTTAGCAGTATATATATATATATATATATATATATTGTATGTACATGCATGGCTTTTCTGCAAGTTGCAGGTATCGGGTATCGACTTCCCTGAATTGCCAGGATGAGCATACCCTATTATACTATCTCAATGATAAGAGAGGGGAGATAAATTCTCAAGTCCAAATCCCAAACCCTAAAACTATTTGTCCTAGTGAGTTAGGACAAGTATCTGAGTTGAGTACCCACTGAATGTGTCGGATGACATATTTTGTGATTTTTAATCTTTTAGACTGA
Source organism: Cupressus sempervirens (assembly GCA_028749045.1). NCBI lineage: Eukaryota > Viridiplantae > Streptophyta > Pinopsida > Cupressales > Cupressaceae > Cupressus > Cupressus sempervirens. The sequence continues at coordinate 185,554,772 of CM053790.1, forward strand.
TTTCGTATGAATTGTCCTATGATGGGTTTATATATTTTATCATGAAAGTCTATGGTGAATTTTCCATTAATTAAGTCTTAACAAATAGATTTAATTAATAAATTAATTATTTGAGAAGATTAAATATCATTAATTTGATATTTTTATTATAATTAATTCAAGGAGAAATTAATTGAGAGAAAAGAATTAAATTAAAAGAAAATTAGAAATTAAAATAAATAATAATTATAAAATATTAATAAATTAATAAACAACTATTAATAATAAAAATTATAAAAATTAAAATAAAAGTTATGAAGATTAAAGTGGGAGTTATAAATATTTAAATGAAAATTAATTTAAAAGTTATTGGAGTTATAAGTTTGCATAGGAAATAATGCAGTTCCCTATTTTTCATGTGTCAACAACACGGGGGTTAGTGCATCAATTAAGCACATGGTGTCTACAACCCTAGGGCTTATCAAGAAGGTTGGAAATAGGTCCATGGTTAGTTGGCGATATCTTCCAGCTAATTCTAGAAGCATTCTAGGGTTATTTGGAAGCTCTTTATATTCGGGCATTCTTTAATAGCTTAGAGAGCTGGGACATAGCGTGGATGGTATGGTTAGCGTGGAGAATAGTTGAAGCATTGGAGGATTCAGGAAAATTCTGAATAAGGGAAGCTTGCTCTGTGGGCTTGTCTGAGGATAAGCGAGTTAGCATCAGAATTCGAGTAGATTCTTGTGATTTCATTATGATACTTCTGCATCTTGCTTTCCCCTATCTTCTTCGTATTTTCCATATGTCTTCATTATGCATTTTCAATTTGGGCAATTAAGTTTTATTTAAGGATTCTATATGTTTAGATCTGAAAATAATATGGACTAGGGTTGCAATTCATGGACAAACCCATTAGAATTAGTCATCAGAGAATTTTTAAAAGAACAAGTTTCATAGAGAGGCTCTGAAAATGAAAGCCTGTATTTTTATATACATACTGAGATTTTTTATATTATATATATACATATATATATATACATAAACCTTGCTATATATATATATATACATACATATATATATAATATATATAATATATAATCAAAACCTTATTATGGCGGAATCGCAACTTATTAAATTGCGCCACGATTGTTTGATTAAACAAATACTAATGCATGTTGGGTGGGGGCAGAATCGCACCCCGTACCTGTGCTTTAAAGGGGCGTGTGGTACCTGTGGTGCAGTGTACCCACGACTGCATTGGTCGCAGGGTACCCGCGGCAATGGTCACCACAGTCACAGCCGATGGTATATTCGATTCGGCTCTGTTCTAAGGAAACTTTGTTATTCAATTTCCTTTATGAATCAAAATTAATAAAAATTCGGTTCTGTTTTTTATAAAATGCAAAAAAAAAAAAATATTATATTATATATGTACGTATGTATATGTTTAAATATAAATATATATATATGTATATATATATATATATATATATATATATATATATATATATATATATATATATATGTTATTAAAAGATTTAAAGTTGATAATAAAAGATTTATAAATTCATCTCTTTTTAATGATGAATAGTTTTGTAATTTTATAGTTTTAACTATTATGAATTAATGGTTTAAGATTATAAGATATATGAAGCATATGAAAATTAAGTTAGTGAAAACATTTTTTAAATGTTATAATTGGAAACTGAAGTTTAGAGGGAATTTTTAATCCATCCAAAAATTAATACATGGAAAAACGTAGGAAAATGTTCTTCCTCTAAACTTGGGATACAAAAACTGAGATTTTGCATATGAATTCAAATTTGAAAACTTAGCAAAACCAAAACATGTGTTTACATTGTGAATTCATTATGCTAATGTTTTGGGTTTTGGGTTGACTAGTGTTGACCGGTATAGGACGTCTACCAGAGGCTTGGGGGTTATGTGAATGTGATGTCTTGATGATGTTTTAATCTTGATCTTTATAAACCCAACCATGATTATGTGATGGAATGCTCTATGAGTTGGTTGTGAATACTGATTGTTATAGTTGAGATTTCTTATGTCTGGAACCCTTGACTTAACCATTATTTTGGTCATCGACCAGTTATCCTTGGATATATTCTAGTCGCCATGATGGGACTAATATGTGGATTTATTATTGATGATGTCATGATGTGACATGTTTGACTCAACCATTTTGGAGTCTTCGATCAGTATGATTTTGAGATATATTTTGGTTATTGAGAACCAATGGATATTTTGATTATCAGTGATACTTCAGTTGCCAATAGAGAGTTGTTGTGTTCATGATTTTCTATGGATGTTGCTCATGGTGATTTGATGCTTTTATGCATATTTAATGATTTTTAATCATGGATATTTGTTGATCCTTATTATGGTGATTTTGTGGACATTCTTTATGTTTATGATACCATGAGCATTAGGGTAGGATATCTGCATGTAGTGTCGGGAAGTGGCTTGCAATGGGGGTCGGGGCCCTAAGAGGCTGCCAGGGTAACTCATTGTAAGTTGGTTAATAAGTGATAACATTCACACACTTAATACTAACTGAATGAACCTAAAAAGATAAGAGTTTTTGGTTCTCGCCCATGCCTTGAGTGCTTGTATAGGCTAGGATGGGAGTAGAGAGAACGCATGGTTGCGACCTTGCATTCCATAGTATGCCTTGTCAGTATGAAAGGATACTAGTGGCCGCATGAGATCTGTATGGACCCATGGAGTTTAGCTAACTGCTAGGGTAACTTGTACGAGATAAATGCGATGACACTTTCCCGCTTGCATAGTAGGTTCCTACATGTCATTGTGTGCCTCTGGGAAGTAGATGTCTATTTTGTGATTAGAACCTTTGAGTTAGTATACTTTTAGGATTCCTAGACTTTAGAGTCATGTGCTATGTGGTTTTGATAACTTTTTTGGGATTTGAGATTATCTCCTCAGCACGGTGGGATTGGACCACTTAGGTACCACGCGGTCGGGTGGTAGTGTATTTTCCACTCTTATCATTTGAGATTCATTGAGACTTTGCGGTTAATGCATCCTTCGTGATGGTGGATATGTATCCTTTCATTGATGATTAGCATATGTTAGATGATGATATCTTATGCTTTACTTTTTATGTTAGTAGGATGTTTAGGAGTGCCATTCCTACTATGATAATACCGATGATCTCTTCGGTGCTTGGAATGTTACACACGGAGGGATGGCTAGGATCCATGATGGTCTAATGATGCTATTAACGGTTGGGAGGAAACGTGCACTTAGTTTATTTATTTGATCTTTCTGATAGATGTAAATGACTTTTATGATGATGTATCATGAGTATCATGTGATGTATCATGGATTAGAATAGGATGATGTACTTTATTCTACATATGTATATTCTTTTAAGCCTTCATACCCTGTGACATGTACAGTGGATGAATGAGCAGTTGGATATGTAATAATTGAACATTGGACTTATCATATTATTTCATGTGGATGTGGTACTAGATGGATTCATGTAAGTAATTCACGTTAAGGGGATCTTAAAGAATGTAATCTATTGTATATGTTAAGTTTACTCTTTAGATGGACATTTCTATTGCTTCCATTATCGTGCATAAGTTGTATGTGGTAATTACTTTTTTTTTTTTTAAATGCTACCAAACTTAGTGAAATACTAGGTTAATTCTTTGGATCCCTTGACAGGGCATTACATCAAGAAAGAAAGGCATTGGGGGCCTTAGAGCTAACTTCCCTCCTTGTATCAAGATATTTCCTACTCTATGGAAACCTCATAAGCATTTGGTACAATGTCACCTCTCATAGATTCAAGAGTGGTAGCAATATCATTATTGAAGGCTCTAAGGTAATAAAAGAATGCATTACCAAAAGAAGGATATATTGTAGTAGCTATTCTATCCCATGTCTTTAAAAAAATATAATTAAAAATAGTCATACATTCATGGGATGCCCTCTTGATAGTTGTTAACTATTCTAAAAGTGATAGGTGATCACTTTTGTCCTCAAAATGCTTGCATAGGGCTATTCCCAACCCATCTCAATAAACTATAGAGCTATGAGACAACTCCCTATATCATTGTAATGCTCTCCCTTTTAAGGATGAGGCTAGAAACCTAAATACTATATAATCTTTAGTGATGCCATGAATATTCTAGATGTTAGACACCTCTAGAATATGCTTGATAGGGGAAATGGAGGTTTCACTAGTAAACTCGAGTACACTTTTAAGAGATGATATTTGTATGTCATTTATTTGGGATAATAGGAGAGGAATTCCACCATTAAAGGTGGTGAAAACATGAGCTCTAGATATATAAATGGGTGGTCTATTGATATGAGCATATGGTATTCTAGGTTGAGGTCTAACAATAAAGGGAGTGGAGATGGATCGTCTAGGGGTAATTACTACTATTTCACTCCTAACTAGTGATAGGGATACTCTAGCATTTCTTCTTAGATTAGAAAAAGAAAGCTTCTAGTATTGGAACTTACCTCTAGAAGATGCCCTTGTGTGTGTTTTAGGCATGAATCATAGTAACTTTGGTCTAGAAACTAGATTTTTCTTGAAGCTTGGAGTCACCAAGTACTTTCAAAAAATATTCCTCTTGAAGGCTTTAATATTGAAGGTAGTGCTACCTCCTCAATATGAACATGAAATCTCTCTTTTTATGCTAGTGAACTTAGAATGTTTAATATGAGGATCCCATCAAGCATGCCAAAAACTATTGTCAAAAAATTTTTACACCCTAGTCTAAAGCTTTTACCTAGAGACAACCTCCAAGTTCTAGGACTTGAACAATAAGGTTGCATCTCCAAAGAAGGCAAAATTCCTTGGCTTTTAGGATGCACCTAGATTATACTTGGAGAGAAGAAGGGAAGGGGATTGAATAAAAGTGAACCATCTAATCTATTCTAAGTAGATGATGCACCAAAATAGAGCATTCAAACCAATCTCTACCCATAAATGCACAACATAATTATCATGACAATCCAAAGATATATGGACTCAGAATTTATTTATTTTAATAGCTAAATACATATCAGACAACCAAATGAGTGATATGAGGAAGAAAAGATTAACTTCTTATCATTTATAGGTCAAGATAGATACAGAAATATAGGTTATAGAATCCACAGTACATCAAGAAGAGACAGATAAAGCTTGCACAATACATCAATGGCTAAAGGAGATAATACAAGATGACATATAATTCAAAGGAAAAAGAAGGAATTTACAGTAGTATGCAAGGGAAAAGCTAGAGAAATAGAGAAGATCCAACCCTAAGAAAGATTACAAAACCTTCTTTAATAGTATAAGAATAACTTAGATAGCTTCGACTCTAAGATAAAACTCAATAACTACATTCAAATTTGTAGAGAATAATTTCTGCAAACTAGAAAATATCAGATCACAGTGCAAATCTAGACACAGGAAGATCACTTTTCCACCAAAAGATCTCTATGAGGATAGGAATAATGACCATTAATCTTTTGACTAAGTAGATTGATCAATAGGCGGTGATGGAGCATTCTATTGTATTTATTAGACCTAGGGAATGATGAAAGTGGTTGCAGGAGATCAAAAAGATTGCATCTATCACCAAACAGTTGCTTTCTTTATCATCAATTTGCCAAATTAGAAAAAGGCACAAGTCAACCATATTCAATTATGACTCTGTACCTTTCTGGCTACCTTATTAGTCAAGAATTCCTCTTTTTCTAGCTTGACAGGTGAAGCTCTTTATATATTTTTGGTCAACACTAAAACTCATGATCTTACACTTGTCAACTATGATCAAAACCCTTCATGTCACCTTTTGTTCATAACCCTAACACCTACAATCTTACAATTTTTTACATCTCATAGCATCAGGCTCATCCTTGATTCTCTTTATGATCCTTCAACAACAACAAGACCTATGATCTCATGATAGAATAATGGCATGACAACACCCTTAGCATAAGGTTGCATTACCTTTATTTTCCCCTTGCGATGTCATGGACATGATTTATTTGACCTTCATGATCTTATGATCATAATCCTTAATAACTTTAGCAACCATGGAAATAACCCTTTTGGTCCTAGGATTTTGGTTTAACTATCTTTTATCATGACCTTGGGAGGAATCCTTGCTTTTACTTGTGACCAAACAATAGAGGAATATCATAAAATGAATACACCCAATGTTTATCTAAAACTAGCCTCCATCCCCTTCCTACCTTGTGATCTTATGACTCTAAGATCATACGAACAACCTTTCCCTTCATAGCATTGGCAACCTGGGAAGTCAACCCCATGATCCTATGATTATTGACTTTTGTGGCAGTGAAACACATATCCCTTTGACTCATGGTCCTATAAGGTCCTAATATCACAACAACTTAATGCTATGCCAATTCTCTACCTCATGTCATTGGAACACATCATTGCAACACCTATGATCTCACAATCATTTACTATCATACCATTAGGCAAGACTTTTCTTTGGCTTATGATCCTTTGACTATTTGCAATGTCATGTTAACTCGACCACTGGACCAATAGGAGCCTCTAGCATCTTATCACTACTTGATTTACCTGATGATCCTCCAATATATGAGTTATCATAAGATCAAGACCATACCATTATGTTGTGGCTTCAAGACTTGAAATATAACATGCACTTGAATCTTGTGGTAATTGGGTGGGTTTAAATATTCTAACTCAATCAATGGCAAGAGGGCGTCTTTGGCCAACAATTGCTAAAGTGGATAATAGTTGGTTATGGCATAGGAGATTCTATCATATAAACTTTGAAAATAATGTAAAGGTTAGTAGAACATTTTTATTCAAAGATTTCTTGAAAATAATAAAGCCTACTAATGTGGTTTTTAAAGAATATATTTTGGCTAAGTAGAAGAATGTATCATTTCCCAACAAGAAGTTCACTACCACTGAGAAGCTAGAGATTGTTCACAATGATTTAAGTTATTCTTCAAGGACAAGAGGATTCTATGGAGAAATATATTTCATAATATTTTTTGATGACATAATAATTGGAGGTAATGATGAAACAAGTGATAAGTTTTCTAAAAACTGAATAATGAGTTTGAGATGAGCATGATGGGAGAAATGAAGTCTTTCCTAGGTTGGTAGGTTGTGCAAAATAGTGATGGCATTTTTATTACAAGATAAGTACTTGAAAGATTTATTGAAAAGGTTTGGATAGGAAAGTTTTAAGCCTATTGGTAGACCTATGATAATTGGTCACAAGTTATCTAGCAAAGATGAGACACTTATAGTTGAGCGTAAAATATAGAGATCCATGATTGGAGGTTTGTAATATCTAACTCACACTAGACTAGATATATCAAATGTAGTTGGGATTGTAGCTAGATTTAAACTTGATCCTAAGGAGTATCATTATGCAAAAATAAAGAGGATATTCATATATTTGAAAGAAAAATTTGATTATGGAATATGGTATGAAAAATTGAGTGATTTCCCTCTATGTACATAAATTGATGTGGATTGTGCAGGCAATATGGATGATAGAAAGAGCACTATTGATGGAGAATTATTTCTTGGAGGAAGATTGGTTTCTTGGCTAAGCAAGAAAAAAAATTGTATTTCTCAAAGTATAGCTAAGACAAAGTATGTTGCAGTAGCTAATAATTGTAATCAAGTGATGTGGATGAAACATATGTTGAATGAAATCAAAATTGAGTTTGCAAAACCTATTATCATTTTCTTTGTTAACACAAGTACAATAATCATGTCTAAGAATAATGTATTACAATCTAAGACTAAGCATATTTCTATTAAGTATCATGTATTGAGAGATAAGGCAACAAAAAAGGAGATCAGATTAGAATATGTGAGTACTAAAGATTTGATTATATATATCTTTAATAATCCCTTACCTAAAGATACATTTGAGAACTTGAGATATATACTTGGCATTATGCCCTACCTACTTCTAAGTAGATGATGTAGTAAGTGCATAAGTCTAGTGGAATAGAGCATTATTATTAGACTAGATTGTATGCTAATGCTTCCTATATGGGGGAGTATATGTGATGAGATAAGTCATTGAGGACTCTTGGTATTTGGTCTTGAATAGTGTGTTTAGACACCTAAGCTAGTTCAAGACTTGGAGCAATAAATTGACATAATAAGGGCTTTACCATTGATGTTAATGGGGGTGGAATATGTATAAAAAACATCTCCTAAGTATATATGGGGAAAGTGCATGGAAATCTCTAATTTAATAGGGAGATTTAGAGAGATTCATGTGTAAGAAAGAAGGAGGAATATATCTATGGGGGAGATATGTATTGCGAGTTTCTTACTATGAACAATTGTTGCTGATCCTAAAGAAGAAGAAGAAGAAGAATAGAGTCATGTTCTAGAGGATTTTAGATTTGATTAATGAAGAGGATTTGAGAAGATCAATATAGCACCAACAACATCAATGCATTGATTGGGTATTTGTGGAACTTAGATATTTTTCAACTATGTTGTAATCAATGCCAAAGGGAGAGATTGTTAGCATAAATGTTGATGATACTACATTGGGGGAGTATCCTAAGCATTAGAGAGTATTGACATGTTACATTCATGACTATGTTTGTCATTGATGTCAACATAGCAATAAGTCTGTGAAGATTGGCAAAGTAGAAGATAGAGATCTTTTTCTTATGGACAAGGTTTTCCTTTTCTAGTAATGTGTGGTCATGGACATATTTAGTATAGTGTCCTAATGAATGCACAACACATAACTCAAAGATTTACATAAGTTTTACTTGATTTATTTAAAATAGTATATAAACATAGTGCTTAGAAAGAAGTTTCTAATGTTTGTATTATATCTTTCATTTGAGATGTAATAAAGAGATGTGCATTTAGCTAGTGACAGAGGACAATTAGATGGTGATGTCAGCGGATGTGAAAGCCCTAGTACTGCATGTGTGAAGTTTTGTATTAACTGTAAGCTGATAGTTCTATTGTAATTATAATTAAGTAATTATCTTATTATAATTAATTGGGAAAGTCTAAGGGCTGACTCAAGAAATTATTTTGAAGATATGGAATAAAGGAAAGATATTTTCCTTATTTGTAAAAGTGTATCTAGTATTGTATGAAGTGTGAAGTGTGAAAAGGAGAATATTTTTTATAGAATGCGAGTAAATGATTCAATAGATTATTGGATCTAAGTATTGTGATTTAGTTACAAGATCAAAAGGAGCAGAGGTCTAGTTGATAGGATAGAGGAAGTACTATTCATTTCTATTATTATGCAATGAATAACACAAAGATCATTTGGACAGTGGGTTCATTGGTCTTTCCCTTGAAGCTATTTGGGTAGTAGGTCTAGCTATTTTCAACAAATCCTAACAAGCTTGGAATCTCCTAATAGGGATTCAAAGTCTCCTAACATGGATTGATATGTACTGAATGTTGTTATAGACTCCTAAATCATCTTGTGGGTGCCATCCCCACTAGGGTTTTCTCTTTGATCAAGGTTTTCCCTAGTTGACATATTTGGTGTTATTGTGCATGAGTATCTTTTTATGGTATATGATTATCTTGCTCATATGGTTAAGTTTGTTTAAGGTTGATAATTGTGATAATAGTTGGATAACTAATTCAACCCCCCCTCTCAGTTGTATTGGTGATGTATATTTTCTAACAATTGTTAGCATGAAATATTGATGATACTACATTGGTGGAATATCCTAAGCATTGGAGAGTATTGACATTTTGTAATCATGACCATATTTTTTATTGATGTCATCATAGGAGTAATTCTGTGAAGACTAGCAGAGTAGTAGAGAGATATCTTAGTTCTATAAACAAGATTTTTCTTTTGTGGTGATGTGTGGTCATGGACATGTTTAGTCCAGTTGCTTGATGTTGTGGTTCAATGCAGAACATGTAATTTAAAGATGTACAAAAGTTGTACTTGATTTACTAAGAGCAGTATAGAGATAGAGTGCTTGGAATGCAATTTTTGATGTTTATATTATATCTTTCATTTGAGATGTAATAAGAAGATGTGTGGTTATCCAGTGATAGAGGACATTTAGATGGTGATATCAATAGATGCACAAGCCCTAGTATTGCATGTGTGATGTTTTGTATGGACTGTGAGCTGAAAGTGCTATTGTAGTTGTAATTAATTAATTGTCTTACTATAATTAATTAGTAAAGCCTCAAGGCTAACTCAATGAATTGTTTTGAAGATATGGTATAAAGGAAAGATGTTTTTCTTTTTTATAAAGTGTATCTAGTATTGTATGAAGTGTAGAGAGCAAAAAGGAGCGAAGATTTTACTGAATGTGAGTAAGAAATCCAATGGATTATTAGATGTGATTTTTGTGATCTAGTTACAAGATCGAAAGGAGCAAAATTTTGTTTGATATGAGAGAAAAAGAGAAAAAAAGTACTATTCATTTCTATTATTATACAAATAATAATATAGAGATCATTTAGACAATGGGTCCATTGGTCTTGCCCTTGATGCTATTTGGGTAGTGGGTCCAACTGTCTTCCACAACTCCTAATAGGGTTGGAAAAACTCCTAATAGGCTTAGAATCTCCTAATAGGGATTCAAAGTCTCATAATAGGGTCTAATATGTACTGAATATTATTATAGAATCCTAATAGGGTCCATCCTCTAACAAGGATTTTTATTAGTATATTATCTATTGGGTACCATTCCCACCGGGGTTTTCCCTCTGATCAAGGCTTTCCCTAGTTAGCATATCTGGTGTTATTGTGTATGAGTATATTTCTATGGTTTCTAATTATATTCTTCATATAGTTAGGTTTTCTTAACGTTGATAATTATGACAATAATTGGATAATTCATTCACCCTCCACCCCTCTCAGTTATATTGGTGGACTATATATTCAAACATTTTTTAACCCATTCTTCAAATTCATCATCAGTAGGTCACATACACTCCAAGATTTGATATGCCACCTTGTAGTGAGTGTATTAAGTTCACTCATCTTCTCAAATCTTCTTTATCAATCAAATATGAAATCCTCTAGAACACTACTCTATTCTTCTTCTTCTTTTGGATTGACAATAGTAGTTCATAGAAAATAACCTGTAATACATATCTCCCCCAAAGAGATATTCCTCTTTCTTTTTTACATGAATATTTCTAAATCACCCTAATGAAGTAGAGATTTCCGTGCACTCTCCCCACACATACATAGGAGATATTTTTCATGCATATTCCCCCCCCCCCCCCCCATTAAAATCAATGACAAAGTCCTCATTATGTCAATTTACTATTCTATGTCTTCAACTAGATCAAGTGTTGAAAGACACTATTCAAGACCAAATACCAAGAGTCCTCAATGACTTAGCTTATCACAGATACTCCCCCATACTAGAGGCATCAACATTCATTCTAGTTTATCAATAGTGCTCTATACCACTAGATTGATTCACTTAATACATCAACTATTTAGAAGTAGCAAGAGGCAAAACCCTAAGTGTACCTCTCAAGTACTCAAATGTATATTTTGGTAAAGGATTCATAAAGATATTTGTAATATGATCTTTAGGACTCACATATTCTAATATGATCTCCTTTTCTATTGCCTTCTCTCTCAACATGTGATACTTAATAGATATATGCTCAAGCTTAGAATGTAATAAATAATTCTTAGACATACTCATACTACTTGTGTTATTATAGTAAATGAGAACATATTTTGCAAACTCAATTCTGGTATCCTTCAACATCTATTTCATCCATGTCACTTGATTAGAATTATTTATTGTTGCAACATACTCTACCTCAGTTGTACTCTAAGAAATTTAATCTTGTTTCTTTCTTAGACAAGAAACTTGTCTTCCTCCAAGAAAGAATGATCCACTATTGGTGCTCTTTTTGTCATCCATATTTCTTGCTAAATTTGTATTAGTATATGCACATAGAGTGAAATCACTCAATATTCTATACTAAATCTCATAGTCAGATGTTCCTTTCAAATATTTGAATATCCTCTTTACTACTGCATAATGATACTCCTTAGGATCATCTTGAAATCTAGCTATAATCCCAACAACATTTTCTATATCTGGTCTAGTGTGAGTCAAATACTTCAAACTTCCAATCATGGATATGTACTTCTTCTTAATTATACATGTCTCATCCTTTGTAGATATCTTGTGACTAGTTATCATAGGTGTACCAACAAGCTTGCAACTATCCAATCCAAACCATTTCAACAAATATTTCAAATGCTTAGCTTATGAAATGAAAACACCATCACTGTTCTACACAATCTACAATCTTAGGAAAAACTTCATTTCTCCTATCATGCTAATTTCAAACTCATTCTTCATTTTTTCATTAAACTTATCACTTGCTTCATCATTTCCCCCAAATATGACATCATTAAAAAATATTAGTAGTATCAGCAAATCATTCTCAATTTCTTTCAAATACAAGTTACTATCTGTCATACCTTTAGCAAATCCATGTTTTTTCAAATAGTTGTCCAACCTTGCATACCAAATTTTAGGTGCTTGCTTAAGGCCATATAGAGATTTCCTTAGTTTGTATACCATAGCTTTGTCTTTTGTAAGAAGAAAACTTTGAGGTACTCAATATATACCTCTTCTTCAAGTTTTCCATTTAGGAAAGCTAATTTATCATCCATCTGATATACTTCTTCTTTCATTTCTTGAATCCAATGATCATCTTTACATGCTTCATCTATACTCTTAGTTTCAACTTGATAAATCAGATATAATTCACATACTTCTTCAATTACCTGATTACTATTTCTTCTCCCAATGTTCTATTCAAGAGGGTGATTCTTTGATATACTTCTGCGAGGAGTTGTCAACTCAACTCTTTCTTTTGCTCTAGGCTCAGATCTCTACTCTTCAATATGATTCCCATTCTACAAATCATTTTTATTCTCAATTATAGCTTCCACATTTTCATGATTACCCTTAGGTTCAACAATAGTTACCAAATATATCTCTTCTACTACTTCCTATTTCTTAACCAATTCAGGGTCATTGTCTTTAACATCAAAATCATTTAAGAATCTTTCCATACTTTCTTTAAATTATTCACCTTCATCAAAAAGAGAACTCTTTCTATATTTTCTCTCTAAAAATATCTATATGAAAATGACCAAACTCTTTACATGTCCAAAAAAAAAATTCCATATGTTTGGGCTCTATTTTCATAAGAAGATCAATACCTTCCTTGATCTTCTTGCCTTCTTTGGATCTTGATCTATCTTTGCTTGTGCTTCTATTATTTTGTATACAACAAAGGATTTTCGATTAGGAAAATCAATTATCAAATCTTTACACATATATGATAACTCACCAAGAAACTCCATCTTTTGTGTGTCAAAATTTTGTCCATCAGACTTAGGACTATCCTTTTTGAAAAGATTCACCACCAATCTCCCAAAGTTGTTAAGCTTTTATGTAATAACCTACCTGAAAATTATTGGAACAAAGATTCAATATAAGCAAAGATAATTTTTTTAAAAAAAAGTATGGATGTACAAAACACACAATATAAGAGGATTACAAAGATCACAACAAAAGACTTAACCATAATCCCAACCACCAACGAATCTTGAAACACTACTTCCAGACTAACACACACAAACAAAGAAATTAAAACCAGAGATGCCAATAGAATGAAGAATCCAAGAACTATCAAAGCATGGAAAATTAAACAAACCCAAAGGGTACTTAAAACACCAATTTTCATTCCTCGAAAACTAGTGGAGATGGCCCCTTTTTTTGCACAAGGACAATAGTAGATAGAATTCTTGCATGAGGAAGTACAACATGCCATGCAAGAAACTACCTTTCATACAAGTAAATGCACCAAATAGCATGAGGAAGTACTTGGCTCAGCAACCAAAACACCTACACATGATGTGGGGTTTCACACTAGGAAGTTCCAAGAGCTTTTTCACTTTTCCATGAGGATCCAAATCAGAAATCCAGAAAACATAAAGTTCAAAAGCTAAGGAATGAAGTTCCTCCACACCAAGGAGTACCAGATCCACAAATTGAGGCATAGACACTCAAATGCTAAATTGAAAGATAGAAACTACAACAACCATTTGATACAAAATAGTAAAAGAACGTACTAAAAGTAACATCATAGTGTACTAAAACAACAACACTAAGTGTGTGGTTCCTCCCAACCATAATAGTATCATGAGACCTAGAAGGTCCTAGCCATACCCTACTTATAACATCCCAAACTACCAACTAGATAGTCAGAGCTGTCTTATAAGGATGTCACTACTAAAGCATAATAACATCATAAGAACAAGAAATGTAACATGTTAAACCAAAAGCAAAAGATACTCCAACTAAGTAGATAACATCATAACATCATAATAAGGAAATGCATCATTATTAACATCATCTAAACATCATATACAAGCATTCTAATGAGAAAATAAATCACAAGAAAGCATACTCTCAAACTCAAATTACCAAGTGAAAACATCCAGCAATGGTCACACTGGGATAAAAGACCATCTCCATACATTAGTCCCTAGTAGTGGTGAAGGTAGCTACTTCTCCCAACCATGTGGAGTCTGTACATCCACTACCACCATGATGATGGGATCATGATCTAACCACAAACACATAATAAAGAAAACATCCATGGCTAAAACTCATGCTAGACAATGATGATGACTGAAACCAAGAACATAAACAATGCATAAACTACACATCATCAGACACTCAATGGGATACTATGTAGGCAATAGCATCATGGAGAGTCACTTGGACATGACAATCCCAATTTAGTATTGGAAGTAGCACTCCCCAATGGAAGGCATACAATCTGGGCAACACACTCCCCAATAGAAGGTGCACAATTCCCACTTTTTAATTATCTTAAATTTATTACCATCCAATGTTTTATTTAGTTATAACTTAATTAAACTTCCTCTACCAACCTTAGGAGTGATCACCGAGTTGCAAGATAGATGCCCCTTTGTATGCTACCCTACCCTACCCATGCTCATCCAACAATGAGTGCTTGTAGGCATGTGGATTCCCAAACCAACCCCAAACAATCATAACTTCTGGAAAGTCCATAAAAGATCAGGGCTTGTAAGTCACCCAACAAAGTTACATGTAGATACTCATGTGTGGCACACTACCATTACAAAGATTATAAAACAAGAACTAGATGAGAACGCAAGCAAAATATCACTCAACCAAAAATAAGCTCAGGAGGGCAGATGTGGGACACATCCCAATGCAACATAAAAGTGTAACAATGGTTTCACTAACATCCAAATGGATGATCCAAATCCATGATCAACATCATGCCAAGAAAACCCAAGAAAATAGGGTGGCACATAAAATGATGTAAAAACCACAAAAATTGGAAAGCTTTGAAATTAAAACCCATTTCATCTATGGGCACCAAAGCCTCAAAAATCTAATAAAATTTGGGTTCTGACATCATATCCAAAAATGGCTAGCATAATGGTGGAAGACCCCAAACCTTCATCCTAAAAACTAGGAAAACATTCATACCTGACTAACCAGGTAGAACTAGCAAACAAAAACAGGGGGAACACTAGTTCTTAGCCTCTAAACAAACAACTACCGAAAAAAAATAAAGAAACTAATCTGAAACAAGAAAATAGGAGAGCCCTACCTGACAAAAAAAGGGGCTGAAATAGGAAACAACATGATAAAAAGAAAATTCACCTACAGAAACTGTCAAAAATCATGACACAACAAGTTCTCCCTGAGTTGGATCCAACGAGACTAACCTCATGAAGATTCAAGGCTTGCAACTCTCATAAAAAATAGAAAAATTTTCCTCCAAAAGAGGATACTCAAAAAAGCTCTCATTCTTTTATTTTTCAAAATTGAGAAATGAGGAATTAAATTCCTCTTTCAATACTTATTCACTTTTCGAGTGAATAATCAATTAGGGAAAATGGCCAGTTAGACTAGCTAGAATTCAAATTGATCCAAATGAAAATAGGCTATTCCTAGCAATATGAATTCATCTATGGTAAAGCTACTAGAAAATAAATTCAATAAAATTTGAAGCCCAAAAACTCAAAATCATAGAAAATTCCTTGACAACTTTCGTGACAATGCAAACCTCTAAATGTACAGACACACTCACAGGTCTAGTCACATAATGCAAATGAGTTCGAATTTAATAATCACCAAAAAGTTTAATTAAAAAAATTTAAAAAGGATACATCAACCATATAGGGATGACATTGGTAAGATATGAACAGTTGAATCATTAACTCCATGTGCCACTACCAAGGATATAAATCATGCACACTAAAACACATGATCAAGTGTAATTGCATATAATAACATAGCCAAAGCAATAAATGTATTAAATAACTAATTTAACTATTTATTTAATTATCTTGATATAATCCATTTACATTACTCACATTCACATAAAGCATAATGAAACAAGAATGAAGTAAATATCCATAGCATGAAATCCATCACATAATGGAATCATAGATATGCCCAAAATACTAGATAACTAGATATCATCATAGACCTAGTATCATCTCAAAATGGCATCAACATGAGAATATGATAAACTAAACAACATAGTAGTCGAATATTTGTGATACCAAAATCAAGGTATAACATCTGACCCTTAGGTCACCTCAAAAGTAATATAGCATGAGTATCAAGTATGTCACAGATCAAAATGTAACAAGGTTTAGACTGCAAACACGAGAAGCACTACATTTTCCTTCAAGGACCTCATGCTCTAATGCCAATTGTTAGAAATAGATAATACTAAGAGGAGGGGGTAAATCAGTATTCTACAAACTTTTTCCCACAACTAAATATTGTTAATTACTTTATAACTTGCATATGAAAGTGAACCAACAATGTTGAATAGTGAATATAACTATACACAAAAAGAACTCATAACACCATTACTTATTAACTAGGGAAACCCTAGCCAAGGCAAAACCTTGGTGGGGATGATACCCACTAGATGATTCACTAAACAAAAGAATCTTGGTAAGGATATTGACCTTGTTAGGAGTCTATGAAGTACATATAGTGTCTTGAGTCCTTCTTAGAGGACTAGGCCCTATTAAAAGTGTGAGCACTATTAGAAGTTACTTCAACCCTATTAGGAGTTGGTAGATCAAATTCAATGTATGTAAGAAGAGCCCACTACCCTAACATGCAATAAGCAATAAAGTTCTTCACATTTATAGGTATACTTACAATACTTTATCACTAATGAAGCTCACACTTTCCTTGATCATACATCAGATCTCACATCACATAAGCATCACATATATTTCAAGCTATCTATACAATAGTTTTCATTTCATACATCTTACACATCATCCTCATTATTTGTGCAAGATAAGATCTCTACTTTATCTTACAAATTAACAAATTTTTGCTCAGTTGGCCTTCATGTCTTCACATGCTTGACTTGATATAAAATCACTTATGGATTAATACCTATAATATAGGCCCATCATGAATTAGTAATGATTTTTTCACCAAAATAATTCCTTAATTTGTACAACTCATATTTCTGATATGCTTTGTTTTGTACTATTGGATACATGAACTAGTAAATCACTTGTAACTTGCATCGTATTATCCATACACAAGTGCACACTAACTTACATCATCATGATATTACCATAAACCTATCCTCAACTACATATGAGCTAACTCGAAGTGTGTCATCCATACACATCACATCGTCTCTATACTACTAGAAACTATCTAACACTTAAATAATTTTCTGAATTTAAATGTAGAAATGAAATGGTGAATACATGTTTCCATAAATGATAACTCTCTAGACATCTAATTGACCATATTTCTTACAATCTCCTCCTTTGGCATTGATGAAAAAATTTGAGAAATTTGGCTAAGTCCCAAAATGATGTCATACAAAAAAACAAAAAAAAAAGTAACTGCACAAAATTGCCTTCAAGACATAACAATTGTATTCATGTTTTGATGGATCATTACATTCGTTATCACTCCTTACATTCATACATAAGTGTACTCCCCCTTACATATACATATACTCATCCTTGGCACATACAATTTTTTATACATATATTACTCTGCCTTTGACATCAATACTAAAAGTGCAAAAAATAGTAAAAGAAAAACTTTACTTGTTGATCAACTTGACATCTTGGAAAAATAATCTCCATACACAATTGTCAATTTTCAACTTCCTTTTTCCAATTTTTATCAACTACATTAGAGATATTGATCAGTATGAAGAGTGCATAGGATGCCACTTCAATAATGCTTAAGTCAGTATAGGAAAACTTATCATATGAGGCTTTAGTTGTAAGGCTCTTGTAGTGCCTACCCCTAGGTCACATTTTTGTCAAACTCTTTTAAGGCTAGTTTTATGTTGAGGGTTAGTAGCATTGTTTTGAGACTTTCAGATATTATGTTATGGATTCAATTAATATGTGATGAGATTTCTTAGACTCTACATTTCAGGTGTATATGATGATTATTTAAGTGATTTCAGTTATTGAAGATGATTAGTTAGATGGTTTATTATTATAATGGATACTTACCCCGTACTTGCATGTGTATGGTGTGTGTGTTTGTTCTTATGTATGGTGTTTCTGATATGGTTAAGGAAGGGAGTCATAGTCACCTACTATTCGGGATCTACACAATGCACCACTTCCTACCATTGCCTGTTTAGTTTAGTATATATTGTGCTTGTACATGCATAGTTTTTATGCAGGTTGTAGGTACCGAGTATCGACTTCCCTGAATTGCCAAGATGAGTGTACCCTATCACATTATCTCAATGGTAAGAGAGGGGAGATAAATTCTCAAGTCCAAATCCCAACCCTTTAAGTCATTTGTCCTAATTGAAAATTAGGACAAGTATATTAGTTGAGTACCCTCTGAATGCGTCAGATGATGTAATTCATGGTATTAACCCTTGGATTGATTTTGTATGTATTTTGGCTATGATGGGTTTTCGTATTTTTACCTTGTGAGTCTTTGTAGTATTTTCTATTAATTAAGCCTAATTAAAAGATTTAATTAATGGTTTAATTTAATGGAAATTAATATGATATTTTAATATTTATTTTATTTAATTAATTGGGAAATTAATTAAATAAAATAATTAAATTTGAAGATAAAAGTTATAATTTTAAGTTCGAATGTGATAATATTTATTTAAACAAATAAATATTTATCAATTAAGTTTTGAAAATAAATGTAAAAGTGAAAAAGATATTAAAATTATTAAAAGATTAAAGGTTGCATGATGTGTGCACATGATTAAAATATAAATATATTAAGATAAAATAAGTGGAGTTATTAAAGTTAGTGCATGAGATTTAAAAATTAATAAATTAAATTGAAAAGAGTAAAGTGAATATTAAATTAATTAATGTGCATTATTTTAATATTTAAGAGTTTGCAAATTTTCAAGAGTTGTCATATAGACAACACAGAAGTTTGCACTCTAAGTATGCAAATGTTGTCTACACTTAGGAGTTAGCATATTATTTGAGCACATGGTGTCTACAACCTTATGAATCATCTAGAAGGTTGGAGAAGACTCATGCTTAGTTGTTATGCTTATCTTCTAGTTCTTTCTAGACACATTCTAGATGCATCTTAGAGGCCTTTAAATAGAGGCTCTCCTAGTGTGTTTGGACAAGCTTTAAAAGCTTACATGCATTTGAGAAGCTCATATGATTCTACATGCTCATATGTTTCTACATGCTCCTATGCTTCTTCAAGCACTTCTCATCACTTGGAGGTTTCTGTTGGCTTGGATCTTGGAGGAATTGCAAATATTGGAGAAGGAAGGGATTCTCTATGGACTTCTGAGGGATGGCAAATTAGCATCAGTGTCCAGGTGCACTCATGATTTTCACATATTCCATTTGCACTCTTTCTCTTCCTGTCTTCATCATGTTTGTTATATGTGTCTGAATATACTCCATGCATGACTCTTCAATCTTGGAGTTGGAATCTAGATATGTATGTTAATTTTTATTTGGTTGTGAGGAAAACATTAGAAAACCCTAGCTTCCATTCATGAAAAGAAATTAGATCTGTATCGGGTTTGGGTTCGAATTTATATTGTGAAATTAGATAGATAAGATTTGAAATTAAATGAAAATTCTAAGTTGAAAATTTGAATGGTTAGATGTAATCTTTCTATTAAATTATATTTTCAGATGCGTATGGACAAATCTATTAGATGGATTATGGACATATTTAGAGAACAATTATTTTAAAGGAGAAATTCTTATTTTAAAGAATTAGAAAACCCTTTTTGTTTAAAAGTTATATATATGTTCTCTTTTTAAAGTATACATATCTTCACACACACACACACACACATATATATGTTATTATAAAATGTTGTAGTAATTGATAACAATTTGCGTGTGTGTGTGTGTGTGTATATATATATATATATATATATATATATATATACATATACATATACATATACATATACATATACATATACATAATTAAACGTTGATCTTTTTAAGAACACAATGAGAAACTCTTTTAAAAATCTGAACCGCGCATTGAAAAACGTTTTAAATAAAATATATATCAATCCAAGGGAGGGGCGGGTTACATCCCTCCCCGTACCCCCCCTCTGTCTTCATGTGCCAATAGTATTGTGGTCGCAGAATACCTGCGTACTGCAAGGTACCCGCAACTGACCTTTCAAAATGTCGCACGGCTTTTTTGTTCCACCACTCAGCAATTTTTTAAATTGCTTAAGTCTTAAATGCCTTTCTTTTAATATCATATATTTCAGTTGAGTTTTAACAATAGTTTTGTAGAAAGTTTTTAAAATTGTAGATATATATTATTATAAGGTTTATGTTATGAAGTTATTAAATATTATATGTGTGTGTGTGTGTGTCTATATATATATATATATATATATATAATTTGATTCTTTTTAAGTGATGAAGTTATTGAATATTAATTATTATTATATATATATATATATATATATAATTTTATTTAAGTAATCAAGTCAATAAGATTTCAAATTAGTGATATAGTTAGAATGAGTTTAAATATTTAAGTTACCAATTATTTTGGGGTTCTCGAAATTATAAATCGACTTTTTGGAGAAATGAGAAACGATTTAGAATTGTTAGCAATAATTTGCTAAAAATAGGAGATATATTAATATAGTTTTATATAGTTGATTTTAATATTAATTTTATTTAATGTATATTAAATACTATTTCATATATATTAAATAATTAAGAGATGGTAATTTTATATTACGTTAATAATAGTTGTTTAATGAGGATGATTTTAAATTAATAGATTTTAATGATATTGGATTAAGATTTAATTGACAATGGGTCATTGTTACATTATAACATTGTTATAACATTGCTACGATTTGAATTATTATGTTATTATTAATACGTTATGTATTATTAAATAACTTATTGATATACCTTAATTGTGTTAAAAGTTAGTTAAATATTAACCAATGAAGTTTTGTAAGGTTCTCTAGATCGATTATTTATAGTTTTGATGAGTTTATTATTTATTAATGTTTGTTGGGTCTAGAAAATCATTAACAAATAATAGTATAATGGTGTAAATGATTATCATTAATACGAATTTGTTAAGGAGATGTTAGTATTCTTTGAAAGAATGACGAATGTGGTCATTATATAGATTTAGTAATAAGATATAACTTGTTATTTATATTAGAGAATTGGATTATGGTTGTCCTTTAACTTACAAGTTTTAGTTAGTTATTAGTCAACTATTATTAATTGTGTCATTGATATGGAATTATTAATTTAATTAATTAATTAGAGTTAATTAGATTTAATTAATAATTAAGTTATGATATCAATTCTTCTAGCGAAGATGTGAAATATCTACATCGAAGTTGATAAGTCTTATTCTAATGACTAGAATAATGACTTTAGATATTTAACGATTAATATTAAAAGGCTTAAATTTTAGTAATATTTAATTGAGTTTTAATTAAGTATTATTAGAATGATAAAGTCATGTATTGTGTACCTATGATAATTGATTAATTTAATTGATTATTTTAATAAAGTTATAATCTTATTCAAAGATTGATAACTGGCTTTCTTATAATATAACGAATAATGATCCTTTGATTATGTTGAGAAGTTGAAGTAACATTAAGGAAGAGTTATTCAATTAGTAACATTGATCTTAGCAAAATAAAGCGAATGATTTTATTAAGTGTCAAATGATTTAATGAGTAAATATTTATCCTTTAGTTATTCTTAAAATGTAATTTTAAATGATGAAAGAATAATACTATCGAGGGAACAAATGGCTTAACTTGTAGGTCAAATGATTACTCTTAGTATACGTGAAACGAAAACTAGAAACCTCTACACTTAATTCATCCATGTGATTTTAGTAAACCAAAATATGTGTTTGCATTGTGTTTTCTCTATGCTTCTTGTTTTGGATTTTTGCGTTGATTAGTGTTGACCAGTCTTAGGTTGTTACCAGAGGCTCGTGGGTTATGAGATGTGATGGCATGTTGATCTTATTTGGTCTCGATCTTTCTAAACCCAACCATGTTTATGTGATGGAATGCTCTATGAGATGTTTGTATTACTGATTGTTATTGCTCATCAGTCTTCTTGAGTGAAGCTGAGTTATATGTATCTGAGACACTTGACTTAACCATTTTTGAGTCATCGATCAATTAGCCTTGGATTACTTTCTAGTTGCCATGATGGGACTGAAATGTTGATTTATTTCTTGATGATGTCATGTTGTGACATGTTTTGACTCAACCATTTCGGAGTCTTCAATCAGTATGATTTTGAGATATATTTTGGTTATTGAGAACAAATGGATACTTTTGATTATCAGTGATACCTTCAGTTGCCAATAGAGAACTGTTGTGGTCATGATTTTCTATGGATGCTTTTCAGATACTTATGGAGATTTGATGCTTTTATTTGGATATTTGATGATTCTTATTGTGGATTATCTTTTGGTATTTCTTTCCAGTCACTTGTATAGGACTGGGGTGATTTTATGATTCCATGAGCTTAGGGTAGGTTATCTACTTGTAGTGTCGGGAAGTGGCTTGAAATGGGGGCTAGGGCCCTAAGTGGCTACCAGGGTAATTCATTATAAGTTGTTTTAATAAGTGATAACATTTATACTAAATGGGGATTAAATGAACCTAAAAAAATAATTTTTTTGTTCTCGTGCATGCCTCGAGTGCTTGTACAGACTAGGATGGGAGTAGAGAGAATGTTTGGTTACAACCTTGCATTCCATAGTATGCCTTGTTAGTATGAGAGGATACTAGTGACCGCATGAGGGACCCATGGAGTTTAGCTAACTGCCAGGGTAACTTCTAGATGATATATGTGATGACATTTTCCTTCTTGCATAGTAGGTTTCCTACATGTCATTGTGTGCCTCTGGGATTAGATGTCGGTTTTGTGATTGGAATATTTGAGTTAGTATACTTTTAGGATTCTTAGACTTAGAGAGTATCTGTACTATGTGATTTTGATATCCTATTTGGGACTTGAGATTATCTCCTCAGCACGGTGGGAGTGGACCACTTAGGTTCCACGCAGTCGGGTGGTAGTGCTTTATCACTCTTATCATTTGTGATCCGTCCAAGACACCATGGCTGGAGTATTCTTTGTTTGGTATTTATCTTCATTCTATTCTTGAATCATTATGATAGATGATATACCTTAGGATGGATGTATTTACTAGTATGAATCCTCATAATGATGATTTGCATATGTTAGATGATGTTATCTTATGCTTAGATTTGCATGTTAGATTACTTTCTGCATATGATGTAGTATGATTTAGGAGTGACATTACTACTCTGTTAATATCGATGATCTCTTTGGTGCTTTGGGATGTTACGCACGGAGGGATGGGTAGGATCTACGATGGTCTAATGATGCTATTTACGGTTGGGAGGAACTGTGCATTTAGATTAGATGTGTTTTATGATCATGGCTATCCTTTATGATGGATGTTTATATCTTTTGTGATGATGTATCATGTATGATATTTGGTTTCATTTACTTTAATTGCATAATGGATTAATATTGGATGATGATGTACTTTATTTACATGGATGCTTATTATTTTAAGCCTTTTTATACCCTGTGACATGTACAATAGATGATTGAGCAATCTAAAATGTAATTAGTAAAAGGACACTTGTCTATGGTTTAAGAATGTTGGATGTATCATTATTATTTCATAAGGATGTGATATTAGATGAATAGTTAATTTAAATGTGATTCAACATGAAGGGATCTTTAAAGAATGTAACCTATTATGTATGTTATGTTTACTTTTATTGGAATTGTTTCTATTGCTTCCTCTATCATGTGGATGGTTTATCTTTCATGTTAAAACAAAAAATGCTACCAAACTTAGTCAAACTTTAAGTTAATTCTTTTGGTTCCCTTGGCGGGGCATTACAACTCTCCTCCAATTGCCTTTGCAAAATGTTGATCTTAGGTGACAAAATCTCCCTAAGAGTAGAGAACTTTTTTAATACCTTTCCCTTATCAACCTCTGTGCCTCTAATTGCATTATGAATCTTCTTAACTTCATATGAAAAATATTTAATACTGGCCTTGGGTAATTGTAACCTTTTAATGAGTGTATTAAGTTCACTCATCTGGCCCTTTAACTGATTCTCAAAATATGTTAGTTATTTGTAGAAAATGCACACTGTCCATACAACTTATCTTCATCAATATGATTTCTTAACTCCTTGATGCATACATCAAGTGCTTTCAAGTTATTCCTTACATTCATGTGTGTTGTATCAAAAAGTGATGCATCATGCTTTTCCTATGCTTGTGATGAAGCAACTTCATATAAGGTTGTGAATTCTTCATCAAAAGACTTCACCAATTCTTTAGCCTTTGACTACAAGTCTATATTATTCACAATTGTGGTAACTGTCTTCTACATTCTCTCCAAGGCTTGAGTGAATGTCTTCTCCAAAGACTGCATAGATTTATTATTTTCAAATAAGTTGCTTAACGAGCACATTAACCCTTTCTGGTCATCATTGTCATCAGATAGTGATGTTTTTGTTGTTACTACTAGAGTTTCTATGAGAATGAGTGAAATTGCTTTCAATTATGTATTCTTCTCTTCCTTAGCCTTCTTCCTATCTTCTTCTAGTCTTTCTTTCTCATCTTTTTTTTGTTTCTCCTCTTCTTCTTTCTTTCTTTTTTTTGCTTCTTTTCTCTTTTGTTCTTCTTTCCTCTTCTCTTCTTCTACTTGTTTTTTCTTTTCCTTTTCTTTTTTGTTCTCTTCTTTTCTTTTTTCCTCTTCTTTCCCCATTCTTTCTTCTTCTTCATCTTCTTCATTAAATCTAGTTTAGGTAGTAATATTGCCAACAATTAATTTTCCATAACCTACAAAAGGAATTTCTTTTGCATCTACTATTATGTGCATATTGTCCACTTTCATGGATTTAGTACCCATAACTATGTGAGGAGGTGATGGGTCTTTCTGTGTCTCCTCAACATTTTTTCATCATGTGATGGTGTACTTTCTTGTAAATATACTAGGATCACTAGTTTTGACTGTGTACTTACTTCTGGCACAAAAGTGATAATTTTTACTATGGCTTCTTTTGTCTCCTTCTTAACTTCTTCATAATTTCTTCTAATCAAAAGAACTTCTCTTCCTTTTTTCCTCAGCAAGAGCTCACTACCCTTCAAAAAAAATGTCCATATCTTGCTTAGAATTAACTTCATATAGTTTTTTTTATCATGCTTTCTCTTAACATTGTGTCTTCTTCTATCACTATAAATGAAAACTTTACTTGCTATTGATCAACTTGATATCTTGGAAAAACAATTTGCATACACAATTTTTAATGTTTCAACTTTGTTTTTCTAGTTCTCCTTAATTTTATTAGACACACTGATCAGTGTGCAAAGTGCATAGGATGTTACTTCAACCACACTTAAGTCACTATAGGAAAACTAATCATACGAGGCTTTAGATTTAAGAAACTCCTCCATTTTCCTTTGCAAAATGATGATATTATGTGACAAAATCTCCCTAAGAGTAGAGAGATTTTTTATTACCTTTTCCTTATTAGCCTCTATGGCTCTGATTTCATTATGGGTCTTCTTAACTTCAGATGCAAAATATTTAATACTAGCCTCGGGTAACTGTAACCTTTTAATGAGTGTATTAAGTTCACTCATCTGGCCATTTAACTTATTCTCAAAATATGTTAGTTGTTTGTAGACAATGTACACTGTCCATACAACTTCTTACCTTAATCAATATGATTTCTTAACTCCTTGATGCATACATCAAGTGTCTTCAAGTTATTCCTTACATTCATGCACACTGTATCAAAAAGTGATGCATCATGCTTTGTTTGTGCTTGTGATGAAGCAACTTCAAATAAGGTTATGAATTCTTCATCAAAAGACTTCACCAATTCTTTAGCCTTTGATTACAAGTCTAGAATATTCACAATTGTAGTAACTATCTATTGCATTCTCTCCAAGGCTTGAGTTAATGTCTTCTCCAAAGACTTCATTGATTTATTATTTTCAAATAACTTTCTTAATGAGCACATTAACCCTTTCTAGTCATCATGATCATTGGATAGTGTTGTCATTGCTATGAGAATGAGTGTAATTTCTTTTAGTTGTGTATTCTTCTCTTCCTCAGCCTTCTTCCTCTCTTCTTCTAGTCTTTCTTTCTCATTTTAAAAAAAAAATTCTCCTCTTCTTTTTTTTCTTTTTCTTTTCTTCTTCTTTTCTCTTTTTCTCTTCTTTCCCCTTCTCTTCTTCTACTTGTTTTTTCTTTTCCTCTTCTTTTTTCTTCTCTTCTTTTCTCTTGTCCTCTTCTTCTTGCTTCATCTCTTCTTTTCTCTTTTGCTCT
Source organism: Cupressus sempervirens (assembly GCA_028749045.1). NCBI lineage: Eukaryota > Viridiplantae > Streptophyta > Pinopsida > Cupressales > Cupressaceae > Cupressus > Cupressus sempervirens. The sequence goes on from CM053790.1 coordinate 185,581,751, forward strand.
TCTTTCTTCATTCTTTGTTCTTCTTCATGTTCTTCATCAAAGCTAGTATAGGTAGTAATATTGCCAACAATTGATTTTCCATAGCTTGCAAAAGGAATTTCTTTTGCATCTATTGTTATGTGCATATTGTCCACTTGCATGGATTCAATACCCATAACTATGTGAGGAGGTGATGGGGCTTTCTGTGTCTCCCCAACAGTTTTTCATCACATGATGGTGTACTTGCTTGTACATATACTGGGATCACTAGTTTTGACTGCACACTTACTTCTAGCATAGAAGTGATAATTTTTACTATGGCTTCTTTTGTCTCCTTAACATTGTCATAATTTCCTCTAATCAAAAGAACTTCTCTTCCTTTTTTCCTTAGAAAGGGCTCAATACCCTTCAAAAATATGTCCATATCTTACTTAGACTTAAGTTCACATAGTTTGTTTATCATGTTTTCTTTAAACTTTGTGTCTTCTTCTATCACTCTTTTCTTCCTATTTAATAACCTATTATATAGGTCTTCTGAGATCTTGTTATGAATGATGTCAAACCTTTTGTTCCTCAAGATCATGTTTCTTACTATGGCATTATCTAGTTTCTTTCTATCCATATTATTATAAAAGTTGTAGTATTTATTCAAATGTACAAAATTATCATCATTCATAAGCTATATGTTTAGGTTTTCTACCTTTGGTTTCCATTCCTTCTTTCTTGTTGGTGTTCTTCCCTATTGTATTTCTTGGTCAACTAGTTTTTCCTTAGTTTCATCCTATGATTCCCTCGAATCACTAACTTGTAAAGTCTTTCTCCTTTTTTTGGGTCCACTAGAAGTTTTCTTAACCCTTTTCCTTGTAGATGGTGTAGGTTCTTTCTTTACCTTTACCAATCTTTCAGAGTTCCTAGGAGCAACTGATGATTCAACTTCTGATTGCCTCCTAGGTTTATCACATTGATTTTGATTGGTTGCACTTGTGCAACTGTTGCATAAGGTGCAATGGGTATCTATACACTAGGTTGTGCAAATTTTACACCCTTAGAAGGTGTTGCAATAGCAATTGGTGTTGCTGCTATCACCTCAATCTATCTATTGGCTCCCCTTTCCAGCACAATGCCTTTTATTTCATTGAACTCCTTTCAACTCATAACAGATTCCTTTCTTCTTGCTTTCCTTATTATAAACATCAAAATGAACTTTTGTCACCTTTTCTTCATATGAACCCCATCTAGGGAACTCAGTGTCCTTTTCTAACTAGAGTATGATCTGCACATACCCTTCAATGAGTTCTGCACTCATCTCATATCCCATGGGCTCAATGAATTTCACCCTAGGTTCTATAGCTTTCATGCATGTATTGTCAGTTTCCAACATGAAGCATGATTCTTATTTTACTTCTCTACCATGGAGGGAGGAATTTTGTACCTCTATTTCATCTCAGTTTGAAAATTCTTCATCATCCTATCTATGTTATTGTCTCTAACATTTTCCAACTTTTCCTTGTAGCACCATGTTACCAACTTCATTGTGTATTCATTACTTTCCCAATTTGTCATTCCTAGGAACTTCTTGGTTGCATAGAAGAATAAATGTGTTAATGGAGATTCAAATCTAAAGATTGTATTCTTAGTCTTCTTCAGTTTTGCAATGTTGTCCAATAGTTGAGTTTCGACTATCTCGCACAAGTTCACTTTTCTTCTCTCAACTACCATTCCATAGGTTGTATGTAAGAAACTAGCTAGTATTGAGTTAACCCTTGAACCATGGTTAAATTTATACCCTAAAATTTTACTTAACACTTTGACTCCTTTGTCATAAATCATATCCACCTTCATATTTCTTCCATCAAATCTAGTATATAGATTTGTTTCCACTAATTTTCTTCCATTTCTATCATTCTTTGGGTTGCATCCCTCATTTCTTAGACTCATGACCTTGTAAATTAGGTCATTGTCAATTGCTACATGTGGATCACCTATCTAAGACATCTCATCATGATAGATATAATACAAACATTATAAACTACTTTCCAAGCACTATTTCTATATTGCTCTCAGTAAATCAAGTACAACTTTCATACATCTCTGACTTACATTTAAAAGGAGGATAAAAAGAAAAAGAACTAGTCAAGTACAAAATGAGAATTGTTATAGAAATATCCCCTTCATTATGAAATGATTCTTTGTCTAAAAATTAAATCTTTCAAGCCTCCTTTTCCTATCAAACCTATCTACCACTAACCTATCTTGGGACTAGAATTTGGGTTTGATACTGAGATACAATAATATATAGCCACTACCATAAAAAAGATTAGAAAATATGACCCCTCTAATTTCCAAATGGATCAAGAGGAAGAGGAGGATCACAAAAGGCATTATTGCAACATCCTCCACATCTCATCTTTGTTATATTCAATCTTTCCCTATTCATTCTTGCATCCTCTCCCCATCTACATATATTAATTTTTTTCACAAACTATAATAAGTTGTATTTGTATTTATAACTATAATATACAATTCTCCATCCTTTCATTTAATTATTATTTTTGGACATTTCACAATTTCTAATTCACTTAAAGGGTGATATATATAATTATCTAGTGGTGTGGGTGTTGAGCTATACAACTTACATTCATGGCCTATTTTAAATAGTTTATAATAATGAAAACGTGACTTATATATTCAATCACATCTTATTTTAATGTAATATTTGAAGCTAGAGAAACACATGATCTTGTAGGGAAGTTTTCTATTGCAAAGTATAGTAATAGAATTGACGTTGAGGTTGAGAAGATTAACACAATTGTCAATAAGAAATTTCAAGAGGTCATTAATGATGAAATGCATCTCCCAAGTGATATAATGGAGAAAAATGAGACACTTCTTACATCTATTCTTCTTCATAAACATGATGGCCTTAAAATATTGACTACTAATATCAATAACCTCTATGTTATGGAGGAGAAGAATAGGAAAATTTTGAGGGTGGATCTTGAGGAAGAGTTGATAGCTAGTCAGGGTCAGGGCCCCGAGAAAAGAACCATAGGCAACATAAAGAAGAAAGTTACCACTAAGGAGTAGGAGAGAATGAGAAATATTGATATCAATGAAATAGAAATGGCCTTTCAAAGGATAGAGGATCTTGAGATGCAGTCTGTTGAGATCCTGAAAAAAAAACATTTAATGTCTTTTTCTTTGTTTTGGTTTTTCATTGTCTATCCTATTTGCTGGTCGAGATTGTTGGATGTGTCTGTTTGGACTGCTAGTGATGGAATATTTTTTCCTTTTTTTAATGATAGTATTGGGTTTGCTGGAACTACTGTTAAAGCATTTTTTATTTTTTTTTCCTATTGTGTTTTTCATGGGTATGTTCTTCTTTGATCTTATAAGACAATGATGATATTGAATATCTAAATGTAATTTAGCTGTAAAGGGTTTTGGGTCCCTTAAAAGCTTGTTTTCAAATTAATAAAAAACACATGATCTTGTAGGTAGATATGTTAGCACTAAATGGAATTAGGGCTCTAGTTCAACTAGAGTTAAGAAGCCTCTTGATTTTGGTTATGATAGATCCATGAATCTACTTATGATCAAGAATTTCATTTTGATGGTGTATTTGATACATTTGTTTTAGTTAAATTTTTTACTATTTAAATATTCATTTGTATACATATACACACACAAAGATATATGTGTGTGTTATTTTATTTTCTTTTAGAAATTTTGAGTATACTACACAACATTATTTTTCATTCAAAAGTTCATCAAACCCAAATATGACTAACACTTATTTTGAGACAACGCTTCTTCCAATTTTATATCCTCAATCACTTGCACTCATTTATGAAGCTCTCACAAATATTATATATGATTTTTGTAAAAGGAAGACCTAAATAACAATATTTTTGTCACTTTTAAAGTTTCATTGTAAAGCTCTAGTATATCTTCAAATACTATGATAACAATATATATAAGACATGATTTGTAGGTGATTGCATACATTCGTAGAGCATTAGTCTTGCCTAGTCACATTTCTAACTACCTCTGATGGACAAAAATAAAATATATTACAAGGAACCCAAGCCAATGAGATGTCATTTAAAACAATTCTTTATCAATGATATATTAAAGATTGAGAGTGAATATGACATACAAATATACCATTTAAACTTTAAACACAATATATCATAATCCATTCAATATTTAGAATGAATATCACACACAAAATCACCATTGAAACTTCAAACGCAGTTCATAACCGACAGGGATTTGACACCACCATGACTTTGTTAGTTTATTGGGATTGTTAATGGTGGCATTCAATGGCACTGCCAGGATGTTTTGTTTGATAGTGAATAAATGGTTGTACAAAACACTATTTGGCTCGTGAACTTAGTTTCGTGATGAAGTACTGGAGAAACACATCTGTTCATACACTACAAAATGCTAGTGAGGCACGATTTTGTGCTACTTCCATCATATTCTCTCCCTAACAAACAATTTTGCAGATTTTTTTTAGTACGCTTAGCTCATGGAATCTTCTAAAAACTCGTAATTTAGTTACCATGCCAGTTAAAGACAGAATTTGCATTGAATTGCTTTGTTGCAGAGTTCACTTCCTATTAATCGACTGCTTTTATTATTGGAGAGGTAGTTCGGTGTTTTTGTTTCATTATCTCAATTGAATATTAAGGTTTATAATTTAGATTAATATTTGATATAAATCTTAAGTACTGAAATGAATCAAGCTCTAAAATATGTAGACTATGAACGACCAACAAATCTCAACAAGAGCTTATCATATTACTCTTCTACGAAGGAAATCCATTCGTTAGAGTATTAGTTTTGTTTCACTGCTCAATTTATGGATAATATCATTTAAATGAGTTATTGGTTGTTATGTTATATCAGAGTATGTTTGCTACAAATCATAACTATTGAAATGAAGAAAGCTCTAAAAAAATTTGATTACGAACAACCAACAAACTTCAATCATTATGGTATTAATAAGTAGGAGATAATTTCTACAAGAAGTCAAATTGTGAAATTGCTATAAGGATTTAGCTCTGTGATTTTGAGTCAAACTCGTTGACCCATGTTTCATGAGTAGAGATTCAACAAGAATCCATCTCTCATGAAAATAAATGGAACACTTAGCACTCATTGGATCTAGGTGATACTCACAAGGGTGAAGCATTGCGACTTCCTGCTAGGTCACCCATCCTAGTACTACCCCAGCTTGAGCGTGCTTAACTACAAATTTTCCTCCATGGTCAAACCCAAAGCTTGCAACCCCATTTGCAAAACCTTCACCAAGTGTTGTGCCTACCATTCATTAGAAAGCCCCTTAAGCTCATCAATTGATAAGTAGGAGATAATTTCCACAACAAGTCAAATTGTGATATTGCTATTAGGATTTAACTGTGTGATTTTGAGTCAAACTCATTGACCCATGTTTCATGAGTAGTGATTCCACATCAATCCGTCTCTCATGAGAATAAATGGAACACATAGCACTCATTGGATCTAGGTGATGCTCACAGGGGTAAAGCACCGGGGAGGTCACCCATCCTAGTACTATCCCAGGCATTACTTTCATCTTCTCTAAAAATCTATTGAAAAGGTTTAAAAAGAGAAACATTTATAAGATAAAAGTTTCTTTCTAAAACAATGTTACATCTTAAATCTTGATGATGGATCATTGAGTATGATTTGAAATCTATGTGTGTGTGTGTGTGTGTGTGTGTTTATATATGTATGTATGTATGTATGTATGTATGTATGCATCCATTGTTTAGAAAGATACTTTAGAATGATAATAACTAATAAATTCTACTAATTTTTTTGTGCATTTTTCCTTTTGCATATTATTTATCATGTTAGAAGGTGTAATGCCCCGCCAAGGGATCCAAAAGAAATAACCTAATGTTTTACTGAGTTTGCCAACATTTTTTTTTAAAACATGCACATTAATCATAAAGTAGCAGAAGCCATAACACACAATCATCTATAAGCATACATAATAGGTTACATTCCTTAAAGATCCCATGATGTTGAATCACATATAAATTTAAACTAATACTAATTCCATCAATACCACATCCATATGAAAGAATAATGAAAATTCCAATGTCCATTTAAATAGTATACATTTGTTTTGAATGCCATTTGACAAATTAAATTTGAAATGCTGAATCATCCATTGTACATGTCATAGGGTATGAAAGGCTAAAATACATATACATATGTAGAAATAGAAATACATCCTCCTCCTCGGATCCATGATACAAAATACAATAAAGTGATGAAATCATCCACCATACATGATACATCCATCCACCATAAAAGATATAACATCCATCATGAAATACAACCATCCATCATAAAGATACATAAATAAAATGTAGAAAAGGAAACTCTAGCCATGGTGACTATGGATAGATCTCAATGGTAAGAGTGAAAAAGCACTACCACCTAACTGCATGGAACCTAAATGGCCCACTCCTACCATGCTAAGGAGATAGTCTCAAGTCCCAACTAGGATATCAAACCAAATATCAAGATACTCTCTAAGTCCATGAAATCCTAAAAGCAATTTAACTCAAAGGTTTTAAGATAAGTCGACATCTAATTCCTAGAGGCACACAAAGACACATAGGAAACCTACTATGTAAGTGGGCAAGTGTCATCACACAAATCATCTTGGAGTTACCTTGGTAGTTTCTCAGGACCCCAAGGTCCCTAGTGATCCCTATGCGGCCAATAGTATCCTCTCATACTAACAAGGCATACTATAGAATGCAAAGTCGCAACCAAGCACTCTCTCTACTCCCATCCTAGTATATACTAGCACTCGAGGCATGGGCGAGAACATACAAAGACTCTTATTAGGTTCATTTTAATCCCTATTTAGTGTAATGTTATCACTTATTAAACAACTTGCAATGAGTTACCCTAGGAACCACTTAGGGCCTCAACCCCCATTGCAAGCCACTTCCCAACACTACATGCAGATAAACTACCCTAGGCTCATAAAAACACAAAACAATAATCGTATAAAAATCACCTTAGCCCTATACAAGCGACTAGAAAGCATCAAAAGATAATCCACAATAATCACATCAGTTCTCTATGAGCAACTGGAAAGCATCAAAGATAAATCACAATATCCATTGGTTCTCAACAAGTAACTAGAAAGTATCCCAATAATACTGATCAATGACTCAAAATGTTTAAGTCACACATGTCACAACATGACATCACCAAGATCAAAGCAAACACTTCAGTCCCATCAAGGCGACTATAAAGTAACCCAAGTATAACTAATCGAGGACTCAAAAATGGTTAAGTCAATTATCTCATAACAATCACCTCAACTTACATGAGAATATTGGAAAACAATAACGAACAGTAAATTCAAACTTATCATAGAACATACCATCACATTAACATAGTTGGGTTAAAAGGATCGAGATCAAAATATCATAACATCACAATCACATAACCCCCAAGCCTCTGGTAAACATTCTAAACTAGTCAACACTCTAGTCAACCCCAAACCCCAAACATAGGCAACATACAGATACAAAGTGTAAGTTTCATGTTTTGGCTTGTTTGAAATCACATAGTTAAGTTGAATATAAGGTTTTAGTTTTCATTTCAAAGTGTGTTTTCAAGTAAAAGTATTCTTCATTTTCATATAGTTAACCCAAGTATTTGTTTGAGTAACAATAAGGATTTACCCCCATAATAATTTTTCTGAAACCAATTTCCTTAAAATACTCTATAGGTAAATGTTTGAATTACTTAAATCATTAATAGTATACTAATGATCTTTCAATGGATCAATTCTAATTTTATTAAAAATCATTATCATTGTAAAATGAATTCATTTCTGTTAAATACTCTGCTTTAATTCGACCTCAATTAAATTCCATTTATTTAAATTGATTAATAATTCTTTACATTACTTCAATTATTAACTAATCTTAATTAAATTAAATTAAATTAAGTTAATTAATAAATTATATAATGCCCTGCCAAGGGATCCAAAAGAAATAAAGTAAAATTTTACTAAGTTTGTCAAACATTTTTTTTTTTGAATAAAAGAGATAAAACACACATATCACACACATAGTAGTGGAAGTAATAACATACAATCAACTAAATTTGAAACAATATATGATAATCTCAAAATAATGCTACTAATCATCAAACATAAAATTGGCCTAAAAGAGTTTGGCAAAAATAACAAAATTCAAACTAGGGGCAGGCACTACATCCATCCCCCCTAGACTTAGGCTTACTCCTAGAAGCCTACAAGAATGGTAAAACTAAAGATCTCATTGTTTGGGTCCATTGGACCCTTTCCCCCTGTAGGAGGATATGACTCCATTAAGAACACTACAACAATAATATCCAAGATAACAAGATGCTATAATAACCATAAAACATACTACTATAAAACACACATGGAAGGCACATGTTTTGGAAATAGAATAAGTTCAATTTTTAGTTTTGCCTAAATTTAGGTTTAAGTATATTTCAGTTTTGAAGTTTGAGTGTTCAAGTATGAAAATATACAACTAAAAGTTTAAGTTTTGTTTCAGTTCAACTAGTTCAGGTTTCAATTTGGAATAGATATACATAACAGTTTTAAGTTTCATTTTTGTTCAACTAGTTGACAATTAGTGGCATTCCAATATACCCAGAGCTCCCAATGTAGAAACTCAAGCTCTGATACCAGATGTAACCCCTTGCCAAGGGATCCAAAAGAAATAACCTAAAGTTTTACTAAGTTTGTCAAAAAAAATTTTTTTGAACAAGAGAGATAAAACATACATATCACACACATAGTAGTGAAAGCAATAACATACAATCAACTAAATCTGAAACAATATATGATAATCTCAATATAATGCTAGTAATCATCAAACATAAAACTAGCCTAAAAGAGTTCGACAAAAATAACAAAATGCAAACTAGGGGTAGGCACTACAAAAGGTTAGAAAGTTGTTTTTTTTTTTTGTAAATTAAAAAATATGACTTTATAGTCTTCCTTATAAGTATATCCTATAGGGTTAAAGTCTAAGTCACTTTCAACCCAAAGATATATCATTCTAAAATGTGATATAATGTGATCACACTGGCTTTAAAAAGTCTCAATAATCATTTAGCTACAATTTGTTTTTGGAGTTTTAGCCAATGTTTTATATTTTAGTATTCTACACATTTTTCTAAGTTAGTAGAATATATTTTAATAGTTTGTGGCTTCCTTCATCTTTCATTAGTTATTTAATATTACAAAGTCCCAATATTTTACTTGAGACATTATTGATTGTAGATAGACAATAAATTTACTAACAATTTATAATACAATCATTTATTGTTGCAAACTCACATGTTAGATTTGTTTCAATGTAAACAATGAAAGACTCATAGTAAGTATTTTCAATGCACTCTCTAAGGAACCAAATTATGTAGAATACACTTCCTCTACACTAATATTAAGAGGGAGATTATAAAAATAAATTTTAATCAGATTCAAAACTAAGAAGAACCTTGAAGTCTGTTCCAATGTTTCATAAGCATAAGAAGATGGGTGTTATCCAATAGTTGTTCCTCTAGCATACTAGATTGTTAGTGACATGTTCGGATAAGAGGGACCTAAATTTCGTAGAAGAAACCTAGCTAATTGAATAATTTGAAATGATAGTACATCCATTCACATGAAGGAGTCTAGAAATGTTAGTTGTTTTCTTCTCCTCATAGTAGATTGGTACAAAATAGGTAGTTCTCTTGACCCCCACTTTGAACAACTAAAATTCACGTTTTTGTTTCTACAAACTATCCTATTTCATAAAAATTTCTATCCAATACCATTTGAACATTTTTTTTTAGCAAGTATATGCTGTCATTAATGTCTCCTAGGGTCATATTTATCTAAATTTTAGTTGGTTAATTAGAAGAAAACCTATAATTATTGTAAAATATTATCAAAGGTGGAAATTTTTATTTGTTAGGATTTCTTCTAACCATAATGACATTTAATTATATTATATTCAAAGTATAGACTTGAATATGGTCCTCCATGCTAGGTGCAAGGTGTTGTGGCTAGTGATAGATCCCAGTATATTAGAAATGTTAGAGATACTTATTATTTCCTAGCTAGAAGTAACTAGACATCTATTCTAACTTTCATCTTTTTTATAGTTGTTCAAAGTGGAGATTTTCTCATTTAAATATTAATGTCCATTAGGCTATATCCATATAATTAAAGAAGCTTTTTATCCACCAAATATTATCCAATGAAAAAATGGTGGACTAAAATCTTCTATCACGAACAAAAAATTTCCTTTACTACGCTAAGCTATCAAAAGAGACCTCATCCTATGCCTCTATCCTTGAATTCCTTTCATTATGAACACACATGATAACCATACTACTACATTACTTTTAAGATATGGTATATAAGTTTCAAAATGATTACTTGTCTTTCACATTGTAACACTACACCCCTTAACACTGTTATGACCCTTATTAATGTAGAAATAAGAATTTCAACATGGACCACTAGAATTTACTCAAAATTTATTATCTTCCATTTTCACATCTTGAAAGAAAGGATTGTGTATTTTATTCTAAAAAATAAAATATTGTTTTGGACTACTAAGTACTCAACATTTCATAAGAGGATATTCACTTAATGTTTTTTGGAATAAGCCTCTAAATTTATTGTTTTTTCATTATGTATTAATCTATCTATTTCCCTTTGTATTTTCTATCACTAAATTGGTGACCCAATCAAGGGAAGAAAAATCATAAAGGAGATGCCTAACATTGTAGCTAGATTATGCGATGAAGGAGCATCAAGTAGTGTTAGGGCAATCTTGTGTCACCCAAAACTATGGCTAGTGATAGTTTGTATTTGATGTTTTTTCATTCTTGGAAAACCATTTGGAAAAAATAGAGATTCTAATTCTCATATTTCTATTGCTACATTTATGGCTCATCATTTCTAGCACATGTGAACATTTTAGGCATACATGAATATATAGGAATATCAACTATTTATTAGGAGGAAAATAATTATAAAGAGTTGGAGGGAATGAGTTTATTGGAAGGTGCTAATTTTAATCTTAATCACTTTATAAAAATAATCAAGTCAAAATGTTTCATTGTTTTGAGAGTTAGTACATTTTTAAGGTATCCTAAGACCTTCTTAAAGCCCTTTGGAGTTGTGTTTGAGGCACTGAATAACACTACACAAACCAAAAATATGATGTCTATGGGACATCCACTACGCTATATAGAACTTAGTGAGATTCTCAATAATATAAACAATTTGTTAATTAGAGTCTCAAAATAAAAGTTATTCTTATCACAAGATGGACCACTTTTTTCTAAAACCTTCTATTTTTTGCACCTACTTCTAATTTGAATTATAGATCTTCTAATTTGGTTCCCAACCACCAAATTTTAAAATGTAACTTTCTAGCTTGTTTGGTTGCAAGCATAGGAATTGATAATAAGAATGCATATTGGGAATAAGAATGATTATTCCAATAAAAATATTTTTTGGAATGGACATTCCCCTTACATGTATTCCTATTTTCTATTTCAATTAACACACCAAACTAAAAATACAAAACATATTCCTAATTTCCTATTATTATTCTAGCAACCAAATGAGCCTTTTATTCTTATTTGTAAACCTACAATAGGATATCTAGGTCTCTTCTTTGTAGTGAAAATATAGTTTTTGGAAGTTTTGGGAGAAGGTATTTTGAGAAAGGGGTCTTTCTCTATAATCAAATAATAGTATAGCCTCTAGGAAATTAAGTTTTCTGTAGTTAGGCTATAATAAATGTAATAATTTTATTATTTAATATAATATAAATTTCCTTTTTTATTCTATATATTTTTGTTTCAATTTGTGCATTCATCAAGTAGTATCACAATGCAAGTCTATGAGCATGTAGATAGATTTTCAACCATGAGATAAATTTTCACTGGCACTATGTTTGTAGGTTATGAAATAAGTGTGAAAATGCCTCTATGAAGGAACCATGATGGAAGAGTTGGAGGTGTTATATAAGAGGGTAAATTTAGTTCTCTTTAGATAAAAGTGGAAGCCTTACAAGAGAAATTGTAAATAAGGATTGATATTGGGGAAAAAGGTAATAGTTTGGAAGAATATGAAGAAGAGGGTTATGTTTAATAGGTTCAAGAAGTAGATAGTCATCTAGAGGTTGATAGGATTTTGAGGGTTATGTCCTAAATTGGAAAATGACCCAAAATTATTTTTCGCATTTTCTAAAACCCTTAATCCAAAAGAGTTAATTGATCAAATCAATGATATGGAGGAGTGTTTTGAGTATAAAGATATAGAAGACCCTAAGAGGGTCAATTTTTTAAAGGTTAAATTGAATGATCATGCTATGTTGGGTGGAAAGAGGTTTAATTGAAGAGGAATTAAAGATGCAAGGAGAATATCACAAGATTGAATTGGATGGTGGAGAAATCATTAAAACAAATCATTTCCATTTATTATGAACTTGATCTATTCAAGAAGATACAAGGGTTATGTTGGGAATCAAAATTGAAGCCACTGATTTTGAGTACTATTCTAAAAATTGAGTCAAATTAAGCCCCTATAAGAGATTTTCATGGATATGTACTAAACTATCATTAGATTCATACATCTTATATACCCTAATCTTCTATAGCTACATCATTCTAAATAAGTTGATAACACTTTTGATTCAGTATATGCATGCATCATAATAATAAATTTTCATTCTAAATCGTACCATGAAGTTTCATTTTGAGCATTGTTCAAATATGCATTTTTGCCCAAGTCTCAAACGATAACATGAAGCCTAGTTGTAAATTGAATATCTTCTACCTAGTTAATTTTCATGATTTTCTACTTTGGGAATATTTAGTATGCATATTAGAGAACCTAATTTCATATTTCAAGTCATTTTGATTTGTTTTGTCTAGGTTTTGAATCCATTAAAGGTGGTTGTTTACTATTGTCATGTTAATGTAAATTGTTTAGAATTTAAGCCCTTTTTGACAACTTATAACTTTGACCCAATTGACCTTATTGAAGAAATTTTTATTTCATTACATTCTAGGATTCAGACACATGCTATGTTCTATATTTGAGCCTATGAACTTTCACTGGTAACTAAAAGTGTAGATTGATCGATAGCCCTATTTGGGATGTCATAACTCTAAATCTGTAATAGATGAGACCAAATGGATTGTACCACTATGTCCTACACTAAAAATAATTCAAGTGTGCTATCTTTCATGTCTTGACAAATCCATTTGCACACTTCCCTAGGTCCATTCCATTTGTAAAAATCATTGTTCTACTAGTGTTTCTAGTTCTGCAATTCTAAGAACCCAACTTTGAACACCTACCAAATTCACCTAATTGTTTTCCATGAGCCCAAATAATAGACATATACTCTCAAGTGATCATTTGACCTATTTTCAAAGCCAAATGCAAATGTAGTTTATTGTTTTTGACATTTTTGTTTGCAAATAGTTTGAAAAGTGTAACTTTGCCAGTAAATAACTTTTGACTGATTGATCATCATAAAAGAGATTTTTTAAACTAAAAGAGTGCACACCCAAGAACATAAATGTAAGCTTTTATGACATAGTTATTTATTCTTGTGAGATTTTTAGGCTAGTCCAAGAGACTCCTAGTACAAAAATGAGACTTCTTAGAGAAGGTGGAAACTAAATTTTTATGATGAATCAATGGCTTTAAGTGAATCCAATTAGTCCAAATGATTTAATTAATGGATTTCAAAAGTTAGGAGTTTGAACCAACTTTGCTAACTATGGAACCTAAGTTCTCATACACATATTGTCATTTAAGATCGTCCTAAGATTTACACTTGTGAGACCTTTTTAATGCATTATAGTATGCCTTTTAGAACCATTCTTGGAAGATGACATATTATGGGATCCTTATTTATGAGGTGGATTTTGGATTAGAGATGATATAATGTTTCATAAGACTTCAATGTACATGCTAAATTGGTTTCTTGTATACCATTGTTACCTATGTTGGAAATATAAGAGGAGTAACTGAGAGGGGAGGGGTGAATCAGTTACTAAAAAAATAAATCCTAGATCCCTTAGATGTCAATACCAACTAATCTCTAAAAATTGAACTCTAATGTTGCTTGGTAAACACAAGAAAATGTTGTAACTCAGAAAATACTTAACATGACAATCTTAAGATGTTATCTGTGATTACTTATTACTTTAACTCAGTTACAAACATATAAAGAAAAGTAGCATGAAGACATTTGACACCAAGATTTAATGTGGAAACACAATTTGGGGAAAACCACCAACTGCAACTAGTTACTGATTTTCACTATTTTGAAGTGGGCCCTATTAGGAGCCAACTTTGTTAAAGGTTACAAAAAACATTGTTAGATGTGACCCTATTAGAGGATTTCATCACCTTATTAGGAGTGGCCTTATTAGAGGTCTTTGGAAACTTTAATAGAAATTCCACCTTGTTAGAGGATTTACAAATAGCTATTAAGCCAACTATGTTAAAATATTTAGATCACTACTACAATGGTTAGAGAGTTACAATGACATGATCTAATTTCTGATGCAACTAAATTGCTGATTACATATCTTAATTTTGGCTTGTATACTTGATCCTTCTTGATCGAATATATCTTTTCATATTGTCAAGGATATTTTTCTTTATCCTTCTGATTCACTTCCTCTTTCAATCATTAAATCTTTAATTATCTTCTATGCACAAACTTTCTAACCCTCAACTTAACCTTATATTTATATCTTTCATATTGTCAAGTCGGCTAGAATACATCTTAGAATAATTAATATTCAATTTATCAATTAGCCAAAACCACCAGATAAATCAATTGAACTTAATATGCCAAAATAAGAAAATCCTCTTTTGGCCAATCCTTCTTGATAGACACTAACTTAGAAATGATTTTCTTGTGTTAACCAAGTGAACTCGGTTAACACAACATATTAGCAAAGTTCCTTTGGTAACCAAGTGATCTTGGTTAACATTGGTTCTATCCAAAATTTTCTTCATTAATTGAGTGAGCTCGGTTAACATTCATCTTCCATAGACTTTCCTTTAACGCCCAAGTGAACTTTGTAGATATTGTTTTCTAAACTAGCAAACTCTGGAAATCTCGGTAGTCACAAAAAATTGTCTTTAATGCCTAAGTGAGATCAGCATACACTGAGTGGTGATGATATGACATTTTGTGTATCATAAAAAAAAATACACAATTTTTTCCATAAAACTTAGTTTACTCTAGCGTGGTAGCCTTTGATTGTGACTCGAGTCCTTCAAACTATGACTTAGGTTGCACTATCTATAACTCGATAGCTGTTGGAGATTTTGAGGACTTGGGAGCTGAGGCCTCCTCTCTACTAGATAGATTTGGTAGGGTATTAGGTTCATAGTAAAAAATTCTTTTGTAATCCTCAGGCTCTTTGTTGCTTTCTTCTTCACTCTTTTATGCAAACTCATCAATTCTCACATGTGCACTTTCTATGATTTTATGAGTAGACAAATTCAAGCACTTGTATGCTTTACTTTTGTAGGAGTATCCTAGGAATATGCCTTCATCAGCTTTGACATCAAATTTTCCTTTCCTAAATTCTTTCAAAATATAACATTTTCTACCAAATACTTTAAAGAAACTTACATTAGGTTTGTAGCCATACCGTAGTTCATAATGAGTTTTATTTGAGTCCTTCTTTAGCCATTTTATGTTCAAAGTATGAATTGCAGTGTTGATAGTTTCCTTCTAGTATTTGATTGCAACATTCTTTTCTATCATCAATGTTCTTGCACAATCCATGATGGATGTGTTTCTTCTTTTAGCTATACCATTCTGCTGAGGTGTACTAGGGATAGATACTTGTCTTTTAATTTCATTTTCAATGCATAATTCATTGAATTCATTGGAGATGAATTTGCCACCTCTATCTAATCTCAAACATTTCAACTTTTTTCCATTTTCTTTTTCTACTCTTGCCAAGCACCATTTGAATTTTTGAAAATCTTTTTATTTTTCTTTTAGATACATTATAGTCATCATTCTAGAATAGTGATCAACAAAGAGAATGCAAAACTTTTCTCTACTATAACTCTTTATTCCAGGATATGTGCAGGATCATGGTGTGCCAAAAACTAGTGATGTGAAAAAAATAGAGTTTGAATACGTCTAAAAGCGCTTCAAAATCTTCTCTGAGTTTTTTTCACCTATCCAAGTACCAAGCCTGGAAGGAAAGGCTGAGCCATATTGGATATTCGATCTAATATCGAATATCCGATAATTATATTACATTATTATCATAATATTATAATTATATTACATTATTATTATAATATTATAATAATATAAAAACATTATATTATAACAGTATAATACATTATAATAATAATTATTATACTATAATATAATAATAATATTATACTATAATAATAATATTATATTACAATGTATTATATTATAATAATATACTATAATATTTAATATTATAATATAATATAATAATAATAAAGTATAATATATTGTAAACTATAATAATATAATATAATACAATACATTATAATAATATAATATAATAATAATATTATATTATAATAATAATATAATATAATATCATATTTTATATTATAATATATATAAAATATAATATTTCTAAGCTATATATAAAATATAAAATATGTTATATACCTTATATATAAAATATAAGATATGGGCGCGATCAAATATCCCATCCAATATTGGATATCCGATATAGTATCGAATATCCGATACTTGTAGCATACATTAAAAAAAAGAACAGACCTACAGGCCCTTATTTCTCACATTTTGGGGGCTAGTATTAGCACGTGACCGGATATCAAATACAAAATCAAATATCGAATAATAAGGTAAGTTTTTTTTGTTTTTTAAACTAATTTTTAATCTGAATTCAATAGATTTTAGCATGATTTTGTTTGTTTTAGTTGAATCTAGGGGTTTTTTTTTAAAAAAAGGTTAAAATTAAAGTTTTTTTTATAAAATATGTATTATGTTTTGCAATTCAATAGGAATGGCTGATCAGAATGATGACACTGAGACAGGGAATAATATTCCTCTTAATCTCCCACCAAACGATCCTCTACCCCCTCAAAACCCTCCTCGAATTGAAGATTTGAGAAATGAAAATCTCACCGAGTTGAGAGGTTTGCATAGAACATATAATAATGTACTTGCATTGGCTCCTATGTTATCCACATTAAACACCATAGTGGATAACATTGAAACCCTTACAAACCAACAAAATGCCACTCTTCATTGGCGTGATCAAATGCATGAGATGTTTGATGATGGTTTGGATTATGATGAGGTTGTGGCCCTCAACATAAGCAAAGACAACTTGGCCAGCCTTTTTGTTAACCCGAAAATGGGTTTACCGATTGACCCAAAAAAATCCAAACTATCGATTAAATGGTGCACAAATGATGCCATACGTGCAAACTTTTGGGATCATTGGTGGACGGTCTTTGATATCCCTCCACATGGAAAATTAGACATACCATTTTATTTCCTTAGAAAATCATATGCTTAATTTGTATTGAAACTTAAAGTGAACTATTAGAGCATGAAGCCCAACATGGGCTTAGGACTTGGAGCTCCTCAAGATAGACCGTCTTCCCAGCAGAAGAAAGCTAGCACTTTTGTCCCCCCACCTAATATCTCCCCTCCTCCTTGAGTGTAGCATCTAGATATTATGATAGAGGCTAGCTCTTAGACTATCAGAGCCATTCATAGGCTGAGTAGCCTAATGATATCTCAGGCTAGGTCAATCCTGTCTCCTCGTGTTGATGATGTTGGTGCCAGTTCATCATCGGCTAGCTCATCACATGTTTGTGTGCCTCACACTTGCATTACGTGCAAGAATGTTTTCTTGGGTCCCATAGGTGATCTTCTTGAGTATCATTTTGTATTAGACGAGGATACACCAAACACACACGCAGAGGCTATAGACCCTGATGCGAGAGAGGAGGGGAATGCAGAGGCATGGACTCCTTCGGTGTCGGTACATGTATATATTTTTTTGTTATGACATATGTGATTTAAAGTTAATTTTTATAATAGAGTAATTTTAATTTTTAAGCCATATTGACTTTTATATGTATGTGATCTTCATTCACGTTTAGTTGATGACCGAGGAGGAGCTCAGATAGATTGATGATGCCATGCTCTCGGCCATTTCATTTGGCCTTGAGACATCTACAGTATATTATGTTGTGTTCGCATTTTTTTTTCTATTTTATATTGTAGCATATATGGTTGCTAATCTTTCTTTTATCTTGCAGGTAGCACCTGTCTCGGAGGGACAAAGTGCGGAGGGTGAGCTAGCACGCACTAACAAAGGAAAGGAAATTAGGCACTTTCTATTTGATTAAATATCGATGCATTCTTGTAAAATATTTGTGTTAATCCCATTTAATTACATTCTTTACTATATATAAGGCGTCGCTACTGGTGATGAGCCTGTGCAGTTTCTCCATCGTAGACCATCAAGGATTTCCATTCGCACTGAGAGCCCCATTGTATGTATAAGTATCATTTATTTTTTATTATCCTTATCTTCATAAATAAATTCAAAACTGATTTTCGTGATATTAACAACTACTATTTTGTATCTCATAGGAGACTCCTAGTGCACATGAGGTCCGACGAGACAATTATGTAGATTTGATGACACGACCACTCACTCCTGAGTAGGAGCCTAAAATAGTAAGTTGTAGTTTGAATTCATGATTAAATATGTTATAAATTTAGCATGCTATGAATTATAATGTTATAGTTTAAATTATAGATTCATATAACAAAGGTATTTGAACATATACAACCCACAATCAGAGAGGTATCAACATTGTTGAGGGCATACGAGAGGACTCCTGACTGGCATAGGAGGTCACCGAGAGAGGTATTTATTATGTAATTTTGATAGTATTAATCTCCATTACAAAAAATATCATTATGCATTTGAGTAATTCAATGTTAGCTATGTAGAATCATATAAATTTAGTAGTCTAACTTTGGGTTTTCCTTCTTTGTTTATGTAGGAGGCATCTAATCCACCTAGTGCAATGAAGAGGCTGCATTTTGATCATCCACTAGCACCCTAGGATAGTATAGTTTTCATAGGATGCATCATGAGACATTTTGAGATGGCATATGCCACATTGTATATAGAAACATTGATACTATACACATTCTAATGGCATGATCAACCACATTTTGTATATGGATCTATGTATTTTGATATATATTTGATTACTTTGTATATGGATACATGATCTTTGATATATATTTGTGTAAAATTGTGTCTATGGATACATGTATTTTGATATATATATTTTTCATTTAGGTGCACAATGATATACATATTAATTTAGTATCTAGTATTGTTCAATTTATCGTGGATCATGTATCATGCCCTAAATTTTACTAGTAAAAACACAACAATTTTTTATTTTTCAATTTTTTTTTGTAGGTTATGAAGTCACATAATAAATTACATATTGTAAAATAAGGTTATCATTGAATAGGAGTTCAAGACTCATGTGGATAGTGTCATCTGGTTGTAGCATTTTAGTCATAGGTGGTTTTCGAATAGATTGGATGACAGTCTAGTTCAAGTTAGCATCACGAGTCAAAAGAGCAAGTTCAAGATACAACACTCATAAATTAGTGAGGTAATTCATATCCTAACAAGCCTCTGATACTAATATTCTATTAGGGTCTATCAGTTGTATCATATGGACTAGGTTGTGATTCTAGCATGTAAGAGAAGGGGATCAGAATTACTTATTATCCTCATTACCAATGTACACACATTCATTAATCATTACAATATATATTAATGTGACAATTACTATATGGTGTGGAAGTGTAGTATATCTTAATCAATTAAACACATGTATCTAGAGAATTTAGATTTAGTACTCATCACATGAGCACCCTTAGTCAAATAAGAAAATGTGCACTTATCTACCACACTATATCAGATCTAACCATTGGAAATTAGAAAATATATGCCCCAAAGGTAGCTTCGAAGTATACATGATGGAGAAGGGGCCACTTGTATTAATAGTATCCATCATTCAACACATACTATACACAACTTATGGAATAAACAATTTGTTTTATGTGCCAAATGTGTATCATGTGCTTGCATCCATATCTTACTGGTTATAGGTCCTCTCGAAGATTAGACCAATATTGAGTCATTTTCTCCCTCTTTACTCTATTTAGTCATCCTTATACATTCTATCAACATTGCTTCCTCACCAAACTTGCATTCACTATAGTTTCCTAAACACAAAAATTACTATTTCAATACATAAATTAAACTCACTCTAACAAAAGACAATTACTAACTATCTAGCTCATCAACTACTAACTAATCTAGCTACATTGCCATGCTTTTACATTTACTATTTTAATTACTATAATTAATATACTATTACATTTACTTTTTACATTATTACATCTAATTATTCACCATAAGCTCACTTTCTCACTATCAATATTATTATTATCAAAGCATGTTAAGATTCAAAGTAGTTTCATAGTATGAATTAGTAAGCACATAAAATGAGGAACTCTTAGTAAGTCTAAGGGCCAATTCAAAGTACTTAACTCAATAATAATTCATAATTAATATTTAAACACATCGTACTACACCATCATATTGAGTGTGTCAATTTAAATTTGTTAGATGAATTGTTTATGCAAGGATTAGGTGCAAGTGTATAAATAAGGTTTCTATATAACATACCTTATCGTTCTGACATATATGTATTCATCATTTCATGCAACTAACATAGTAAAATGTGGTGTACATGAATCATATTATCATTAATTATACATAAGGTACATGAGTTGATGAGCTACCTCTGATGACATGCCTATTGACCCTTATTACATACTAGCTAACTAATGCTTTATTCGTACACTACATTTTCGAATTGGTATATATATTCTATCGACTTTGATATTGTACTAATATCTTCAATTGAATCCACAACATTCATTATCTAACTAACATTCCCTCAAGCCAAATATAAAATTTAGTTGACATTAAATCCAACATCTACATAGGTTTGTCATGCATTCAATTCTATCTAGTAACTCTTATCTATCAATGTGCTTTATTGACTAGATAAAACTAGATTTGAGTTATTATTTTAATCCACCATCCATCCTTATCCTTGATTCTCCAATCTCATCATCCCGACAACTTACTTCATATTAACCCTATTATATCTACATCCAACTATCCTAATTTATAGTCTTAACACTAATTTAATTAAACCCTTCGTACTTAAGATCATGTTCAATTATATATGCATTCTCGTAAACTTATTTATTTCATTTAATTTATTTTCCTATATTGAGCTTTTCCATTACCATATGGTTTAATTGTTACATGTTTCTAAATGAGCCCCTTGATATAAACATTACCCTTAAACTAAGCTCAAATACACTAAGTGTCATTATCCTCTATTCAAGACTTGAAATGATTAAATAATTATCTAATAAAAATAAAAACAAATCTAAAGGGTGAATCTCCTATCTATCTTAAATCCTCATCATTCCCTAACTCTTACCAAGGCCACATTTCTTCCTACATGTGGTCCCCACAAGATCCCACTTGGGTCATGTGCAAAATTTTGACTAATCCAAGCCTTAGGACATCTTTTTCCAATCCCTCTAATCAACAATCCTAATGTGAAAAAGTAATATTAAATGTCAACTTTACATTCTCCTAAGTAAAAATCCCTTGGGATTGCTATCCCACTCCCCCTTAATTTCAAGTCAACTACCTATGTTTGGGAACACATGACCACTACTGCAAGGAGGGGACAACTAGTGCATAAGACAAGGATGTGACATAAACCCTTTCTCCTATGCACCCAAGTATATTAATGGGGATGAAACCCCTTTTCAAGGAGGCAAGCTCAAGGATAAAATTTTTGACATGACATGTCAGAATGAATGTCAGATTTAACAATACGCCTTGTAGAGTGGAGAAAACTTTTTGCATTATGATGGCTTAGGAAATGTTGGGGGCTACTCTAGAAGGGCGGTCAAGATCAATCTTGGATTTTATTTTATTTTTGAGTTAAATATTTAAATTTTTCATATTCTCTAACATGCACACTAATATGCCTTTATTTATTTAATTACTAATTTATTATTTGAGTGTTGGATGTGACTTAGAGGTCACAAGATTGTAATGTGTACCATTCTGTCACTTAGGAAATATATTAGTCTAGGACACTCATTAGTCTCTATATGCTATTATTATTTTTATTTTTATTGGATAGCAATCTAGAATCTGGGAATATTCTTTAATATTTTATTGCTCTATATTAAGGAAGGGATTTATTTTCCTTTACCATACACTTTCCAGAGAGGAAAAGGCATGCCTACAACAACGTATCTCATAGATTTTATTATGTCTTCTCTTACAACAAACTTCATTTTGTTATATCATGAAATTAATTTGATGATTTCCTTGCTTAGAATTGCATTAAGCTTGGTAATTAAAATCAATGTTATCCATGCATGTGATATGAACATAAAATTTTCCTTCCAAATTATTGAGTGCACAACAAGATTGTTATTATCAACTAGTCATTTACAATACCACAAGGAGAAACCTTTCTTTCACATTTTCAAATGATAACAATGATGTCAAAGCAAATCTGTGACTCATACCAAGGCTTTCATAACAATATAAACTCCAAATGAAACATGCATATACAACCTTATCAATTATTTCCTCTACACATACATTAGGTAACAATGATACAATCCCCTTCCATCACAATGGGGCAACATAAGGGACTTTTCAAAATCATAAGGAACATGAACATTGAAAGATATGGACAATGAGTAGCATGAACATTGTCCAACATGACCATTGAGAACATGAACAAGCTGGTGAATCCTCCTTCACAAATGAGGGCACAATGTCAAGTTTTCTCATCCAACATCAATCTGCAAGATGATCATTCCAAGCCATTTCCATTGCTCCCTTGGACACAAATCTGCATATGCAACAGAACAAAATAACAAGGACCATGGGTGCTTTCCACCAAACCATAGGCCTCAAATAGACCACCCTCACGCTAGGGAACAAGGCTCAAACTGGGATACACATACAATCTTTCAATGCATAAACATTACATTTCAAACTTGAACAATTTCCCTCCAAGGCTATTTCACAATGGCTTCATAGATGGAACCATAAACATAGGGTGAAGGTGTGTTCTAAAATGGAGACTTTCCATACCAAACCATATCTACAATAAAAAAAATTCATGCCCTCTCGGGGCTATCATAATTCAGCAAATTCCATGCCCTCTTGGGGCTATCATAAATCAACAATTTAATGCCCTCTCAAGGCCTCCACATGTCCTCCTCCAAACCCACTACCATCAGTTGTAACTCTTAAAATTTCCTTTCTACATCATACTTTCCTTATCACCCCCAGCAAGATATGAATGGTTATGGCATACAATAGAGCCCATACTCCAAGGTTCTCAATACAATTTTTGAACCCAACTTAAACCCTTCACCCTAGACTTCTCTTCCCTTCCCACAAGGGTGAGTGTAAGTCCCATGCCCATAACAACACTCAAGCACAAAACAAGAAAACAAAACCAAGTAGAAATAAAACAAGAAATTTTCAAGAGCACATCACATTTGCACAACACAATATCAACACCAATAATACAACAAGGAAATAGAGGAAATCCAAACCTCATACTCACAATACTCCACACAATACAACAAGATGCAGAATGGTGTCACACTAATCTACATGGAATGAACACCATTCAAGGACTCACATGAATGTTACTCCATAATGCAATGCAATGCATACTCCATTGATAAAATCCACACTTGCATATTTTCTTAACCATGCTAAAAGAAAGAAATGGAAAAGAAGCAAGTTTGAGATACCAACCTTGGTCCAAACTAGTTTGACCAAGACCCTCTAATAAAGCCTTCCCACTAACTTATTTTAGCAAAAACACTAAGCTACTACTTATAAACTTGTCTCCTCTAACGGTTCGTTGATAGCCCTCATGAGCTCTGAGTTATGACCCTCAAAAGATTGACCTCAAAATGCACTTAGAGCACCTTGGAGACTCCTCCGTATGAGGTGGCTGCAAATGATGGATGGTCTCCATGGATGGAACAAGGGTGTGACTAGGGTTCACCCACCCATCTGGAGCTAATGGCATTGATGATTCGATGCCAAGATCAGTGGTTTCAAAGTTACACTGTGGTGCACCTATGAACTGAGGCACATTGTGAGTTTTGGCATCGAGCAAGATTGCTGTGCCAAATCCAAACAAAATGTGATCTCTTAAAAATGAAATAGATTATTTTAGGCCTCAATATCACCATCCTGTGGCATTTGACAGTTCATCAATAGCCCTTACGAGCTCTGAGTTATGACCCTCGAAAGATTGACCTCAAAATGCACTTAGAGCACCTTGGAGACTCCTTGGTATAGGGTGGCTACAAATTATGGATGGTCTTCTTGGAAAGAACAAGGGTGTGACTAGGGTTCACCCACCCATCTGGAGCTAATGGAACTGATTATTCGATGCCAAGATCAGCGATTTCAAAGTTATGTTATGGTGCACCTATGAATTGAAACACACTGCGAGTTTTGGCATCGAGTGAGATCACTATGCCGAATCCAAACAGAATGTGATCTCTCAAAAACGAGATAGGTTATTTTAGGCCTCAGTATCACCATCCTATAGCATTTGATAGTTCATTGATAGCCTTCACAAGCTTCGAGTTATGATCCTCGAAAGATCAACCTCGAAATGCACTTAGAGCACCTTGGAGACTCCTCGGTATGGGGTGGCTGCAAATGATGGATGGTCTCCGTGGCCAAAAAGAGGGTGTGACTAGGGTTCACTCGCCCATCCGGAGCTAATGGCACTGATGATTTGATGCCAAGATTAGTGATTTCAAAGTTACGTTGTGGTGCACCTATGAACTGAGGCACACTGCGAGTTTTGGCATCGAGCGAGATCACTGTGCCGAATCCAAACAGAATGTGATCTCTCAAAAATGAGATAGGTTATTTTAGGCCTCAACATCAACATCCTGTAGCATTTTATAGTTTATCAATAGCCCTCACGAGCTTTGAGTTATGACCCTTAGAAGATCAACCTCAAAATGTAGTTAGAGAGCCTTGGGGACTCCTCGGTACGGGGTGGCCATGAATGATAGAGGGTCTCTGTGGTTGGAACAAGGGTGTCACTAGGGTTCACCCACCCACTCAGAGCTTATGGCACTGACTTGTAGCCATTAGGAGTTAGATTTTGAAAAGTTGTCAAGAAAGGTTGACCCCTTTGACTTGTATCATGAAAGGTTTCTTTGTGCCTTGCTTGATTGTTTGAAGACTACTCCATGTGTCACTATCTTTCTTGGAAAAAAAATTGCTTTTGAACATCAAGCTTGCAATATTATCAATTATTGTCAAACTTTTTCAACCAAGTCAAAACATCAAGTGCAAATATTTGTTTGCATTTTTTGCTAAGGGGAGTTTCATAAATTGACTTTGATTTTCTATGTCTCTAGTGCTTGAACATGCCTAAAATGGCTCTTTGGTCTTAGAGCTATTGGTATTTTCTAACTTCATGGTCTATGATATGCATACTAAGAATTTCTGTCACTAAATGGTTTCCTTGATCTATTGACTACACTTAAATTTGTTCACTTGTCATCTCTCTTTCTTTATCTACATTGCTATTTGGGATTCTTTTGTAGCTCTTGACTTGAGTCACTAGTGTTGTAACCTACTTGGAAAATTTGTTTGACAAGTCATTCATTCATTTCTACCTCTCTTTGACATGTGAACACTCTACCTCTCTAGTTTGGACATCAAGTTATCTTGTGTCACCTTATTAGCTTCCTCTAGTCTCCTTCATGCTTTATTATCTATCTACCACTATGGTATTCAAACCTTGTGTTACCAAACCTCAACCAAATCTAGATGATCATGATATCCTCCATGCCACTAAAGAGTTTTAAGATCTATATGTTCAATACAAAGAGCTAGAAGATACAAATAATCTTTCTTACCTTCATCTCTCTAAGCACATGATAGAAATCAATTCTAAACTTGAGAAAAGGTTAGAGGAGAATATTGCATTCTTAAATTAATCTCTCTTAAGACCTTTGCATACACATGGGTCATCTTCTTCAAGTTCTACGTATTCTACTACAAGACATCAAATATCTTCATCTTCTAGATCTAAAGACCTCTTTAGAGAACAAGCAAGTGATACCTCCTTTGAGCCCCTGCCAAAATTTCATTATGGACCTATCTTTGACTAAGATAGTGATGAAGACATGGATGCATTATATTCACTTAAGAAACAAAAAAATTATCATGGAGAAATTTTTGAGAGAACTTTTACTCCATTGGAAGATTCTCATGATAACATCTTGCAAACACTTCTTGATAATGAATCCATCACATTACTAGACAACTCTAGACCTTATGAACCCAAAATCAAACCTCCATGGTGGAGAAATTATCAT
The DNA here is from genome assembly GCA_028749045.1 of Cupressus sempervirens. Lineage (NCBI taxonomy): Eukaryota > Viridiplantae > Streptophyta > Pinopsida > Cupressales > Cupressaceae > Cupressus > Cupressus sempervirens. The sequence goes on from CM053790.1 coordinate 185,608,426, forward strand.
TATTGCCACTTCCATGGAAAAAAAAATCATAAAACTAAAGATTCCATAGTGTTCAAACATAAAATCCAAGATCTCATTTATGATGGGATTGTTGATACCTATAATGACTCATGTGTCACAAGATCATGCTGATGAACCTATGTCAAGTGATGATTTCCTTGACACCTTCACTTCTTATAACACTAATGAACCTCCGAAAGTGTCAAAGCTTTCCAAAATGCCTCCACCAAACAAAGAACCTAATTCTTTCCATATAGACCATGTGTACCCTCAAGGGCTACAACTAAAAGAAAATCAAGCTAACCTTCACTTGTCTGCAAACCTTTTCCATGCTACTAAGACTAAAGATCCTCAACATTCATGAAATACTATGATTACTATGCCCACTTTAGCTAATCCTGCATTATTGCTTTAAGATTCTATCATGCACACTTCAAATTTTCCCTTGTCCTTAGAAGGTGCTCCATATCAAGATGACTCTCAAAAAGAAAAATATATAAATAAAGATCAAGATCAAACACCTTTTCATCTCATCCAAAATTTCACCTTTCTATATCCTGTGTGTTACCCACCTCCTATATATGGTGAGGATACCATTTCCACTACCTCCATTGAGCTTACTGAAACTTATGGGAAAAGTGATCTTTCTATGCTATATAAAGAAACATGTCAAGATCAAAGTGTCCCCTCATGTTCTACTTCTCCATATCCACTTCAAAACTATGCTCAAGATTCAAACACTCCTATCAAAGGTCTTTCTGCTATAAAAGGTACTCATGAGTCTATTGATGACTTTGGTCATGCTACTCACTCTAAAGATGTTGAAATCCCTAGTCACTATCCCTTTGCATTTCCTAATTCTATCCTTGGTCCTTATCCATCTAATATAAAGTCTTCAAAAATTCTCCTACACTTTCTACTTCTAGCTCTCCTAATGTACCTCAAGATCAACAAGACATTCATCCTAGAAAATAACCGTCCACTCAACCATCTAAACTAGTCATATCACCCTTATTCATCCATAAGTCCCAAATCTTTTGGAAGAAATTTGGATGTTCAACACAAGAAATACAATAATACATTAAAAAATAGAGATCACTATGTCTCATCTAATCAACATGTGAATGGACATAATGAAGATATATTGAAGATACCACAAAGGTTCACTATTCAAAAAGTGAAATCAAAGAAAATATGGGTTCCTAAACCCATTACTGAAGAAATGTGTTATAAAGTATCCAAAGGAAAATCTAAAGCTATATGGATTCCAAAGTCTCTCTTGAAAGACTTTAATATTGAACATAAATCTAAGTTGACATTCAATATTGTAAAGGCTTCCACTCCATTTTCTTCCAAACATCTTTCTCAAAAGCTTACAAATATTCCACTCAATCTTCTTCTAACATTGTCCTACTAGCTCATACATCTAAACCTTGATCTATTTCCTCCATGATTCCTCCATCATTCAGAAACCCTCCAAGGTGTGTGTAAATAGTGATCTTCCCCACTTTGTCACCTACCCTTATGCAATATTTTCAAAGCTACACTTACCTACTATCCATACTCATACAATCCCTCCAAGGAATGAACTCTTATCCTACTATCATCTCACTTCCTTCACCCTATCAACATCATTGAGCATACTTATCTATGGTCTTGGCTTATCATAACTTATCTTTCCTATAGGAACACTATCTAACTTGAAAAGAGTTGACCTATTTCTAAAAAATAATTAAAAAATAGAAAAGAAGATAAAAAATGTGCCTTGGTGAAAACCATTATTTGTGGCACCTTGGTATAAAAAGTAAAGAGAAATAAATTCATTCTATGGTGAAAACCACTTCTTGTTTCTCTTTGAATAAGTACCATGATGAAAACCTGGTAAACATGCATCATGTGTAATTCTTCCATCATCCATCTATTCCCTCTTCCTCTTTGATCTTGACAATTTTGAGCTATCCTTACGTATTGGCTATCTCATCCATGATATTCCCTATTTTACTTTCTCATTCACTCATAGCCTTCATATCCAACTTCATATCATATCATTATGCATATGCTATCTTGCTTATTGGCTTTAATTGCTTATCCTACATGCTATCTTCTTTCATGGATTTCATGGCTTATCCCAAATGTGCTTCATACAACTTTTCAATATGAAAGTCTTTCAAAACATTATACAATATTATGACTCTTTATGCTTTCAAATGCCATGATTGGTTGCAAAATGGAAGAAATCAAGTATTCTAATTGTTCATCTATACTTTCTAGAATTTTCTTATTTGATTAGTTTGATAAAAATAGTTTTAATAATCATAATGTTAGCTTTATATCAAATAAGGAAAAAACCAAATTTGTAATAAGATATCCGCAAGCAATTATCTTTCATATAGTTATAAATGCTCTTAAAATTGTCCTTATAGACTTTTATCACATGCAAATATGATTTGCAAGAACTTGTTCAATATCTTCCTCTTATAATTCCTTACAAAGAACCTACCAAAATACAAAAATCATATAAAAAAAAGGTACACATTTTACATCATAATACATCATAAATTTTAGAAATTCTCCCCAATACCACCCTCCTCCAACTCTTCATGATGTACCTACATTCCAATATCATAAAAAAATTAGTAAGTTATTTTATTAAATAAGATAATCATCAATTCATTAAATCATTATGAAAAAAATAACATAAGAAGTATATATACCTAGTCGAGTATTCCAATAGGGCCCTCTCTCTGTTTTAGGGTCTCCAACAGGGCTTCATGATCAACATTAGCAATAGTAAAAAGTTCTTTTACTTTTGGTCTTCCTTGATGCTTCAATAACTTTACATTTGTTGCTATAATAAGATGCGAATATATGAGAATTATTTTGTGCTTCTGATAGTCTTTGAATGCAAGAATTATGTTCCTTCTAAGCATGTATGTCCACAGCCATGTTCCAACAACAACCACTGAACCAATAGGATATGTGAATCCATCATCATCTGTGATTTATTGTGCAAGTTTTTGTTTACCTCTTACACAACGTGCTAACCAATAATCATATTTCTCATCATTCTCCTGTGGTGCAACCAATACAAAGATATGTCCTGGCTGAAGTAGATTTGATAGATGGTTATGCTCAAGTGAAGTTTCCATGTCATCATTTTTGATAGAGGGTATGATAGACAATGGAGTAAGATAATGTGGAGCCCATGTGTCCACCCACTCACTTGACTCACAGTGATTCCAATCACACTGAAAACAAGTACAACAAAAACAAGCTAGTTGTCGTGTCCAAATGGTCCATGTACTAGAATCAGAGCTTCGAAATGAATGCATTTTTGATGAGTCTCTCACTATAGCAAAATTTGATCTATCACCTATGGACCCTTCTTCAACCAACCAAAAGAACCTGCGTACCACTGAATCAAGAGTCCCCCCCCCCCCCCCTGTGATAATGCTAAACTACACCAATCAACAATGCTACGAGCATCAAGAAGCTCTGTTGTTGAAATATTCAGTTTCTCTTTAACTAGAGCTCTCTTCACACATGCCCCTGCTCCATCATGTTCCCCTTTTCTATGGCCAAGCTAAAAAAAACTCCAAATATGAGGCACCCCTTGCTCTACATGCATCCTACACAACCAATAAAATATGAGAGCATTTTTGAATTGACCTATACAGTTATCTAACCAAATGATATGTCTATCCATAGCATTTCCATGCTCATGTAAGAAATCAAAAAAATTCATGAAACAATGTTGCACAAACTCGTGAGAGTGAGATCTATCATCACTCATAAAAAAATGATACTCTCTAATAATCTTTCGATTATCTTTCACACTATCAAGGGCATGTCTATATGTTATGTGAACAAAAATTGCAATTTGAATGGAATTGTAATACTGAGATTGTGTCTCATTTTGAGGTTGCAATGTGTAGTTCTCAGCAAAATCAATAATTAATATAATGGTGCCAATGAGAAAAGTCTCCTTACACGTTCTAAATTGTTGATCGAACCACTAAGACCTGTGACTATGTCTTGCATACTTGTAAAAAAGATTTTCCTTGAAATCTAAAATAAAATTAGCCACACTATTATTTTTTCCAACCAATTCACATCTAGAGCTCTCACTCCCACTCTTCAATGTGTATTTCACTGTTTCATATACCCTTTTTTTCAGTATTGTCTTTCCAAGATCTTGTTTGCACCCCTCATGGAAACATGTGTCAAACTTGGATAAGCCACCACATTCTGAACACTTCTCATTTAAGCAAGCATTTGTATAAAATGAACAACCATCAACTCTACGACATAAGAGTTGATCTAGCAAGTCTCTTGATGATTTTGGAAGCCCACTAGCCCCACAATCCTCCAACATTTCTTTACTATGCAAAATAGAACGGATGAAGCATAATAGTTCATGGTGCATAGAAAACTCAACATGATATTTGCAACAACATGTATTTTGAATTTTGAGTGGCACACAATAAAATGGCTTCAAAGATTCAAAAGCTCTTTGTGATATATGAAGACTTGGATGACTCTCTCTAAATTGTTTGAACAACATAGTTTGACTTACCTCCAAATGGTGTTTAGGATGTGGCATGCGGTCTCTGATGTCAATTCTCAACTTTAAGACGTCTTAAGCATTGGGTGATACTTGTGAGTTAGAGTTCCAAAATTGTGTAATTTCTTCCTTCACATCGTCAGATAGCTTCTTATCAAAACGTAGAAGTCTCCCACCAAATGCTCATGTTTCATTTTGAAGAGGATCATCAATTTTCTCTTGTCAACTAAGTGCTCTTCTCAAAGTAGTATGATTTAGATTCAAATCAATACAAGTTTGTCTCATATATCTACCCTTTCTCAAATGATGACTTACCAAATAGGTTGTAATAACCCTTCGAGCAGCTCTATTATCCTTCTCTTTGCTATTTTTTCCAATGCTATTGAGAGCACTGAAAAGATTCTTCACAATAATGGAATTTCTTTCCAACTTTTTATTGACATGAATCTTCAATTTGGAAAGCATAGGTCTCATCTTTTGCATCTTTAGTAAGTATATGAAAAGCTGACATTGCTCTACCACTGTCTTGTTGCTGAAAAACATCTGATATAGTCTTGAAGCCCATAACTGAATGGTTCTTTCAAATTTTTTTTCTTCCAAACTAGTAATAATCATTTCATCAATTTCAATTATCCATTTTGGTGTTTTAGAACCTTCATGTCGATTATAATTAGGAGATATGTAAGGTTCTTGTGCATTGTCATCTTTGACATAGTCAATTATGCAATTTGGATTATGACTTGGTGGCATTTCTTCTTCAAAACTTTCATTCTCCAAATTTTCAATTTTGGCATTATCATTTTCAATAGGTACATTTTCATTTCCCAACTGTACATATTCATTATCTGACTCTATGATTTCACCTTCGATTAATTCATTGTCAACTTGACTGATATTTAGCATACCTTGTCTTTTTCTTCGGTGTTCCATTTTGTCCCTTTCCCTATATGCCGCAATGTCTTCATTGGATATCTTCTATTTGCATTTATCCTTTCAACGACTGCTACTCCCCATTCAAATGAAAAATTCGAACACCTAAGGTTATATTTTTGAAATTTTTTCGATTAGTTTGGCCTCAAAATGCGACTTTTTGCAAAAGCCATGAAAAAAGAAGTGTAAAAGTGATGTTGTTGGGTCTATAGGGATAGGGAAATATTGAGAATTGGTGCTAGTAAAATCGGATATCCGATTTGAAATCGAATATTCAATCCTAGATTGGATATCCGATATAAAATCAAATATCTGATTTTGCAAAGTGATTTTTTTTTTTTTTGTGGGGGGGGGGGGGGGGAACTTGCTATAATTTCTCTCCTTTGCCATAATTATATTAATATTATGAAAATCATTGGAAGGAAACCGACTTTGGTTTATTACTAAGCTAAAAGTATAATAGTATTAATATAAAGTATTAATAGTACTAATATAAAGTATTAATAATATTAATATATAATAGTATTAATATATAATAGTATTAATATATAGTAGTATTAATATATAGTATTAATATAGCTATAGTATCAATATTATTATTATTACTATAGATATAATAATATTAATATATAGAGCTTATTTATATTATTATTATCATCATAAAATAGTATAAATAGTATAAATAGTATATATATATCCTTTCAATTTTTAACCCATATACATATGAACGATTCGAATATGTCCCTAGGGGTCCTAAGACCCTTAGCGACATATGTCATAATTTAATGGCTCAAAGGGGGTCATAGGGTGACCCATATGAACAATTCGAATATGTCCCTAGGGGTCCTAGGACTCTTAGAAACATATGTTGTCATTTAATGGGTCAAAGGGGATGATAGGATGACCCATATGAACAATTTGAATATGTCCTTAGGGGTCTTAGGACCCTTAGGGACATATGTCATCATTTAATGCGTCAAAGGGGGTCCTAGGTCACCCTATGACCCTCTTTGACCCATATGAATGATTTGAATATGTCCCTATGGGTCCTAGGACCCCTAGGGACATATGTCATCGTTTAAAGAGTTAAAAGAAGTCATAAGTCACCATATGACGCCCTTTGACCTATATGAATGATTTGAATATGTCCCTAGGGGTACTAGGACCCCTAGGGACATATGTCATCATTTAATGGGTCAAAGGGGCTCATACATCACCCCATGAATCCCTTTGATCCATATGAACAATTTGAATATGTCCCGAGGGGTCATACATCATCGTTTAATGAGTAAAAGCAGGTCATACGTCACCCAGTGACCCCCTTTGACCCATATTACCCATTCAAATATGTCTTTAGGGGTCCCTGGACCCTTAGAAACATATGTCATTGTTTAATAGGTCAAAGAGGGTCATAGGTCACCCTATGACCCCCGTTGACCCATATGAACGATTCAAATATGTCCCTACCGGTCTTAGAACCCTAAGGGACATATGTCATGGTTTAATGGGTCAAAGAGAGTCATAGGGCCCTTTGACCCATATTACCCATTCGAATATGTACCTAGGGGTCCTAGGACCCCTAAGGACATATGTCATCGTTTAATGGGTCAAAGAGGGTCATAGGTCACCCTATGACCCCCTTTGATCTATATGAACGATTCACATATGTCCCTAGGGGTCCTAAGACCCCTATGAACATATGTCATCATTTAATGGGTCAAAGGGGGTTGTAAGTAACCCTATGAGGCCCTTTGACCCATATGAATGATTCAAATATGTCCATAAGGGTCTTAGGACCCCTAGGGACATATGTCATCGTTTAATGGGTCAGAGGGGGTCATAAACCACCCTATGACCACCTTTGACCGATATGAACGATTTGAATATGTCCCTAGTAGTCCTAGGACCCCTAGGGACATATGTTGTCGCTTAATGGGTAAAAGGAGACCTATTACCCCCTTTGAACTATATGGTCCATTTGAATATGTCGCTAGGGGTCCAAGGACCCCTAGGGACATATGTCATTGTTTAATGGGTCAAAGGGGGTCATAGGTCACCATATGACCCCATTTGACCCATATGAACAATTCAAATATTTCTTTAGGCTCCTAGGAGCCCTAGGGACATATGTCATCATTTAATGGGTCAAAGGGGGTCATAGGTCACCCTATGAACCCCTTTGACCCATATTACCCATTCAAATATGTCCCTAGGGGTCCTAAGACCCTTAGAGACATATGTCATTGTTTAATGGGTCAAAGATGATCTTATGACCCCCTTTGGCTCATATGAATGATTCGAATATATCCCTAAGGGTCCTAGGACCCCTAGGGACATATGTCATCATTTAATGGGTCAAAGGGGCCTATGACTCCATTTGTCCCATATAAACTATTCGAATATGTCCCCAGGGGTCTTATACCCCTAGGGACATATGTCATTGTTTAATAGGTCAAACGGGGTCATAGGTAACCGTATGACACCCTTTGACCCATGTTACCAATTCAAATATGTCCCTAGGGGTCTTAGGACCCCTAGAGGCATATGTCGTCGTTTAATGGCTCAAAGAGTGTCATAGGTCACTTTATGACCCCCTTTGACCCATATGAATGATTTGAATATGTCCCTAGGGGTCCTAGGACCCCTAGAGACATATGCCATCATTTAATGGGTCAAAGAGGGTCACAGGGCCCTTTCACCCATATTACTCATTCGAATATGTCCCCATGTGTCCTAGGACCCTTAGGAACATATGTCATCATTTAAGGGGTCAACGGGGGACATAAGTCATGCTATGACCCCCTTTGACCCATATGAATGATTCGAATATGTCCTTAGGGGTTCGAGGACCCCTAGGGACATATGTCATTATTTAATGGGTCAAACGGGGTCATAAGTCACCCTATGACCCCCTTTGACCCATATGAATGATTCGAATATGTCCATAGGGGTCCTAGAACCCTTAGGGATATATGTCATCGTTTAATGGGTCAAAGGGGGTCATAAGTCACCTTATGAACTCCTTTGACCCATATGAACGATTCGAATATGTCCTTAGGGGTCCTAAGACATATATTGTCGTTTAATGGGTCAAAAGGGGTGATAGGTCACACTATGACCCCCTTTGATCCATATGGCCCATTCGAATATGTCCCTAGGGGTCCTAAGACCCCTAGGGACAAATGTTGTCATTTAATAGGTCAAAGGGGGTCATATGTCATCCTATGACCCCCTTTGACACATATGGCCTATTCGAATATATCCCTAGGAGTCCTACGACCCTTAGGGACATATGTTATTGTTTAATAGGTCAAAGGGGGCCATAGGTCACCCTATGACCCCCTTTGACTCATATGAACGATTCAAATATGTCCATAGGGGTCCTAGGACACCTAGGGACATATGTCATCATTTAATGGGTCAAAGGGAGTCATAGGTCACCCTATGAACCTCTTTGACCGATATTACCCATTCCAATATGTCCCTAAGGATCTTAGGACCCCTAGAGACATATGCCATCATTTAATGGGTCAAAAGGAGTCATAGGTCATGCTATAACCCCCTTTGACACATATGAACGATTTGAATATGTCCATAGGGACATATCTCGTCATTTAATGGGTCAAAGGAGGTCATAGGTCACGGTGTGACCCCCTTTGACCCATATGAATGATTTGAATATGTCCTTAAGTGTCCTAGGACCCCTATGGACATATGTCATCAATTAATCAGTCAAAGGGGGTCATAGGTCACCCTATGACCCCCTTTGACCCATATTACCCATTCAAATATGTCCTTAGGGGTCCTAGGACCCCTAGAGACATATGTTGTTGTTTAATGGGTCAAATTGGGTCATAGGTCACCCTATGACCCCCTTTGACCCAAATGAACGATATGAATATGTCCCTAGGGTTCTTAGCACCCCTATTGACATATGTCGTCGCTTAATGCGTCAAAGAGGGTCACAGGGTCCTTTGATCCATATTACCCATTTGAATATGTCCATAAGGGTCCTAGGACCCCTACGAACATATGTCATCATTTAATTAGTCAAAGGGGGTCATCGGGTGACCTATGACCCCCTTTGTCCCATATGAATGATTCGAATATGTCTTTAGGGGTCTTAAGATTCGTAGTGACATATGTAATCTTTTAATGGGTCAAAGGGGGTTATAAGTCACCCTATGACCCCCTTTGACCCATATGAATGATTCGATTATTTCCCTAGGGGTCTTAGGACCCCTACAGACATATGTCATCGTTTAATAGGTCAAAAGAGGTCATAAGTCACCCTATGACCTCCTTTGACCCATATGAACAATTCGAATATGTCCCTAGGGGTCCGAGGACCCCTAGGGACATATGTCATCGTTTAATGGTTCAAAGGGGGGTCACAGGTGCCCTATGACCCTCTTTGTCCCATATGACCATTTCGAATATGTCCTTAGGGGGACCCCTAGGGACATATGTCATCTTTTAATGGGTCAAGGGGGGTCCTAGGGTTGGGGGTCATAGGTCACATTATGACCCCCTTTGACCCATATGAACAATTTGAATATGTCCCTATGGGTCTTAGGACCCCTAGGGACACATGTCGTCGTTTAATGGGTCAAAGTGGGTCATGAGTCACCGTATGACCCCCTTTGACCCATATGAATGATTCGAATATGTCCATACGAGTCTTAGGACCCCTAGGGACATATGTCATCGTTTAATGGGTCAGAGAGGTCATAGGTCACCCTACGAACCTCTTTGACCCATATCACCCATTCGAATATGTCCCTAGGGGTCCTAGGACCACTAGAGACATATGTTGTTGTTTAGTGGGTCAAAGGGGGTCATAAGTCACCCTATGACCCCCTTTGACGCATGTTACCCATTCAAATATGTCTCTAGGGGTCCCAAGACCCCTAGAGACATATGTCATCATTTAATGAGTCAAAGCGGGTCATAGGTCACCCTATGACCCCTTTTTACCCATATGAACGATTCAAATATGTCCCTAGGGGTCCTAGGATGCCTAGGGACATATGTCGTTATTTAATGGGTCTAAGAGGGTCATAGGGCCCTTTGACCCATATTACCCATTCAAATATGTCTCTAGGAGTCCTAGGACCCCTAAGAACATATGTCATCATTTAATAGGTCAAAGGGGGTCATAGGTTACCTTATGACTCCCTTTGACCCATATGAACGATTCGATTATGTCCCTAGGACCCTTAGGGACATATGCCATCGTTTAATAGGTCAAAGTGGGTCATAAGTCACCCTATGATGCCCTTTGACTCATATGAATGAATCAAATAGGACCCCTAGGGACATATGTCATCATTTAATGGGTGAAAGTGGGTCATAGGTCACCCTATGACCCCCTTTGACCCATATTGTCCATTCGAATATGTCCTTAGGGGTCTTAGGACCTCAAGGGACAAATGCCATCATTTAATGGGTCAAAGGAGGTCATAGGTCACACTATGACCCCATTTGACTCATATGAACAATTCGAATATGTTCCTCGGGGTCCTAGGACCCCTAGGGACATATGTCATCATTTAATGTGTCAAATGGGGTCATAAGTCACCTTGTGACCCCCTTTGACCCATATAAATGATTTTAATATGTTCTTAGGGGTCCTGGGGCCCCTAGGGAGATATGTCATTATTTAATCGGTCAAAGGTGCTCATAGGTCACCCTATGACCCCCTTTGACCCATATGGCCCATTCGAATATGTCCCTAGGTGTCCTAGGACCCCTAGGAACATATGTCATCATTTAATGGGTAATGGGGTGACCTATGACCCCCTTTGACCCTTATGAACGATTCAAATATGTCCTTAAGAGTCCTAGGACCCCTAGGGACATATGTCATCATTTAATGGGTCAAAGAGTGTCATAGGTCACCTTATGACCCCATTTTACCCATATTACCAATTCAAATATGTCCCTATGGGTCTTAGGACCTCTAGAGACATATGTAGTTGTTTAATGGGTCAAAGAGGGTCATAGGTCAGCCTATGACCCCCTTTGACCAAAATGAACAATTCGAATATGTCCCTATGGGTAGGACCCCTAGGGACATATGTCATCATTTAATGGATCAAAGAGGGTCATAAGGCCTTTTGACCCATATTACCCATTCAAATATGTCCCTAGGGGTCCTAAGACCACTAGAGACATATGTCTTCATTTAATAGGTCAAAGGTGACCTATGACCACTTTTGACCCATATGAATGATTCAAATATGTCCTTAGGGGTCCTAGGACCCTTAGGGATATATATCATCATTTAATGGGTCAAAGGGGGTCATAAGTAACCCTATGACCCCCTTTGACCCATATGAATAATTTGAATATCTCTTTAGGGGTCCTAGGACCCCTAGTGACATATGTCATTATTTAATGGGTCAAATGGAGTCATAGGGTGACCTATGACCCCCTTTGACTCATATTACCCATTCAAATATGTCCCTAGGAGTCCTAGGACACCTAGAGACATGCGTCTTCGTTTAATGGGTGAAAGGGTGTGATAGGTCATCCTATGACCCCCTTTGACCCCATATGAATAATTCAAATATGTTCGGAGGGTTCTTAATGTAGATACCTAAATTTGATTACACTATTTTAGTAATCCTATTTAGTTATCTAAAAAAGCATTATTAATTAAATTTCTATTTAATTAATCCTTTGTCATCCCCTAGTTGATTAATTTAATTAATCATCTATAGTCCTAATTGATAAATCAAATAATCTATAATATATCAATTAAATCCTATTCTTCTATCTAATTCCAAAAATCCCCATTTATTAAAATAAATCTATTTGATAAATGAAATCCTCAAATTCAAAAACCCCTAACCTATCTCTAATATTCCATTTAGCCTAATCCACCCCATCCACCCATACTAACCAAGCTTAGTCACTAACTCACCCACCCTCATTAATGCCATCCACTTGCACATCTCTAACATTCCTAATCTAATCCTAAACCCAAGCCTAATCCACCCCCTAATGTTGTCACATTCCTTAAACAAGTTTAAGAATTTCCTAATCCAAACCAAAGTCTCCCCTCAAAAATCCCAACCACCAAGTCATGAGTTCTCTTACAAAACATAAAAGACTCTTACAAGCCCACTCATGACTCTTACACCCATCTTCCACACTCTTCCCTCTTCCACACTCATTCCTCTTACATCCCTCTTACATACTCAACCCCACTCATCATGCCTTTAACCAACCCTTTACCCTACCCTCTCACACTCATCCTCCTTGTGACAAGTGTCACCTTCCCATTGGTGCTAAAAAAGCACAATTCATGTGCTCTCCTTTGAGTGCATCCTAGCCCTCCTTAAGTCTTCATCCATCCTTGCATCTAAGCCCTCCATCCCTCTACCCCTTAGCCTATAAATTGAATCCCATCCCAAGCCATTTCATCAACAATCTTTGAGCTAAAGTTACCATGCCCTTTTGAGAGCCAAAAGCCATACCCATAACCTTATAATGCCAAATTGAGAGCTCACAAAGCTACCAATTTGCTATTATCCATCTCCACCATTGAAGCAACTTTGAGCATTTGAGCATACATCCACATCAAAGGACACATCTACAAAATCAAGGAAGCATGGAGTTTTTTCTTTTTTGGGTTTGCATTCTCTAATTGTTTCTTTTTTCTAATCTCATATTTGAATATAATTTTAGTTTCTAAATGTTTACTTTAATGTTAATGTTATTTGCACACTAAGATTCTTGTTTTACACTTAAGACCTCTAGGAACATATTTTGTCATTGAATGAGTCAAAGGGGGTCATAGGGTGACCTATAACAACCTTTGATCCATATTACCCCATTCAAATATGTCCCTAGGGGTCCTAGGACCCCTAGAGACATATGTCCTCGTTTAATGGGTCAAAGACGATCATAGGTCACCCTATGACCCCTTTTGACCATATGAACGATTCAAATATGTCCCTAGGGGTGCTAGGACCCCTAGGGACAAATGTCATTGTTTAATGGGTCAAAGGGGGTCATAAGTCACCTTATGACCTCCTTTCACCTATATGAACGATTCGAATGTCCCTAGGGGTCCTAGGTCCCCAAGGGACATATGTCATCATTTAACGGGTCAAAGGAGGTCACAGGTCATATTCGAATCGTTCATATGGGTCAAAAGGAGTCATAGGGTGACCTATGACCCCTTTTGACCCATATGAACGATTTGAATATGTCCCTAGGGGCCTAGGACCCCTAGGGGCATGTTGTTATTTAATGGGTCAAAGAGGGTCATAGCATGACCTATGACCCCTTTTGACGCATATTACTCATTCGAATATGTCCCGAGGGGTCTTAGGATCCCTGTGGACATATGTCATCATTTAGTGGTTCAAAAAGGATCATAGGTCACCCTATTACCTCCTTTGACCCATATTACCCATTTGAATATGTCCCTTGGGGTCCGAGGACCCCTAGCGACATATGTTGTCATTCAATGGGTCAAAGAGGGTCATAGGTCACCCTATGACCCCCTTTGACCCATATGAACAATTCGAATATGTTGCTAGGGGTCCTTGGACCCCTAGGGACATATGTCATTGTTTAATGGGTCAAAGGGGGTCATAGGTCACCCTATGACCCCCTTTGACCCATATGAATAATTTGAATATGTCCCTATGGGTTCTAGGACCCTTAGAGACATATGTCATTATTTAATGGGTCAAAGGGAGTTATAGGTCACCCTATGACCCCCTTTGACCCATACAAACGATTCGAATATGTACCTAGGGGTTCTAAGACCCCTAGAGACATATGTTGTCATTTAATAGGTCAAAGGGGGTCATAGGTCATCTTATGACCCCCTTTGAACCATATGAACAATTTGAATATGTCCTTAGGGGTTTTAGGATCCTTAGAGACATATGTCATCGTTTAATTGGTCAAAGGGGGTGATAGGTCACCTATGACCCCCTTTGACCCATTTGAATGATTCGAATATGTTCCTAGGGGTCCTAGGACCCCTAGAGACATATGTCATCATTTAATGGGTCAAAGAGGGTCATAGGTCACACTATGACCTCTTTTGACCCATATGACCCATTCGAATATGTTCTTAGGGGTCTTAGGACCCATAGGGACATATGTCATCATTTAATGGGTCAAGGAGTGTCATAGGTCACCCTATGACCCCCTTTGATCCATATTACCCATTCAAATATATCCCTATAGGTTCTAGGACCCCTAGAGACATATGTCATCGTTTAATGGGTCAAATAGAGTCATATGTCACCCTATGACCCGCTTTGACCCATATTACCCATTCGAATATGTTCTTAGGGGTTCCAGGACCCCTAGGGACATATGTCATCATTTAATGTGTCAAAGGGACCTATGACCCTCTTTGACTCATATTACCCATTCAAATATGTCCCTAGGGGTCCTAAGACCTCTAGAGACATATGTCATCTTTTAATGGATCAAATAGGGTCATAGGTCACCCTATGACCCCCTTTGACCTATATGAATGATTCAAATATGTCCCTTGGGGTCCTATGACCTGTAGGGACATATGTCATCATTTAATGGGTGACCTATGACCCCCTTTGACTCATATAAACCATTGTAATATGTCCCTAGGTGTCCTAGGACCCCTACGGACATATGTCTTTATTTAATGTGTCAAAAAAGGTTAATGGTTGACCTATGACCTCCTTTGACTAATATATATTATTAATATACATATATATTAATAACATACATATTAATATAAGAATATATATATACATATACATACATATATATATACATATATATACATATATATATATACATATATATACATATATATATCTATATGTATCTACATATATATACATATATACATATATATAGATATATGTATATATATATATATATACTACATTATTATATTTAATTAAAATATTACGTTATTATATATATTAATAACATAAATATTAATATAATAATATATAATACGTATTATATATATATATATATAAATTACGTTATTATATTTAGTAAAAATAATAATAATATAAATTATATTTATAGATTTTAATAAGATTAACATAATATAGTATTATATATTACTAGATTATATCTTATATCTTTACATTACGCTATTATATATATATAATATTAAAATACGTTTTTACATAGTAATATAAGTGAAATAATTTATAAATCATAAGCTACAACATTTAAATCCAATTTTTCCTCCAAAATGGGTTGGGATTTGAAATTTTTCAACCGTAGCATATCGGATATCTGATTTGGAATCAGATATCCAATTTGAAATCCGATTAGGCTTGGTATTTACCAAGCCTACCCGGTCAACCCAAAAGATGTGTTTGAAGAGGGTTTTAGTGATACTCAGACTTCAGGTAGTCATCTGACAATATTATTTTGATTGAAATTGAATAAAACGAAAAGAGTTTTTTAATATCACTCTCTAGATTCATCAATATAATTTCTGTCAAATTCTGAATTTGATAAGTATTTATTAGTTAATTATCAATGAAGATTATTATAAAGTACTAATTGACATACTAATTAAAAAATAGCTATAACTTTCAAACGGTATAACATTTTTTAAATCTAAAATTGCGTCACATTCTATACTTCGCCTAGTATAAGAAAAAAAATGAAAATAAAAATTGGTAAAATTTTCTATTAGTTAGGGTGGTCAGACACAGGACTTTTTTTTTCGAAAAAGTTTTGGTAGAAAATTTATATTTAATTATTTATTTGGAATAAAAATACCAAAAAATATGCGTCACATCCAAGCATGAGTCTACTTTTCATATCTATAATTATATTTTAAAAAATTATGATTTGATTTTGATTAAGGTGGTCAGACATACACCTACTTTTTATTTTTGCTTTGAAATTTTCTTAGTACTGCATTAAAATTCAAAATTTTGACCAATTAATTATTTTTTTCTCCTGATAAGGCCTAGTAGTTTAGAAACTACATTCAATGTACTATAGATTATTTTCTTACAACTTTTTGATATAAAGTCCATAACCACTTCAAAATTATGTGTCAAGTTGACATAAACCTGATTTGTTGATTTTTCACTACCACTTAGGGCCATAGTTTGGTACACCATGACCCTGCACATACCCTCCAATAGTTCCACATAAGTTTGTATGCACAAGCTCTAGGACTTCTTTAGAATGATAGTTGTTGCTTTTGAAACTAGTATTTTCCATCTTACCAATTTGACAATTTGTGTATAGACCCATATCAAGTTTTCTCAAGCTAGGAATACCTCTTACTCTTCTATGTTTTCTTATCTTAATGAGGTTATCAAAGTTTACATGATATTATATTTTGTTCCATAACCAATTTTCTTCTACTTGAGCAATAAAATATGAACTTTCACTGAGATCAAGATAGAATAGATTACCTTTTGTTTGTTTTCTAGATCCAACCAAATTTCCTTTTCCATCTAGTACTTTGGCCTTTCCATTCATAAATTCTACCTTGAATCCAATGTTTATTCAGCTACAACACATTGAGTAGATTGTGCTTTAGTCCTTCAACCCAATAAGCATTATCACATATAAGTTTATTTGTTAATGAGATATGACCTTTTCCTTTTATGCAATAAGGTTCATTGTTTCCAAATCTCACACTAACACCATCATAATATTCCATGTGTGCAAACTTTCTTTTGTCTCTAGTCATATGATGCTAGTAGCCACTATCAATAATCCATCTATCATTTTTTCTAACATGAGAGATAAGTGCCATCTCATCTCCTTCTTCATCAAATTCATCTTTTACAACAATGTATACCATTTCATCTTCACTAATATTAGAGTCTTTAGCCATAAAAAGAAGTTTCTTACCTTTGTCCTTATGGTCCTTATAGTTTTTGAATTCTCTCTTACCTTTGTACTTATTTCTTTTCTTTTCATTCTTGTTTTCTCTATTTGGGCACCTTGCAGAAATGTGACCAACTTCTTCACAAGAAAAATAGATTAGAGGAATCTTACCTTTGTACTTTCCTTTGCCTTTGGAATATTTCCTTGCAAGTAGGGCTTCAACAACTTCAAGATCACTGCCAAAACTTTCTTCTATTTCTTCTTCACTTCTTGTTTGATTGACCTTAGATTTCTTACTCTTCTTCTTGAGTGAGAGTTTGGCTTCAAATGTTGATTGAAGCTAGAAACATAGTTATCATAGTTGTCCAACTCAAAAGCTATTAATCTTCCAACTAGAGAAAGAAAAGTTATATTGCTATTTAGATCACATCTCATTTCTTGAATAGTAGATACTCTTATTGCATAATAGGAAGAAGGGTTCTAAGTACCTTCCTTACAACTATTTTGTCATCAATGTCTACTCCAGATGCTTTGATCATGCTCACACTTAATTTTATTCTTTCCGCATATTTTGTAATGTTTTCATCTACCCTCATTTTCATTTGATCAAATTGTCCTCAGAGACTTTCTGCTTTAGATCTTTTTATATTGTCATCTCCTCCATAGATGTCTTTTAGTTTGATCCACATTGCATGAGTAGTATCACAATATTTTACTTCATCAAATTTGACATAATTAAGAGGAAATGCATTATCAATCATCATTATGTTATGATTTTTCATTTCAACAATATATTCAATTGATAATGTTCTAGTAGGAGTCTTGTATTCAGTATCAAAATACTTACAACCTGAATCACTGATAGTTGCTAGATGTAATCTCATAAGTTGTTACCATACTACAAAGTTGTCTCTATTTGACCTAGTGATCTCTCTTTTGGAAGACATTCTGGTCTTTAGCTTAATTCTTCTAAACCTTTTTTGCAAGCACCAAATGCTCTGATACTAATTGTTGGATATATAACAGGAGTAATTGAGAGGGGAGGAGTGAATCAGTTACTACAAAAATAAATCCCAAATCCCTTAGATGTTAGTACAAAATAATCTCTAAAAACTTAACTCTATTATCGCTCGATAATCACACAAAAAATGCTATAACTCAAAAAATACTAAGAATGCTCAACAAATACTTAACATGAAAATATGAAGATGTTATCTTTGATTACTTATTAATTTAACTCAGTTGAAAAAAAATAATAAAAAAATAGCATAAATGCATTTGACACCAAGATTTAACTTGGAAACCCAATTTGGGAAAAACCAACAATTTTGACTAATTATTGATTTTCACTCTTTTGAATTGAGCTATGTTAGGAACCAACCTTGTTAAACATTATAAAGCACACTATTAGGTGTGACCTTGTTAGAGGGTTTAATCAACCTATTAGGAGTGGACTTGTTAGAGGCCTTTAGACACTTCAAGAGAAATGCCACCTTGTTAGAGGATTTACAAATAGCGATTAATCCAACTCTATTAAGAGATTTAGATCACTACTACAATGGTTAGAGAGTAACAATGACATGACTTAACTTTTGATACAACTAAATTGCTGATTAGAGATATCAATTTTGGCTTGTGTACTTGATCCTTCTTGATTGAATATATCTTTTCAACTTCTGAAGGATATTCTACTTTATCCTTCAATTATCTTCCATGCATACACTTTCTAACCCTCAACTTGGCCTTATATTTATATATTTCATATTGTCAAGTTATCTAGAATATATCTTAGAATAATTAGTATTCATTTTCTCAGTCGACTAGAACCATCAGATAAATCAATTGAACTTAATATGCCAAAACAAGAAAATCCTTTGTTGGCTGACCTTGCTTGGTAGACACTAACTTAGAAATTATTTTCTTGTATTAAAAAAGTGAACTCAGTTAACATTTGATATTCACAAAGTTCCTTAAGTAACCAAGTGAACTCAGTTAACACTGGTTCTATCCAAAATTTCCTTCATTAACTGAGTGAGCTCAGTTATCAGTCATCTTTCACAAAATTTCCTTTGACACCCGAGTGAATTCCATAGATACCATCTTCTAAACTAGGAAAACTCTAGAATGCTTGGTTGTCACAAAATACTATCTTCAATGCCCAAGTGAGCTTGACATACACTGACATTTTGTGTAACATCAAAGATAATACACAATTAATCAATTGTTTCAACAACCAATAGGCCAGTCTGAAGCACTTATGCATTGTCTACTTGTTAAGTAAATGGGTGATTAAGGATATAGAGGGAGAAACTAAAGTTGGATTTAAATGTGAACTAGATTTTCCAAACCATTTGGAACATGTTGATAATGAATCAACCCATGCCATGTGAGAAGACATTGGGGTAATTCCTTATGTGGATGAAAGGAACTGATACTTATGGTCGGTTGAGGTATCATGACAAAAAATTGGGTTGAAAGAGACCATAGCATGGATAAGAGATGAACTTACACTGCATGGGAATGCCTATTCAAAACCACAAGCCCTTCAATGCCTTTCCTGTTGCCCATTGGAAACTCTAGGAGATGAGGGAGTGTACATGTGTCAAATTTTTAGTGCTTATTTGATGCCTTTTTTTTTTCATGGATGATACTTTCCTCACAAGGAATTTTTTAGCATAATTAAGATATATGATCATGGAGAAATGCTAACAAAAACAACCAAGGATGAGTACTATTTACAAATCTAGAAGCATGATTCATGGAAATGGGTATGAGAATAGTCTTAGCAGACTATAGATTTTAATTTCTTATGCTAGGCCTATGAATCTAGTCCAAGAGTCCCTCATATGATGTTGATTCTAAAAAGACAATGATAAGAAGAAAGCCAAATAATGGTGTAGCTATGGTTAGAAGGGTGTGTGGTTTAAAATAATGTAAGTCATTCCAAGCTATAATTTGAAAGTACTACTATGACTTTCTGAGTTGAATGTGTTGAGAGATGTTATCTCAATATATTGAGTTCATACGGTGAAAAAAATAAGGAGAACTCAGAACATATCAGAAAGCTACTCAAATATCAAAATTTCTTACTAAAGTTTCTCACACAAAAATTATAATACTAGAGGATCCTATCTATCATCCTTGGCCACCAATGCTTAGAATGTTGCCCCAACCTATTGATTCTTTTTTAAGTATTTGTAAAACCTAATGTAGGCATAGCTTACGTAGATTCCATTATAGTTCATAGTTGAGAAGTCAAGATTAGAGATGATTATTGATGAATTATTTTGTTCCATCTAAAATGGATTCCACTTGTTCACTCAAATCATTTGCAATATGAATTGTAATCTTCTTTAAGAATATGGTGACTTATCCTTTGTGCAATGAAGTTTACAACATCTAGGGGCATTTAGAGGGTGAAACAAGGTGCACAAGGAAACAAAAATAACTCTTAAATTTTCTCCATTAACATTTCTATGTAATCATGTTGTGTATAGGGGATTTCTAATGACAGAAGCATAGTTTTCATATATCCCACATTAAGGCCATAGTAATATTTTTACCTATTCTTATATGAGAGCACACGAAAATATAAGTGTCTTAAAGACATAAGCTCTTTTGGGTAGACCAAGGCTCTAGCATGGGGCCCATGGCCAGCTAGAGGTGACAGATGGGAAAATTTTGACTGATAATACAAATGAGATAGGGATGACATGGTAGCCGAAGAGATATTTGAAGTTGACATATAGAATGCAACCCAAGGTGAGCATAAGTTTGTGAGTTAAATCTATAGTTAGAAAATAGAATTATGACCATACACTACCCACTAGCGGTTAAGCATATGGTCATATCAGTTAGAGAAAACCACTATGACCTTATGATTAGTCATATGGTCAAGGTAGCTAATGACTAAACCATGTGGAGACCTCTAGGGTTACAAAATTTTGACATGTGGCATACAGGTCCCTGAAGGAGGTGAGGATAAAAATGAGGAGCAAATAAAATGGTGCCATGTGGAAGCAAGGTGGTAAGTGGTTGGGTTTAGTGACCAATCAGGTTATAAGACATGTTAGGCTAGTCAAACTAAGTTTGTCCCAAATTTCAAAGGTGTGAAAATTTTAGAATTAAAAAATAATTATTTTTATTATTATTTTTCTCATTTGAATGAACAAGAAATTTAAAATTAAATTGGGTCTTGGTTATAAAGTTGAAACTTTATAATAAAGTTAAATATTTTCAAATTTTAAGAGCCTTGTTCATCCTAAATGACTGAAACTTCAAATGCATGCCCTGGGCATTTTTTTTGTCCAAAATATCAAGTATCACATATCATTGGAAAGGTGAGTAGACAAGGAAAACATTTTTGCAATTGGTTTATGTGCTAGTTTTCACTAGTAAAAGTTATTATCAAATTTGCAAAATAGGGGGCATTCTCAATAGATAGTCTTATTTTAACCTTGGAGTTTAATTTTCAATTTCAATGTAAATGGTGAAATGGGTTGTCTCCAAATCTTGTAAGATTTTTCCTAACAGTGGCATTTCATCATTGCATATATTTGGAAGCCATTTTGTGATGATTTGGGCATGTTTTTAAACAATAGATATGAAATCTTTTGTAGTTGTTTTTCTTCATCATTTGGGGATGTTTGGAAAACCAAAGGTGGAATATATTCAAGTGGACAAGTGGTAGCTTCAAGTCAGATCTAGGAATTCTTCCTCTTCTACTTATTCTATTCTTTTCTCTTTGCTTAGGTTTGGTTGGTTCCAATCTATTGAGAAGATCTCTAATAATGTATACCATATTCTCACCATATTTTCTCTTTGTATGAACATCAGTAATGGAGTTTTAGAGAAAGTTCTAATCTATTAGTTATTTCATGAGTTATTTGTATACATGCTTAATGTTTTTGTTTTCAAGAAAATGAATCGAAAAGAAGCAAAGCATTTTAGTTTTATTATTATTCTTTTCTCCTATCTCTATTGTATGAAATGTTTTGTAGCTTATGAAAAAAGAGATTAAAAACCCAATTACAAGCTATTAACAATGTATGTCTAGATTATATCTTCCATTGGCTCAAGGAACTAAATAAATTCTTATTTATCATGACACAATTTAGGTTCCATGAGAATGATATTTCATGAGTATGAGATTCATTGTGAACACTAATGTCTCATTCAAAAAGTGAGAGGATAGATCTAATATCTTGATGTATGAAATATGCCATTGATATCATAAATGTATATTTTTAATTTGTGTAATTTCCCAATAGATAAGGCACTGATCATCAAGCTTATTGTTGTTACATATATGGGTTATTTTGAATCAAATCTTATAATAATTATATTTTCCCTTTCTATTTAGGAGTTGAAAGGATACCTTCAGTCACCTTTTGGATTTCATAGATTTTGCAACTTGCTATTGAATACCTCTATTATTATGTGAGCATAGGAGAAATAAAGGTTTAATATACTTTGTATAGATTCAGATGTATGCTTTGAATTGGCATCATATCAACAAATCTAAAGGTCTACCCACCTCAGTTTTACAGAGCCTGAAGTAGAAGAAGGAGTTCAACCTTATAGTTGGCTCAAATTTTTTTCATGTACATCCATCATAGAAGTTAGTTGTCCTTAGATACATTCTAATATATAATTTGGTCATTCAAAAACTATTTAATTAGGAGTCAATAGGTTGAAGAAGGTGGAAAGTTAAATCCAACAATATATAAAGGACCTCTACCAAGTCCTCATCTAGACAGAGTATGGAGAAGCTAATAAGGAGAATATTTCCCATTATGCTAGTGATTTAAGGCCAAGCATTCATGAGGAGCTAAGTCTAGCTAGAATGACTAGCATTGAAGAGGCATACTAGTTTTCCATGAGAGTTGAGGAGAATCTAAATAATAGGTTTGAAGGAATGAAAAGACGATGAGGAAATGGGGAAGGGGAGGGAGTAGGTGGTTTAGAAGTCAAAATGAGGAACATAGGGAAATAAAGATTATTGGAATTCGTAATGAGAAAGTAAGATATTTAGAGGGGAGGGGCAGGGGTAAATTAAAATCTATAAAACTATTAACTCCTTGAAATAAATTAAGTGCATTCACCATTTTCCCATCTCATATCTAGATCATATACAACATAACCATAAACTCTACTATTGAAATACATCTAAGTATGCATCACATCCACCAACATGAAAACAAATGTAAATACATAAAACAAGATATTTGGTTACTCAGAACCCCTCCAAGGTGAATGTAAAACTAGGGTGGGGATGACATCAAAAATTTTCACTACTACAAGAATAAAGTGTGTCAGTTAAGGCTAGTATAATGTTTGACAACTTTAGGTGATCTACCATGTGAAGGGTCTACCTTGTTAAGAGCTTACAAGACTTATTTAGTCTACCTTGAGTAAAGGATTACAACTAACAACAAAGTAAGAAATTTGTTAGGAGATTTGAATAGGTCTATTAAAACCACTTTGTTAAGATATTTACCCCAATCCACCTATTAGAATGTCTCAATACTTGATCCTTAGGTTAGCACTTTATGTCAAATTATAGATCTTCTCTTTCCTTGACTGATTTGATTTCCTTATTTGATATACTCTATTCTTCACTTCACTACTAGGTTTCTATCTCTTATCTCTTCTTCTAGTCATTAAATAGAGCCTTCCTTTTCTCTATCATTGACCTTCTTGCATACATGATCATTACTTTTGATTTAGGGCTTGAACCCTTCTTAAATAGAGTTGAGTGGTTATTTTACATGATGCTAATAACAAAAAATACCTTGAATCTCTCTCTTGAAAGATTGATCAATGACCAACTCCAAAGTTCCAAATTTCTATTTTTCAACCTTCTAGGTAACTCAATTGAAGATGAATGTGAATGTTCCCAAGGAGGCCTTTACTAGTATCTACCAATTCTGCACAACTTTGGTAAAATGTAACCACAAAACCAATATATTTTTGTATTTTGTATTTTATGATGAATGCAATTTCTAATTAATGGAACTATATGAATTCCTATCTTGACCAAATGTTTGAAAAGAAAATAACAAGGACAAAGTAAGAAGAGATCGAAGTAAATTGTTGAAAGATAAATTCCTAATAAACACTAGCCAAAGTAACAACATGTCTATGAATTAAATTATTGAAAGCATTAGATAAGAAACCTATAAAAATAGGAGAAACACTTCCTCAACTCCACTAATAAAATAATCTATGATAATCTCAATGAAACTAAAAGATTTTTAATGATTCATCAATTTATGTGGCTACAAAAAGTACGCACACACAAGATAAACTATTATGAAAGAACAATGATGATCCTTTCTCTAATTTGTCACAATAGTGGAATTTGTTAGCATAAGGAAAATACCAAACTTAAAAGATCACACAATCATAGTAACACACTAAAACCATTAGCTTCATTATCAATCATGAACATAAATTCACAAAAAAAAAACAAACTCTAGCAAGATATACTACACTTAGAATGAGATTACCAATAGCATATATTATTTCATCAAAATGTCGACTTTGATAAATGTTGCATCCATGTATTTACAAGAAATCATTTCCTCCTTTTGTTTTAGGAGTGATAACTCTTCTAATGCAAACTCATGCTAAAACTAATAAAATAAATCTAATTACATACAAACTAACTCTCTAAAAGGTGCTAAGTAGGTCTCCACCCTTGTTTATATTAATTAATAGGTGCATGAAGATTTTACATGACTCAAAATAATAAAAGAATATGAAGATGAAGAAGAGAGAAGTTGTATGATAATCTTTGAGTCACTAGAACTTCTAAAAATTCAATTTTGGCCTTCTATAGACACTTGTTTGAGCTGAATTGCAGTCAAAACACGCTTTTGATGCACAAAAATACCACTAGAAATTAACTGTCAGTGCACTACTTTGTCTCCCAACATTATCAATGCACCTCTACTATCTTGTATGTTGACTCCTGATTTAACAAAGTTCAAATAACCAAGTATGCAAGGCAAGAATGCATCTATGAGAAATTATCCCCAATAATGAACACAATTCACCAAGAACTTGGGCCAACTATAAGGCTACACTCCTTCTTCACTTTAGGCTCTGCAAAACCTAAGTGGGTGAACCTCTTAAGATTTGATAATGTGACCAGTGCAATGAGCATAATCAAGATCTAGAATAACAGATGAAACCCCTAAATCTTCTATACTTAACCAAGAAATCACAAGCATGAAATAGCTAATAACATGACTCATGAAATGGGTAAGCTAAGTGAGGGTTAAACTTTGAATAACTTTCAACATAAAAAAGGAAAGATGATTAAATATGTTGATGACAACAAGATCTAGATATGAGCAACAACACTGAATGATCCTACAATTGATTAGTGCCTTATTTATTGGGCAATTACATGAATTACAACCATACATCTCCTAGAAATCTTTGACATCAGTCCTACATCAAGATTCCTGATCTATCTTTCACCTTATGATTAGACATCTGCATCAAAATGAATCTCATACTTGACCTATCCCATCATGAAATGTCCAAACTTTGTGATAAACATTAAGCAATTACATCACTCTTTGTTCCATTAGCAAGATAATTCAATCACATACATTAAATAAAATGCAACCTAGTTTATGCTCTTTGTTGACAAACTAGAAAAGATTACAGATCCATGAATAGGAGAGACGATCCAAAATGAATGTAAACCCTTTGCTTTTCTTTATTCATTCTCTTTGGAAACAAATACATGAAAGATGTATAGAACTGATTCACAAATCACCTAACAAACAAGAACTATCTACATAAAACTTAATGCTGCTTATTACAAGGGAAATTGCTGAAAGGAATGAAATCAAAGTAGTGAGACATTTTTCTCAAAAAACTGGAACCAACCTCTACAATTCATGAAAGAAAGAAAGATATAGATAAGGAGTGAATTCCTAGATTAGATTTGAAGATGACATGTGTCCACTTGAAATTCCATCCCTTGAGGTTGTAAAGCCTCTTTGATCTTTCTATCCATCTAATCTAATTTACTATTCATAACTTTCCTGTAACTAACTTCAAATATCTCCTATTCAATGACGAAAATCATTCTATTTGCCAAAAATATGAAAACCTCATGAAATGATGGTAAAAACATAATTTTAAACTGATTGAAGGCAACCAAAATTGACCCCCACTACATTTTAACCATGTTTTACCAAGCCTGTAACTATGTTTTCAGATTTCATTAATTTTACCTCGAAGACCCAAAATTTACATTTCTAACTATAACTCAAACCAATGATTTCCTATGCGAAAACAAACTCCGTAATCAGAAAGCTCATCTTCTCTTGGTTTCAACAATATATAATATGCCTATGTTTGCCTATAGGAAACCCCTTAAAAGTCACTTTGAAAAATCTACCCCTGCCATGGCTCTATGACTAAACCTTAAAAATTAAAAAAATTAAGAAACTTCTAAAGTTCAAACTTTATAATAAACCATTTTTTCATTTAAAAGTCCACACGTGACCTTCAATTTTTGAAAAAATGATTAAAAATTTGATATTTTTAAAATTTTCATTTTTCCTTCACCCTTGCATTTTGGGTCAACATGGGTTTGACCGAGCTACAATGTGGCAGCATCCGATTGGCCAATCTCGCCACATCACATGCTAACAAGATCCACCACTTCCCCATCGGCCCAAGCCCACTACCACATGGCACCCAAGCACTTCCCTGCATTACTTAACTATCGACCATCTTCCTCAAGCAGGTAAGCGCCCACCATAGGATGTGCCACGTGGAAAAATCCTATACATCTGTCACCACATCATCATGCCTATTTGTTTATTTAAAATTTTCTCCTAGGTGACCCATCAACTGGCATCCACCTGTGCCCTTCATCATCACTTGGCCCCATGCACATGAGCCTTGCCTTTCCAAAAGGCGATGTCTTTGAGACATTTCAATATGTGTGCATTTGGGTATTTAAAAGGTAAAAGGGACATCTACCCACTCAATGTGGGACAAATTCTTTTTTAATGGTTTTCCCTTTGTTTTTTCTCTTCTCCCATGGCGCCATCTAGTTTACCTGGCAAATCCTTGGCTCTCACATCCCTTCTCTACTATGCCTACCATTTTATTGATTACCAAAGGAAATCCACCCTACATGAGTGTTATGCATTTTTGCAAATAGCTCAAACTTTCGAGTACAATGACTTATTCTTTCTAGCATTGGATACATCCCATCTAGCTTTTGGCTTGTCTTGTAAACCTCTAAAACAATAACATCTGTGTGAATATTATGGTTGACTTCTTGATTTCCCTTGATACCAACAAGACAATGTTCTTTACTATGATTCAACCAGTGGCCAAGTCCTCCTATTCTAATTATTCTCTAAAGTTGATTCATCTTCACCCAAATGATCTCTTCAACCCGACGATAACTAGCAATCAGTCTGCAAGCTAGGCACATTCAAATTTCTCATCTCATCATTAGCCATAGTACCATATGGTAATTTTGTGTGAATATCTCATGGTGGATTTGCCATAATAACTTCAAACTAGCCTAGAAAATCCATTTTGAAATTGCATATATCACAGTTGATCCATTGTGGTTTCCCAACTTAAACTTTTGAACAATATTCTACACAAAATAATTTTTGTGATTGAGTACTAGTGATACCAATGATAATACCAACATCTAGTGTTGGATCCAGCTCA
The DNA here is from genome assembly GCA_028749045.1 of Cupressus sempervirens. Taxonomy (NCBI): domain Eukaryota; kingdom Viridiplantae; phylum Streptophyta; class Pinopsida; order Cupressales; family Cupressaceae; genus Cupressus; species Cupressus sempervirens. The sequence continues at coordinate 185,636,486 of CM053790.1, forward strand.
TAGTGCACATACTTGCATGTTTTCATGTGTCAACAAGTGTCCATAAATGAGTAATCACCCAAACTAATATCAGTGTGTAAGGAAATAATCCCCCTAAAGTGAACCTTGTCACATGCAATAATGCAACATCTTTGTCTTCTACAATCTTCCTTTCTTAAAGACTTAAAGGACTCCTTCCGCTGCATGCCTCCTTTTTTTAACATGGGAGTCTCCTTCATTTCATGCATGGGTTGTTCTGTTTCATGCAACAACCTTCCTTCTTTGTATGGAGTGCTCCCCATTTGGTGGTTCAAACACCTTAATCCAACCCTTTTCCTTGGAATGAATGCTCTTCTTTAGTTGTTTAACCATTTTCTTCTTAGGCATGGGGTTCTTCTTTTATTCGGTGCCTTCTCATTTGCATGGGATTTCCCTTGTAAAATGCAACTTCTTCTTTGGCTTGCTTTTTCTTAAAGCCATTGCCTCTATATTTTAGTTAGCAACATCTTTAATTTGTGGATTTCTTACTGCTCCTCAAGCCAGCTCCCTTCTATCACAACGTGGTCCTCCTTGCTCTATTTTATTTCCATCAGTCTTTCTTGCTCACCTACATTGAATATCCTTCTTGGATAAAATGCAGTTAATCTGCTCCTCTCAAGGGTCAAATTAGAACACCATCACATTCATAGGCTAATGTGACTTAGGCATCCTATGTAAAATCATTATTCAATGGATTTTGAACATTTTCATCTATGACATACATTCCAATATCATAATCGATGCCCAAGAAATCAAATGAGTCTTTCATTAGTTTTGATTGGGCTTGGGTGAAATGGGTTAAACAAGCACCCAATATAGCTTTTATTTTCATTGGATATTCAAATTTTGTCATAGGATCCATGCACCTATAGCTTCATTCCAAAGGCTTCCTTTTGAGTAGCTTGGCCTCAGAATGCTGATTAGGAGTGCCTCAAAGTGATGCTTATCCTCTCTTATCAATGTCTTTCTTCTACACATGGTCTAAAATATGAAATATGCATTGCCATGCTCAATATAGCACTTCACAAGATGTGGTTAGTTGGTTTCTAGCTTCCAAAAAAAGGTTGTAACCCGATCCTTAGAGGATCCCCTTCAGAAGTAGTATTCAATTTGGCATTTTTGCTTGCAAAAAGTTGGGTTTGAACTTTCTCTACATTCAGATTCCATGCAAGTAAGCGCTCACTCACCCAACAGGCTCTTGACAAAGAAATATTGATGAATATTCAAGATCATCTATATTTCCTTTACATTGTGACATTTAACTAAATCAAAATCATTCTAACCCATTTTAGTCATTCTGAAAACTCCATGATGCCTTATCAATCAGATGGAATTAGTCAGGCCCCAAAGTGGGTCTGGCTAAAAAATATTCATTTTTGGACAACTGGCATGTCAAACTAATCCACTGATTGCTTGATACTCGTTCAAAAAAAATTTCAACTGCTGTTCTATCATTAAAACTCATTTTATCACTTTATTGCAACTTGTCAACATGATGCCACATGGTCCTTTGATTGGCTTTAAAACTTGACCAAAACACCTAATCAGGCTTTGAAATCTAAGACACTGATTCTCTGCTCAACATACTCTTACCCTGCCAAATCTCATCTCATGAAAAATTTTTAGTCAAAAGGTATTGACTGTCAAAGTTTCCCTCTCAAAACTACCTGCAAGAAAACATGTCAGAAAATAGTAAATTGTGTTCAAATTTGGCTTTGAAAACTGGGTAAACTGACACTTGGTGGCACAAAAACTAGGTTGATGTTTCACTATCATGAGGAGAGTATAAATATTTGATTTGGACTCATGAAAAATAAAAAGACACAAATGGTGAATGGTCAAAGTGAGCTACTCAAAATTTACTAACTGGAAACAATGTCAGAAAAGCATTTTTTGCAAATGGAATCCACTTGGAAAAGTATGCAAACTAATTCATCAAGACTTGCAAACTGGCATACTTGAAATATTTTTAGAGGAGAACATAGTGGTATGACCCACTCAATCTCACCTATCATGGATCTCAAGATATGATATCACAAATAGGGGTTCTGACAAATCTGCACTTTATGACACCATTAAAAGTTACAAATTGCATTTGGAATTGCATTTGAAAATTGATCAAACGAATTTGTCATAAGCTCAAATTTGAAATGTAGTAAGTCTGTGACCTCTAAAATGAAATGCAAAAGGAATTTTTTGATTTTGATCAATTGGGTCAAAATTATAACAAGTCAAATATGGCTTACTAGAATTTAGAACAAAAAGCATTAGCATGGCATCAATAAATGACCAACTTTGAGGAGTTTGAAACCTAGTCAAATGGATTGAAAATGGGCTGAAAATTAGAACACATGTTCTTTGATATGCATACTAAACATTTCCAAAGTGGCGGGTTATGAGATGTTCAAGAGAAATTTTGGGAATGGTCTACCTCTTCTAGAGATCTGAATCATTGCCATGCCCACAACAGACATGCATCCCTAGACAAAGCCACTTTTGGGACTGAAAATTGCATGGTCAATTTTCAGTCACGTATTGAGAATTTTGAAGAATCAATTCCCTAAGGATGCTTTTTATGCATATGTAGTCAGTTCTCAGTTTGATGCCTAGATGGTGTTTGAGAGGCTTGAAACCTTTCATTTGACATATGTATGTGATCCACAATGTTAGTTTGCCATCCTGAATCATTCGATGAAGTCCTAGCTAGTGTCAAAATTTGTAATTTTGCCCAGGTGGCAAAATGCGTACAGTATCCCAGGTTGTCTTTGAGTATCTTTTACCCACCTGGGATACTGTACGCATTTTGCCACTTGGGCAAAATTGCAAATTTTGACACTAGCTAGGACTTCATCGAATGATTCAGGATGGAAAAGTAACATTGTGGATCACATACACATGTCAAATGAAAGGTTTCAAGCCTCTCAAACACCATCTAGGCATCAAACTAAGAACTGACTACATATGCATAAAAAGCATCCTTAGGGCATTGATTCTTCAAAATTCTCAATACGTGACTGAAAATTGACCATGCAATTTTTAGTCCCAAAAGTGGCTTTCTCTAGGGATGCATGTCTGTTGTGGGCATGGCAATGATTCAGATCTCTAGAAGAGGTAGACCATTCCCAAAATTTCTCTTGAACATCTCTATTGAAGGCAACAAACAACTACTCCTACTATGTACAAATAATGACGCTGGGCCACCAAACGTCAACACTTTTTTTAAACCTTTGTCAATAACTTGATTTTCTTCTAAACTTTCATGAGGTAAACTAGAAACATTACTTCTATCAGTTTCACCAATTAGATCAGCATCTTGAAACAAATTACTTGGCTAAACAAAACAACTTCCTTCATTCTCATAATGAATATATACATTAGCATTAACCTTGACCTCATGCTTACTATAAGAAAACAAACCAGCATGCTTGTGTAAATTTGAATCATTCTAAAAACCTTCATCCACATATGATTGATGCATGGTCTCCACCAGAAACACAAAAACTTCATATTCTACACCATTGACCAAGTTGCATGTACCAAAAATTCACAACTCACTTTGTGTCTTTGGATGTCAAGAATATGTAGAATCTGATTGTTGCCTACTTGCAACCATGTTACTCATCAAATTAGAGATACCTTTCGCTGAAACCTCTTCACACTCAAACAACTAATTAGTTACCAAGTTTGAAAAACTATCATGAAAGTGCTGACATAAATCATCCTGATTGTAATCTTCATCAAACAATTCATTAGGATGAACTTTGAACTTATCATTAGCATATAGTGAAGACTTAGAATCAGATTTATCACTTCTAGCCTTTGCTTCTTTGTTATATTTGAAACCAATTTTAGTATAATCAGCATGATAAGAATCTAAAACAAGATGAAACTTCTCCCTATTGGTACACTCCTTATTAGAAAAGTCATCATGTGTATTGATACTATATCTATTATCACATACACCTCCAAAACTTGATAGCAAATATTCTAATTTTATATTGAATTCAACATCAAACCTTGGGGGAATGATCTCACCTTGAGAAGAAGTACCACAAGGGATAACATGAGCATCCAAAAAAATATTTTCATATTGTTCAAGATCATGAGCTAGGAATTCTAAAATTTCATCTACACTCAACAAGACTTAATCACAAGTCTCTTCTCCTAGGTTCTGATCATAAACCTTCTAATCTAAAAAAATTATAGCAGTAGTACCATTAATATGACAATTTGAAAAACTAGAATCCATACTACAACATATTATGTCTTCTTTGCACAATACCTCTTTACTAGGTATATCATTCTTATCTTTACCAAAAGAATAATTATCTGTACTATTGTTTAAACTTTCCACACTCTCATGCATACTATCACACAATTCATTTTTAGTCACATAACCATCTTCATCTTGCTGACTAAAATTATCTAATTCAATAGATCTAGAATCCAGCTCTTCATTATCACAAGAAATGTCGGCATTATCTATGGATTCACTAGACTCACTATTACTTTCAACACATTTAGATTGGCTATTTAAATCATTCTTCAATTTCTTGAAAAGACTATCAACATGAAAGATCTTTTATACCTTCAAATGTGATGGCCACTTAACTAAAATAGGTATAAAAACATCTAAGAAAGTAATAGGCCCTGAAGATTCCTTGGGTCTTATAGACACATGCAACTCCATAAGTGCTGATTTAAACCTTTCATAGATCTGATAGTATTCTAGACGTTGAACATTTCCTACCACATTTCTTATAAATTTGACAATCTTCTTGTAAAGAGCTTTCTTAATTTCTATCACATCTTCATGTCTTGGTAGACTAATTTCAGATCTGAGATCTGATTCCATTTTAAAATAAAACTTCTACCTCTTTCTCCTAGTGCTAAAATCACTACATAAAGGCTTTGATTTTAAACACTTGACTTCCAAGAAAGAGAAACATGAAAACCAAAATACCTCAAGTGTTGATGCTAAACTTTGATATGCTAATTTGGCACAAGTGCAAAACTAAAATTCCTTCACACCACTGGTCAAAACTTTGTAGAGCCACGACCTCCTTGCTAGAGGATAAAGAAATCACTATTATGATTCACTTTTTACTTTGTATTTCTTATAATAATAGATTGCAAACAACACTTTAAAACTTATCAAGAATTTAAAATTCCTTTTAAAGAGACTATCAAAAGCTTCAGATCTACCCATACAACTGAGATCCCTTTAACATTTGCAATGAAATTAATTAAGAATAAATTGGTATAGATATTTGAGAGTCACCACTCACTCATGTGAGAAATAAAACATAATTTTTCACTTGGAAAATTTGAACCTGACCTTCAAATGTAGGAGAAATGAAAACCATCAAACCACTCTTGTAGATTTACAAACTTGGAAAGGGGAATACAAATTTATGTTGATTCTTGACTCTAATTTTACAACAACACTTTTGAGAACAAAATCTAGTTGAATTGACTGAAGATAAACACTCTTAACAACAAAATTTACGTTTAACCTCAAAGTTACTACTGCAAATGGATAAAAACTTATTGCGAGATATGAATCTTCAGTAGAGAAATGGAAAACACCTCACAACCCCGCTATTATAGGAAATTCTTACTTATTATATTCAATCTTTCTTTAACTTCTCAAGATTTGTTGATTATAAAGATTCTCAAAATGGTATGTATACTAGAGATTCTAGTACTTTTAAATAATGAATTACTTCATAGAATCCCCAGTAGAGTCACAATTTTGTTGGCTCCTGATTTAATCGAGTTCAAATAACCAAGTATGCAAGGCAAGAATGCATCTATGGGTAGCTATCTCCAATAATGGACACAATTCACCAAGAACATGGGCCAACTATAAGGCTACACTCCTTCACTTTAGGATCTACAAAATTTAAGCAGGTGAGCCTTTTAAAATCTGATTATGTGACCAGTGCAATGAGCATAATCAAGATCTCAAATAAAAAATGAAACCCCTAAATCTTCTATACTTAACCAAGAAATCACAAGCATAAAATAGCTAATAACATGAATCATGAAACTGGTAAGCTAAGTGAGGGTTAAACTTTGAATAACTTTCAACATAAAAAAGAAAAGATGATTTAATATGTTGATGAAAACAAGATCTAGATATGAGCAACAACACTAAATGATCCTACAATTGATCAATACCTTATCTATTGGGCAATTACATGAATTACAACCATACATATCCTGGAAATCTTTGACATACTCCTACATCAAGATCCCTAATCTATCATTCACCTTGTGAATAGACATCTGCATCAAAATGAATCTTATAATTGACCTATCCCATCATGAAATCTCCAAACCTTGTGATAAACATCAAGCAATTACATGGCTCTTTGTTCCATCAGTAAGATACTTCAATCGCTTACATTCTTAAACAAAATGCAACCCAGTTTATGCTCTTTGTTCACAAACTAGAAAAGATTACAAATCCATGAACATGAGACAAAATCCAAAATGAATGTAAACCCTTTGCTTTGCATTATTCATTCTCTTTGAAAAAAAATACATGAAACACATATAGAACTAATTCATAGATCACCTAACAAGCAAGAACTATCTGCACAAAACTTAATGCTGCTCATTACAAGGGAAATTGTTGAAAGGAATGGTATCACAACAGTGAGAAGTTTTTCTTAGAAAACTGGAACCAATCTCTACAATGGATGAAAGAAGGAAAGATATAGACAAGACGTGAATTCCCAGATCAAATATGAAGATGACATGTGTCCACTTGAAATTCCATCCCTTGTAGTTGCAAAGCCTCTTTCATCTTTCTACCCATCTAATCTAATTTAGTTTACATCACTTTCCTATAACTAACTTGAAATATCTCCTATTTAATGACGAAAACCATTCCGTTTTCCAAAAATCTAAAAGCCTCATGAAATGTTGGTAAAAATATGAGTTTAAATTGATTGAGGGTGACCAAAATTGACCCCTACTATATTTCTACCATGTTTTACCAAGCCTATAACTAAGTTTTCAGATTTCATCAATTTTACCGAGAAGACCCAAAATTTACATTTCTACCTATAACTAGAACTAGTGACTTCCTGTGCAAAAACAAACTCCATAATCAGAAAGTTTGTCTTCTCCCAATTCTAGCGATATATAATATGCCTATGTTTGCCTACATGAAACCCCCTGAAAGTCACTTTGAAAAATCTACCCCTGCCATGGCTTTGTGACTGACCTTTAAAAATTTCAAAAATTAAAAAACTTCTAAAGTTCAACTTTTATAATCAACCATTTTTGCATTTAAAAGTCTGCAGGTGACCTTCAATTTTTGAAAAAGTGATTAAAAATTTGATATTTTAGAAAATTTCATTTTTCCTTCACCGTTGCATTTTGGGTCAACTTGGGTTTGACCAGGTTGCCATGTGGTAGCATCTGATTGGATGATCCTACCACATCACACGCTAACAAGATCCACCGCTTCACCACTAGCCGTGGCCCACTGACATGTGCCGCCCAGGAGCTTCCCCACATTACTTAACTTTCAAGCATCTTCCTCAAGTGGGCAAGTGCCCACCGTAGGATGCACCACATGGCACAATCCTATGCCTCCACTGCCACATCATCATGCATATTTGTTTATTTAAAATTTTCTCCTAGGTGACCCACCAACTAGCATCGACCTATGTGCTTTGTAATAACTGGGCCCCACAAACATGAGCCTTGCCTTTCCAAAACGTGGTGTCTTTAAGATATTTTAATATGTGTTTGTTTGGGTATTTAGAAGGTAAAAGGGACCTCTTCCCACTCAATGTGGGACAATTTTTTGTTAATGGTTTTCCCTTTGTTTATGCTCTTCTCACATGGCACCATCTAGTTTACTTGGAAGATCCTCGGCTCTTGCATCCCTTCTTTATTATGCCTACTATTTTGTTGCTTACCAAGGTGTTGGTGTTTGAAAATGTTACCCATTTCCAATTACCTTGATGAGAACAAAATGCATCTAGGGGCAGCTAACTTCCATTATCAACACATCCGTTCAGACACTAGGCCAACTATAAGGCTATACTCCTTCTGCACTTCAGGCTCTGCAAAACCTAGGTGGGTGAACCTATAGATTCTTTATATGGTACCAGTTATCAAAGAATACACTGAATCTATTCAAAGCAGATAAAAACCCTTATTTCTCCTAAGAACTCATGAAATAACACAGACCTATGATAGCTAGATGCAGATCTATGAACCTTATAAGCTGAGTGAGGGCATTCTATGATAGCTCTTCAACATAAAAAGTAAAGATCATTTGATTAATGATGTTGATTCAACAAAACCCCTAAAATGTAGCAACATTAACAAGTGATCCTATAAATGACCAGTGTCTTATCTATTGGGAAAATCCATGAATCAAATGCATACAAATAAATATCTGAGACATATGTGTATCTTCAGATATCTGATCTATCCATCTAACTTGTAAATGGACATCTATGCTCAATCTGAAACTCATTCTTGCATGATATCCCCATCAATAAACCTGCAATCCTGTTGATTCTCTGAAGCATTTACACAACCTCTTGGGTTATAAGCAACAATGAACTAACATGTAGCCTTAAGTAGCTGCAATTACAACCTAAACTCATTGTTCAGAGATTGTAAAACATTGAAGATCACTAGTAAGGGAGACGAGAATCAGAAAGAAACTAATGAAATTCTTATTTCTCTGTATTAATTTCCTTGAAACAATACATTTAAAAGCATGCAATCAAAATATGAAAACACCTAACATGTCTGAACGATCTGTATTATCTGCACTACTGCTATTCATACGAGAAGAATTTGCTAAAGAATATGGTGTCTCAGTATTGGAAATGCATCAAGAACTGGATCCAAAATCTGGTATCATAGTCATGAGTAATTTTTTTCCAAGGAATTGGAACCTACTGGTTTCTTAGTGACAAAAACTGGAACCCCTACAATAGAGAAAGAAAAGAAAGATATAGGAGAAGAGTTGATTCTCGAATCTGATCTATAACTAACAAGTGTCCACTTGGAAAACCTTCTCAACAGGTTAAAACAATCTTCTTAATCTTTTCCCTCAACTTTTCATATCAAATCTTCAATCATCTAGCTTTTACCAGCATAAAAATATCTGAAAACACATGATTGAACAAATAACCGATTTGATTCTTCATCTTTACCCATGGTGAAAATTGAAAATCAGTTAAAATTTTGCTTGTAAAGGCCAAGAAAACCATCTAAAAATAAATTTTCTTCAGACCCAGACTTCATAAAACCTTTATATGTAATCCTAAGGCTTCACACTGAATTCTGATCATTCCACTAAGAATGCCTCTAAAAAATGAAAATATTCTTATTGCCTAAACTGGTGAAGACTTGTGCAAAATATGACCCCAAATTCAAAAAATTCATCTTCTCTCAGTTCCAACGGTATATTGGAGTGCCCATTTCTGATAAAAAATGCCCCTATTAGAGCAATTTGAAAAACAGGCTTCCATGACTGAATCAGAACGTTTAAAATGAAAATTTTTAAAAGTATATAGTTTGCACTATATAAAAATTTCAAATCATTTAAGTTTTCCATCTTATGGGTTGATCCTATTTGAATCTTCATTTGAATTTAATTTTGTCTCCCTCAATCCGCTGTCGCCACTTGTCACACGCTGGTTGGCCATGAAAATTCTACTTTACGTTCTCACGCAGGGACTCACATTAATATTTTATTAATATTTTCAATATCCCCGTAGCCCCGAGAAACTCCAAATTTTTCTTCCCGTCCATATGCTCAAAGCTTCTATTACATTCTCACAGCTCGAACGTAGCACCAGAGGTCTGAAAAAATTTGTTTACGCTCTCACGCAAGCAGAGCAGCATAAGGCATTGAATTTTTTCTTACGAGCATATGTTGGGCTTCACATTTCTTAACACTAGAGGCCTTCATTATCAAACATCTGCTCATATGTGAGCGTAATAGCGAAAAGGTTTTGGAATCATCTCTCGCTCATACGTTGCGTCAAAATTTATTACTTTTAACCCTACGAGCCCCACACAAGGCTGTAGCTCTTCAAAAGCCATGTCTTTCAAAACACAATACGTTGGCTCGTTGGTGTATTTAAAAAGGTTAAAATTTTCACCCACACCAATGTGGGATAAATTACATTTCTTTGCCCACATATCCCTGTGTATAGAGCCCCTTTTTTGGCGTGATCAACTTCATCTCTTGCAGGGGATTCTCTTCTATAACTGTGGCCTATTTGGTCATATGCACGTGAGATCTCTAAGTTTTTTGATTTACGTGGATTTTGCTTGTTTGACCTTTTTCACAAAGATGTGACTTCCTTTAAATGCATGGGCGACTCCTTTTTACTTGGCTTTTCTTTTATGCAATGTCTCCCCTACCAGGCGTGTTCTTGTACCTTTCATTCCAAGCTGTCCTCTACCTCTAGCTTGTGTTCAGGCGTGGAATCATTTTAAAATGTTGCGTGGGTTCTTCATTATATATTCCTGCGGCTATGTTTTTTTAATTTGCTGACTACCCTTGTTTTAGCATGGGGACTGCTATGGTTGTCTCTGCCATGATGTGGAATTCGAATGGACTGTATCATTAGTCCCTCAATCCCCTACTGCTGCTTTCTACCTTTGGTGTGAGCAAATTTGACTGCATTTCAGACAGCTTCAAATTCATCAACGTGGGACGTTTTGTTTTAAAACTTGCTGCTAATTGTTGTCTAAATTATAAGCTCCCCTGTCCTTAAGACATAAGTTTGCCCCCATTTAGCTGCAAGTCTTCTATATTGAATGACAATGGCTCTATGATGCCTTGTAGCTTTTTGTTGAGACATCTTCCTTCAAATGTCTGATGCCTCTTCATTCCACGAGGACTCTCTTTTTTATGGATGTGTGGTCTTCATTCATCACTGCATTCGTTCTCTGGCTACGAGAAATGGAGGGGATCTTTGCCTATTATTGCTTCCATGTGCTTTGAAGATTAAGGCAGATCTCATCATATTTAATGCGTGAGATGCTTGTTTGCAGCTGCTTTACTCCTTAGTGTGAGTTTCTCCATAAAAACGTGGATACACTTCTAGCTAGCATGGGCGTGGGTATTTTTACTATTCTATATGTAACAAATCTTCAATGATAAGAAGCTCAACCTGGAATTTGAGCATAGGGGAGGTTCCTCGCTACAGTATGAATGGCATTTTTTATTTGCATGTGTTCTTTTTGTGGACGTCCCTTGTGCCTGTGAATGGCTTTGACTCTATTGTGCTTTCTTAGCCCACGTGGGCTCGTCACCAATTCATGGGCTCTTTTGCGTGGATCTTGCCATGTGGATTCCTTTTCATTTCTACATTAGATACATGGCTCCCTTTTAGTGTATCCGCGTTGGGCTTCCTCCTATTGGCTCACTGAAGTCAGTCGGACCCCACAGTGGGTCTGACTAAATTTTTTTTTTTGTTTTCGCACGAATGACACATCAAATTGATCTATTAAGATCTTCAAACTATTTGGCATCAAATTGGATCACAATGTGATCATTTAAAATTCATTTTATCACTTTCTGCCAACTGTCAAATTCGTGCCAGGAGGTCCATTGACTGGCCTTAAAAAAATGATCCAAACAATTGACCATGCTCTGAAAATTGGCACACTGAATCTTTGTTCTGCATACTTGCATCCCACCAAATCTCATCTCATGAAAAATTCCCAATCAAAAGATATTGACTGTCAAAGTTGCCTACTTAAAAACACCTGCAAGTAAACAAGTCAGAAAACAACAAACTGGGTTTGAATTTGGCTTTGAAAACTGGGCAAACGGACACTTGAGGTTCTGAAAACTGGGACACTAATACTTTGCCATGAGGACAGTATGATTCCACAATTTTGGCTCATGAAAAATAATGGGGTGCAAATGGATGACGTTCAAAGTAGGCTACTCAGAATTTTGCAACCAAGAACATTGACTGAAGGTGATTTTAGCAAACAAAATTGGCCTGGAAAAGTGTGCAAACGGATTCATCATGACTTGCAAACAGGCACACTTGGAGTATTTTCAGTATAGAACATAGGGAAACAAACCATTTGATCTTACCAATCACAGGTTAGGAGTTATGACATCACGAACAGGGGTTCCGACAAATCTGCAAATGCTGACACCAGTTAAAAGTTATAAATTGCGTTTGGAATAATGTTTGAAAACTGATCAAATGGATTCGTCATGATCAGAAACTTGAAACATAACAAGTCTTTGATTTCTACAATGCAACGCAAAAGGAATTTTAGCATTCGGGTCCATTGGTCAAAGGTTACAACACGTCAAATAGGGCTTCCCGAAATTAGGTGCAAAGTGCAAAAGCATGAAAACAGTAATTGACCAACTTCAAGGGATTCAAAACCTAGTCAGACGAACTTGAAATGACTTGAAATCTAAAACATAGATTCTTGGATATGGATACTAGGTACTCTCAAAGTGGTGAGTTATGATATTATTCTAGACAAAAGATATTCGGGTTCAAACACAGCCTCCTATCGCTATTTGACACTTAGGGTAAAAAGCAAGATTGACAATTTCTGAAAGCAAGACTTTGCCAAATGACTCAGAATGATGTTTTAACTTCATGGAACATTTAGACAGGCTGAATATAGGGTGTTAGAAACATTAAAAACCTTTTAGGCTTCAGACTGGCAGTCGAGTGCATAGGCATCAAAAAGGTTTCATAGGGCTTAATTTCTCAACAGTGCTCAAAATAAGGGCTGCAATTTTGAGTGCCAACACAAGGGACATCCACCTTGCATGAGTGTTATGCATTTGTGAAAATAGCTGAAGCTTTCAAGTATGGGGACTTATTCTTTCTAGCATTGGATACATCTCATCTAGCTTTTGGCTTGTCTTGTGAACCTCTAAAACAATAACAACTATGTCAATATTACTGTTCACTTCTTGGTTTCCCTTGATACCTACAAGACAATGTTCTTTACTATGATTCAACTAGTGACCAATTCTTCCTATTCTAATGATTCTCTAAAGTTGATTCATCTTTACCCAAATGATCTCTTCAACCTAATGATAACCCCATAGCTCAAGACAATCTCGTCCAAGTTCTATTACGCATCTAGTGACCTAAAGGAAAATAAGAACATCAATTTGCAAGCTAGGCACATTCAAATTTCTTATCTCATCATTAGCCATAGTACCATATGGTAACTCCATGTGAATATCCTATGTTGATCTACCATAATAACTCCAAAATGGCCTAGAATATCCATTCTGAAATTGCATATATCATAGTTGATCCACTATGGTTTCCCAAGTTCAACTTCTGATCAATATTCTACACATAATGGTTTTTGTGATTGAATACTAGTAATACCCCTCATAATGCCAACATCTAGAGTTGGATCCAACTCATAGCACACATGCTTGCATGTTTTCATGTGTCGAAAAGTGTCTAGAAATGAGCAATCACCCAAACTAATATCAGTGTGTAAGGCAATAATCTGCCTAAAGTGAACCTTCTCACATGCCATAATGGAGCATATTTCTCTTCTATAGTCTTCCTTATTTAAAGATTTTAAAATTTCAAAAATTCTAAAATTTCAAAAATTTAAAAACTTCTAAAGTTCAAATTTTATAATAAACCATGTTTTCATTTAAAAGTTTGCACGTGACCTTCAATTTTTGAAAAAATGATTAAAAATTTGATATTTTAAAATTTTTCATTTTTCCTTCACCGTTGCATTTTGGGTCAACTTGGGTTTGACCTGGTTGCCATGTGGTAGCACTTGATTGGACGATCCTACCACTTCACCACTAGCCTGGGCCCACTGCCATGTGCCGCCCAGGTGCTTCCCCACATTACTTAACTTTCAAGCATCTTCCTCAAGTGGAAAAGTGCCCACCGTAGGATGCACCATGTGGCGCAATCCTATGCCTCCACTGCCACATCATCATGCATATTTGTTTATTTAAAATTTTCTCCTAGGTGACCCACCAGCTAGCATCGACCTATGTGCTTTGTAATCACTAGGCCCCACACACATGAGCCTTGCCTTTCCAAAAGGTGGTGTCTTTAAGATATTTGAATATGTGTTCGTTTAGGTATTTAAAAGGTAGAAGGGACCTCTACAATTTTTTTCAATGGTTTTCCCTTTGTTTATGCTCTTCTCGCATGGCACCATCTGGTTTACTTGGAAGATCCTCGGCTCTTGCATCCCTTCTTTACTATGCCTACTATTTTGTTGCTTACCAAGGGACATCCACCCTACATGAGTGTTATGCATATGTGCAAATAGATCAAGCTTTCAAGTATGGGGACTTATTCTTTCTAGCATTGGATACATCTCATCTAGCTTTCGGCTTGTCTTGTGAACCTCTAAAACAATAACAACTATGTCAATATTATTGTTCACTTCTTGATTTCCCTTGATACCAACAAGATAATGTTCTTTACTATGATTCAAATTTCTATTCTAATTATTCTCTAAAGTTGATTCATCTTTACCCAAATGATCTCTTCAACCTAATGATAACCCCATAGCTCAAGACAATCTTGTTCAAGTTCCATTACGCATCTAGTGACCCAAAGGAAAATAAGAACATCAATCTGCAAGCTAGGCACATTCAAATTTCTTATCTCATCATTAGCCATTGTACCATATGGTAACTCCATGTGAATATCCTATGTTGATCTACCATAATAACTCCAAAATGGCCTAGAATATAGATTCTGAAATTGCGTATATCATAGTTGATCCACTATGGTTTCCCAAGTTCAACTTCTAATCAATATTCTATACATAATGGTTTTTTTGATTGGATACTAGTAATACCACTCATAATGCCAGCATCTAGAGTTGGATCCAACTCATAGCACACATACTTGCATTTTTTCATGTGTCGAAAAGTGTTCAGAAATGAGCAATTGCCTAAACTAATATCAATGTGTAAGGCAATAATCTGCTTGAAGTGAACCTTCTCACATGCCATAATGGAGCATCTTTCTCTTCTTTAGTCTTCCTTATTTAAAGACTTACAATACTCCTTTAATTGTGTGCCTCCTTTTTTTAACATGGGAGTCTCCTTCATTTCATTGATGGGTTATTTTGTTTCATGCAACGACCTTTCTTCTTTGCATGGAGTGCTCCCCATTTGGTAGTTCAAACACCTTAATCCAACCCTTTTCCTTGGCATGAATTCTCTACTTCAGCTCCTTTAACCATTTTCTCCTTAGGCGTGGGGTTCTTCTATTATTTGGTGCCTTCTCATTTGCATGGGATTTCCCTTGTAAAATGTGGCTTCTTCTTTGGCTTGCTTTCTTTAAAGTTGTTGCCTCTATATTTTGGCTGGTGACTTCTTTAATTTGTGGATCTCTTGCTACTCTTCAAGTTCACTCCCTTCTATCACAATGTGGTCCTCTTTACTTTATTTTCTTTCCATAAGTTTTCCTTGCTCACCTACGTTGAATATCCTTCTTGGATAAAATGCAGTCAATATGCTCGTCCCCGGGTCCAATTAGAATGCCATCACATTTGTATGCTAATGTGACTCAGGCATCCTATATAAAATTGTAATTCAATGGATTTTGAACATTTTCATCTATGACATACATTCCAATATAATAATCGATGCCCAAGAAACCAAATGATTCTCTCATTAGTTTTGAATGGCTTGGGTGAAATGGGGCAAACGAGCACTCAATATAGCTCTTATTTTCATTGGATATTCATCTTTTTTGATAGAATAATGTGCCTATAGCTTCATTCCAAAGGCTTCCTTTTGAGTAGATTTGCCTAACAATGTGGATTAGAAGTGCCTCAGTGTGATGCTTATCCTCTGGTATCAATGTCTTTCTTCTACACATGGTCTAAAAATCTAAGATATGCATTGCCATGCTCAATATAGCACTTCACAAGATGTGACTAGTTGGTTTCAGCTTCCACAAAAATGTTGAGACTTGATCCTCAGAGGATCCCCGTCAAAAGTAGTATTTAATTTGGCATTTTTTCTTGCAAAAATTTGGGTTTGAACTTGCTCTACATTCAGATTCCATGCAAGTAAGCACTCACTCACCCAATAGGCTCTTGACAAAGAAAGATTGCCTTTGAGCACTAAAGTAAAAATACTAATGAATACTCAAGATCATCTATATTGCCTTTGCATTGCGACATTTAAATAAATCAAAATCATTCTAACCCATTTTAGTCATTCTAAAAACTCCATGATGCCTTATCAATCAAATGGAATTAGTCAAGCCCCAAAGTGGGTCTGGCTAATTTTTTTTTCATTTTCAGACAACTAAAATGTCAAACTAATCCATTGATTGCCTGATACTGGTTCAAAACAAATTTGATTACTTCTCTATCATTAAAACTCATTTTATCACTTTATTGCAACTTGTCAACATGATGCCAGGAGGTCCTTTTATTGGCTTTAAAAACTAACCAAAACACCTGATCAGGCTTTGAAATCTGACATATTGATTCTCTGCTCCACATACTCTTACCTTGCTAAATATTTTCTCATGATAAATTCTCAGTCAAAATATATTGATTGTCAAAGTTTCCCTCTCAAAATTGCCTACAAGTAAACATGTCAGAGAATAGTAAATCGTTTTCGAATTTGGCTATTAAAATTGGGTAAACTAACACTTAGGGGCACAAAAAATGATGCATTGATTCACTATCCTGAGGAGAGTATAAATTAATTATTTGGGCTCATGAAAAATAATAGGATGCAAATGGAAAGTGGTCAAAGTGGGTTACTTAGAATTTACTGACTGGAAACAATGTCAGAAAAGCATTTTTTGCAAATGGAATCTGCTTGGGAAAGTATGCAAACTGATTCATCAAGACTTGCAAATTGGCACACTTGAAGTATTTTTAGAGGAGAACATAGTGGTACAACCCACTCAATCTCACCTATCATGGATCTCAAGATATGACATCATGAATAGGGGTTCTGAAAAATCTACACTTTATGACACCATTCAAAGTTACAAATTGCATTTGGAATTGCATTTGAAAAGTGATCAAACAAATTCGTCATAAGCTCAAATTTGAAACATAGCAAGTTTGTGACCTCTAAAATTCAATGTAAAACTAATTTTATCATTTTTATCAATTGGGTGAAAATTATAACAAGTCAAACAAGGCTTCCTAGAATTTAGAACAAATTGCATCAACATGGCATCAATAAATAACCAACTTTGAGGGGTTCAAAATCTAGTCAAATGGATTTGAAATGGGCTAAAAATTGAAACACCTGTTCTTTGATATGCATACTAAACATCCCCGAAGTGGTGGGTCATGAGATATTCCTAGGTAAAATATATTCAAAGATAAACTGGGCTATTGTACACATTTTGACACTTAGGCAAAATTGTGAATTTGGACACTAGCTCAAAATGGGACTTCACCGAATGATTTGGGATGGAAAATAACATTTTGGATCATGTACATATGTAAAATGAATAGTGTCAAGCCACTCAAACACCATCTAGTCCTCAAACTAAGAACCAACTACATATGCATAAAAAGCATCCATAGGGCATTGATTCTTCAAAAAATTTAGTCCCAACACTGTCTAGTACCATTTCACTCCCCCCTAGCATAAAGTTAAAATATGAGATATCAAAAACATCATCTCCTCTATCTTTCATTTCTTTAATGCATTTATGGTGTTCCTCTTCCAAGGTCTCAATGTTGATAGAGTCCTGAGGAATAGAAGGTGACATTCAATTTAAAATCCTTCTTTATTTTTCTATGACTCTAGCCAAGAGGGCTCTCTTTTTCAAGGGGACATACTCTATTTGCTCCCCTTTTTCCTCATCTTCTTCCTCTAGGATAATCTATTGCACCTAAGGCAATGGAGTGTGATTTTTCTTCAACATCCTCCTCTTCACCCGTACCATCATCATCTTAGTTTTATCCCTTTTAGGTACTGATGGGGAAACTTATATTGTAGGGTCTTTAGGTGTTGGTGCTTATTCTTCTCTTGGTTGCACCTTTTTCTGCTTAGGTTGGACCTTTTCTCCTTGGGTAGCTATCTGAGCTTGAACCTCTTCTTTTTGGTCCGTAACCTATGTGACCCTCTTATTTTCTTTCTCTTTACCATTACCATCTGAAGCTACTCTAATTCCTTCTCATGTTGATAGAACATTTTTGGCCTCACTAGAAACTTCACAAGATAGGTAGCTACATTGATTTTGGTTCCCTTTCCTTTCTTGGGTCAAGCTATGGCTTGGAGAGTTAGGGATTGAAGGAAAGGGTCCAAATGAAAAGGATTTCTAATCCATTCCCTTGTTAATCCAACAAAATTTTGAGTCCGATGATTACTAACATAATTTTCCTCTTGCTTGATTTATGTGTTCATAATGGGCCTCTTATATATCTTATCCTTATTGTATAAGGGTTCCAACACTTTATGAATATCCTTATTCCATTCCTTGAGAGATATTTCAAGGTTAAGCACCCTTTTAGCAAGTTATAGTATAATTCTACAATAGTCTCTAATATGGAAATCGTATTCCACTACAACATTCATCTAATGATCTTCTAGTGTTATTTGGGCACGAACTTCTTTCCTACTAAGTGTTGCAATATTGTCAAAATATAGGCAAGGTGACAAGTAATCCTGAAGAGGATATTGATCCCATTCTAAATCAAATGTGGTGATGTCCTGCTTCTATTTGACCTCAAAAACCCCTATGGTGATTTCTCAAACCCAAGTTTCCTTATATTTCTTCCTCACCCTATCATATGTAGAGTCCAAAAGTCTTGCTATCTCCAATAGTAGTAGTCTATCAGATGGATACCGTGGAAATTTCCTTGGGCATAGGAGAGTACCAACTACTCAAATATAACTAAATATCTTAAATTAAATGAAATATACTACAATTTGTGATCTTTGTGTTCTACTTCTACTTACATCCTCTTTGCATAATCCCCTTCGATGAATCAGATATGAAAAATATGAATCCATCATTGACTAGCCTATACTCTGAGCTCTTGAATGAGATATTTTTCTTAATGAGCTAAGGATAAACTATGTTAAGTCCATGCATTTGCATCCTACATACTTCCCTTCCTCACCAACCCTAGATAATTAGTAGGCCCTCCTACTAGAAGATATATAATATTAGAGGTCATATAGAAGTGAGGGTCATTCTTCATCAAAGTTAGTTGTTCATCCAAATTATCACTAAATATGGTAGTCAAATTGATAGGTGGTTTCTATGAAGTGCACTATCCATGTATCCAAATGACTGGCTATAGAGAGTCACATGGCTCTACTTAGATGGACTATAGAGTAGTCAATGTCATCTATCATGTAGCCTTGGGTTGTAACAATCTTTCAACTTCTTTTTCCCAGAGGTGATCTATCAATTAGGTACTTCCCTTATACCAACTCCTTTGCTTCTAGCTCATTCTCCCTATACCATCTATCTCCCATGTCATAAGTGATTTGTAAGTACTAGTATAATCATAGAAGATAAGAGACCTTCTCAATATTTTGAGGTCTAATATCCAAGACTATTTCTTTAGTCAAACTCTTAACCACCTTCTCTTTTGGCACACAATGGTTTGCTAGAGTGATGATTAGTTCTGATGATTGAACTGAGACTAGATTAGAGGTAGTGTTTACCAACCCATTTTAGATCAAATTTGATACCATATATGACCTTTCTTTGTGCTTGTTACACAATAATAGAAAAGTGTTCCAGTCAATATGTCCTACCTTGGTGTCTTGGATCTCATAATGCTTGTCTCCAAATCAAGATATCTTTGATGCTCCTTGATATTTTAATGTAACTAGTTTTGATGTGATTTTCATTGGCATGGAGGATAAAGATGATGCCATTATATGTACACAAAAGAGAAATATCAGTACTCTTGATGATGAAACTAAAGATTACCCTAATATGTAACTTAGTCTGACAAAAACCTAACCAAAATAGAAGAAAATTATCAAGATCCCCTATTCAGCCTAAAATGAGTACAAACACACCTTGAGCACATAGAGCACCTACACATATGTGCAGGATTCACAAATGTGAATCTTGTGAAGGTTTCTAGCAAAATCAGAGAAAATAAAGTGCACACATGTGCATGTGTGCAATATGTGCACTTTTTCTTGTGCATGTGTGGGGTTTGTATATTGATGTGCATCATACATACCTACTAATGGGGTGCAATTATACATGTGCACTTGTGCACATTCTTAATTATTGTGCTTTTACATCAAAGGTTAAAGGTGTGATTGTGTGCTAAGTGGAGATGCAGATCTCAAATAGGGTTAAAGGTGTGGTGCTCAGAGCTCTAGAAGATTATAAGTGAGGAAAAGAGGGGGGCACCACCTATTTATAGGCCAGGAGTATGCAATATGCATAGATGTGCATATGTGCATGTAAGCATCCCCAATTAGAGGTCAATGTGTATGCTATGCACATGTGCAAGTGTGCCTACTATACTAGTTCCCAACTATGCAAATGTTTATATTTGAAGAAAAATTGTATTTATTTCTCTTAAACATGACTTGAACTTGCTTGATTGGCGACTAGAGACTAACCTAGACTCAAAGGAAGACTATGATCTATTTGGGCACCAAACTAGGTATTTTAAGAGGGATCTTTTTAAAAGAAGGGGGACCCAATTTTGTGACTCAAATTGGGGTTTTTGTTTTGAGACCACAACAAATAGCCCATACAAAAGGGATGAAATGATAAAGGCATTTCTTCATCAGTAAGCATTCTTGAAAATTTCATCAAGTGACCACTTGATTCCAAATGCTACAAATGTCTTCCAGGTTGATAAAATATAGAAATTGAATCTAGAATTTTCTAGTTGAGTGTGTGCTTAGTGTTCTAGCTTCCTTTGACATCTCTAGGCACCATCCATTGTGAGTGTCTAGTAATGCAAAACAATTCTTGCTAATCAGAATAGGTATTGTAAATCTCCATAAACTTACTATCCACCACTGTATGACTAGATGAAAGAATCTATATGGATGGTTCTTAATGACTTATCAATTTCTTTTTGGAATCCCTTTAACTTCATAGAGTTTGTGTGTTTCTACTTAATTCTTCCTTAAAATCTATTTTTTCATTATAGATTATGATAGCAATTGAAATGATATTTCTATATTGGATTACTCTTGCAAATATCTAGAATCTTGTGTGACACCTTCATTAAAAATTTGTCTTTTTCTTTTTTTCTTTTGCACTTTGACCATGTTTAGACTGCCTAGGGAAGGTGTTGGTGTTTCTTTTCTAGTTCAATTTTATGTTTGATAACTCTTGTGCTTCTCTTTGAATGAACTTTTATGAAACTCTCATGCTAAACAATGATCATTGTAGGATATTTGAAGAAACCCTTTATTTGAAACAATAATTTTTGAATTGTACCTTGCTACTATCAATGTAGATTTAAAGGAAACCTAAATAATCAATATTTTAAATTTTTAAAGTGTTGAGAGCTATTAGCTAAGATTTTGACCTTTGAGGCTAGAAGTGTGTTATGGCTGCAAGCAATATCTAAATCTTAGTTTGTACAAGTAAAAAACTTATATAAATGCTTTGACAAAGAAATACCTCTTCCATAAAGTTGGGACCAATTGGGGTGTTCTTGATTAACAACAAGAATTCCCAGTTAAACCTTGACCCTAGCTCAAAAAACAAAATATACAAACATTAAATAAAATACACAAATAAACTAAACACTTAACTAAGAGAAAGAAACTACATTTGTTTTTTTTTTTTTTTTTGAGGCTTTGACATAATATTTTGGAAATTGGTCATTACTTGTAATGGGATCAATCCACAAGCATTAAAACCTTGTATGAATGCCTAGTTTTTCTTTTGCCTTATCCCATAGGAGAATAAGGTCCAAGATTCTGAAAGATTTGATCATGGCTCTATTTTTTAACCAAATTTTTATGACATATGTTTAGACATATGCTCTAAATTCATTGTCCTCTTCTTATCTAATTCCAAAAGATTCATTAATATGATCTGGACAATATCAGTATCCCTAGCATATCCTCTTATACCTTTTAGCACTGGAATTTGAAGATTGAGTGGGAGAATTTTTTCTTGGCCATAGAATAGTGATACATAGAGGTTCCCAAAGAGTTCTTCATCTTGAACTTGTTTCTCCATAATGTGTATTTCAATTGGCTATGCCAATCTCTTGGATTCTTTGTGACCAAACATTTTATGATTGTTATCAAAATTTTATTATTAGATTCAGCTACTCAATTTCCACATGGATAGTAATTGGATGATAATTTGATTATGAATTGATTTTTTAATATCCACTAAGTAAGAAAGATAGATGAAAAAGATGACCTGTTATCACACACTAGGAAGAGCAATACCCTAAACCTAGTGACAATGTATTCTTCTAAGAAATTGGCAACCACTTTTGCAGTACAATTTCTAAAAGATTTAGCTTCAATCTATCACATATAATAATCTATAGCTATTAGAATAAAAATCTACCCTTTTGATGATGATGGTTTTATGGTTCCAATGAAATAGAGTCCTTATTTGGAAAAGGGATGAATTTCAAATACTTGTTACAATGGCAGGGCTAGTTTTCTTTTTTCTTTTAGCACTTTTTGAAAAACATGCCAAGAATGCACATGTTTCTGGGAATCTTTTCAAATTATAGGCCAAAAATATTGTAATCTCATAATATGATGGATGGTGGACTCTTCTGATCCATGTCCAATACTATACTTGTCATTGTATCACTCTAGTACTTCTGTTGCTTCATCCTGATCTAAGCACCTCAAATGAATTACCTTATAGTTTTTATCATAGAGATTCCTATCTTGAAGCATGTATGATTCACATTTTATTTCTGGCCCCATACATTGAGAAAAATTCATCCATTCAAGGTAGTGATTTTTCAAGAGGTAGAATACAATTTCTTGATGTCATATGTTTATAATAATCCCTTTATTAGTGTCCACTTGGTATACTATTTTTTATTCCTCATTATTGGGTAAGACCTTCATTAACCCTTGCCCCCTTACTAGCTTCACAGGTTAGATTTCTATATCAAACTCTTGTAAATATGGACATCCATTTTACTCTTATTTCCCCTAACTCATTCTCCATTAGCAATGATTCTACTACAAGATCTGGTACAATAGCATACATCTTACTCTTGAGTATATAGTAGCAGAATTTCTTGATTTTATTTACTAGGGTGAAAGACTATTTGTCTAGATTGGGATAATTTAATTCAATATTTTTCAATGGGAAACTCATAAATGTGTTGTGTCTTTCTTCTTTTTTATCTTCTTTTGTGTGAGGATACTTGAACATGAGTGTTCTAAAGAAAATGAATAAACTTTGAGTGACAACTCATAATCAAGACTCATGAGTACTAGGGTAGTAGAAATGGCCACAATGATATCTTCAAAAGCTTTCTTGACTTTAGGGACCCATTCAGTTTTTTCTCCTTTCTTTAGGAAGTTATTGAGGGGGTGAACTATCTTTGGAAAGCCACTAGTGAATTTGTGTATAGAGTTAATTTTTCCAAAAAAAGAGTTGAGCTTTTTCAGACTATGTGCAAGAAACAATTTTAGGATCTCCTCTACACTCTTAGGGTTGATTGAAATATTGGCTTCAAAAATGATGTGGCCCAAAAGATTACCTTCGATAACTCTGAACAAAATTTTCTTTGAGTTAAGGGAAATGCCACACTTCTAAAATTGATTGAGAACTTGTCTTAGGTCCACAATATGATTACTCCTTTCTTTTGAAAAGACCATGAGGTCATCCACATAGATAAATATACATTTCTTTACCAATCCTTTAAATACCTCATCTATTTCTCTTTGAAATATAGCTTCTGAATTAATTAAACCAAAGGCCATTATTATGTAAGAAAATGTCCCCCATTTAGTGGTGAATGATTGATGCAGGAGAATCTGTGGTTTTCTTGGTGGCTACTTTGAATTTCATGGAAGAAGGCTCAATAGTTTCTCTGGAGGGTGCTTGGTAGAGGTTAATTAGTCATCTCTTGATGTATTTTTGTTGAGAATTTAGTGGATGAATAGAATTAGCAATCCTTGAGGTGCTTGGTTGTTGAAGGATCTTGGCATGGTTTGGGGTACTCGATCATCAAAGGAGCTCAATGATTCTTGTGGAAACTTGGCACACATTGGGAGCTTAGTGAAGTTTGGCTATAGTGTTTCTTGAGTTGGTTGGGTATTGGAGGGACTCAGTCTCTGAAGGAGGAAATTGATAGTATTGTTCCCCGAGTTTCTCTATTATTGGTGGACTCAAAATATATTAGGGAGTTTTGTAGGTTTGGTTTCTATGTTGATCGAGTGGCTAGGTCAATCATTGTTCTTAGTTATGCTTGGTTGAATGTTGTTGTCAATGGTGGTTTCTAACACTTAGTTTGGTCTTGGCTTTTGTGATGCTTAATTTATTTATGATCCAACTTTTGGCATTCAATATGTCTATGTGTATTTGTTGATCTCAGATTGGTTTTGATATATGAGTGTCTATACACTTAAATCATTTACAAGTTAGAACTTTGTTCATGCCAAATAAGTAATGCACATTGAGCATGCCATATTAGATATTTCATGCCTAGTAAAAAACATGTTCCAAGTAAATAGTAAGTGTCAAGTAAAAAACTAGTACCAAGTCACTCAAGTACTGAGCACTTAGTATGTGTTGAATAATTTAGATATCTAGTGAAAACATTGAAGTTGCAGTTGATGTAAAGTATTAGGGACTTTAGATGCTCAGTAAAACATTTTTTGACATAGTTGTTTATAATGGCACAAACTACTATGTAAATTATTTTGGAACTAACTTAAGGATTGTTTTGCAATCCTAGATGATAAGAACAAATCTTAATTGAGAATCCCTATGTAATACATGCATCCAATGAGTTAAATGGATGAATTGAGTGACTAAATGGATGAATTAAAATCATTAATTCATACCTAACCCTAAGTAACTTAGGTCTTCTAAAGGAGGAAAAACCCTAAATATGCTGTTAGAAAAGAGAGAAGTTTGTATGTACAAATAGAGCATTCATGGTGGCTAAGGTGTTGAGAATTAAAATACATTATATAATCAATTAGAGTAGAATAAAGGAAAGGATTTATAGGAAAGAAGTGATACATCTAATCAAAAGAGGATCAAACATACATGCAAAGAGGTGATATGTTATCTAGCAGTAGAGTGCTAAACATAGTATAATTGCTAAGACATTCTAATAGGTGAATAAGTTAAATCTCTTAATAGGCTATTGTAAATCCTTTAATAGGGTGCTTACTTCATTGTAAGTTGAAGTCCTTTAACTAGAGGCACTTCTAATAGGGTGTTGAAATCCTTTAATAGGGTAAGATCTAACAATCTTATAAGCCTTTAACATGCAAGACTTTTCACAAGGTAGATCATGTTTAATGATCAAACATTGTAACCTTCATTGGATACACTTTACAACTATAGTAGTGAAGATTTGTGGGTGTCATCCCCATCTCAATTTTACCTTCTCCTTGGAGGATTTCTGGGTAATAATATCTTGTGTCATATGTATGAATGCTTTTTTTTTTTTAATGCTATGGGTGTATAGACTTAATTTGGTATTTTAGTTTACATGAAAATTGTGAGATGGATGTGTGGTGAATGAATTTGTGGTTAAATTTTTGAAGGATTGATTCAACCCCCCCCCCCCCGCTCCACCCCCCCCGCCCCCCCCCCCCCCCCCCCCCCCTCAAATTTTATTTCTCATATTGTATTTTTGACAATTGGTATTAGAGCCTTGGTTCTCTAGAAAGGAAAGCTATGGAGCTTTGAGGAAAGATCTTGAAGATGGAAGTCTAAAAGTTGGGAAAGACTATTGAGAACCAGAAGATTGAAATCCATCTTGCCCTACATTAGTTGAATGAAGCAAGAGATGAGGTGAAGTGATCATTGAAGAGTAGTAAAGAGATAGCTATTGAAGAGAATGACACACAATACCAAGATCTTGACACTACTAAATTATTTATAGATGGAACCACAAGTGAATTTGATGCAATAGTTGCAAATCTAATGGAAAACAATGGAACCCTAGCTAAAAAGGTAAAATATTTAATGATAGAACAAGAAGTCCAATCAGTATTGCTATGTGAAGCAACTTATCAGAAAAAGAAAGTTGAAGATGAAAAATTCATGCTTGAAGATAACAAAAGGATACTGACCAATAGATTGGAAGAAAAGACATCATAAGTGTAAAGGATTGCTAGCATGCAATTGGAGACAATAAATCAAACATGATTTTCAATCATGAATTGAATAGTAAAGATATTATGATCACAACCCTAAAATTACAGAATTAACAACTAAGAAATGATCTATAAAGGGAAAAGGAGTTTGTTAAAAGGTTTAATAGACCTAGTGAAGACATCAAGTATTTTGAGAACTTAATGAGATCTCCTAGATCCAGGAGTGATACTACTAGATTGGGTTACACCATTAATAAAGAAGGAGAACCATCCAAAAATTGTGAACAAATGAGAAAAAATGGTAAGAACTCCAAACCTAATTGTCATAATTCTAGAAAATTAGGGCATACTACTAATGTTTATAGGAGCAATAATGCAAATTATAATCCTAAGAAGAAGTTCATGGGTCACTACCACAAGTGTAATAAGCAAGGAAATCAAGCACATGAATGCAGAACCAAGACCATGAGCACACAAAGATTTGAAGGATACTATTATAACTATTAGAAGTATAGACATAGAGCATATGAGTGAAGATCTAAGCCCAAGTGGTCATCAAACAAGAAGACTAAGGTAAATCACAATGGAAACTCTTATAATTGGGATTACAATAGTAGGTATAGTTATCACTACTATCAAGAGTATGGACATGTTCCTAAAGATTGCATAAGAACACATTTTGGAAGTGATTACAATAGATGGTTAAGTTAGAATACATGTTTTAGTTTCTTAAAGACTAGTCACATGACAAGACATTGTCCAACAAAGTCAAAGGCACTAAGCAATGAGTTCAACAAAGGAAAAGAAAAGGAACATTTTGAAGAAATCAAAGTGTAGATGAACAAAACATGAAAGAATAAGGAATATTGCAGTGCATCAAGTTTAGATGGGATCACTTTACCCAATGGATCAAGTGATCACACCATCTCCAATTAGGTAACTAAGAGGTATGTGTGGGAATAATTTTTAAATAATATACCATACATTAGTTCCAATTATTTAGTTCTAAAAATATTGTATATGCATATAGAAAGATGCAAAGTGTTGTTTGGAACCTAGAAGAAATTTTTAAGTTTTTTTAATCTTTCATGTTGTTGCCGAGCATGAAAAGCCTCACTTATGCTACCAAGTGAAATCTAGTTGATGTTGAGAAATCATAGGTGATAGTGTTGGCCAAGCTTGTAGTAGTTGCTGAGAATGAAGAAAATTACATGGAAGTTGAGTGAGTTGAAATTACTATTGAAGTTGATCTTACAATTTTGTAAGCACTAAGCATTAATTGTGAAGTTTGAAGGGCTATATGATCAATTTTTGATTCATTTGACATCATTAAAATTTGGAGAGAGCATGAAGAGCTTAAGGAGAATTGAAGAGATTATTCTAAGTGTTTGCAAACTAGATTCAACCACTATTTGACATCATTCAATAGATTTGTAAATGTCTTTATCATGTGCCAAGCTACACTATTTAAATTTTTACAAACCTTAGGTAATTGATATGGAATCTAGTTCTTATATAGCTAAGGTTAAAAAAGGAAAGTAAGTTTTCAATGTTCAATTAACTAGTAATGAGATCAAACAACTGAGCATTAGAGAAATTCTTGATATTGCATACAGGCAAGACCCATCTGGTGCACTATCGATGATACCACCACAAGTTTTAATGATTCAAGATGTAAGATATTATTACACATGTAAGGTGAGTAGCATAGGTGACATGTAGATCATAGACCTATATGGAAAATTATGTGAAAATGGAATATTGAAGGAGGAATATAATATTGTAGAAAAAAAGGGTTGCCTTAGATTTCCCCAATATTTTCAAGATAGTGTAGATAAAGATTATTTTGAGTAAGATTCATGAAAACTATGTGTGGTTAGAGGATGGACCTATCAAGATAACCAAGATGATTATACAAAGGGTAATAGGGTATACAACCCTAGATAGGCATAAGACCATGATAAGTGATGGAAAATAGGTTATTGAGAAAAACATAGAGGTAGTGTTGAATAAGAAAGAAATTCTAATTGACACCACCACAGATACCCTAATTTCTCTTGTCATAAGGATAATTGTACCAAAATTCTTTGAATCCAACAGGTTGAACAATGTAACTTGTATTTCTATTGATGTAGGCTACAAGATAGTCAAGAATGATCATTCTTATGACCTTGCTAAGTTATAGTTATAATAGTTATTAGATGTAGAGTGCCAATCCACAAGATGTGATAGATGTAGATACACTAGTGCTGAGTACCAGTCCACAACATGTGATTGATTTAGATACAAATAGATTAAAGATAAAGGATGTTTCTAATATTGTAGCTCATAACATCAATCCCCTAATAGAGGAGGATTTGAAGAAGATATTTCTAGATACCACCACTAAGGTACAACCATGAAGTTATCATGTATTGGTGAGTGTAGATGAAATTGAGAAGGCAAAAATGATATCTATAGAGGAGGAAACACAAGACATATCTAAAACCCCTCAATTTACTATGCTACAACCTATAATGCCCATTGTAGTGTACCAAAGGAAAGAGACAACAATGGAAAATATCAGCACAATGGTACAAAATGTGTTAGCACAATAAGTTTCTATAGAAGCACAGGAAGGGACATAAGCTCAAATAGTTTAGGAAGATACTTCTATACTTCTAACATAAATTCAAGGTGCAACTGAGATTGACAAGCAACAAAAGGATAGGATTGAAGAGTTAGTGTTTACTACCAAGCCTTAGGAGTAATTAGCAATACAATAACTGGTTACTTTGTTAGAAAATGCCACTCCTCCAAGTCAAGCTCTTCATAGGCATAGTGTAGAAGCTACACCACTATAGTTATCAAGGCCTAGTCGTAGCACATCCAAGGTGGTTGAAGTTACATCATTTGGTGATGTCAACTTGGATGAGGTGATTATTTTTGCAAAGTTTGATCTTGGAATAATCACTATCAAACATATGAGCATACTTTAGGATTCTCTTACATGAAAAAATGAAATGTCCCTTTACTGATTTTTTATGATATTTCCAGCCTCAAATCTGATCTTTAAAATCAAACAACCAATATAACAAAGATCTACCAATTTTTCAATAAAACCCAAATCGGGTATGTCCAAATTAGTGCCAAAAACTTCACAACTTCACAAATTATTAATAAATCTGAAAATGGACATTTTTATAGAGATTTCAGCAGCATAACAGCCTACAAAATGACATTTCTAGATTTGTATAGCCCTTACACAACAGATCACAAATGTAGGGCAAAACTATGCTCAATCGGGCTCCCGAAATTAACACAAAAATGCCCGAAAACACCGTAAAACACTCATAAATTATCTCAGAAGTTTAATTACGACCCAATACATATATTCAGCTCTATTTTAACATCATAAAGTCTAAAATACAACAGCAAACCAAACTGATATGAAACACTCAACTGAAAACCCAAATTCAACCCAAAACAACCCCGAAAACACCCAAATCGGCACTATTCAGCACAAGGGAAAACTCTGTATGAGAATGCACATGGAATGGCTTCAAACTCCCATCCTTAGCCTTCCTGGAAACCTGCAAACTCCCATTCTTGGGTCTCCTTCTCCACAGGTTTGGCAGCCTCTGAAGAACAACAAGAAAATTATCAAGAATCAAGATGTAGAATGAGCCCAAAATGCCTCCAAACCCCTTTTAAAGAGGGCATAACCCTAACTCACGTCCAGGAGGGGTTAATAAAATATAATTTAATAATAATTTTTATTTATTAGTCCATTGGTTTCCAAAGATTAACCCTTTTTCCCGAAATTTCACCTTTTTGGAGCCTGCCTGCCTTAACAAAAATTATTATTTTTTAATTATTTGAAAAGGGGACATGACAAGTCCTCCCCTCCCAAATATTGCTTGTCCTCAAGAAATGAAGGTTGGAATTCTCAAGAATATGTTCTCCTTCCCAAGTTGCATCCTCTAGTGGTAATCCTTTCCATTTGACCAAATGCTTTGTGATGCTCCTATTTCTCAACCTTTTCTCTCTTGTATCCAAAATCTCTTCTGGTATCAAAACTAATTTCCCTTCATCATCAAGAGGTGGTAATTCTGTAGATACTATGGTTTGCTGGCCTAGAACCTTCTTTAAGCAAGATACATGAAAAATATTATGTATTTTGCTGTTTGGTGGGAGCTCTAATTCATAAGCTACCTCTCCTACCTTCTTGATGATTTTATAAGGCCCATAGAACCTTGGCTTGAGTTTCTCTACCCCACTTCTCTTCAAGGTGCTTTGCTTATATGGCTGCAACCTCACAAATACCAAATCTCCCACCTCAAAAGATCTTTCAATCCTTTTCCTGTCAGCATATATCTTTTGTTGGTTTTGTGCATGTTGTAGATTATCCTTGAGGGACGTTATTATGTTTTGGCTTTGCTTGATGAAATCACTTGCTGCGGGTACTCTGCTATCGGAAAGTATTAGATCAACAAAGGAAAGGGAATCATAACCATAAAGAGCATGAAAAGGAGGCATACCAATAGACATGTGATGAGATGTATTGTAACAATACTCCCCTAGGTGTAACCATTTCACCCAAGCATGTTGTTGATTTGAAACATAGTTTCTCAAATATCCTTCTATCCATTTATTAACTATCTCTGTTTGTCCATCTGTTTGAGGGTGATAGCTAGTACTGGGAGTGAGTTCAGTTCCTGCCAAATGAAAGAGCTCCTTCCAAAAAGAGCTGAGGAATCTACTGTCCCGGTCACTAACAATGTTTCTAGGCAAACCATGTAATCTAAAAATTTCCTTGAAGAACAATTCGGCCACTTGTGATGCCTTGAAATCAGATGTGATAGGAAAGAAATGTGCATACTTAGTTAGTCTATCTACCACCACATATATGCAATCCTTACCTTGAACCTTGGGCAACCCAGTGATGAAATCCATGGAAATACTTTCCCATTTTTGTTCAGGAATAGGAAGTGGCTGCAACAACCCTGCAGGAAAATTTTGCTCACTCTTGCTTTGTTGGCATACCATACATTCCTTAATGTGTTTAAGGACATCCTCCTTCATACCCTTCCATGAAAACCGCTCTCAAATTTGCCTATATGTCTTGAAGTATCCCTGG
This sequence comes from Cupressus sempervirens, assembly GCA_028749045.1. Taxonomy (NCBI): domain Eukaryota; kingdom Viridiplantae; phylum Streptophyta; class Pinopsida; order Cupressales; family Cupressaceae; genus Cupressus; species Cupressus sempervirens. Next base: position 185,667,880 of record CM053790.1, read on the forward strand.
TGACCAGCCAAAGGTGTGTCATGAAAGGCCCTCAATATCCTCCCCTTAGTTTTTGACCCTAGCACTAAGAAGATCCTGTTCTTGTAATAAATCAATTCATCAACAACCTTGTACCTGTTATCATCCACTAACTTATCCAAAATCTTGGTGGCAAATGAATCTTTAGCATACTCTAAAATTATGGAGACTTTCCAATCAGCAGAGATAGATGATAAGGAACACAAAGTGGGCTTTCTTGAGAGAGCATCAGCAACCACATTATTCTTTCCTTTCATGTATTCAATATCAAAATCATAAGCTTGCAATTTGCTTACCCATTTTTGTTGACGATCATTCAAATCCCTTTGGTTCAAGAAGAACCTAAGGCTATTATGGTCTGTCTTTACAATGAATCTCCCACATACCAAATATTGTCTAAACTTATGAAGTGCATGCATGATTGCCAACATTTCCTTATCATAGATGGAGTACCCTTTCTCTGATTGATTTAATTTTTGACTCTCAAATGCTATTGGATGTCCCCTTTGAGTTAGGACAGCCCCTATACCTTCTCCCGAAGCATCACATTCAACAACAAAAGGTAAAGAGAAATCTGGAATTGCAAGCACAGGGCATGAACTCATTACCTCCTTAAGCTTATCAAATGTTTTTTGTGCCTCTTCTGTCCAAACAAAAGCTCCTTTCTTTGTCAAATCAGTCAAGGGGGAAGCAAGCTGAGAAAATCCCTTGGCAAATCTCCTATAGTAGCTACACAACCCGAAGAAACCTCTCAACTGTGTAAGATTAGTGGGTGGAGGCCAATCCAAAATTGCCTGGATTTTTTGTTGATCAACCTGTACTCCTTTAGAGCTTATAATATGTCCCAAATATAGGATCTCTGTCAAACCAAACTCACATTTAGATAGCTTAGCATAGAAGGATTGCTGCTCCAAGATTCCCAAAACAGTGTTTATGTGCTTTAGATGCTCTTCCCATGTTTTACTGTATATCAAGATATCATCAAAAAATACCAAAACAAATTTTTGAAGATGCTGACTGAATACCTTATTCATACAAGATTGGAATGTTGCTGGTGCATTAGTGAGTCCAAATGGCATAACAAGAAATTCAAAGTGCCCATAGTAACATCTGAAAGCAGTCTTTTCCACATCTTCACTCCTCATTCGGATTTGATGGTAGCCTGATCTTAAGTCAATTTTTGAGAAGTATACAGCACCATGTAACTCATCAATGAGTTCATCTATGCGTGGTATGGGATACCTATTTTTTATGGTCTTCTTGTTTAGAGCCCTGTAGTCTATACACATTCTCATTGTACCATCCTTTTTCTTGACAAGTACCACAGATGATGCAAATGGACTAGAGCTAGGCCTTATGAATCCCATGTCCAGGAGTTCTTTAATAGTTTTTTCAATTTCTTCCTTATAACCTCTTGGATGGCGGTATGGGGTTGTTATAAATGGTTTGGCACCCTGTTCTAACTCTATAACATGCTCAAAACCTCTATCTGGTGGTAATCCTGGAGGCAAGTCATTGAAAACTATACTATGCTTATCAAGAATATTTTGAATTTCAAAATGGAAATTACCTTGATTCTTGGGAGAGCTTGTTGGTTGGATTATGACTCCTGCTGCCCATGTTACTTGTCCTCTTCGAAAAGTCCTCTCCATCCTCTTTGCAGAGACTGCCTTAGGTGCTCCATTCGATAACCCTCTCAATATGACTTCTTTCCCATTGGAATGAAATTTAAACTCCATAGTTTGATGGTTCATGTAATAGCCTCCGATAGAGTGCAACCATTGAACACCCAATACAAGATCTGTCTCCCCAATACCAACCACATAGAAGTCATCACATAACTCATAATCTCCTAAGGTCATCTTGAGTTGTTTCACCACCCGTGTGCAAGGCATAGTGAATCCATCAGCTACAGTAACATTGAATCCCTCAAAATCTTCTGCTTTAAGCCCTCTTTTCATGACAAATCCGTCATCAATAAAATTGTGAGTTGCCCCACTATCAAGAAGAACAGTCAACCTTTGCCCTGCTAGTACCCCTCGAATTCGGAAGGGATGGTATTTTGGGACTCCTGATAATGCTGCTAAAGTACCATCCTTGCTGATTTCTTTTACTTTCTCTTCTTCTACCTCCTCCTTAGTATCATGAAATTCCTCATGCTCATCTGAATCATATTCTGAAGCAACTTCAATATAGTGCACTTGACCTTTCCCCAAACATCTGTGTCCTGGAACCCATGGTTCTCTACAAGTAAAAAAAAAGCTTTTTCCTTCGTAATTCACTCCTAGTCTCTTCATCTACCTTCTTTTTTGCCACATTTGTCACATCTTTTGGTGGTAGTGTTGGAAAAGTCTTTTTCTGAAAATTTCCCTTATGTTGCCAAAGATTTGGGGGTTTTTGATTAGTGATTGATTTCATAGGCACGCAAGTTTCAAGTTGCAAGCTTCTTTTGATAGCTTCCTGTAAGGTTGAGGGTGAGAAAGCCTTAACCAAACCCCTAACAGAATCTTCTAAACCATCAAGAAAAAGATAAACAATCCTCTTTTCACTCATATCAGGTACCATAACAGCCACTTTTTGAAATTCTTCTATATACTCATTAACTGATTTGGTTTGCTTCAACTTTGACAATTCTTTAAAGTACTCTTCATCATCCTTGAGGTCAAATCTATCTATCACCCTTTGACTGAAATCTTCAAATGTAGTTACCTGATCATGACCTTGAGTAGTCATTCCATGATACCACAAATCATAGGCTGCATCTTCCAAGTGTAGACTTGCAAATTGAATAGCATCACTCTCTTTCATGGGGTTAAGTGTGAAGAAAGTTTGTAATTTTTGTAGCCATGCTCTAGCTGAAATTTTATTTGTTCCATCAAAAGTAGGCGCTGTAAACTTGCTTATTTTATTTTTGAGCTCTCTTCCACTTGTGTCATGCTCCCTCCTATTCTCTTTCTTGGGCATCAAAGCGTTCATCATATCCACATATTCTCTAAAAGGAACTGAACTACGAAAGTCATCATCTAAGCCATTGTAAGTAGCTCTTAATGTAATCAAATTACCTGTAACCTCTTCCACTGGATTAATGGCTGGATTTGGTACTGGTGGCTCATCTGCAGGAAAGAAAATAGATTTGGTTAATTTAGATGGTGTGGATCTCCCATTTCTCGGCTCCTCTGAAGTGCTCCCTTTCTCATTAATAGATGCAATTCCTTGTAATTTTTCTGTCAATATTCGCAAAGCCTCTCTAGTTTCCGCCAAACCATCCACTGTTTGCTTCTGAGTATTTTGGATGTCTTGGAAAAATTTCTTTGCCATCTCATCTGGATCAGCCATACCTTTTTCTTCCTTGGATTTTGTACTTTTTCTTTCAACTGGGGCTTTGATCAAAATTTCTTTATTCTTTTCTCGCTGCAAATATCTTTTTTCTCTTTCACTTAGTTGCATGCAATCATAAAATATGACATGCAAGATCTGGGTAGTTATCAAAACTTGACATGCAAGTTCTACAAACCCTCAGGCTGGCAAGATCATGGCTCTGATACCACTGAAATGTCCCTTTACTGATTTTTTATGATATTTCCAGCCTCAAATCTGATCTTTAAAATCAAACAACCAATATAACAAAGATCTACCAATTTTCCAATAAAACCCAAATCGGGTATGTCCAAATTAGTGCCAAAAACTTCACAACTTCACAAATTATTAATAAATCTGAAAATGGACATTTTTACATAGATTTCAGCAGCATAACAGCCTACAAAATGACATTTCCAGATTTGTATAGCCCTTACACAACAGATCACAAATGTAGGGCAAAACTATGCTCAATCGGGCTCCCGAAATTAACACAAAAATGCCCGGAAACACCGCAAAACACTCATAAATTATCTCAGAAGTTTAATCACGATCCAATATATATATTCAGCTCTATTTTAACATCATAAAGTCTGAAATACAACAGCAAACCAAACTGATATGAAACACTCAACTGAAAACCCAAATTCAACCCAAAACAACCCCGAAAACACCCAAATCGGCACTATTCAGCACAAGGGCAAACTCTGTATGAGCATGCACATGGAATGGCTTCAAACTCCCGTCCTTAGCCTTCCTGGAAACCTGCAAACTCCTGTTCTTGGGTCTCCTTCTCCACAGGTTTGGCAGCCTCTGAAGAACAACAAGAAAATTATCAAGAATCAAGATGTAGAATGAGCCCAAAATGCCTCCAAACCCCTTTTAAAGAGGGCATAACCCTAACTCACATCCAAGAGGGGTTAATAAAATATAATTTAATAATAATTTTTATTTATTAGTCCATTGGTTTCCAAAGATTAACCCTTTTTCCCGAAATTTCACCTTTTTGGAGCCTGCCTGCCTTAACAAAAATTATTATTTTTTAATTATTTGAAAAGGGGACATGACAAAAAAGTACTAAGAACTACTTAGAAGAGAGGATAGGTAGAAGAAAGCATTGAAAGATATTAGGCTTGATGAATTCAGCTTTCCTGCACCTGAAGAAGAGAAGCCTATAGTTGGTGTTTATCAACTATTAAGTAACAAAATACTCAATACCAAGATAATGAAAGCACAAATAATCTAAGGATCAGCTACTTCCTATAAACAATTGAATGTGTTTCTTATCTGGACCCAACTACAATGAAATCAAGACATATTTCCTACTCTTTAGGCTCTGTAGAACCAAGGTGGGTATACTTGAGGGATGGTTCAAATAAATGACTACTAATGAGCAAGAATCTCTTAGTTTCATTTTGATTCTTGTCTCCTATCATTGAAACATACATAGTTTTCTCATTCTATGACACTTTAAGATAATAGATATCCCTTAAAAGAAGATTTGGTCACTATTCTTCTTAGGCTTACACATAGTTCCAACCACAGTAGCTAATTACAACTTAGAAGTTAATTGCAAACAAGTGTTGACCAGCATTGATAATCCTTTTGAACAATAAAGTAAAATTGACTTTTAGTTTGAGCTTGATGCTTGCCTATGATTTCTTTACATACATATTAAATTTAATAGATCAGTGCCTCATCTATTGGGATTTAGAGTCCATTCAATTCCTAGATCTAATTGATTGCTTTACAACCAACATTATCAACAATTCTTACTAAAAATTGTTACTTATAGACATCCTTCCTATTACCATGGAGACCCTATCAATACCATAAAGCATTTATTTAGTTCATTGAACTAATATAAATGGTGAATTTATATACAATTTGATTCAACCACATTAAACTAGACAAGCTTTTCTTATACAAATTCAAAATAACGAGGTAAAAGAAATGGAGACAAGATTTGGCTAGAAGAGATGTGGTGATAGTGCATCTTTATATTAATTTCATTCTAAAAACAATTGTATACAATTAAACAAGACTTAGAATGACTCAAGAAAAATTATTTAAGTCCTATCAAATTGAGGTATTCTCATAAACTTGTAAAGAAAATATATCACAAAGTAAGTTAGAAAATATACTTTAAAAACTTAGTAAAGACTTAGAAAGACAATAAGTTAGAACCTTTCTCTAGCACTAGAATCTCACTTATACAAGGTGAGATGCAAAAAGATTCAAGCTTAGAGAAAATGATAGGTATCCACTAAGACAAAAGATATTTACATTTTTCTATCATAAAAGACAAAATTGTGTGTAACAAAAGAACCTTTCATCATAATATTCCTCTTGATAGCCTCCACTTTTGTTACATTTTCAAATGCCTCAGATTCCATGATTGGCCTTTTTCTATTTTGAATCCTTAGTATATGTAGGTATCAGGTTCACTAATGATGTGTTAGTCTCTGATTCCTCCAAATTTACCTCAGCTTTGGCATTTCCACTTGCATCATCATGTATTGTCAAGGTGATAGTTATATCTAGTTTTATTTTTGCCACATCGTCCATTTAGCCCACAATACTTTCCATTTGAGATGGTTGCCCTTCTTTTCCTTCTTCTTTCCTCTAATCTATCAAAGGTGCATCAATGATCTGTATTTCATTTTGATCCATCTTATCATCATCACTTTCAACTTCTTCCCATGATGCATCAGAAGCAATATCTACCATCCAATTGTCAAAAAGTGTGTCATCTAGTTAGTTAAACTACAAAATATCATCTTGCTTCTTGATCACATACTCAACCTCTTTATCAATTTGAACAAAATCTTGTTTTAAAGAATCAAATAATAATTGGACCTTCACCATTTCTTTTGTTGTTGTTACCCACCATGCATGTCATGTTTCATTAATGACTTTATTCATTCTCAAACAAAATAAATCATCTAATTCTTTGGCCCATTCATCTTTATTCTTCTTATCCAAAGTAAGTGCGAATAAATAAAATTTCTTACTTTTGTACTTATCAAAGTAGGTAACAATTCATCTTTGTAGTGAAACTCTTCTATCATCAAATTCTGGAAGATCATTAGCAAAATCATAAGTTTTTCCAATATGGTCATGTGAAGATCTTATAAGAGTATAAAACAACAATGTAACCTCTTTTCTTCTATTGCTCCACTTATTGACAATGTATCTCAAAGTCTCATCACTTGCAATTATTTCCTCCCATATGTTTATTCCCTTTGATAATTGATCATAGAATAATGCCCATTCAACTTTTTAACCAAATATATGAGAGCCTTTCTCATTTTATCTTCATACTGCACATTCAATTCTACATGTAATGCCAATAGTTTACTTTTCTTTTCTTCAAAATCTTATGTTGTATAATACTATGTCCTCTGTGGTATATCAGGAATCTCAATAAGGGGAGTGGATTTAGAAGCCTCCACTAGTGGGCCAGGGTATGTGATCATTGTCCTAAAAGACTATCCCTTCATTTTATTTTCAAGTTCAATTCTTTTTTGAACTTTATTGTAAGCCTCCAAAACTTTCTCATACTTAGCATGTAACTCCAACCTTTCCTTCTCATCTCTCTCTATAGTGGCTAAAGCTAGGTGAGATGTACCAACATTTAAATGTGTAGTCTACACATTAGTTGTATCTACCACTCTGTTTAAAATTATATTTCCCATTAATCTAGTGTCATCTAACTATGAGGAAATAGTCTGAGATCATTTCCTTATTGACCAAATGACTAAGACATCTTGGTCTTCACTGAAGGCAACACCTTTTATTTCTTTCTTATTCTAGTCCTATATGTTTAGTTTATTAGAAACAAAATTAAAAACTAGAGCATCTACTATATCCCAATTGGGTAGTGGTAGAATATTAGACTCTGTACGGCTGCCTCCTCCATTTCTAAATGCTCTATTCTTAACTTATTACACCTTCCCTCATATTTTCCCATATTTTCTTTCATGCAAATTAGTAGAAGGCTCTTGTTCTAACAAAACTATCATCAACAAAAATTCATGACCAACCTGTTCAATTACAAGATCTAGCTCTTTTTCTCTATAATCTACTACTGTCAAATCAAGGCTTGGCATTGGAGGTTCTTGAGGATTTCCATCTTCTAGATCTACCTGGGTAAAAAATACTCCCCCTTGGGAGCACATCTGTTCAACTTGCTCTCCAGTAAGCTGCTCCTCTCCAATCTACAAAGGGGGTTGGGTAGGCAAATATTCCTCAATGTGAGGACCTTGTTCTTTCATTAATTTTTGCCTCTTGGGCAAAGATTCATTAGGTCTCTCTTCCATGACAACACTAGTTGATTCTATTATTTTCTTTCCTTTATCCATAGAGGTCTTCTTATTTTGGATTGCATTGTAGCTTGGTCTTTTTTGGATAATTAATTGTCCTAATCCAACATTAGGAGTGAATTCCAGCCTTCTCATAACCTCTTTGGCTTTATCAGGATAGGCATTAATGAAGAATTGTTTCTTCTCATTCATTGTTTACATTATCTTAGAAAAAGTTTTATCATGAGTTTATTTATTTTATTTGCCTCTATTTTTGCATTATCCAGAGGCTCATAATCCTTGTCAAAATAACGAATAAATTCCAAAACTCTTGAAAAAACCCTCCACTTCTCCTTCTTGGTCTCTTGCTCCTACAAAGAGAAATCATTCCTTATTATATCCTTAGGGTAATAAGGCTCATGTTTTATGGAACCAAGCTTAGCTCTAAATCTAGGAACCAAATCATAGAATCCCTTAGTATCACAAAAATTGGGATGAGATACAACCATCTTATACTAGTCTAGTAATTTGTATAAAAACAACCAACCAACCTTTGTGAGTACAAAATGGTGGACTACAATACAAGTTGGGAAAATTGAGCCTCTTTATCTTCTTACCAAATAGTTTTCTTCCAATCCTCCTAGCTACCACAATATCTCAGATATCCCTACTTTTAGAGGCACCTGGTAGGGCAATACATGAGGAGTCCCTTTGAAACCATAAACTCTAAAGATAGTTAAAATAGAGTATGGTATAATATATCCCTAGTTATGTGATACTTTCAAACTAGTAGGATTATCCATGGGCCTAATAAAATTTACTAATTCCCTACGAATTCTAGGATTGTCACTTAATAAGAGGAACCTTAACCTTGAGGCAAAGTACCTATCAAACCTAATAAAACTAACATTCTCTACATCCCAAGTAATATCTGCACTCCATAATTGAACTGGCAGAGCTTCTCCCTCCTATTCTCTCTTTAAGATCATTTCCTTCCCAAAATATGTCACACCTTTAAAAAAGAACATGTGCATCAACAATGAGTAGTGACTGAAATTTTTTTCTACCTTGCCCTTGGAAATTCTAGCCAAGCCTATATGGATTTCTTTTGCTAAATAGGAGGCAAAAGAAAAAATAATATCTGTATATGAGCAATGTTAGTATGCTAATAAAGCTCTCTTGTTGAGTGGCTTTGTCTAAATAGATAGAATGTATGCTCAAGCTTATGCTTCAAAAAAGGCTTCAAATGGAGTTGGAATTTGGGTGTGAGTGTATGGTTTTGATGTAAAATGGCTTCTTAAAATGGCATTATGACTTTACTTCATGAATTGTGTTAAAATGGCTTGGGAGAGGATTCTTTAAATAGGCAAAGGGCTTGAGGGATCAAGGGCTAGGATGCAAGGATGGAAAAAAGATTATGGAAGGTTTAGATTGAATGAGAGGAGAGCACATGGATTGTGCTTCCTTACAACCAATCAGAGAGTGACACATGTCACAAGGTGAGAGGATGGAGGAAAGGGGAAGGATGAGTCAACAAAGGAGGCTCAAGGGATAAAATCTTCATAAAGACCCTCATAATGGCTTGTAAGAGCAATGAAAGGGCTTGGAAGAGTCATTTATGGCCTAGTGGGCTTCATAAAGTTTTATGGTTGGATATTTTGAGGGAGATGAGAGGAATTTCGACTTGGGCTTGATTAGGATGGTTTTAAGCTTGCTTAGGATTGTGCAAATGATTAGAGGATAGATTAGGATGGTTTAGGATTAGCTTAGGGATAGGCAAGTGGATGGAATTTAATGAGGGTGGGTGAAGAAGGAGATATTTGTTAACTTTGGCTTGGGTTAGTAAGTCTTAACCCATATTTAAGAATGTGACAAGGTTAGGAGGGGATTAGGATTAGGTTTAAAGACATCTTCTAGAAGAGTCTAGACTTTGGATGAGGACAAAGACTTTCTAGAATAGTCTAGAACTTCCTAGGATGAGGATGAAGACTTTCTAGAAGAGTCTAGAACTTCTTAGGATGAGGATAAATTAGATTTTTAGGAAATAAATAAAGTTTTATTTATTTCAAGGGTTCGGGTTGAGGAGATATTTATTAAAACTTTTTTAATAAACATGAGGATTAATATTTAATCTTAATTAAATATTTTGAGTTGGGATTAGGGGTAGGAAATGATGGGATTAGCCTTTAATCAAAATTAAAGAAGGATTAGAAGATTTTGGAAGAGGTTAGTGGTCTTAAGAAAATTGGCCATGTTTTGGGAAAAGAATAAATTTTTTATTTATTTTGAGTTTTTTGGTCAATTTATTAATTAAATAATTAATAAATAAGCAAATAATGTTTAAATAAGATTTAAACATTTTTGGGAGGGATTTCTTAATTAAATATTTTAATTAAGATAAAGGAATTTAATGGCATAAAAATAAATAAATAAATAAAATAATTAATTAATTAATAAATGATGATGTCATCAGGAATTTTTTCAAAAAATAAAAATACTTTATTTTTTAACGGATTTAGGTGCCTACATTTTTCCCCTCTTTGATGTGATGCCGCAAGTGGGATGGCATCAAAGATAAGAAAATAAGATGCCCAAGGCTAGAGCAGAAGAGGAGAGAATGGACTGTGAGATGCCCCGTCAAGAAGGCGGCAGGGAGAGAAAGCGAGCCTCGACAGCTTCTTGAAAAGTACAAGAATTTGAGATGAGCAAGGAGACTCAGATTGGCTTAAGAGAAGAGGTTTAGTTAGCTCAAACTCTCACTACAGGAGAATGATAAAGGGAGAATCAGACGCACAAGAGGAAGCAAGCTTAAGATCTCAAGGATTGCAGAGGATGAAGGAGCGAAGCACTATAAAAAGGAATCCAGGATAGGGAGATGGATGATGGGATGATAAAGCTAATGCAATAGGATTTCAAATAGTCAGATTAGCGAAAGATGGGTTTCAGAGATCCCTAGGACTAGGATTGGTGGATCCCTAAGACTAGGATTATGGATCCCTAAAGCTAAAAGTGCAGATTGATTCAAAGAGATACTGATGCATAAGATGGGGTAGGAGAGATAGATGCTAGATATAGATGGGGGATAATGGAGATGAAGAGAAACTATTGAAGCTTTTTTGAGCAGGGGGATTCTTCAAAGAGAAGTACCACCATGTAGTTGAGCACTAGATTTTCTATAGGACTATTAGTTAATTGCCAAGGTTACCAAGAACATCAAGGCCTTTTCACCAATTGTTAAGAGGACTGACGAACTGACTCAAAAAAAAAATGCAAGGATTGCCCCAGCATCATACATGAATCCCAGAGGAAGCAACATGGAACCGAGACTGGGTAACCCACAAGCAAAAAAGAAAAACAAATAAAAGACCTGATCAAGACCTTACACTCAAATTGCCCCATTTGTAGTATACCATGATATGGAAGATCGTGGAAACCTTGAGGAGGAAACAAGGAGATTTCTTGGAAAAGATACTTCAATACCCAAAAAGGAAGATTCCAAATCAAAAGAAAGAGAAAATTCAAAAGAGAACTGTTTGCCAACAAGATGGGTAGGATGAGGTACTAACAGACCAAGATAGAACATGTGGAAAGCTATATCCTACAAGGATCTATCAGAGAGCACCTAAGCTAATGGATTTTGGATGAGTGATGCATCTGGCAAGCTGAACTAAGAAGGATAAAACTTTGGTGATAGGAGATCTAGCTAAAGGATGCATTGGAATAGCTAACCAAGGGTTGTGCGATGTGTGCAAGATGCTAATCAAGGAGGAACTGACACAAAAGATGGATAGATACAATGGTACTAAGCTAAAGAGGATATACAAGCTGACAGACCAAGATATGTTACAAATGTACAAGGTTGTTCATGTTTTGGTTTTTGTGAGATGGAAATGTTTGTGAAGGGTAGGATGTCTGCAATAGTTGATAGGCATATAGGTAGATGGTTTGCGAAAAGCTTAAGGAAAATGGGATTTTTTGTGTGCATGTGATAGGATACAAGCTAGGATACAAGATTTGGCATATAATACAAGCTGGAATATGGTACAAGCTTTGGACAAGATTTGGATATACAAGCTATGATACAAGGGATGATTAAAGATTTACAAGCTGAGATACAAGATTTACAAGTTGTATAGGAGGTATTTACAAGCTTCACTAGATTTTGGATATCTGGTCAGAACACCAAGGGAACAAGCAGGTGTTTTATTGGATTGTGAATGGATGGATGAGGGTTAGGATAGTGATAGATAATGGATTAGTCTTAGTACACAAGGTGCCTGAATTACTAGGTTTTCGCCAAGGTACCTATCCAAGGCACTTGAATTGCCAAGTTTTCACCATTGGACACTTATTTCTCTTTACTATTTTTCAAAAGTTGGGTATACCAAGGATATTCAAGCATAGAACTTCTTGAGATGAAAGATGTTAGTAGGATCATTCAAGAGTTCTCCTTCTAGTGTAGATAGTTGATAGGCTTCAGAGTCAAAGGAGGCAGTGACAACATAAGGACCAAGCCAGGTAGGTTCAAACTTGCCTTTCTTTTCTTGATCAACTTGGACTTTCATTTTTTCTTTGAGGACCATGTTGCTCGGCTGAAAGTGTCATGGAAGCACCTTCTTGTTGAAATTCCTTTTGAGATGACTTTGATAGATTGTGAGATGATCATAGGCTTGTTGTCGCTTCTTGTCTAAGAGATCTAGCTGGGTGAGCCAAGCTACTCTCTATTCTTCATCTGATATTTGCCCTTGCAAAGATATGCGCAAGGAGGGAAGTTCAACCTCTATGGGTAGTACTGCTTTGGCACCATAGACTAAGGAGTATGGAGTTGTTCTTGTGGATGTATGAAAGGAAGTTTGATAGGCCCATAGGGCTGGATTTATTTGTAGGTGCCAATCGCAGCCGAAATCATTGACAACTTTCTTTAGGATTTTGAGGAGGGTTTTGTTAGTTGCCTCTACTTGGCCATTACCTTGTGGGAAATATGGTCTAGAAAAGTGGTGATGGATGTGGAGGGAAGTGCATAATTCTTCCATGTTGAGACTTTCAAAGTTACCTCCATGTTCAGTGAAGATGGTGGATGGGATACCGAAGCGAAAAATAATGTGGTACAAGATGAACTTGGAGACCTGAACTCTTGTAGCTGAGACTAGGGGGACTGCTTCCACCCATTTAGTGAAATAGTCTATAGCTGTTATTATCCATTTATGTCCATTAGATGAGAGAGGTGTGATAGTTCCAACTAGATCAAGGCCCCAACAAGCAAAAGGCCAAGGTGGTGCAATAGGCTGTAGATCCTATGCTGGAGCATGCACAAGATTTGCATGCTGCTGACATGGGAGACATTTTCTAAAAAAGTCATATGAGTCTTCTTCAATGGTAGGCCAATAGTAGCCTACTCTAAGGATTTGTCATGCGAGGACAATACCACTTGTACAAGCACTGCAAATTCTGAAGTGTACTTCTTTTAACACCATTGTGGCCTCATTTTCATCTAAACATCGAGAGAGAGTATCATGATAACCCTGACAATATAGGGTATTGGCTATGATAACATAGCGAGATGATTTTTGGATGAGGTTTTGGTGTTGGGTACATGTGAGGTGAGGGGAGATGATACCATCTTTAAGGTAAGCCTGAATCTCATGGTAACAAGGGGATTGGGGATCAACCAAGATACAAACACGGTTTGAGTCATAATTCGCATAGGTAGGTGTGAGGAGCTGCTCGACTAAAAACTCATACTGTGTAACCACTTGGGGAATTTCCAAGAGTGAGCTGATAGTAGCCATAGCATCTGCTACTTTGTTTTGCATTCGAGGCACTTGTGTAAAGTAAAGCTTTGTAAAATGTTGGGTTAGCTAATCAACTAGCTCTTTGTAGGGTAATAACTTTTCATCTTTGGTTTGATATTCATTTAGGGCTTGCTTGATGATGAGCTAAGAATCGCCAAAGATTTGTAACTTAGTAATGTTCCATTCTGTAGCTATCTTTAATCTTGTTATGAGAGCCTCATATTCAGCTATATTGTTGGTGCTAGGGATTTGTGGCTTGAAGGCTTTTGGAATGTAATATCCTTGAGGTGTGACCAACAATATTCCTACCCCTGATCCATGAGATGTATATGAGCCATCAAAATATAGTTTCCATGGGGGCTGTTCTTCAATTAGACAAATATGCTCATCTGGAAATTCTATGATCAAAGGATATGCATCTACTAGAGGTGAATTAGCTAGGTGATTTGCTATAGCTTGCCCTTTGATTGCCTTTCTATCCACATACTAGATGTCAAATTTGCTAAGGAGCATAACCCATTTGGCCAAATGGCCTATAAGTGCTATTTTGGAGAGCATATACTTAAGAGGGTCGATCTTGGAGACTAGTTGGATGGTATGAGTTAGCATGTAGTGGCGAAGATTTTGAGTTGAGAAAACAACTGCCAAACAAAATTTTTCCATAGGAGTATAATTGAGTTCATAAGCAACTGGGGTTCTACTGATGTAGTAGATGGCTCTTTCTCTGCCATAGTCATCAAGCTGTGCTAGATGTGCCCCTAGAGCAGTAGGCATTGCTGATATGTACAAGATCAAGGGATGACTAGGAATTGGTGGAACCAAGATAGGGGGATTGATGAGATACTGCTTGAGATGATCAAAGCCGTGTTGACATAAAGGATCCCATTTGAAGTTTTCATCCTTCTTCAGTAAGTGTGCAAATGACGTACACTTATCTGAAAGCTAGGAGATCAAGGGTCGAACAGATTGAAGCTTTCCCTAAAGAGTGTGAAGCTTTCATAGTGTCTGGGGATGAGGCATGTCTAAGATAACTTTGACCTTCTTGGGGTCAATCTCTATACCTTGTTTAGAAACTATAAAGCCTAGAAGCTTGCCAGATGTGACCCCAAAAACACATTTCTTGGGATTCAGCATGAGATGATATTTGGCTAACCTATTAAAGACTTTCTACAGGTCAGCAAGATGGTCCATGAAGGTATGAGATTTAACCAAGATATCATCCACATAATCCTCCAAAATTCTATGGATAAGATCATGGAAAATGGCTATCATAGCTCTTTGATAGGTAGCCCTAGCATTCTTTAGGCCAAAAGGCATCATGTTGTAGCAAAAGGTTCCCCAAGGGGTAGTGAATGCTATCTTATGCTGATCCTCTTCTGCAATCTAGATTTGATTATACCCAGAAAATCCATCCATGAGGGACAGAATTTCATGTCTAGCTATAAGATCTACAATCATATCTATGTTGGGCAAGGGAAAATCATCTTTTGGACAAGCTTTGTTAAGATCTCTAAAATCAGTGCAAATTTTAATGTCACCAGAAGGCTTAGTAATGGGGAGCATGTTGGAGATCCACTCTGAGTAGTTGATAGGTCGAATAACCTTAGCAGCTAACATTCTTTCTAATTCAGCTTTGACTAGTAATGCCACCTTGGGGTGCATTTTTCTAAGCTTTTGTCTGAAAGGCTTGATCTTTGGATCGATTGCAAGATGATGAACTAAAAGCTTTGGATCTAGTCCTGGCATGTCTTGATATGACCATGAAAATTGGCCAATGTTCTATCTTAAGAGCTCAAAGAGGAGGTCAGCCTGGTCTTGTGATAGGGATGTAGCAATGTGAACAAGTCTGGGGATCTTTGAAGAACCGATGTTGACTTCTCTAGTATCCTCAATTAGAATAGAAGACACCTCTGGTCAATTATCTTGAGGAGGCAATGCTAAATCCTCATGTTCTGCTTGTGACTTTGGATTTTCTTACTGAGGGGTTCTCTTCGCTACCTTAGCTAGTCCCAAATTCACCTTAGTTCCAATTTTGGGTGTATCAAAACTAGGTTGGAGATTTTCTCCAAAATACCCCTTGGGATCTAGCTTATAGATATAGGTAGAATCTGGCTTTGTTTTCTTTTGAGGAGTTTTGGCTCCCATGAATCTTAGAAGCACTTTCTCTAATGTGAACTCATCAATGTGTATGATGCTTGGTTGGTCCCAATCTATGAGTTGTGGATGGGCGAGTGGTAGGTCAATGAAATGGATGGATAGTTCTTGGAGAATAGAGTCTTCGAGGAAGATTTGGTTTGGGATATTGTCGTAGGCTCTCTTTTCAACTTCCTTAGGAATGTCTTCAATTTTGACAAGGTCATGGTGAATGCTTGAAAAAGTGTGACCGTTCTCATTAGTGCCCCCAGTTGTGGGTATGCCAAAGCCAAGACTTGACTTTGATTCCCACATGTGTGCATCGATGGGGCATTGCATGCCTCTTTCTTCTAGTCCTAGACCACCACCTTGATAGTTCCATTTTTTAGCGATGAGCTTATGTTCTCGGGGATACTTCTGGCTAAAGTGATTAAGGTGTTCTTGATTTCTTGGAGGTGCATCCTTATGTAACCAATTGTTGATATCTGGAGTGAGCTCCTCATGAAGAGGGATTTTTGAGGATACAAAGGTTGTTGGGCCAAATTGTTTGTATTGAGGAGGTGGAATCTCCTTAGCTTTGTGATATGTTGGTCATCCATGGGTGTGTGGATCAAGTGGGAGTGCCTTGACAGCAAATGCATCTGATAGACTATACTCTCCACAACCTTTGTTATTGATCTTCACGGTAGATAGGCTGGAGGCGAGGATGGTTTCTAGGTCATTACAAGTGTGGGATGAGCTAGAGATGGCTATACCAATATCAATTCCAAGGCAATGGGTTGCATATGAAGCTTCAACTGCATTGCAATAAGCAGAGGGTTCTAGATTAGAATGGATGGTTACCCTAGTGCCCTGATGCAAAAATTTGATGCACTAATGGGAAGTGGATGGAACGGCTTTCATGGCATGAATCCATGGATGACCGAGGAGGATTTTAAATGGTAGGTTTAGATCAATAACATGGTAGAGTGTTTCTTGGATGACTGACCCAACCTTGATTGGTAGCAAAATAGTTCCTTCTGCAGTTCTTTCCAAGTTGTCATAAGCTTTGATGGTGATAATCTCACTGATGATATTTGCCTCAGTATACCCAGCTTGTTTTATGAATTTTAGGGTGAAAATATTCAAGGCTGATCCATTATCTATCATTACTCTTTTTATGAAAAAATTGGATACCATAATGGCTATACAGAGCAGAAGGGTGTGATCTGGCTCGACCACGGGTATGTCAGTGGGTTTGAATGATAGGGCACATGAGGAGGATAGGTTTCCAATGAGATTATGAAAATCAGTAGCATTGATATTTGAAGGCACACAGGATTCTATGAGAGCACTATCAAGGATGTTTTTGTACACAGGACTAGTGCGGAGAAGGTCTAAAATGGAGATTTGGACTGGCATGTTCCCAAGGTGTTCCAAGATATTGTACTAGCTTTTTGATGGAGCTGATGGTGCTAGTAAAATTGGTGGGCCTACGATGTTAAATTGCACTCTTCAAGTGGTGACTGCACACTCATTGTTTGGTCCTTGGATATCGATAACATTGATAGAAGGCTCTTTCTTGGATATACAACCTATGAGGCTACCATTATTTATATAGGATGAAGTGTGGTCATTGTTCTCCCTGTGCTATTGGTTTAGCTGGCAGTTGTTGGTTTTGTTGTTGTTGGTTTGGATAGGCGCTTTTCTAGGATTTTGGTTGTTGTGAGGGGGAAAAGCATTTTGATAGATTTGTAAGCCTGCATTGGGAGAGGTTTTGGCACCAATGGTGATTTCTTTCTGATCAATGAGGTCCTACACATAATCTTTCTGTTTCATGCATCTAAGGGTGGTGTGACCTTTTACCCTATAAAATTTGCAGTACTCATTGTCTTTCTCCCATGCAGCTTTGCATTGGCCTGGGTCAATTTGCTAGGTAGGAGGAAATTTGATGAGGTTTTCCTTAGTCAATTTCTCAAAAATGACATCCAATGGCTCACCAAGGGGTGTATAATTTCTAGGTGTAGGTTGGAACTTGGGCTTTGGTCCTGCAGCTACATTTATGGCATTAGCTTGATTTCTAGACCCTTGAAAGTTGGGTCTTGGATTGTGGCCTTGATAGCTTTGGTGATTCTGGTGTTGGTAGTTGATAGTTTGTTGATTGTTTGGTTGATAAGGTGGGTTGGACTAATTTTGGGAAGGACCAACAACATTCACATGTCTAGTGTCAGTGACGTCGTCTATTGCAAGGTGCTTATTTTTGTTCCAATACCTAGACTTGTCATTGGAATGTGATTTATTTTGGTTGGCTTCCTTGTAAATCTTGACCACACCATCTTTAATGAGTCCTTGCTCAAGGATCATTCCTTTTTCTTTGGTATCTTTGTAGGTCTGCAAATAGTTCATGGTCATGTGGTGAGCCAAGCTAGGATGGGCATTATCAATAAACATCTTCACCAAATGGCATTCTGGCAAGGTGCAAGATATGCGGGTGGTAAGGGTTTTCCATCTTTGCAGATATTCGAGGAGGCTTTCTCCACCTTTTTTCTTAGTGTGGACAAAATCAACTATTGGGAGCTCTGTTTCAACAAGATGGGCATATTGGGCTACAAATGCCTCAGACAATTCAACAAAGTTCTTAATTGTGCCATATGGAATTCTATAAACCATTCAAGAGCTGTTCCGACCATCTTTTAGGAAAGAGACACAAGAGGAAGACGTCATAGTATGCCACTTCTTGGTAGTGCATGTAAAATTCTTTGATATGTGTGACAGGGTCTCCTTTTCCTCTAAATTTGTCAAACTTGGGTTTATCTAAGTGTTTGGGAAATGGTGTCATCGTAATGGCTCTGTCAAATGGGTAAGAACACACATTTTCAAACTTGAAGGTTTTTGGATCATTTCCCTCCTAGATGTTCTTCAAAGCTGTCTTCATGGCTGGGGTGCACCCAATGTAAGAGTGCCCTGAGGTAGGTATGTGCTAGATGGGGCAATGGAACATGGATGGCTTTGAGGTATGGGCTAGTGGGGATTGTACATGGCTTGGGCAACTGAATGGTGGATGATGGGTTGTTGAGGTGGAGGAGGCACATATTGCTGCATGTGTTGTAAGGCTTACTGTTGATATGGGATTTGGGATAGGGATTAAGGGACGTAGGATGGCTATGAGATAAATGGATTGCTTTGTGGAGGTAAGGTATAAGATGGTTGTGAAGCTTGGAGAAAGGATCGAGGAGCTTGTGGAACTTGACTTGGGATTTGAGGAGTTTGACCAATATATGTGGGTTGTGCCCCCATTTGGGAGGGTATCATGGCAAAGGACACCAAGTAATTGGTTGTTGGTGGTGGTGGATTTCCTCCTAGAAGTGGCATAGAAAAATAGTTAGTAATAGGAGGTAATGGATTAGTTGGCGGTGGAGGTGGTGGGAATTGAAAGCTTGGGAATGGAACTGATGGGGTTTGATAGCTTGGTGGCTAGATTTGAAAGCTTGGTAGAGTGGTGGCAGGACCTTGGGTCACTTGAGAGCTTGGCAGAACATTGGTAGTAGCTTGTGGATTTGTGGCTGATGGCACTGAGCTCCAAGGACCTAGTGGAAATGATGGCATTGTGCTCTGAGCTGAGGTAAAAAAGCTGGGGGTGATGAAAGGTTGATTTCTTGGCCCCATGGGTGGCATCCTGGTTGTATATTGCTAAGGTTGGCCAAAGATGGTAGCACTAATTTGGGAGATGGGTGGATTTGGAAGGCTGGTTTAGAGAGCAGCAACAACAATAGTGAAGGGAGTGAATGATGAGGTGTTTTGGGTGAAGAGGGTTTGGGATGGAGTGGTATGGACCAATGGTGGAGTGGTGGTGGCTGGATTGGCTTGCGGAAGGGACATTTCAACTTGAGTGGAGGCTGGTATGTTTGGGTCTGTTGGATCATAAGGATTGGCTTGAGGCTCTTCTTTTGGCACATATTGAGGATAATCTAAATCATAAGAGCCTATTGGGAGTGGTAGTTGTCCAAACAATGGGTGAGATGGAACTGATAAGGGAGGAGGTCTTCCAAAGTTGAAGGCTCCTATATTATCCCTTCGAAAGTTAGCCATGATTTTTTCTTTGTTCTTGTCTATAATGGCATTCACCAATACTAAATTTCTTGGTTGGTTCATGAAAGCTTCAATGCCAGTAGGTGATGGTATAGTGTTCTCTAGGCTGAAGGATGGTTGAGTGCTCAAGGGGAGCGATGCTATTTGATCCAAATGATAGGGTTCCATTGTTTCCTTCCTCTTCTTGGATAAGCAAGAGATGGGTGGCATGAAAATGTTCCTAGGGATGAGATGCAACAATGTTGATGGATGCAAAGGGGGAAGGCTTTTCTATGCAAATGATTTCCTAGGTTGAGGTAAAGCTATATGACAAACCTAAGGAGGATTGGGTTGGTGATTCTAACTTCAAAGATATGTTGCCAAAGCATGAAAGGTCTGCTTTTCTATGTGCAAGCTTGGTGGTGATTGTGTCAACTTTAAGGATAGACTGATGATCCTTTAGGAAAAACACAAGATTGACCACTTGTGGATCCCAACCTTTAGCTTAAGGAGATGAGGGATAACAAGTGACAAAGCTAGATTACCCTAGACAAAGCTCTGTCAGAGGGATAACCTTGGTGAGGCTGGTGGATTTGTAAGATGGTAGGAATGGAAAACCTTTGGCAAGGTGACAACAATTTTGAAGGCTTGGATGTAAAAATTAGGCTTTTTGGGATGCTAGCTAGGTTTGAGGGGATTGGTTTGGTTCTAAGGAAAAGATCTAAATGAGATGGGTGAGCTAAAATTCTTAAGGGGATAACTAAGGGTGGTTGGGTTACCTACAAGGATGACTCTAAAGTAGAGCTTATGCAAGAAGATGTAGAGGAACAAGGGGGCCTAATCATGGAAATCATGCCTAGTTGGTAAGGCATAAGCAAGGTTAACTCTTAGATGCTTGCTAAATTTGATACTGCGATCTAACCAGGCATCCTGAAGGGCTTCATCAGTAACTTTTTCTTCTACTTTGTGGAGTTTGGCGATTCGAGGGCTTGGTGTTGCTTCCTTTTTCTTAGCTACAATTTCTTGGTATTCCTGAGATGGCTTGAGTTTGGCTTTGTGAAACTTTTGTTTGGGTTTGGGTTGTTCTGACATAAATTCCTGAATCTGCTTGGCTTAGAGAGATTTTGGTTGTTTTGCTTCAACTTGTTCAACTTTTGGAATAGGCAGTGACTATGCTAAGTATGTCCTAAGCTAGGATTGACCAAGTTTGGCAAACATTCATTCAACAAGTAAAAAATCAAGCAATAGATAGGAACAACCAGATAGAAGTTTTTGATTCTCATAATGTGATACTTGTGCCAAGGAGTGTGTATGTTTTACAAATGTTTTGATCAGTCACTTCAAACACATTAACACCCTAGAGGGTTGTCTACAAGGCTGACAGTTGGTTTAGCTAGGGAGTCCTCAATATACTCAAGGTACATGAGGCCCAAATTCATAGATGAAAACAAAAAGATGTCGCACAGCTGAGAGGAGCAGTAACCCACTTCTCCTCTTTCACTTCTCAAAGGTATAAAGTTCCTTGAGGCTTAGCCCGAGTGACAAAATCTTGATCCCAAGAGAGGTGTCTTTGGATTCACCTCCTGATCTTTGTACTCTGCTGGAAGGCTGTAGTTGAGGTCATCCCAAGGGGTGATGAAATCCCCAAGCAGGCCTCCTAAAATTTAAACAAGATTTTAGATCCTAATCTTATGCACCCAAGATGGCCTCAAAAGATGACAAGGGGAGAGAAGACTTGGATGATCTTGGGCTAAAATATAGAATTCTTTTTCAACTGACGCTTAAGTTTTTTGGATCTAGACCTTGCAAACACACATGTTTAGGATGCAAATTTTCAATTCCAACTTGAAGCATTAACAAAAGTAAAATCGATTGAAGAATGAATATACCAAAAAAATTTAGGGTCAACAAAAGTAAACTCACACACCCAGAGGCCCTCCACGTCAAGTATCGATTGATTTTTTTTTAAGGCATTCAAGATTGAGTGTGAGATTGTTTTAAGCCCAAAATAAAGATGTGTAAAACTCGATTTCAAGCGCATGCCCGAAGGCCCTCCACATCAAGATTTGTTCAATTTTTATGCCCAAATGAAGTGTTAGCGAGATTAATGTGCATTCAAGAAATTTTCTATCTTATAAAAACCAATAAAAAATAAAGTGAGTGGAATTTGATTTTTTGTGGAGCACTTAACACCTTCTTAGGTAGACCCATCCCCATATATGGCACTGATATTGCAACGAATGGTTAGAATGATGGGTGATTAAAGAGGGTGAGTCCAACAACAAATTCACTCAAAGTGTCTTTATTTATTTTTATAACTTAGAAAGTTTCTAAAATGTAGATTCTTTTTATGCCCCAAAAGATGAAGTGTGAGATATTGTAATGATTAATTGACCTTTTGCATTCAAGATTAGATTTGTTGTTTTAATCATGCATTTATAAGAAAAACAAACTTGATTTTAATCCATAGCACTCAAGAGTGATTTTAGCAACATGCATTCAAAGACAAGTGGTTAAACATTCAAGTTTTTTCCTTTGAGCATTCAAGATTGAGATTTTGCGTGTTGTTTTAAGAACTTTGAAGTGCTTTGTTTTAACTTTAGATCATTTAATATTGTTTTGGAATCAAAAGTGAAAATGACTCTTTGGACTTTGGTTTTCATTCAAGATTTTGTGTTCTAGTTTGCATGTTTTAAGCCCAAAAATGATATTTCTAGATTGTTTTGATGCATGAAAAACCTAAGAAACATTCAAGATTTTGCAACAAGACATTTGTTTGGAACAAATAACAAAGCTTTTAGGAAAATTTTGGCAACCATTTAGGACTCTTAGTTTTCATGAGATTTTTAAAAGAACTTTAAAATATTTGCAAATAAGGTTCATTTTATCCTTGATTGATGCTTTGAATTTGATTTAGATTTTAGTTTGCACTTAGTGTTGATTTTGAACCTTTTGAAATGGAAACTTGAAGTTCTTTTTAAATAACCAAATATGAAGTGTTCCTAACTTTGTATGAATGTATCTAAAACCTTGATGTTGCAAGGATGCAAATGATTGGATTGGTTTAGTTTCACTTGTTAAAAGATTTTTTTTTTTTGTAAATTTTTAGTTTTTAATGGATTTAAGTATGATTTAAGGGTTCATTTTAAGAACTAAAAAGAAGTGTGTATGATTTTGCTTCCTTAAAAAAAAAATGGCCAAGATCTCCCACAAGAACAAGAAGAAGAAGTAGATGGAATAAGAAGAATATAGACAAGAAGAGGAAGAAGAATTCCAAGTGCTTTGTCCACCTATAAGCTTGAAAAATATGCAAACACTATGAGATAGACTATGAGTTCCTTTGTCTTCTTCATGCTCATGTGGAGCTACAAAACAAAATTATACAATCCTACCAATCACAAAAACAAGAAAAATTAGCCAAAATTAGCAAATGACATACAAAACTTGACTAAAAAAGCTAATGAAGATGACCCATGCGGGGTCCCACCGGGTGTGCCAAACTATATATGAGCAATGTTAGTATGCTAATAGAAACCAAATTTAAATAAAGCTTCTAAAAACTAAACAAAATTCATAAACTTCAAGATAGACTAATATGAGCTCTCAATTGAGAATATGAGCCATTAATGGGATCTCTCAATGAGAAGCTCTCTTGTTGAGTGGCTTTGTCTAAATAGATAGGATGTATGCTCAAGCTTATGCTTCAAAAAGGGCTTCAAATGGAGTTGAAATTTGGGTGTGAGTGTATGGTTTTGATGTAAAATGGTTTCTTAAAATGGTATTATGACTTTACTTCATGGATTGTGTTAAAATGGCTTGGGAGAGGATTCCTTAAATAGGCAAAGGGCTTGAGGGATCAAGGGCTAGGATGCAAAGATGGGAAAAAGCTTATGGAAGGTTTAGATTGAATGAGAGGAGAGCACATGGATTGTGCTTTTTTATAGCCAATCAAGGAGTGACACATGTCACAGGATGAGAGGATGGAGGAAAGGGGAAGGATGATTCAACAAAGGAGGCTCAAGGGATAAAATCTTCATAAAGACCCTCATAATGGCTTGTAAGAGCAATGAAAGCACTTGGAAGAGTCATTTATGGCCTAGTGGGATTCATAAAGTTTTATGGTTGGAATATTTTGAGGGAGACGAGAGGAATTTTGACTTGGGCTTCATTAGGAAGGTTTTAACCTTGCTTAGGATTGTGCAAATGATTAGAGGATGGATTAGGATGGTTTAGGATTAGCTTAGGGATAGGCAAGTGGATGGCATTTAATGAGGGTGGGTGAAGGAGGAGATATTTGTTAACTTTGGCTTGGGTTAGTAAGTCTTAACCCATGTTTAAGGAATGTGACAAGGTTAGGAGGGGATTAGGATTAGGTTTAAAGACATCTTCTAGAAGAGTCTAGACTTTCGATGAGGATAAAGACTTTCTAGAATAGTCTAGAACTTCCTAGGATGAGGATGAAGACTTTCTAGAAGAGTCTAGAACTTCTTAGGATGAGGATAAATTAGATTTTTGGAAATAAATAAAGTTTTATTTATTTCAAGGGTTTGGGTTGAGGAGATATTTATTTAAAACTTTTTTTATTAAAAATGAGGATTAATATTTAATCTTAATTAAATATTTTGAGTTGGGATTAGGGATTAGCCTTTAATCAAAATTAAAGAAGGATTAGAAGATTTTGGAAGAGGTTAGTGGTCTTAAGGAAATTGGCCAAGTTTTGGGCAAAAAATAAATTTTTAATTTATTTTGGGTTTTTTGGTCAATTTATTAATTAAATAATTAATAAATAAGGAAATAATGTTTAAATAAGATTTAAACATTTTTGGGAGGGATTCCTTAATTAAATATTTTTAATTAAGATAAAAGGATTTAATGGCATAAAAATAAATAAATTAATTAAATAATTAATTAATTAATAAATGATGATGTCATCAAATTTTTTTTCAAAAAATAAAAATACTTTATTTTCTAAAGGATTTAGGTGTCTACAATATCAACACCAAAGAAAAGAAATTTGAGCTAGCATATATATAAAATTTATTGGCAAGACATTCTGTTCATCCTCACCAAAAACCCTTAATAGAGTCATGTATATCTCCACAGCTCGGGAAGTGAAATATTCCTTTTTAAAAGGTTCCCTAGTAGATACTGTGATTACTAGCAAGTTTCCAATTGTGCCTATGTGTGCCCTTAATGCACCCTATCTAATCTTATCCCTTTTAGATAGATATTATTTTTCTAATTCTTGTAGGTCAATAGGTATATGATAATCTGACAATGGCTTAAGACAAAAAACTTCTAAAATTTCATCAAGGCTTATTGTGATTAGACATTCACCATCCAACATTCTCGCTACTCTAATTGCTGGGTCATAATATTTAGCAATAGTCTATAATGGGTCATAATTCATGAAAACACTAGGGACCACTAGTTTTCCCAAGTCAAAGTTCTAGATGTTTCCATGAGGGGAAAATAATTTCCTTTCTTGGAACAATGTTTTGAAGAGTAAAAGCCTTGTTTGAGAAGTTTTAGCATGCCTAACCTAGTTTCCCTTATCATACAATGCATCAACAATTTTGTGTCTACGGTTCATAGTGGTTAATTTTTTCAAGGAGGTCATCATGCAACAATTCAAGGAGGTCATCATGTATGTTTCTAGTTAAATAGTCTACCTAACCCATGAAAAATTTCTTTGGAGGCATGGCAATTAAAATTGTAGAATACTAGAAAGCTTATTATATAATGGACTGAGAAGCTCACTTGCTTTTCACTATCCTATAATTGTAACTCTGCAATACACAATAATTATTGGAAATTTCTAAGCATTTTAATCACCAAGCATAAGTTCTCAAGAGCTCTAAGCTCTCTAGGAATCTAAAGATTTGTTTGCATCAAGAAGAATTATCAAAAATTTCTGCAATATACTCTATTCTTGGTTCACACAAGGAGCCTTCAGTCTTCATTAATGAACTATAAGGAGAACAGGGTGGCACCATCTTTTATTTAAATATATATATATATATATATACATACCGTTGGTTGCAAAAAAATTGATGATCCAAGGATATGATTGTGGATGATTCCATTTCCTACTTGCCAACTTAGTAGTCAACCCAATAAAAATTCTCCATGCAAGTTTTCCTTTTGCTACTTGCAACTTGACCTGGACCCACTAGCACTCACATACACGCATCATCTTCTCACTATATCACCATGCTTAAGTAGTGAGCAGTTTTCTTATGCGATATGATGACGATCATCGATTCATTACAATCTAATGATGTGAATTTCATGAGTGCTTTAACATGATTATGGTGGGTCTCTCTATTTCTCCTTTTGGTCGCCATGGTGCTATCATTAAAAATAAACAATTTCTCATAACAACTTAGTGCCTACAATCAATGCAAATTAGATCTTATGGTGAGGAGCTTACAATCATCTTACTTAAGTTGTGGTGGGCCCATGTTTTCTTTCCTTTGGTTTCCATCTCACATGGGATAAACATCAAGCAACTCTTCATAGCGATTTGGTGACAGTCGTTAATGCACTCTTATCTGACAGTTCCAACTGTTCATTTGCTTTCTTCTTGAGTGCAAATCCACATAACATATGAAAAGATATCACCTCAACACACTGGCAAAGTATTAATATTAATTATCTTTCTAGTGCTGGCTCCCTTTTAGTTCCCACCATGTTTTTCTTTGCCGAGAAGTGCTATATTGCTACCAATGAAAATGATGAGCCTCTTGGTCACAACATAGTGACCTTTGGGTTATTTGAGAAATTTTGGCACCAAGGGGATGCATGTGCTTACTACTGTTATTGCATTAATTAATTCTAACATTCCATAAAGATTAAGTGGCACATTAATGATAAAAAAAAAACTTTTTATAGTGCCAAAAAGTATTAGTCTCACTGCCTTTCACTTTAATGGGAAGGTTCTATGTCACTATAGGCTAGAACAATGAGTTTTTCAATCGTGACATAAAACCATTTGTTAAATTTTAGAAAACAATCACCATGAAGAAGAAAGTGCCAAGTCATTATTCTAGCTCCAATTACTATGTTTGACACCTTTTAAAACCTCCCATGTTAGCACAACTTATCAATGGTATGCTAAATCTGGGCACTATAACTTACATTTAGTCCCACCATCTTTGACTTTTGTGGGGAGGCTCTATGTTGCTATCAGTGAAAACTTAACACTTTCTAGTCACAACATAGCAACCTTCATTGTAGTTAGAAAATTCTAACAATGCTAGCAAAACAAGAAAATTTTACATTTAATGTTAGCTAGGTCCTAGGGTAACAACAAATTTGGTCGCTATGTTGCCAAAGAAAAAGTAACCAGAATGCTTTGGTCGCGACATAGTGATTACTATAGATCTTGAAAGATCTAATGGTGTAGCCTTTTTGTATGAAACATTGATAAAAGCCCTAAAAAAGAAAGGTTCCCAAAAATTATGACCATTTAAAAATAATTTTTGGGCTTAACCAAGTGATGATGATCATATGAGATAGAGGGTACCAAAGATACCTAGAAAAGGGATTTTTCTTAGGGTTTAAACAATATTGCCATGATCAAACCCTAATTTGTAGACTCAAACCAATAACCCATAGAAATATATATTTATGAAGACATAGGGCAAAAATATGACCAACAATGGCTCTGTCTGGTGACAATGAATATGCAAAATTTGTATGAGGGCTCAAAATCCTTGCGAGAAGCATACCACAAACTCAACCATTTCTCTAACCTTGACAACTCTTAAGAGAGATCAACAATGCCATGAAAATAATATATAGGGACTACACACAGACACAAAGGATATAAAAATATACAAAAACCCTACAGACTTCTATTCATGGATAAAATAAGTATTTTAGGAAAAATACCTCTTCAAGAACTATCCATGAACTGGCAGCTCAAGAATGTTTCTTGATAAATATTTCAAAAAATAATAATGCTCTCCCCATGAAGCTTCAATTAGATAAGGGCCCAATCATATAGGTGTTGGAAATATTCAAGTTTATGCTAAGTTATTGAGAGGAGATGGGTGAATCAGTAACTTCTAAAACTTCTACCAATTTTAATTCATCACATGTAACCTAATTGTATGCATGAGAAATTGAAAATATAACTGCATCCACAACACTTGAACACAATAATTTGGTGACCTAGAAATCTTCCAAATAGAAAGTAAAACTAGGATGGGCATCATACCCACAAAACTTCATTACTGCAATATAAAGTTGGCATGTTAAGGATTACATTGATCACTTCTGATGTTCTACCCTATTAAGAGAAAATAGGACTACTAGGTCCACCTTGTGAGAGGATTTAAAAACATACAATGAAGTATGCACTTGGTAAAGAGATTTAGAAATGACTGTTAGGTCTACCTTGTTAGAGGATTTTGACTAGTTCACCTATTAGGATGAAGTAGTAGATCTCTGATTTGCAACCGAGTTTGCTGATAGAGATTCCTTGATGTACTGATCACCTTTTTGTGATAGATTTGTCACTGCTGCTCCTTATGCTAATATGACCTTCATAAATCTTTATTTCTTGCTTATATTCACATTCCTACACTTGCATTACATATACATTACATTCCATACTATATATATATATATACATATACATATATATATATATATATATATATATATATATATACATATATATATATACATATGTATACATATATATATATATATGTATACATATATATATATATATGTATATATATATAAATATGTATACATATGTATATATATATATATACATATGTATATATATATACATATATATATATATATGTATACATGTATACATATATATATATATGTATACATATGTATATATATATATATATGTATACATATGTATATATATATATATATATGTATGTATATATATATATATATATATATATATATATATATATATGATATAATGCATCACATATATACCAATCCAATTTACAAAATTACAAAGTCGGCCATGACACAAGTTAACACGAATATGAAAAAGTCAGCCAATATGAAGTTACTCAGGTTCTAAAGACTGACTTGGTGAGGTTCTGATACTCGACATCCACTATCACTACTTGGCATCATCATGCTCTTGGTGAATATAGAAGCTTGGCCCATACTAATCACTTTCAAGTAGTCTTGAACTTGGTCTACACTGGTGACTCGGTATATATTGTGTAACTTGGTAAACACTAAAACACTTGGTTACCATGGAGTGTCTCAGTCAATACTACCTTCACATTACATGAACTGAAAAGTTAGTAGACACTAAAATGCTTGGTAACTATTGGTTTCATATCATATGAACTACAAACTTGATAACCATTGATAGACTTGGTATATACTAAACTGCTCGGTTTGCACTAGTGAACTTCAGACTAACTGAATCTACTTGGTAAACACTAGAAATAGTCTAAAGAACCCAGTAGAAACTACAGAAGTTCAGTGGCTATTGAATTACATGGAAAACACTATAAACTATTCACTAATAAAAAACTTGATTGATATGTCAGCAATCTCCCCCTTTGGCATTAGTGACAAAAAAACTTATTAGCCCAAAACTAAATACCTTGTATTCATCACCATGTGATATTTTCTTGGTCTATGTTGCTTTGAGATTTTTCAAAATTGATCTTTATAAGATATATACAGAGTATCTTTATATCATAGCATATATCTCCCCATACTATGTAATCTATTATGTACATGAAACTTTTCTCTTATATACATATCTCCCCTTGTAACTTTCCTCTTTTCACTCTTTAACTTTTCTCCCATATCTCATCTCTTCCTTTAACTCTACTCTTCTCCCCCTTTTTTGATATTAATGCCAAAGATTTATTCAACATATTTATAGGGAGATGCCAAAATGAGATAAGAATTCAAAGTGTACCTTGCAGGTAATTGCCAATGTTTTATCCTAGTTGTCCTTTAAGAACTTACATGTCACAATGGCAATTTGTACTTCTACTAAGAGTTCAATCATGTGATTAGCAATAGAGAAGTTGTTGTCCTAGATCAGGGTCTTTGAATAAACAATTTGTTTCTACATAGAATCCATGATAGGAAGGATAATATTTTGGATATAAACCAGTGTGGAATCGATCCTTGCTTCTTCTCTTAACAACTCTACTTGCATATCTCATAAAAATTTGATCTTCTTAAAATGTGCAAAACTTGAACTAGGGTCAAGTTGCAATTAGAACATGATGCCTCAAGATTGACCAAAATTGTTGATAATTCAAATTGATTGATAGCAATTTCCTGAGCAATATGCTCCAACACTTCATTATTGAACTTCTTTTCTACTTTTTCAATCAATTTCTCTTGTCCCTCAGTGTCCTTTTTAAACTTTTGAACTACCTCTTCAAGTTGAAACAAAATATGTTGAGAAGAATCAACCTCAAATCCAATAGCCTCAGTCAAAATGTTTGTAGCATCATCTAATATCTTATATTCTCTATCCCTTTCTTGGCTCAATTTTTGTTGCTTGGACATTTTTTGAGGATGTTCACAAACCAAGTGCATTTGATCTATAGAAAGATTGTAGAAATCCCATTTAAGAATTTCTATTTCCTCATCTAGATCTATATCTTCTTCTATTTTCTTTCCTTTTAAAAAGTTTGTACTCAATTGAAACTTAGGTACAACTATCCTTGTACTTATTGCTCTAGTACCTAGAATGGAAATAATGGTAGACATACCTAGGCTTGTAGTAAAAATTTTTATAGCATTAATTGGTGGCATACTTAAAAAAATGCTAGAAGAATCCAAAATTGATGAAGCCAAAATTGTAGAATGCAAAAATGAAGTAGACAAAATTGGAGTGCTTACCATGGATGAGCTCAAAACTAAAGAAGTCAAAATTTGAGAGGAGATGACACAAGAACTCAACTCGACAGATGAAGAAGTAACCTATAGCTCAGTTGATGAGGTGGAAGTCACTTCTGTTGATGATATGTTGAGCTGTCTTGGGGTGAAGAGTGATTGGACATTTGATATATTTGATGTAGTCACAACCACACTTGCTGAAGTTGCCTCCATAGTTGATGTTATCAAGTGTTTTATTGGGGAGTGAGGAAGTGAGGCAATGACTATAGCTGCTATCTTTATTGGGTTAGTCTCCTCATCATCTTCCTTATCTTCCTTGGTAGCTTCTACACCTTGCTCCTTTTCTTCTTCCTTTTCTTTAGCTAATTGAGCCTTATACTCTTCATAATCAATAGTATCATCATGAGTTGATCCTTCATCACTCTCTTCATCCTTACCTTCTTCTTCTTCATCATCCTTTACATCTGCTAGAAAGCACTTGGTTTATGAATATGATAAATGGTCTTCCACATGTTTGTAGCATTCTTAACTACATGCTCTATATCTTTGATCAAAATTAAACATGTATTAAACCTTAGAGTTATTTTATCTTTATTTTCATTTGAAGACTCTTTTACCTTAGCATTTTTCATGCTTGGTAGTAACTTTGTTAGGGTTTGTTCATTTATGTATTTTGTTATTTGCATTGCAAAGTCCCATCTTGGCTTTTTTTTTAATCAAATAATTCATTAGAGATTTGAGAGGCAATTTAGTCTGGAGAATACTTCCATTTTCCCACTTTGGACAACATCAGTTCTTCAACCTATTTCTACTTTGCCTCTATCCTTGTCTCATATTTCAAAGATTGGAAGTTTGTTAAACTAGCACCTTCTTTCATTTGTTTCAACTTTTATTGAAAGGTGGGAGGAGGTCTGCTAAGAATAATATCACTTCCTTTCTTCCTAGACCTCCTTGTGAAGACTACAGTGGATGCCTTTGGAGGCTTGGTGATGATCACCTTTTCCTTTTTCTTCAAAGGTTCTTCTTCTCCTTCTATTTCTTCTTCATCCTCTACCTACTATTCATCTTCACCTTTGTGGTCTGTTAACATGAGAGATGCACTAGTTTTTAGTTTGGCTATCCTCCTCTTTCCTTTGTTAGCCACATGAGGTAACTTAATCTCTAGCTCTATTCTATCCTTGGCTTCATCATAGGTACCAAAGTAAGGGGTGTTGGGATACATAAGTTCATTGACAAGAGCTTCAATGATATCTTTGGACTCATCAATGTTTAATTCATAGCCAAGAGGTTTTACCCATACAGTTCTAGGATTGACTACCTGGATATATACCTTGTCACAATCAACCATGAAACACACATCCTTGTAATCCTCAAATAATTTCTTAGATATTCTGAACCAATTGTTCATTTTGTGTTTAAAAACATCGAAGTAGTTCTCCATGATTTTGCCACAATTTTCTCCAATTTTTGCAATGTATTCATTTATTTGGTACAATACTAGTACATCCTTTCTCTAGACCACAGTGCCTTTAGAAGGGAAAAGCTTTTGCACATAAAACAACAAACACGTTAACAAAGAACCAAACTTGCAAGGATTATTCTTGGAGGTTCTAATGCTTTCCATATTTTTGTTGAATTTCCTCAGCAACAATTTGGCAAGGTCATAAGATAAGTTATTATTTACCACTTTTTATGCCAAGTCCATAGCTTCACAAGATACACTGTTGAGATGGCTTGAACTATATATCTTGTGAGCTATATCATGAATACCAAACTTGAGTTCTACATCTATGACATTGCTTATTTTTATGCCTCTACCATCCCATTTAGCTAGGGTTTTCTTTTCCAACTCAGCTCAACCTAGGGTTTTGGTGGTTTTGGCTTTGGCAAGCATGGGAAGACTAGTGATTTGATGTTATCAATATTGGATGCTCCAACCATAATTGACCACTATGCACTCGACTAATAATATACCTAATCAATTTAACTTGAAACTCTCGGGGCATATGGCGAATGTGAGTTAAACCTTTTGTTTCCAAATGTTAATGCTTGGGTTTGAGGGTTCCATCAACATACAACTGAGCTAGGGAATCATCCATCTCAAAAGTACCAATTTCTTGAATTATGCATTTAAAATGAGTTCTACTGTCATTAATAAGAACTACCTTGGGAGGGATTTGTGATTGAGCTCTGTTGGGGTCTAGGGTTTTTGCAATCATGGGCACGAGCTTGAAGTCTAGTGCCTTCCACTCAACACCTTGAACCAATATATTAGAACCATTCTTTTCCTTGTTGCTACTATTGGATGCCATCTTCACTTAGTAGCTTGAGAGAACTACAAAAATGATTTCAAGAAATTTTCTCAAGTCACTTGATTGCATAGAAAGTTTAGCACTTCACAATAGCTCTTCAAAAATTCGTGTTGAAGAATGAATTCACTTTCATGCCTTTTGTTAAAAATTTTCCATTAATTTTCAGTATAGTGGTAGGTGAGTTAACATAATGCTTGATAGGTTGTCATCCAATACTTTTTCTTGATCACTTGGCATGGTCTTCAAGACTCAGTAACCATGAGTGCCTATGTTACTCTTGACCTTGCTCGATGGAGTCTATGACCTAACCTCACCTGGTAGAGAAGGTAACTTGATAATAACTGGTACAGATCCTATTTAGTGATCTCTATGTATCTTGTATACAGAATTGGATCTTTATCACTTTTCAACTAGAAGTGATTCTAATGTCTTCTTTGATAGCCTAGTTCCAGTTCTTTCTTAAGAACTTAATTAGAACTGGTAGAGTCACTCAGTTCTTGAGTGACTTGACCATCATTACTTGGACTAGTATCCTTGGTAGACTTAGGAAGCCATTGCTGTCTCATCTTCTTTCGAATTTTATTAGCTTTTGCCTTCTTCTCATCTTCAATATTACTATTATTCATAGAATTCTTGGAAATATGACCAAGTTTTGTACAAATGTAACATCTTTTAGTCATATCCCTTTTTCTCATATGTTTAACACAATTCATACCAATGTGTCCATATTCACCACAATAATGACATCTACACCAGGTATTGTAATCCCAACCAAATATTGCTTTCATAATTTCCACTATAGGATTCAATGTCATTGTTTTGCATTCTAATGCCTTGTGTCCATGTTTCTTGCATTTATGATAGTTGCCTTCAAATTTTGGTTTCTCTTTGCATTCATTAGCCTTGTGACCATGTTAATTTTAGTTGTGGCATTTTCCATTGAATTTTTATTTTCCATTACTCCAACATTTGTTAGATGTACGAACTATCTTACTGTAGTGATTGCAAGTGGGTCTTTGATTCCTCTGAGCACCTTGTTCAAAGGATTCACCTTCTTCTTTGTATCCAATTCCTACTTTTCCTTTTTTCCTATAGAGTTTTTTCTCATTCAATTCAACCATGTCTTCTTGAGATTTCATTATTCTTTCATTGATTTCCTTCTCAATTTTTAGGTCATTTTTCAATCTTTCATTGATTTTTTTAGATCTCAGCTCATTTCTTATTCTTTAATTGATTTTTCTTTCTAAATTTAGACCATTCCTTAATCTTTCATTGATCTATCTTTGGCTCATGATTTCGTCATTTGCATTGGAAATTTGATCCATAAGGTCTACATGTTGAAGGGATCAATTCTTGATCTCATTGTTCGTTCCATCCATTTCTTCTTTTATCTTGTTCCTTTGTTCAAAGATTTCACATAACCTCACTAACTAAATATCTTGTTTTCTTTTCAACTTCCTTACTTCTTCTTGTAGGGAACCATTCTTCTCTAGGAGTTCTTTGATTGCATCATTTGCTTCGTTTGAACTACTTGAAGGGAAAAAGTCTTCAATTCTTTCTTCAATGTAGAGATGGTCATTCATTTGATTCACAAGTTCATTTCTTCTTTTCAAGGATTGGGAAAGTTCCTCCTTAGCTTTCTTGAGTTGTGTAATGGCCATTTCCAAATCTAACTTTTCATTATCAATAGCCTTATCAAGTCTAAATATCTCCATATCCTTGATCTTTGCTCAAGCTTTTTAAAAATTCTCCTAAGAACCATAAAGCTTTGATACCAATTGTTGAAAATATTCAAGTTTATGCTAATTTAGTGAGGGGAGGGGTGAATCAGTAACTTCTAAAACTTCTACCAATTTTAATTCATCACATCTAATCAAATTGTATGCATGGGAAATTGGAAATATAAATGCATCCACAACACTTGAACACAATTATTTGGTGACCTAGAAACCTTCCAAATAGAAAGTAAAACTAGAAGCAGTAGATCTCTGATTTGCAACTAAGTTTGCTGATAGAGATTCCTTGATGTACTAATCACCTTTCTATGATAGATTTGTTATTGTTGCTCCTTATGCTGATATGGCCTTCATAAATATTTATCTACTACTTACATTTGCATTCTTGTAATTGCATTACATATACATTACATTCCATACTCTATTGATATGATATAATGCATCACATATATATACCAATCCAATTTACAAAATTACAAAGTCAGCGATGACACAAGTTAACACAAATATGACAAAGGAAAACAATATGAAGTTACTTAGGTTATAAAGACTAACTTAGTGAGGTTTTGATACTCAGCATCCACTATCACTGCTTGGTATCATCATGCTCTTGTTGAACATAGAAGCTCAGTCCATACTAATCACTTTCAAGTAGTCTTGAACTCAGTCTGCACTAGTGACTCAGTAGATATTGTGTAACTTGGAAAAAATTGAAGCACTTGGTTACCATGGAGTGGCTCGGTCAATACTTCCTTCACATCACATGAACTAAAAACTTGGTAGACATTGCAATGCTCAATAACCACTGGCTTTGCATCATATGAATTGGGAACTCAGTAACCACTGAACTACTCAGTTTGTACTATTGAACTTCACACTAACTAAATCTACTTGCTAACTAGTGGAAATAGTCCAAAGGACTCGGTAGCAATTGTAAAAGATCTATGGCTACTAAATTACATAGAAAACATTGTAAACTATTCAATGATCTCGGTAGTTATACAGGATCTGAATAAGTGTGTGTCACTAATAACAAACTTGACTGATATGTCAACAATAGGATCAAATTTTCCATGTTTCCCCTTATCCTCAATCCTGACATTCCACATGACTAGATCTTCAAGTTCAAATTTATTACTCACTATTCTTCTTTAATAAAGTGTCTTAACTTGTAGTTGTAACTTCTGATTTCTAATAGATGCTTCTTTTCTATTTTCACTTAATCCTACCAATTCATTCATTCATTCTTGCATATCATTAGTGATGTCTTCATCATACACTTGGATATAATTATACAATCCCATTTAATTGTTCTATGGCATTCTTGCTTGAATTCCATAGACAATATCAAATGGTGCTACTCCTATAGCCTTTTTCAAAGTCACCCTATTAGCCCATATTGCTAACTGCAATTTAGAATCCTAGGCTTTCTTATTATCATCCAGTGTCCTTTTTATTACTTTCAACAAAATTTTATTAGTGGATTCAACTTGTCCATTTCCTTGTGGATCATATGGAGAAGATGTTAATCTTGTAATACCATACTAATCACAAAATTTTATGAATTGCTCATATCTGAAACACATTGCGTTATTTGTCACAATCCTCTAAGAACAACCAATCCTTGGAATAATGTTATTTAGCAAAAAATTGTTAACAACTTTGCTAGTTACATTTCTTGTAGGAATTGCCTCTACCCATTTTGTGAAGTAATCAGTAGCAACTAATATCCATGAATAATAGTACTATATTTAGGAGAGATTTCTATTATAAAATCCATTCCCCATTGTTAGAATGGTGCTTGGACCTCCACTAGTTTTAATCACGTGTTTCTTGAAATTTTTAACTCTCCTGCAAATCTCTTACATGCATCACACTTTTTGACCATCATTTGAGCATATTTAAAAAGGAAAGGCCTCTAGAATCTAGCTCTCATCACTTCTTGTGCAGTGGTCTTGGCCATATAATGTCCTCCATAGACTCCAAAATGAATTTTACTCAACACTTCTTTTGATTTCTCTTGATCAACACAATTTAGTGGCACTCCTTCAAAATTTCTCCACCATAAGCTATTCTAGACAATAATATATCTGATGGCATGTAACTTAGTGTTTCTTTTTTCATTTTCAATCAAATGAGATGGGGCTTCCATATGTTGTAGATAATGAATGACATTAGTATACCATTCATATTAGTCCATGTCACATAAGTTTCACCTTAAATCATCTATTACTATACTGATTTGATTAGCATCTAAGTTAGACTGAGCCATAAGCTTAGCTAATCCTTGACCTCTAACCAATTTTGTGATTTGAATTTCAATGTTAAATTATTTGATCTTGTTGATCCATCTACATCTCTTGCTTAATACCTCTTGCTAAGAAAAAAGGTCCTTGATAGCTACACTAGGTACAAATGCAATAACAATGGCACCTATCAAATAACACCTAAATGCCTTAACAACCTTCACCAAGGCATATGCTTCCTTCTCATTTATCTCATATTTTAGTTTAGCATGTTGTAATGATTTACTAAAGAAAGCAATAGGTTGTTCATATCCTTCCTCATTCTTTTGTAACAAGACTGCAACTATAGTATGAAAAGATGTAAAAGAGAATATGTGCATTGGTTTTGTGTAATTTGGGGTCCTAAGGACTAGAGAATTCTATATGGTAGTTTTAATGTCTTGAAATGTTTATGAAGGTTCACCATCCTAGTTGATAATAGCTCCCTTCTTAAGCATTTTTGAAATGGGTCTACTAATCTCAGCAAAATTTGTAAAAAACTTCCTTAGGAAGTTTACTTACCCAAAGAAATATTGTATTCCTTTTATATTTCTTGGCTTAGGTACCTTGTTTATAAATACTACTCTTTCAGGATCTGTTTTTAGTCCATCCTTTTATACTATGTGTCCCAATAATTTTCCTTTAGTTACCCCTAATGTACATTTATTTGGATTTAAAGATACCCCATATTCCAAGGCTTTGACAAAGATCTTTTCTAGATGGCTGCAATGATCACCAACTTGCTTGGAATATGTTGTAAGGTCATCTTGGTATACCACCATAAATTTAACAATATATTCATGGAATGCTACATCTGTAGCTCTTTGAAAAGTGGCACCTATATTGATCAAACCAAATGGAATCCTTACATATACATAGGTTCCCTTTGAAGTTGTAAAAGCTACCTTAAATTGTTCACTCTCCTTCACAAGGACCTGATTGTATCCTGAAAAATCATCCATCATGTATATTAGCTTAGAACTAGTTACCTGTTGAAGCATAGCTTCCATATTTGGTAATCCATAATTGTCCTTCAAAGACATGATATTAAAATTTTTGAAATATACACATAATCTTATCTCCGCATTCTTCTTTCAAAAAGGTACCAAATTTGAAACCTAGGTGGAATGTCTAATTGGCTTAATTATCTCTCCATCCCTTAGCTTAATCAACACCTCTTGCATTTTTGGGGGCTAAAGTGGGATTTACTAGTGTTTGTTTTCTTCTAAAAGGTTTTACATTATGTTTTAGTCGTATGACATGTTGGAACAAATATTCCCTATAAGCCTTAAGGTCATTGTATGACCATGTAAAAACATGTCTATACTTCCTTAGAAATTCAATCAATGGTTTTCTAATTTCAGCAAGAAAGTTTTTGCTAATATAAGCCTTCTTGGGAGCCTCAATAGTACCAAGATGTACTTCTTATAATTCTGTTGGTAAACAAATTGTTCTTTCCAATGTAACTCTTAAATGCTCGAACATGTGAGAAATAAT
The DNA here is from genome assembly GCA_028749045.1 of Cupressus sempervirens. NCBI lineage: Eukaryota > Viridiplantae > Streptophyta > Pinopsida > Cupressales > Cupressaceae > Cupressus > Cupressus sempervirens. Next base: position 185,706,230 of record CM053790.1, read on the forward strand.
TTGATACCAACAGTTGGATAATCTATCATGAGGTTGATAGATTTCCTCTAAATTGAAAGGTACAACTCCATTATCAATGATATTCAATGAATTTTTTTGTTCCTAGACTAATTGGGTATGTTCTTAACCTAAGAATGGAAGAGGAAAACCAAGCTAGCCCTAGATAGAACTAACTTAGGCAGAGAATTCAGTTCTATACCTAGCCAACCCCAGGAATTCACACTTCCTATGACTCCTCGACATTGGTAATGCAATGTGAATGCTATGTATGAAAATGCATTGGAAAATGAAATGAAAGAGAGTGTTAAATAATCCCAATTCTTGTAATAGGAATGTCTACAAATACTCTGATCTACAACCCATTCATTATTCAACACAAGATGGAAGATGATGCCCAAAACTAAAAATAACAATACTTTGATTGATAATAATCAAAAGAAAAATACTAAATGCTCTGATTTAGAATAAAACCCTTGTTTCTTTGAAAACCACAAATAAGAATACTCAAATTTTATTTTCTCACCACTTATGCTCAATCTATTACAAAAATTTGAACTCTTAACATGCATAATGAAAATGCAAAAAATTAAACTAAGTTCCTTCCCCCTTCTCTAGCTCTCTATCTCTTCTGAAAAAGAAGAACCCCTGGAAATGAAAAGGTTTTACAATAAATACATTCTCCAACAACTGTTTGGTTTCCTCCGGTGACTTTTTAGTTCCTGTCTCTTTGACTTCTCATCCTTTTCTTCTGAAAATTGATATGCTTATTAACTTTTAAAGTTAATAATGATAGATATTAACATATTTAAATTATATTTTAACAATTGACATTTAAATATGTTAAATCAATATCAAAATCTTTCCTTTGTTGAGTGGACAACAAAATAAATACTACTGCCAAGTAAAAAGGAGTCATTTTTCATGGGGCATATCTTTTTATTCCACTATTGGATCAAGCTCATTTCTGGATATGTTCTTCCAAACTTAGTTATCTTCATCTTGATTGGAGGGATTAGAAAAATAATCAATGAGTCAAAAGATACAAATTTCTAAATTTTTCTCTATATGATTGCTACAAAATCAAAATTAATAAAATAAAGTTTCTAGCTATTCTTCTTTCAATGCTCTATAATCCATGTCTTCAATTTGCAAAAAATTTATCTTGCATGCTCACAATGTTAATTCTCTGCTGAAATTTGGGAGAAATTCTCTGGAATGCTTATAGGGGAAATCTGATTTTGGTCTTCTCCCTTTTGTGGAAAATTGAACTTTGACTGCGAAAGGTGCAGCAAAAAATGAATTTTCCATTTCCATGTTTAATGTCATGTTGATGTCCAAATCTTCAAGCAATAAATCATTATGAGATTACTATTCTTTGTTTAATCAATTAAGAGCTCTTTTCCATCTCTTTATTTGGATTTGATGCTTGGTAGAAATTCCATTTTTGAGTGCGATAAGCACACCCAATCTTCAATTTTCCATTCTCATGTAGTGGGCACCATTTTGATGCAGATTGATTCCAAAATTATTTCTCTAGAGTGATCTTGATACTGGACACCATATATCTTCATTTTGGATTGAGATTTTCCTTTTCTCTCCTCATGTGGAAAACTAAAATTTGACTGCGAAAGGCATAGTGAAAAATGAGTTTTCCACTACACTTCTCCTTTTGGTGAAAAATGAAACATTTTCTTCTCTAATGGAAAATCTGAAAATGACAGCAAAAGGTGCAACAAAAAATGAGTTTTCCACTTTGCTTTTTTCCTTTGGTGGAAAATCCCAAGTTGACTACTCCATTGTGGAAAATTCAAAAAGTGCTTCTCCAATGGAAAATCTTAAAATGACTGTGAAAGGCACAGCAGAAAATGAGTTTTGCACTCTGCTTTTTTCCTTTGGTGGAAAATCCCAAGTTGACTACTGCATTGCAAAAAATTAAAAAAGTGCTTCTCCATGGAAAATCTAAAAATGACTGTGAAAGGCGTAGCAGAAAATGAGTTTTCCACTCTACTTTTTCCCTTTGGTGGAAAATCCCAAGTTGACTACTCCACTGCGAAAAATTAGAAAATGAGTACAAAAGTTGCAATGGAAAATGAGTTTTCCACTACACTTCATTTTTCCTTTGGTGGAAAATCCCAAGTTGACTACTCCATTGCAAAAAATTAGAAAAGTGCTTCTTCATGGTGGAAAAATGAACTTTGATTTCTATTTGCTTCCACATTTGTATAGCTAGACCTAGAAATAATTCAATCCTTCATAGAAACTTTGTTAAGCACACTGGGAACAATTTTTTGGGAAATTCTTTATAGGAGGCAACTTTAAAAGTTTTTAAAATGGTGTACTAAAAGTACACCTACAAATTCTTGAGGCTTAGGGTCCCTAGTTCTAGGTTTTACTCTATCTTGATTATCAAAAATATTGTCCAAAACCACTAACTCCTTAGGTACCTTGTTGATTTCCACTGCATGATCTCCTAGCCAAAAATAATTTCCTTACCATCAATGGTTTCAATTAAATCACTACAATCCATTTCTTGACCATGGTATTTGTCGTCTCTTAACATGAAGTTTAAAATATCCTTGTCATCTTCAAAGACATGCCAATTTTCAATACTATCAGGTATTGAAGGTCTATTTTGAACTTCCATTTGTGAGATTCCAACAAATAACATTTTCTTAGGCTTGATTTCTATATTTTCTAATAAGTCCACCATTTTATTTTGACTTCTATCTCTCCATGAAATACCAAATGCATAAAAAAACTCTATCTAATCCTAGACTACATTTCTATATTGTTTCAACCTTTTGTTTTTTGAAGCATAAGTTTCCTTTATTTGTGAGATAACTAGTTTAGAATCACCTATGACATGAAACTTTTTGATTTGATGATGGGTGGCAACTTTCAGTCCTAACAATAGGGTTTCATACTCTACTATATTGTTGGTACAAGAAATTTTTAGAGTAAATGAATATTTGAAGGTATTTTTCTCAAGAGAAACAAAAACTGCCCCTACCCCTGAACCTTCTTTGGAACTAGCCCCATCAAAGTATACATTCCACAAAAGTAGTGAATCTGTATAGAATTCCACTTCATGTTCAATCACGCTAGGCAATTCCTGTTCTTCTTGAATGATCAATTTTCACCTAAAAGAATTTACACTAGTGTCCAAAAAGCAAGTTGAATCCTTGTCAATGCCTTCTCACAAAATTGTATTGACCCTTGGCTCTCTATCTACCCTAACTACCTTATCACCTATATGGAAAGTTGCATAAGACAAGTCACATTGTAGACTACCTCCCATAGCAACACTCCCCTTTCTAGAGAGCAACATCCCATAATGTGGGGGGATGTCAACCACAAGGATTGACATGGTCAATTCTGTTTCAAGGTGTGTAGCTAACTTGAATGGTAGTGCATTGATAGTGTAGACACCTAAATTTGATTACACTACTTTGGTAATCTAATTTAGCCATCTCTAAAGGCATCATTAATTAAATTCTTATTTAATTAATCCTTTGTCATCCCCTAGTTGATTAATTTAATTAATCATTTATAGTCCTAATTGATAAATCAAATAATCTATTATTTATCAATTAAATCCTTTTCTCCTATCTAATTCCAAAAATCCCCATTTATTAAATAAATCTATTTGATAAATGAAATCCTCAAATTCAAAAAAACCCTAACCTATCTCTAATCCTCCATTTAGCCTAATCCACCCCATCCACCCATACTAACCAAGCTTAGCCACTAACTCACCCACCCTCATTAATGCCATCCACTTGCACATCTCTAACATCCCTAATCTAATCCTAAACCCAAGCCTAATCCACCCCCTAATGTTGTCACATTCCTTAAACAAGTTTAAGACTTTCCTAATCCAAACCAAAGTCTCCCCTCAAAAAAGCCCAACCACTAAGTCATGAGTGCTCTTACAAAACATAAAGACTCTTACAAGCCCACTCATGACTCTTACACCCATCTTCCACACTCTTCCCTCTTCCACACTCATTCCTCTTACATCCCTCTTACATACTCAACCCCACTCATCATGCCTTTAACCAACCCTTTACCCTACCCTCTCACACTCATCCTCCTTGTGACAAGTGTCACCTTCCCATTGGTGCTAAACAAGCACAATCCATGTGCTCTCCTTTGAGTGCATCCTAGCCCTCCTTAAGCCTTCATCCATCCTTGCATCTAAGCCCTCCATCCCTCTACCCCTTAGCCTATAAATTGAATCCCATCCCAAGCCATTTCATCAACAATCTTTGAGCTAAAGTTACCATGCTATTTTGAGAACCAAAGCCATCAACCATACCCTTATAATGCCAAATTGAGAGCTCACAAAGCTACCAATTTGCCATTACCCATCTCCATTGAAGCAGCTTTTGAGCATCTTGAGCATACATCCACAACAAAAGGACACATCTACAGAATCAAGAAAGCATGGAGTGTTTTCTCTTGTGAGGTTTGCACTTCTTATTTTCTTTCTTAGTCTAAGCATATATGTGAATTTAGTTTTTGGTTTGTGAATGTTTACTTTATTTGTTAATGTTCTTTGCATACTGATTCTGGTTCTACATTTTGGCACGCCCGGTGGGACCCCACTATGGGTCATTTAATCATCTATTTTCATCTATATGTCATTTTTCTAACCATCTAATGTTTGTTGTTGTTTGAGTGTGTTGTGAGGGTGTTTTGCTTGTTTTTACAGGTTAAAGAACGCACTTAGGAAGAAGAAATACAATCCAAAAAAAAAAAAAAAATCGCATTTTTCAGCTTTTTTTGGCGCGGTTTTGGCGTCTGCAACCTGTTCTGTCTGCGAAAATCGACTTCTGCGAAAATCCCCGTCTGCGAAAATCGACATCTGTGAAAATTCGCGTCTGCGCAAATCAACATCTGCGAAAATCTGTGTCTGTGAAAATCGACGTCTGCGAAAATCTGTGTCTGCAAAAATCGACATCTCTGCTTGTCACTGGGTTCTGTGCTGCAAATCTGTTTTGTCCTCTTCATATTTTGGCGCCTCTGTAGTTCAGCATCTTCGTATTTTGGAAGACTGTGTTCTCTGCTTGCTTATGTTCCATTTCTGCTTTACTATTTCTGCACTTTGTAGCTAAAAAAAAAAAAAAAAAAAAAAGAAAAAAAAAAAAAAAACGAGTATAAATCAAAATTTGACTTTTAGTGGTTCCGTAGGATTTAGACCATTTTAAGCATTTTTACGCGTAGAAAAAACAACAAAAAAAGTTAAAATTTTTTTTTCCATAGTTAAGCTCTCATTTTTGAAGATTTTGGCTAACTAACTAAAATTGCTTTTTTTTGTCTCATTGCAGGTTGGAGCACATATGGAACCACTAACCATGTTTCTTGCAGGTTTTCATGTTGCTAAAAAATGAACTTGAATGTTTAACCATTTGTCTTGGAATGCATGTTGCTAAAAAAAAAAATGAACTTGAATGGTTAAACACATTTTTCATTGAATGAATGTTGCTCAAAAACACACTCTTGAATGTCATGGGTTAAAATCGACTTTCTTTGGAATGCATGCTTAAAACAAAAAAAATCCAATCTTGAATGCCAAGGATTAATTAACCATTACAAATCTCTTTTTCACATGCAATCTAGGTAAAGTTGGATTTTTGGACATTTAAGAAACTTTGTTAAGTTAAAATACAAATTTACAAAAATCAATTTGAGTAGTTCCTTGGACTCACCTCTTTTCTAATCACCCATCAAATATTAACCATTGGTTGCAATCTCAGCGCCATTTATGGGGATGGGTCTACTTGAAAAAGGTGTTAAATGTTCCACAATCTAACTCACTCACTTGGTCTTTGAACGTTTGCTTTAACTTTATCAAAATTCTTAAATGGTCAAAACTCTAGATTAAATCGATCACACTTCAAGTTTGAGCACTAAAATTGAACAACAACTGACGTGGAGAGCCTCTAGGTGCGCGCTTGAAATTGAATCTCACACACTTTTGTTTTGGGCTTAAAAAAAACTCACACTCAATCTTGAATGCCTTAAAGAAAATTAATCGATACTTGACGTGGAGGGCCTCCGGGCGCGCGAGTTTGCTTTTGTTGACCCTAACTCTTCTTATTGTGTGCATTCTTCGATCGATTTACTTTTGTTGGCACTTCAAGTTGGAATTGAACATTGTCTCTTAAACATGAGTGCTTGCAAAGTCTAGATTAGCACACATAAGAGTCAGTTGGTAAAAGAACAAGCGTGTTTTTTAGCCCAAGGTCATCCGAGTCTTCTCTCCCCTTGTCGTCTTTCGAGGCCATCTTGGGTGCATAAGATTAGGATCCAAAACCTTGTTTCTTTTTTAGGAGGCCTGCTTGGAGACTTCATCACCCCTTGGACGACCTCAACTCCAGCGTTCCGGCAGAGTATAAGAATCGGGAGGTGAATCGAAAGACACCTCTCTTGGGATCAAGATTTTGTCATTCGGGCTAAGCCTCAAGGAACTTTATACCCTTGAGAAGTGAAAGAGGAGAAGTGGGTTACCGCTCCTCTCGGCTGTGTGACATCCTTTTGGTCTCATCTACAGATTTGGGCCTCACGTACCTTGCGTATATTGAGGACTCCCTAGCTAAACCAATTGTTTGCCTTGCAGAAAACCATCTAGGATGTTAATGTGTTTGGAGTGACTAATCGAAACATTTGTAGAACATACACACTCCTTGGCGCAAGTACCACATTCTTAGAACCACAAACTTCTATCTGGGTGTTCCTATCTATTGCTTGTTTTTATTTTACTTGTTGAATGAATGTTTGCCAAACTTAGTCAATCCTAGCTTAGGGCACACTTAGCGTAGTCACTGCCTATTTTGGAAGTTGAACAAGTTGAAGCAAAATAACTGAGATTTTTCCCAAAGCCAAGCAGATTCAAGAATTTATGTCGGAACAACCCAAACCCAAACAGAAGTTTCACAAGGTCAAACTCAAGCCATCTCTAGCATACCAAGAACTTTCAGCCAAGAGAAAAGCAATAACACCAAGCCCACAAATTTCCAAACTCCACAAAGCAGAGGACAAAGCTACCGACGAAGCACTTCAAGAGGCCTGGTTAGAGCGCACCATCAAATTTAGCCAACATCCAGGAGTTAATCCTGCTTATGCCTTACCAACTAGGCATGATTTCTATGATTAGACACCCTTGTTTCTTCACATCTTCTTGGATAAGCTTCACTCTAGAGTCGTCTTTGTAGAAAAGCCAGCCATCTTAGGTTATCCCCTTAAGCATTATTAGCTCATCCATCTCATTTAGAATCATACCATCTAGCTAGTAATCGAAAATCTGCACATCTACGCTTTCAAAATTGTTGTCACCTTGCTAAAAGTTTGCCATTCCTAAAATCTTCCAAATCCACCAATCTCACCAAGGTTATCCCTTTGATAGAGCTTTTTCTAGGGTAATCTAGCTTTGTCACTTGTTATCCCTCATCACCTTGAGCAAAAGGTTGGGATTCGCAAGTGGTCAATCTCATGTTCTTCCTAAAGGATCATCAGTCTATCCTTAAGTTGACACAATCACCACCAAGCTTGCACATAGGAAGGCAGACCTTTTGTACTTTGACAACATATCTTTGAAGTTAGAATCCCCAACCCAATCCTCCTTAGGTTTTGTCATATAGCTTTTGCCTCAACCTAGGAAATCATTTGCATAGAAAAGCCTTCCCCCTTTTGCATCCATCAGCATTATTGCATCTCATCCCTAGGAGCATTTTTCATGCCACCCGTCACTCACTTAGCCAAGAAGAAAGAAACAATGGAGCCCTATCATTTGGATCGAACAGCCTCACCCGCCTTGAGCACTCAGCCATCCTTCAGCCCAGAGCAAGCTATGCCATCACCTACTGACATTGAAGCTTTCATGAACCAACCAGGAAATGCAGTATTGGTAAACGCCATTATAGACAAAAACAAAGAGACAATCATGGCTAATTTTCGAAGGGACAATGTAGGAACCTTTGACTTTGGAAGACCCCCTCCATTATCAGATCCATCTCACCCATTGTTTGGGCAGCTGCCACCACCCATAGGCTCTTATGATCCAAATTATCCTCAATATATTCCAAAAGAAGAGCCTCCAGCCAATCCATATGACCCAACAGACCCAAACATACCATCATCCACCCAAGTTGAAATCTCCATGCCGCAAGCCAACCCAGCCACCACCACTCCATCCTTGGTTCATACCTCTTCACTCCAAACCCCCTTTACCCAAAGCACCTCACCATTCACCCCCTTCACTATTGCTGCTGCTCCCGAACCTAGCCTTCCCAATCCACCCATCTCCCAAATCAGTGCTAGCATCTTTGGCCAACCTCAGCAATATACAATAGGGATACCACCCATGGGGCCAAGTAATCAACGTTTCATCGCCCCTAGCTTGTTCACCACAGCCCAACGCATAATCCCATCATTTCCATTAGGTCTTGGGAGCTCAATACCACCAGCCACAAATCCACAAGCTACTACCTTCACTCCACAAAGCTATCAAAACCCACAAGCTACTGCCAATCTTCTACCAAGCTCCCAAGTGACCCTAGCTCCCACCACCCCTCTACCAAGCTTCCAAATCCAGCCACAAAGGTATCAAACCCCATCAGTTCCATTCCCAAGCTTTCAATTCCCACCACCTCCACCACCAACTAATCCATTACCTCCAATTACCAACTACTTTTCAATGCCACTTCTAGGAGGTAATCCACCACCCCAGCCAACCACCAATTATTTGCAGATGCCATCCCAAATGGGGGCACAACCCACATACATTGGTCAAACCCCACAAGCCCTCCGATCCTTTCCCCAAGCCTCACAACCACCTTATACCTTACCTCCACAAAGAAATCCATTTATCCCACAGCCAGCTTATGTTCCTCAATCCCAACCTCAAATCCCATATCAACAGCAAGCCTCGCAGCACATGCAGCAATATGCGCCACCTCCCCCTCAACAACCTGTCATCCACCATGCAGCTGCCCAAACAATGTACAATCCCTATCAGCAAATCCCTCATAACCATCCATATTCAATGGCCCCATCCAGCACATACCTACCTCAAGGCACTCCTACATTGGGGGCACCCCAACCATCACCTATCAATTCAGAGTGGGAGCAAATGAAGACAGCCCTGAAAGCCATCCAAGAAGGGAATGATCCAAAGACATTCAAGTTTGAGAATGTGTGTCCTTACCCATTTGACAGAGCCATTACCACAACACCATTTCCCAAACACTTTGAGGTACCTAAATTTGACAAATTCAGAGGAAAAGGAGACCCTGTCACACATATCAAAGAATTTTACATGCATTGCCAGGACGTGGCATACAATGATGTCTTCCTCTTGCGCCTTTTTCCCAAAAGCTTGGCTGGACCAGCTCTTGAATGGTTTTATAGAATCCCCTATGGCACAATTAAGAACTTTGCTGAATTATCTGAGGCATTTGTAGCCCAATATGCCCATCTTGTTGAAACAGAGCTATCAATAGTTGATCTTGTCCACACCAAGCAAAAAGGTGGAGAAAGCCTTGCCGAATACCTGCAAAGATGGCTTACCCTTACCACCCAAATATCCTGCACCTTGCCAGAACGCCATGTGGTGAAAATTTTTATTGATAATGCACATCCCAGCTTGGCTCACCACATGACCATGAACTGTTTGCAGACCTATAAGGATATCAAAGAGAAAGGAATGATCCTTGAGCAAGGACTCATCAAAGATGGTGTGGTAAAGATTTACAAAGAGGCCAACCAAAATCAATCACATTCCAATGACAAGTCTAGGTATTGGAACAAAAACAAGCATGTTGCAACAGATGGGGTTACTGACACCAGACATGTGAATATCATTGGTCCTTCTCGAAACCAGTCTAACCCACCATATCAAACAAACAACCAACAAGCTACCAATTACCAACAATGAAATAACCAAAGCTATCAAAACCACAATACAAGACCCAACTTTCAAGGGTCTAACAATCAAGCTAATGCCATCAATGTAGCTGCAGGGCAAAAGCCCAGATTCCAACCTGCACCTAGAAACTATACACCCCTTGGTGAGCCATTGGATGTTATTTTAGAGAAATTGGCTAAGGAAAACCTTATCAAATTTCCTCCTACCCAGCAAATTGATCCAAGCCAATCCAAAGCTGCATGGTACAAGGACAATGAGTATTGCAAGTTCCATAGGGTAAATGGTCACACCACCCTCAGATGCATGAAACTGAAAGACTATGTGCAAGACCTCATTGATCAGAAGCAAATCACTGTTGGTGCCCAAAACTCTCCCAATGCAGGCTTACAAATTTATCAAAATGCTTTTCCTCCACACAACAACCAAAATCTTGGAAAAGCACCTATCCAAAACAACACCAACAACCGCTAGCCAAACCAACAGCATGGGAAGAACAATGACCACACTTCATCCTATATAGACTATGGTAGCCTTATAGGTTGTATATCTGAGAAAGAGCCTTTAGTCAATGTTATCAATATCCGAGGACCAGACAATGAGTGTGCGGTCACCACTCGAAGAGCGCAATTTAACATCGCAGGCCCACTAGTTTCATCAACACCATCAGCTCCATCAAAAAGCCGGTACAATATCTTGGAACACCTTGGGAACATGCCAGCCCAAATATCCATTTTAGACCTTCTCCGCACTAGTCCTGTGTACAAAGACATCCTTGACAGTGCTCTCATAGAATCCCGTGTCCCTTCTGATATCAATGCTACTGATTTTCGTAATCTTGTTGGACACCTTTCATCCTCATGTGCCCTATCTTTCAAACCCACCGACATACCCGCGGTTGAGCCAGATCACACCCTTCCACTTCGCATAGCCATCATGGTATCCAATTTTGCCGTGAAAAGAGTAATGATAGATAATGGATCAGCCTTGAACATTTGCACCCTAAAATTCATAAAACAAGCTGGGTATACTGAGGCAGATATGATCAGTGAGGTTATCACCATCAAAGCTTATGACAACTTGGAAAGGACCACAGAAGGGACTATTTTGCTACCAATCAAGGTTGGGCCAGTCATTCAAGAGACAGTTTGCCATGTTGTTGATCTAAACCTACCATTTAACATCCTCCTCGGTCACCCATGGATTCATGCTATGAAGGCCGTTCCATCCACCTACCATCAGTGCATCAAATTTCAGCATCAAGGCACTGAGGTAACCATCCATGCCGATCCAGAACCCTTTGCTTACTGCAATGCAGTTGAAGCTTCATATACAAACCATTGCCCTAGAATAGACATCGGCACAGCCATCGCCAGCTCATCCCACACTTGTAATGACGCAAAAACCATCCTTGCCTCTACCCTATCTACTATAAAGATCAACAGCAAAGGATGTGTAGAATATAGTCTATCAGATGCATTTGCTGTCGGAGCAATCCCACTTGATCCACATACCCATGGATGGCCAACATATCACAAAGCTAAGGAGATTCCACCTCCTCGATACAAACAGTTTGGCCCAACCACCTTTGTGTCCTCAAAAACCCCTCTTCATGAGGAGCTCACTCCAGATATCAACAATTGGCTACATAAGGATGCACCTCCAAGAAATCAAGCATGCCTTGATCACTTCAGCCAAAAGTATCCCCAACAACATAAGCTCGTCACTGAAAAATGGAACTATCAAGGAGGTAGACTAGGACCAGAAGAAAGGGGCATGCAATGTCCCATCGAAGCACATGATTGGGAAATAAAGTCAGGTCTTGGCTTTGGCATACCCACAACTGGGGGCACCAACGAGAATGGTCACGCTTTTTCGAACATCCACCGCGACCTTGTTGAAATCAAAGACATTCCTAAGGAAGTTGAAAAGAGAGCCTACGACGATATCCCAGACCAAATCTTCCTAGGAGACTCTGTTCTCCGAGAACTATCCATCCATCTCATTGACCTACCACTTGCTCATCCACAACTCATAGATTGGGACCAACCAAGTGCCATACATATTGATGAGTTCGCATCAGAGGAAGCGCTTCTAAGATTCATGGGAGCTGAAACTCCTCATAAGAAGACAAAGCCAGATTCTGCCTACATCTACAAGCTAGATCCCAAGGGGTATTTTGGAGAAAATCCCCAACCTAGTTTTGATACACCCAAAACTGGAATTAAGGTAAATCTGGGACTAGCTAAGGCAGTGAAGAGAACCCCTCAGCAAGAAAATCTAGAGCCACAAGCAGAACATGAGGATTTAGTATTGCCTCCTCAAGATAATCGACGAGAGGTGTCTTCTATTCTAATAGAGGATAGTAGAGAAGTCAACATTGGTTCTTCAGAGATCCCTAGAATTGTTCACATTGCTGCATCCCTATCACAAGACCAAGCTGACCTCCTCTTTGAGGTTTTACGAGAGAACATTGGCCGATTTGCATGGTCATATCAGGACATGCCAGGACTCGATCCAAAGCTTGTAGTTCATCATCTTGCAGTCGATCCAAAGATCAAGCCCGTCAGACAAAAGCTTATGAAAATGCACCCCAAGGTGGCATTACTAGTCAAAGCTGAACTAGAAAGAATGTTATCTATTAAGGTTATCCGACCTATCGACTACTCAGAATGGATCTCCAACATGGTCCCTGTCACTAAGCCTTCCGGTGACATCAGAATCTGTACTGATTTTAGAGATCTTAACAAAGCTTGTCCAAAGGATGATTTTCCCTTGCCCAACATAGATATGATTGTAGATCTTACAGCTGGACATGAAATCCTGTCCCTTATGGATGGATTTTCTGGGTATAATCAGATCAAGATTGCAGAAGAGGACCAGCATAAGATAGCATTCACTACCCCTTGGGGAACCTTTTGCTACACCATGATGCCTTTTGGCCTAAAGAATGCTGGGGCTACCTATCAAAGAGCTATGACAGCCATTTTCCATGATCTTATCCATAGCATTTTGGAGGATTATGTGGACGATATCCTAGTCAAATCTCACACCTTTATGGATCATCTTGCTGACCTGGAGAAAGTCTTTGATAGGTTGGCCCAATATCATCTCATGCTAAATCCCAAGAAGTGTGTCTTTGGGGTCACATCTGGCAAGCTTCTAGGCTTCATAGTTTCTAAACGAGGTATAGAGATCGACCCCAAAAAGGTCAAGGCTATCTTAAACATGCCTCCTCCCCAGACACTGCGACAGCTTCGCTCTCTTCAGGGAAAACTTCAATCTGTCTGGCGCTTCATCTCCCAACTTGCAGATAAGTGTACACCATTTTCACACTTGCTAAAGAAGAATGAGAACTTCAAGTAGGATCTTTTATGTCAGCGCAGCTTTGATCAGCTCAAGCAGTATCTCACCAATCCCCCTATCTTGGTTCCACCAATTCCTGGTCGTCCCTTGATCTTGTATATATCAGCAACACCTACTGCTCTAGGGGCACTTCTAGCACAACATGATGATTATAGTAGAGAGAGAGCCATCTACTATATTAGTAGAACCCTAGTTGGTTATGAAATCAATTACACTCCTATGGAAAAAGCTTGTTTGGCAGTTGTTTTCTCAACTCAAAAGCTTCGCCACTACATGCTAAGCCATACCATCCAACTAGTCTCCAAGATTGACCCTCTCAAGTATATGCTCTCCAGAACAACACTTACAGGCCGTTTAGCCAAATGGGTTATGCTACTAAGTGAGTTTGACATCCAGTATGTGGATAGAAAGGAAATCAAAGGGCAAGCTATAGCAGATCACCTAGCTGATGCACCTCTAGTAGATGCATATCCTTTGCTCACAGAATTTCCAGATGAGCATATTTGCCTAATTGAAGAACAGCCCCCATGGAAGCTTTATTTTGATGGCTCATACACCTCTCATGGATCAGGGTCAGGAATATTATTAGTTACACCTCAAGGAGATTACATTCCAAAAGCCTTCAAGCTACAATTCCCTAGCACCAACAATATAGCAGAATATGAAGCTCTTGTAGCAGGATTAAAGATAGCTGCAGAATGGAATATCACCGAGTTACAAGTCTTTGGTGATTCCCAACTCATCATCAAACAAGTCTTAAATGAATATCAAACCAAAGATGAAAAGCTATTACCCTACAAAGAGCTAGTTGATCAGCTGACCCAACATTTTACAAAGCTTCAGTTTACACAAGTGCCTCGAATGCAGAACAAGGTAGCAGATGCCATGGCCACTATCGGCTCACTCTTGGAAATTCCCCAAGAAGCTACACAGTATGAGTTTTTAGTTGAGCAGCTCCTCACACCTGCCTATGCGAATGAGGATTCAAACCGTGTTTGTATCTTGGTTGGTCCCCAATCCCCTTGGTACCATGAAATTCATGCTTACCTTAACGATGGTATCATATCCCCTCACCTCACACATACCCAATGCCAGAACCTCATCTGAAAATCATCCCGCTATGTTATCATAGCCAATACCCTATATCGTCGAGGTTATCACGATACTCTCTCTCGATGTTTAGATGAAAATGAGGCCGCAATGGCATTAAAAGAAGTACATTCTAGACTTTGTGGTGCCCACATGAGTGGTATTGTCCTAGCACGAAAAATCCTTAGAGCAGGCTACTATTGGCCTACCATTGAAGAAGACTCTTGTGACTTTGTCAGAAAGTGTCTCCCCTGTCAGCAACATGCAAATCTTGTGCATGCTCCAGCACAGGATCTACAGCCTATTGCACCACCTTGGCCTTTCGCTTGTTGGGGCCTTGATCTAGTTGGAACTATCACCCCTCTCTCATCTGATGGACATAAATGGATAATAACAGCTACAAACTATTTCACTAAGTGGGTGGAAGCAGTCCCCCTAGTCTCAGCTACAGGAGTTCAAGTCTCCAAGTTCATCTTGTACCACATTGTTTGCCGCTTCGGCATACCATCCACCATCTTCACTGACCACGGAGGTAACTTTGAAAATCTCAACATGGAAGAATTATGCACTTCCCTTCGCATCCATCACCGCTTTTCTAGCCCATATTTCCCACAAGGTAATGGCCAGGCAGAGGCAACTAATAAAACCCTCCTCAAAATCCTAAAGAAAGTTGTCAATGATTCCGGCCATGATTGGCACCTTCAAATAAATCTGACTCTATGGGCCTATCGAACTTCCTTCCATACATCCACAGGCACAACTCCATACTCCCTAGTCTATGGTGCCGAAGCGGTATTACCTATAGAAGTTGAACTCCCCTCACTACACATATCTTTGCGAGGACAAATCACAGATGAAGAATACAGAGTAGCTCAACTCACCTAGCTAGATCTCTTAGACGAGAAGAGACAACAAGCGTATGACCATCTCACAGTATATCAAACTCGTCTCAAAAGGAATTTCAACAAGAAGGTGCTCCCACGACACTTTCAGCCAGGTGACATGGTCCTCAAAGAAAATATGAAAGTCCAAGCAGATCGAGAAAAGAAAGGCAAGTTTGAACCTACATGGCTTGGTCCCTATGTGGTTACTGCCTCCTTTGGCTCCGGAGCCTATCAATTATCTACACCAGAAGGAGAACTCTTGAATGATCCCACTAACATCATTCACCTCAAGAAGTTCTATGCTTGAAGATCCTTGGTATACCCAGCTTTTGAAAAAATACAAAAAAAAAATAGTAAAGAGAAATAAGCGTCCAATGGTGAAAACTTGGCAATTCAAGCGCCTTGGATAGGTACCTTGGTAAAAACCTAGTAATTCAGGCGCCTTGTGTGCTAAAGACTAATCCATTATCTATCACTATCCTATCCCTCATCCATCCACCCACCATCCCATAAAACACCTACTTGTTCCCTTGGTGTTCCAATCAAATATCCAAAATCTGATGGAGCTTGTCAATACCTCCTGTACAGCTTGTAAATCTTGTACCAAAGCTTGTATTATACCTTGTAAATCTTGTACCATACCTTGTATATATCCAAATCTTGTCCAAAGCTTGTACCATATTCCATCTTGTAAATAATCTTATACCCTAGCCCGTATCCTATCACATGCACACACAGAATCCCATTTTCCTTAAGCTTTTCACAAACCATCTACCTGTCCACCTATCAACTATTATAGACATCCCATCCTTCACAAAAATTTCCATCTCACAAAAAACCAAAACATGAACAAACTTGTACATTTGTAACATATCTTGGTTTGTCAGCTTATACATCCTCTCTAGCTTAGTATCATTGTATCTATCCGGCTTTCATGTTAGTTCATCCTTGGTCAACATCTTGCACACATTGCACACCTTGGTTAGATATTCCAATGCATCCTTTAGCTAGATCTCCTATCACCGAAGTGTTATCCTTCTTAGTTCAGCTTGCCAAACACATCACTCATCCAAATCCATCAGCTTAGGTGCTCTCTGATAGATTTTTGTAGGATATAGCTTTCCTCATGTCTGATCTTGGTCCGTTAGTACCTCGTCTTACCCATCTCGTTGGCAAATAGTTCTCTTTTGGATTTTCACTTTCTTTTGATTTAGGATCTTCCCTTTTGGGTCTTGAAATATCTTTTCCAAGCAATCTCCTTGTTCCCTCCTCAAGGTTGCCATGATCTTCCATATCATGGTATGCTGCGAATGGGGCAATTAGAGCGTAAGGTCTTGATCAGGTCTTTTGCTTTTTTTCTTTTTCTACTTGTGGGTTACCTAGTGTCATTTCCACGCTGCCTCCTCTGGGATTCATGTGTGATACTGGGGCAATCCTTGTGTGTTTGTTTTGAGTCAGTTCGTCAGTCCTCTGGATGGTTGGTGAAAAGGCCTTGATGTTCTTGGTAACCTTGGCAATTAACCAATAGTCCTATAGCAAATCTAGTGCTCAACTACATGGTGGTACTTCTCTTTGAAGTATCCCCCCACTCAAAAAGCTTCAATGGATTCCTTTTATAGCGCTCCGCTCCTCCATCTCCCCCCCCCAATCTTGGAAAGTCTTAAGCTTGCTTTACTATTGTGCCTTTGATTTCCCTTTATCATTCTCCCATAGTGAGAGTTTGAGCTAATTCAGCCCCTTCTCTTCGCCAACCAGTGTCTCAGCTCATCTCAATTTCTTGTACTTTTCAAGAAGTCGTCAAGCCTCATTTCTCTCCCCGCCGCCTTCTTGAGGGGGCATCATCTAAGTCTATTCTCTCCTCTTCTTATCCAAGACTGGGGCAACATTGTTGCTAAAACATCTTCCTCATGTTGCCTTCATTCAAACTTCTTTGAAATAGTGTTGTCTCGACACTATGTCAAAGAGGGGCAAAATGTAGACACCTAAATTTGATTACACTACTTTGGTAATCTAATTTAGCCATCTCTAAAGGCATCATTAATTAAATTCTTATTTAATTAATCCTTTGTCATCCCCTAGTTGATTAATTTAATTAATCATCTATAGTCCTAATTGATAAATCAAATAATCTATTATTTATCAATTAAATCCTTTTCTCCTATCTAATTCCAAAAATCCCCATTTATTAAATAAATCTATTTGATAAATGAAATCCTCAAATTCAAAAAAACCCTAACCTATCTCTAATCCTCCATTTAGCCTAATCCACCCCATCCACCCATACTAACCAAGCTTAGCCACTAACTCACCCACCCTCATTAATGCCATCCACTTGCACATCTCTAACATCCCTAATCTAATCCTAAACCCAAGCCTAATCCACCCCCTAATGTTGTCACATTCCTTAAACAAGTTTAAGACTTTCCTAATCCAAACCAAAGTCTCCCCTCAAAAAAGCCCAACCACTAAGTCATGAGTGCTCTTACAAAACATAAAGACTCTTACAAGCCCACTCATGACTCTTACACCCATCTTCCACACTCTTCCCTCTTCCACACTCATTCCTCTTACATCCCTCTTACATACTCAACCCCACTCATCATGCCTTTAACCAACCCTTTACCCTACCCTCTCACACTCATCCTCCTTGTGACAAGTGTCACCTTCCCATTGGTGCTAAAAAAGCACAATCCATGTGCTCTCCTTTGAGTGCATCCTAGCCCTCCTTAAGCCTTCATCCATCCTTGCATCTAAGCCCTCCATCCCTCTACCCCTTAGCCTATAAATTGAATCCCATCCCAAGCCATTTCATCAACAATCTTTGAGCTAAAGTTACCATGCTATTTTGAGAACCAAAGCCATCAACCATACCCTTATAATGCCAAATTGAGAGCTCACAAAGCTACCAATTTGCCATTACCCATCTCCATTGAAGCAGCTTTTGAGCATCTTGAGCATACATCCACAACAAAAGGACACATCTATAGAATCAAGAAAGCATGGAGTGTTTTCTCTTGTGAGGTTTGCACTTCTTATTTTCTTTCTTAGTCTAAGCATATATGTGAATTTAGTTTTTGGTTTGTGAATGTTTACTTTATTTGTTAATGTTCTTTGCATACTGATTCTAGTTCTACAGATAGTTCCTATGATAGGGACTTCTCTAGAATCAATACCTCTACATATACCTTTTTAAGTATCTACCTTTAGACCTAAAGCTTCCATGACTTTAAAAGGCATGATGGTGTTAGATGCTCCATAATCTATCATCTAGTTCTTTAGGGTTTTTCCTTTTATGATCAAACTGAGAAAAAATGGATCAATATCTTGTATGTAGGCTACTGATGAATCATCCAAAAAAAATTATGGGATTTGTGATATACTATCATTATCTTCTACCACTACTTTGGTTTGCTAAATGGTACTTGGTTCAACCATATTACTATTATTTCTGATCCCACCCAACCATGATAAGGCCTTACTCTTGTGCTCCTTAATTCTAAATAATTTAGACAAATGTACTTTGACAGTAATTTTATAAATACATAGATATCATATCAATAGGTTCAGACATAGTAGGCTTTGCAAGCATACCTAGAGTGGAAGTCCTTTGAATAGCAGGCACTACGATCTATTTGGCTAAATTAGATGCTAAATTCTTTTCTTGCACTATTGTTCTAGGGGTATCACTTGTTTGAAATTGCACTTTATTTTTAGGATCCCACTTCTTGACTTTACTATCTTTGGCCTTTGCTATCTCATTATGAGTTTTCTTGCTCTCATCCTTCATCTTGTGTGTAATATCCTTGATGAATATACTAGAAGATTTGCCAACATCATTTCTAGTTGTCCTATTCTTTAGGTCATAGTTACCGTGCACTTGAGAAATCATTTTTGTAGTGGTTTTTTCAATCTCCTCTTTTGAAGCCATTCTTAAGTTTATATTATCAACATTTGAGGATACATAACATACCTTATCTTTATCATAATTTTCATCATCTAAGAATACTTATTGATGATGTAGCTAGTATTGAATTCCCTAACTAGTAACATCATCCTCATGTTCCTCAAAATTAGAATCTACACAATCATCAAACAAGCCTACCATATTAAAACTTACATCATCATGGCTCTTTTCTTCTTCTTCTTCATGTTGTGTACTTTGATTTGAAGAAAATGCCTGAGCAATTGCACAATAATTTGCAAAGTGAGGTGATTAATATATGATGCACCATGGTACATCATCATTCATATTAATAGAGATTCTCTATAAAGGATCTGGTGTACCCTTATCATTTGAATTCTAGGTTTGGTTGGGAATTGGTTTACCATCCTTCCATTGAGTGCTATAGGGGTAATTCTACATTCTTGGCTATCTATTGAAATGGTTATTATTTGATAGGGCCTTCTCACCAACATTGGGTTTGTTTGAATTGAAAGTTGATGGATTCATTTTTTTTAATAACTCCAATACTTGACCTATTGAGGGTTCTTTAGGCTTTTTTCCTATTGGAACGTTATCATTTTCTTTCTTGTTATTCTTGGGATTGAACAACTTTAGGTCATCCCTTCTCCCTAATTTACTAGATGCTTTTCTATTATTGTCAATATTTACTACAATTGTGAAGGCATCCCTTAAAGTTTTAGGCTCTTTATCTCTCAACTGATATGCCATCTTGCTATCAAAAGCATTGAAGTATGTTGTGAGGCAAACATGTTCATTCAACTTCATAAACTAAAATGACTTGTACATTCCTTTTTGGAATCTTACACTAAAATTAAATGTAGATTCATTAGGGTTCTTCTTAATATTATTGAAATCATTCAATATAAAACCAAAATTAGTATTGCCACCATATTGTTCTTTGAACAAATTTACCATATCAGTCCAAGAACTAATGCAATCATCTGGTAATCTCCTAAACCAATCCCTGACATCTTCTATTAATGAATGCACAAATAGTTTCATCACCACATCTTCATGCGAAACTTCAAAGTCATTCAACATGTCTAAAAAGACTCTCAAGTGTTCCTTTCTGGTGATAGCATTGTTTCCAGAGAATTTAACAACTTTATCTCTTAGATCAAAAGATATGGGATAAGGGAAACTAGGAATCCCTAAAAATGATATTTTTCTAATTTTTTCCATATATATAGGCTTCTTTTTAAAACAAATAGCATTTGATGAGCTTTCTATATTGGCCTAATTTTGAGGAATATTAGCTTGAGATTGTTGTATTTGGACAATAGGGATCAGAATACTAGTAGTGGATAATGACACAGGTGCAGATTGGGACATTGTCTAACTAGATATTTCTAGTCCACATGTAGGAATAGAAGTTGTAGTTTGGGTAGACAAGTTGGGCCAAGAGGCTAAAGTAGAGCTAGATTTGATGAACTGAATCTTTCTCCTAGTTTCTACTGCTTGAGCTTCATTCTCAACCTTCCCAAGTTCTTTTGGTAGATCCTCTTCCTCTTTTCTATCCTTTTCAAGATCAAGGTCAAGTTTAGACATGGGAGGATTTATGAATTTTCTTAATGTAGCTTGGGGTTCATTTATTTGAATTCTTATAGATTTTTCCTTTCCTTTATCAATGGGTTTTACAGTAGGTTCTACTAGATTTGCTTGGATAGGCTTGTAGGGTTGGACTTGAGAAATGACAGGTTCTTGTCTTTGGCTCATGAGTTTTTCTGATTCTAGAAATTTAGACCTTAAACTATCTATATCCCAAAAAACATTAGCATGAAGGAATGAGGTCCTTCCTTCCAACTTCTTTTTCTATTCCTTCAAATTAGCCATCCTTCTAAGTAGGTTATCTCTTTCAATAAAAGCATTAATAGTGGATTTCTCTCTTTCCTTCTCCAAATAGATATGTTTGGCCTCCTCTTCTGCAACCCATTTCTTTAGAACTTCTATTTCTAAATATACTTCCTTAGGGTCTATAGAAGTGGCCTCTAAATTAGTAGGTTCATCAAGATCTTTAAGATTAGGCTCCATACATGGAACTATTCTAGGATCTTTTATGACATTCCCATATCCTAGCCTATGTTTCATATCTGATCTATGAAATGTATCTCCAATTGAGGAAACATTCTTATCATTATAAACTTGGTCTTATTACAATGGAGTACTAAATTTCCCCCCAAAAACCTTGTAGTTTCTGACTAAGAACTAAATGAAGAAGCCTCCCTTCCTACCACTGGTTGGTGTTCAAGATATACTGATCTATTACTTCTAGGTTTCTAGGTGGGATTCATATCCATGTTCCTTTTGCATTGATTTTTCCTACCACCTTGGGGTAAATCAATATATAAGGGTACATTAGGATTGGCCCTTGTGTAAGCTCTTGTATTCTTCCTTTTATCATCCATTGAAGAGAATGTCTTGTTAAATAAGCACTAGCTTCAAAACCTTGACTAAGTTACCTCCCTAATTTAGGGAAAATATGATAGTAAGATAGCTTTAGAGTTTAAAGGAAAAAGTACAAGAAAATAGCAAATAACTTTATAACATAAGGGTCCAGTCATAAAAAACACATGACTACAATTCTTGCTTGATGGGTAAGACAATTCATAAAGGCTATATATGTTATTGTAAGAATGTAGTACTTGTGGTCTTTTGTCCTTTCTTTAAATTCTCCACCACCACTAGGAGAAATACTAAAATTCTTGGACATACACATATACACATGTGCTTTAAGAAACTCCCCAACAGAGTCACCATTTTGTTGGCGTTTATCAACTATCAAGTAACAAAATACTCAAAACCAAGATAATGAATGATAAGCTACTTCCTATAAACAATTGAATGTGTTTCTTATCTAGACCCAACTGCAACAAAATCATTATAGATTTCCTACTCTTTAGGCTATGTAGAACCAAGTTGGGTATACCTGAGGGATAGTTCAAAGAAATGAATACTAATGAGCAAGAATCTCTTAGTTTCATTTTTATTCTCATCTATTATCTTTGATACATACATAGTTTTCTCATTCTATGACACTTTAAGATAATACACATCCCTTAAAAGTAGATTTGGTCAATATTCTTCTTAGGTTTACACATAGTTCCAGCCGCAGTAGCTAACTACAACTCAAAAGTTAAGTGTAAAAAAGTGTTGACCAACATTGATAATTCTTTTGAACAGTAAATTAAAATGGACTTTTAATTTGAGGTTGATGCTTGCCTATGATTTCTTCACATATGGATTGAATTTAATAGATTAGTGCCTCGTCTATTGGGATCTAGAGTCCATTGAATTCCTAGATCTGATTGATTGCTTTACAACCAACATTATCAACAATTCTTACTAAAAATTGTACTTATAAACATCCTTCTTATTACCATGGAGACCCTAACAATACCAATAAAGCATTTATTTAGTTCATTGAACTAATAACAATGGTGAATTTATATACAATTTGATTCAGCCACATTCAACAAGATAAGTTTTTCTTATACAACTTCAAAATAACTAGGTAAAAGAAATGCAGACAAGATTTAGCCAAAAAATATGTGGTGATAGTTCATCTTTATATTAATTTCATTCTTTAAAAAATTGTATAAAATTTAACAACACTTAGAATGACTCAAGACAAAACATCTGAATCCTATCAAATTAATGTATTCTCATAAACTTGCAAAGAAAATATATGAAAAAGTATTCAGCAAAAAGGTTGGACTAAATAGACTTAGTAAAGACTAAGAAAGAAAATAATTTAGACCCTTTCTCTAGCCTTGGAATCTCACCTATAAAGGGTGAGATGTAACAAGCTTCAGGCTTAGAGAAAATGACAGCTATCCATTAAGACAAAAAATATTTACATTTTAATCTCATAAAAGACAAAATTGTGTGTAACAAAAAAACCTTTCATCATAATATTCCTATATATAGCCTCCACTTCTGTTACATTTTTAGATGCTACAAATTCCATGATTGACCTTTTTCTATTCTGAATCCTCAATATATATAGCTATTAGGTTCACCAATGATGTGTTAGGCACTGATTCCTACAAATTTACCTCAACTCTAGCATTTCCACTTGAATCATCATGTAATATCAAGGTGATAGTTATACCTAGTTTTATTTTTGCCACATAATCCATCTGGCCCACAATACTTTCCATTTGAGATGGTTTCCCTTCTTTGTATTCTTCTTTCCTCTAATCTATCAAAGATGCATTAATGATCCATATTTCATCTTGATCCATCTTATCATCATCACTTTCAACTTCTTTCCACTATGCATTAGAAGCAATAACTTCCATCTACTTGTCAAAAAGTGTGTCATTTGGTTAGTTAAACTGGAAAATATCATTTTGCTTCTTGATCACATACTCAACCTCTTTATCAATATCAACAAAATCTTGTATTAAAGAATCAAAGAATAATTGGACCTTCACCATTTCTTTTGTGTTTTTTTCCCACCATGCATGTCATGTTTCATTAATGAATTTATTCATTCTCAAAAAAAATAAATCATACAATTTTTTGGCCCATTCATCTTGATTCTTTAGTTTATTCTTCTTATCCAAAGCAAGTGCGAATAAATCAAATTTCTTACTTTTATACTTATCCAAGTAGGTAACAATTCTACTTTGTAGGTCAACTCTTCTATCATCAAATTTTAGAAGATCATTCGCAACATCATAAGTTTTTTCAATATGGTCATGTGAAGATCTTATAATAGTATAACACAACAATGTAACCTCTTTTCTTCTCTTGCTCCACTTATTGACAATGGGTATCAAATTCTCATCACTTGCTTTTATTTCCTCCCATATGTTTATTACCTTTGATAATTGATCATAGAATAATAGCCATTCAATTTTTCAACCAAATACATGAGAGCCTGTCTCATTTTGTCTTCATACTATGCATTCAATTTTACATGTAATGCCCACAGTTAACTTTTCTCTTCTTCAAAATCTTCAGCTATATAATACTGTGGTCTCTGTGTTGTATCAAGAATCTCAATAAGGGGAGTGGATTTAAAAGGTTTCACTGGTGGGCCAGGGTATGTGATCATTGGCCTAGAAGATTGTCCCTTCATTTTATTTTAGAGTTCAATTCTTTTTTGAACTTCTCTATTGTAAACCTCCAAAACTTTCTCATACTTACCCTATAACTCCAACCTTTCCTTCTCATCTCTCTCTGCAGTGGCCAAAGCTAGGTGAGATGTACCAACATTCAGATATGTGGCCTTCACATTGGTTGTATCTATCACTCTCTTTACAATTATATTTCCCATTAATCTAGTGTCATCTAACTATGAGAAAATAGTCTTAGATCATTTCCTTATTGACCAAATGACTAAGGTAGCATGGTCTTCACTAAAGGTGGCACCTTTTACTTCTTTCTTATTCTAGTCCTGTATGTTTAGTTTATTAGAAACAAAATTAAAAACTAGAGAATATTCTATATCCCAATTGGGTAGTAGTAGAATATTAGATGCTTTTACCATCTATCTCCCCTCTTTATGGGTAATATTTTGGAATTCTTGCATCATTTCTTCTTTCATTTGATTCTATATGGCTACCTCCTCCATTTTTAGATGCTTTGTTCTTAACTTATTATGTCTTCCCTCAAATTTTCCCATATTTTCTCTCAATGCAAATTTATAGAAGGCTCTTGTTCTAACAAAACTATCATCACAAAAAAATTCATGACCGAACTACTCAATTATAAGATCTAGCTCTTTTCCTCTATAATCTACTACTATCAAATCAAGGCTTGGCATTGAAGGTTCTTGAGGACTTCCATCTTCTATAACTACCTAGGTAAAAAATACTTCCCCTTGGGAGCCCATCTATTCAACTTGCTCTCCAGTGAGCTTCTACTCTCCAATCTACAAAGGGGATTAGGTAGGCAAATATTCCTCAATGTATGGACCTTGTTCTTTTTTAAATTTTTGCCTCTTGGGTGAGGGCTCATCAGTTCTCTCTTCCAAGACAACACTAGTTAATTATATTATTTTCTTTCCTTTGTCCATAGAGGTCTTCTTATTTTGGATCACATTGTAGCCTAGTGTTTTTTTGGACAATTAATTGTCCTTCTCCAACATTGGGAGTGAATGCCAACCTTCTCATAACCTCTCTAGCTTTATCAGGATAGGCATTAATGAAGAATTATTTCTTCTCATCCATTGTTTCCATTATCTTAGGAGAAGTTATCTTGAGTTTATTTATTTAATTTGCATCTATTTTTTGCATTATCCAGAGGCTCATAATCCTTGTAAAAACAATGAATAAATTCCAAAACTCTTGAGAAAACCCTCCACTTTTCCTTTGTGGTCTCTTGATCCTACAAAGAAAACTCATTCCTTATTATATCCTCAGGATAATAAGGCTCATGTTTTATGGAACCAGGCTTAGCTCTAAATCTATAAACCAAATCATAGAATCCATCAGTGTCACAAAAATAGGGATGAGATACAACCATCTTATACTAGTCTAGTAATTTGTATGAAAACAACCAACCGCCCTTTGTGATTACAAAATGGTGGACTATAGTAAAAGTTGGGAAAATTGTGCCTCTTTGTCTTCTTACCAATTATTTTTCCTCCAATCCCCCTAGCTACCACAATATCCTAGCTATCCCTACTTTTAGAGGCACCTGGTAGGGAAATACTATTGGAAATATTCAAGACTATGCTAGGTTACTAAGAGGGGAGGGGAAAATCAATAATCACTAAAACTTTATCAAATTCAGCACTTTATGGCAATATATCCTTTATCATTTATTGATGTAATTGCAAGCATTAGAAACTAAAAATGTAAAACATTCATAATACTTGAACACAATAATTTGGAAATCAAAATTAGAATCCTACTAATGTTTATAGGAGCAACATTACATTTCAAAATCCTAAGAAGAAGTTCATGGGTCACTACCACAATTGTACAAAGAAAGGAAATCAAGCACATGAATGCAAAACCAAGACCATTAGCATGCAAAGATTTGAAGGATATTTCTATGACTATTTGACGTATAAACATAGAGTATATTTGTGTACATCTAAGCCCAAGTGGTCATCAAACAAGAAGACTAAGGTAAATCACAATGGAAACTCTTATAATTGGGATTATAATAGTAGGTATAGTTATCACTACTATCAAGAGTATGGACATGTTCCTAAGGATTGCATAAGAACACATTTTGGAAGTGATTACAATAGATGTTTAAGTTAGAATACATGTTTTAGTTTCTTAAAGACTAGTCACAAGAGAAGAAATTGTCCAAAAAAGTCAAAGGCACCAAGCAATGAATTCAACATAGGAAAATAAAAGGAACATGTTGAAGAAATCAAAGTGCAGATGAAAAAAACATGAAAGAATAAGGAATATTGTAGTACATCAAGTACATATGGGATCACTTTACCCAATGGGTCAAGTGATCACACCATCTCCAATTAAGTAATTAAGAGGTATGTGTGGGACTAATTTTTAAATAATATGCCATACATTAGTTCCAAGATTTAGTTCTAAAAATATTATATATGCATATAGAAAGATGCAAAATGTTGTTTAGAACCTGGAAGAAATTTTTAAGTTTTTTCCAGTTTTCATGTTTTTGTTGAGCATGAAAAGTTTCACTTAAGCTGCCAAGTGAAATCTAGTTGATGTTGAGCTATCATAGGTGATAGTTATGGTCAAGCTCATAGTAGTTGCTAAGCATGAAAAAAATTACATGGAAGTTGAGTGAGTTGAAATTATTATTGAACTTGAGCTTATAGTTGTGTAAGCACTGAGCATTAATTGTGAAGTTTTAAGGGCTATATGATCAAATTTTAATTTTTTTGACACCATTAAAATTTGAAGAGAGCATGAAGAACTTAAGGAGAATTGAACAGATCATTCTAACCATTTGCAAACTAGATTCAACCACTATTTGACACCATTCAATAGATTTTTAAATGCATTTATCATGTGCCAAGCTATAGTATTTAAATTTGTATAAACCCTACGTAATTGCTATGTCATCTAGTTCTTATATAGCTAAGGTTAAAGAGGGAAAGGAAGTTTTTAATGTTCATTAACTAGTAATGAGATCAGACAATTGAGCTTTAGTGAAATTTATGATATTACATACAAGCAAGACCCATCTAGTGCACTATCGATGATACCACAACATGTTTTAATGATTCAAGATGTAAGATGTTGTTACACATGTAAGGTGGGTAGCATAGGTGACATGTAGATCATAGACCTATATGGAAAATTATGTGAAAATGGAATATTGAAGGAGGAATATAATATTGTAGGAAAAAAAGGGTTAACTCATGCCCTAGATTTCCCCAATATTTCTAAGATAGTGTAGATAAAGATTATTTTGAGCAAGATTCAAGAAAACTTTGTGTAGTTAGAGTATGGACCTATCAAGATAACCAAGACAATTATACAATGGGTAATAGGGTATACAACCCTAGATAGATATAAGACCATGATAAGTGATGGAAAAGAGGTTATTGAGAAAAACATAGGAGTAGTGTTGAATAAGAAATAAATTCCAATTGACACCATCATAGATCCCCTAATTGGTTTTTTTCCTAAGGATAATTGCACCCCAATTCTTTCAATCGAATAGGTTGAACAATATACCTTGTATGTTTGTTGATGTAGGCTACAACATAGTCAAGAAGGATCATTGTTATGACCTTGCTGAGTTATAGTTATAATAGTTATTAGAAAACTTGGGATCCATAAGGAAAATCAAGAGTGTACTGTACAAGTTTGGTTCAATAGTTCTTTGTGTATTTTTCTATGTGCAGGAAACATTTCCTTCTTTTGTTTAAGTTGTGTGGAAGGAAAATAGATCTATTGTAGTGTAGATATGTAAATACATTGAGAAACTTGGAGAAATTTTTGAGTTTATAATGGCTAGCTAATTTGAAGGTTTTAAGAATTTAATGAAAAAAAATGAGGATACCAATGTTACTAGTTGAGAAGCATTTCAATGATGTTTTCTTTCTCTTTGATATTGACTTCACATATGTTCAAGCTATAGTTCCAAGGGTAAGATCACTAAAGCCTCTAGGTTATGAGATAAATGTGGATGAGGCATTTGAAAAAATTACTACTTTATTGTAAAAAGAAGTAGATAAGAAGGCTATAGCCTTTGGTAAGTATGATGTAGCCAAGTCAAAGATAACTATGGACTTAAAGACAACCTTTGCAATAAAGAAGAAGAAAAAAAATGTTAAGAAGCTCAAAGAATTTTTTTGTGAAGGGGTAGAAGAAGATGAAGAAGAAGATGGTAATGAATATGATGATGATGAAGAAGGTGAAGATGTACCTACCCAAGCACCACTAGCCATTACTCAAGGTTAAGGAGAAGTCAACAGTAGAGAGGAAGTGAAAATTAAAGAAGGTGTTGAGGGAGAAGAAGCAAATGAAGCATTTGTGGCCAAAGAGAAGAAGAAGAGAAAAGCTAAACCTCCAGTAATTAGAAAACCAAAGAAGGTTGTAAAACCTACACAACCTAATCCTACAATTGCTTCTACCAGCACCAATATAAGAGCTATTGCTAAGAAGGTTCAAGAAGTGCAAAGGCCAAAAGGAAACAGAACAAAGAAAATTACACAAGAAGCTGAGTCTAAGAAGAGACAAAGGAGAAAGTACATTGGTCCAACTAAATTAGATGAGGAGAGGCAAAAATCTAATGAAAACAACCAATTATAAGTGGTAAGTCACAATCCTTCTTCTAATTTGTAAAACTTGTGTGAGAATATCTAGAACAACACTAAATTATCTAGATTCACACATGTTGAGTTTGAAAAACTTGCAAAGATTGAGATGAACCAAGTGGAAGAGTCAATATATGTCATAATGGCAACATTGAAGAAGACTCCAATTGAGCTTACCAACTCTATACCTAAGAGTCTATATGATAGATTTGAGAAAAAAATGGTAGTTTAGTGTCAAAACAGACAAGAAAATGAGAGAGACTACACTAGGAAGTGTGATGTTAGAATTGGATAAGGCCACAATGTCAAAGGACATTAAGAATTACACATGGATATTTACTCCTAAATATAGGGCATTAAGTATTTTGCAAAATGACATTAAAAATGTTGTTCAAAAATCCACTTAGATATGGAAATCAATATATGGACTAACAACACCTAAGAGAATTGAGCAAACACCTATTGAGGTAGCTGAAGAAAAAGGTGAGAAAGAAGTAACTGAGGTTACTAAAGATGAAACTAAAAAAGATGCACATGTGGAAGGCATTGAGAAGAATCATATACACAAGAAACAATTGAAGTTGAGCAACAAATAGAGAAACATATATTAGATATACTAGTGTTAAGTACCAGTCCACAACATGTGATAGATGTAGATATAAATAGATTAAAGATCAAGGATGTTTCCACTATTGTAGTTCAGAACATCAATCCCCTAATAGAAGAGAATTTGAAGAAGATATTTGTAGATACCACCACTAAGGCACAACCATGAAGTTATCCTATATTGGTGAGTGTAGATGAAATTGAGAAGGAAAAAATGATATATGTAGAGGAGGAAACCCAAGACATATCTAAAACCCCTTAGTTTACTATGGTACAACCTACAATGCCCATTGTAGTGTACTAAAGGAAAGAGATGACAATGGAAAATATCAGCACAATGGTACAAAATGTGTCAATACAATAAGTTTCTATAGAAGCATTGAAAGGGACACAAGCTCAAATAGGTCAGGAAGATACTTCTATACCTATAACATAAATTCAAGGTGCATCTGACATTGACAAGCAACAAAAGGATAGGATTGAAGAGTTAGTGTTTACTACCAAGGCTGAGGAATAATTAGCAATATAATAACTAGTTACTTTGTTAGAAAAGGATACTCCTCCAATTGAAGCTCTTCATAGGCTAAGTGTAGAAGCTACACCACTGTAGTTATCAAGGCTTAGTCCTAGCACATCCAAGGTGGATGAAGTTACATCATTTGGTGATGTCAACTTAGATGAGGTGATTGTTTTTCCAAAGTTTGATCTTGCGACAATCACTATCAAACATATGAGCATACTTTAGGATGTTCTTACATGAAAAAAGCAATAAGGACTACTTAGAAGGGAGGATAGGTAGAAGAAAGCATTGAAAGATATCAAGCTTGA
The DNA here is from genome assembly GCA_028749045.1 of Cupressus sempervirens. Classification (NCBI taxonomy): domain Eukaryota; kingdom Viridiplantae; phylum Streptophyta; class Pinopsida; order Cupressales; family Cupressaceae; genus Cupressus; species Cupressus sempervirens. Next base: position 185,736,610 of record CM053790.1, read on the forward strand.
TGGATTTAGGCTACTTGCACCTGAATAAGACAAGCCTATTGTTGGTGTTTATCAACTATTAAGTAACAAAATACTCAATACCAAGATAATGAAAGCACAAATAATCTAAGGATCAACTACTTCCTATAAACAATTGAATGTGTTTCTTGTTTGGAGTGAAATCAAGATAGATTTCCTACTCTTTAGGCTTTGTAGAACCAAGATGGGAATACTTGAAGGATGGCTCAAAGAAATGAATACTAATGAGCAAGAATCTCTTAGTTTTATACTAATTCTTGTCTCCTATCATTGACACATACATAGTTTGCTCATTTTGTGACACTTTAAGATAATAGATATCCCTTAAAAGAAGATTTGGTCACTATTCTTCTTAGCCTTACATATAGTTCTAGCCAAAGTAGCTAACTACAACTCAGAATTTAAGTGTAAACAAGTGCTAACCAACATTGATAATTCTTTTGAACATTAAAGTAAAATTGAATTTTAATTTGAGGTAGATGCTTGCCTATGATTTCTTCACATACGGATTGAATTTATTAGATTAATGCCTTATAACCAGTGACCGAATCAGTGACTAAATTAGTAAACACTTAAACTTGATCAAATTCAACACTTTATAGCAATATATCTTTTATCATTTATTGATCTAATTTCCTACATTAGAAACTGAAAATATAAAACATTCATAACACTTGAACACAATAATTTGGTGGCCTAGAAAACTTCCAAATAGAAAGTAAAATTGGGGTGTGGATGATACCCATAAAAATTCAATACTATAGCATAAAGCTGGCCTATTAAGGCTTGCATTGATCACTTCTAATGATCTACCCTATTAGGAGTAATTAGGACTACTAGGTCCATCTTGTTGAAGGATTAACAAACACACAATAAAATATGCACTCTATTAAGAGATTTAAGAAAGATTGATAGTCTACCTTGTTAAAGGATTTAGACTGATTCACATGTTAGAATGAAATAGTAGATCTCTAACTTACAATTGAATTGCTAATAGAGATTCCTTGATAGTACTAATCACCTTTTGTGATGGATATGTCTCTGCTGCTCCTTTTTTGATATGGCCTTCAATATATAATTTGTTTGTTGCTTGATCTTATTTGCATTCTTACACACTTATGTTCATGAATTACATATTCACACACTCACATTGGATATGATACAATACATTACATATATACCAATGCAATTTACATAATTACAAAGTCGTCCAATATACAAATTAACACCAATATTACAAAGTTGGCTCATATGAAGAAACTCAAGTTCTAGGGACTGACTTGGTGAATTTTTGATACTTAATGTCCACTATTATTACTCAACATCATCATGCACTTGGAAGAAGTAGAAGCTTAGTCCATACTAATCACCTCAAAGTAGTCTTGAACTTGGTCTGCACTAGCAACTCAGTAGATATTGTGTCACTTTTCATAAACTAAATCACTTGCTAAACACTAATCATCATATAGCTTAGTTAACACTAGCTTCACATCACATGAACTCCTAGCTCAGTAGAAATTGCAAAGCTTAGTAACCATTGAAGTGCTTGGGTTGAACTACTACACTTCACACTACCTGATTCTGCTTGATTTGAACTATTGCACTTCATACTAACTGAATTCTCTTGGTAGCCATTGGAATGCTTAGTGGCCACTGGAATTATTCCAAGAGATTCGGTAGCAACTATAGAGCTTGATGGATACTGAATTACATGGTAAACATTGTAGACTATTCAATGAGCTTAGAAGCCATACAAAATTTGAATAAGTGTGAGTCACTAATAACAAACTTGACTGATATGTCAACAATCTCCCCCTTTGGCATTAGTGACAAAAACACCTATTAGCCAAAACTTATATAGATTACCATGTGATACTAGCTTGGAGGGTATACTATTTTGAAATTTTTCAAAAAATTTCTTTGTAAGTATATACAGTATACTATACAACATATTTGCAAAATTTCCCTTTCCTGCATACATTTTCTTCCTTTGCATAATTCTCCCCCATACAATATACATAGTCTCTCTCCCTTTTTGACAATAATGCCAAATATTTATTCAAAATTTATTTACATCAAGACACCAAAATGAGATAGAAACTTAGAATGTACCTTAAGAATAAGTGTTAGAGTTTTATCCCAATTTTCTAGTAAAATCTTGCATGTATGGAGAGAAATTTGCACTTCTATAGAGAGTTCTATCATGTGATCTACAATAGGGAAATTGTTGTCATGGATCAAGGTTTTTGAATAAAAAATATGTTTTTGCATTGTATCCATGATAGGAAGGATCATATTTTGAATATCTATCAATGTAGATGGGATCCTTGCTTCATATCTCAACAAATCTGCCTACATCTCTGACATAAATCTAATCTTAACATTGAGGAAAGCTTGACTTGTTGAATGGAAATTTTCTAAGCAATGTGCTCAAGCACTTTATTGTAAAATTTCTTTTATGCTTTCTAGATTAACTTATCTTGACCACTAGATTCCTCATGAAACTTTTGGAACACCTCTTCTAATTGCAATAAAATAGGTTGAGAAGAATCTATCTCAATACCTATTTCCTCAAACAAAATGTTCTTGGCATCATTAATAATTTTATATTCCCTATCTCTTTCTTCTCTTAATTTCTTCTACTTTTCCTTCTATTGGAGGATTTAACTAGCTATATGCATTTGATCCATACTAAGATTATCAAATTCCCATTTGGGAATTTCTATTTTCTTGTCTAGGTCTATATCCTCTCCTATCTCCTTTCCTTTACTCAAAAATCTTTTTTTCCTTATACTTAATACCTTTGTATCTAGGATGGAAATAATTATGGATATAATAGGACTTGCTATAAAAATTTATATAGTACCAACTGATGGAAAACTAATAGGAATGCTTGTTAAATCCAAAACTAAAGAAGTCATAAATGAAGTAGACAAAATTATAGTATTCAAAACTGAAGTACTTACTGCTAAAGAGTTAAAAATTGTAGAAGCCACTATATCCATTGCTGATGATTGCAACTTAGGAGTTGAAGAAGAGGGAGGATGTAGCTTGGTAGATGAAGTGGTAGACACTTCTCTTAATGATGTGTTGAGCTATAGGGGACTAAAGAGTGATTGGACATTTGAAGTACTTGTAGTTATCACAATCAAACTTGTTGGACCTATCTTTGAGCTTGATGTAGTTGCTAGTTTGCTTGAAGAGTGAGGAAGTGAGGCAATGACTATTGCTGCTATCTTCATAGGGTTAGTCTCCTCATCATCTTCTTTTTTTTCCTCGATAGCTTATTCCTCTTTATCTTCAACTTCCTCATTATCAAAATGTGTGGGCATAGTATAAGTTTCTTCTTCCTCATCATCACTATCGTCATCCTTAACATCTACTAGGAAGTCACTATATTTATGAAAATGATAAACATTATTCCACATAATTGTGGCATTCTTAACCACATGCTCTATATCTTTGATCAAAATTAAACAAGTATTAATTCTAAGAGTCATCTTATCTTCAGTTTTCTTCAAGGACTCTTTTGCCTCAGCATCTTTCATGCTAGGTAGCAACTGCCTCAAGGTTTTTGCATAAATATCTTTTTTTGTTTTCATTGGAAAGTCCCATCTTGGATTAATTTTCTCTAATAATTCATTAGAGATTTGGGAGGCTATTTGATCTAGTAAATACTTCCATTTTCCCATTTTGGTTGACACTAGTTCTTCAACCTATTTCTTTTCTACCTTTGATCTTGATTCATACTTCAAGATTTGAATTTGGTTATGCCTGCACCTTCTTCCAATTTTTTCAATTTTTCTTGGAAGGTGGGAGGAGGTTTGCTAAAGAAAATTTCACTACCTTTCTTCCTAGACCTCCTTGTGAAGACCATAGTGGATGGCTTTGGTGGCTAGGTGATGATCACCTTGCTTTTCTTCTTCAAGGGTTCTTTTTTTTTTTAATTCCTCTTCATCCTCCACCTCTTCATCTATATCTTCTCCTTTGACCTCAATTAAAATTAGTGGTGTGCTTGATTTTAGCTTCACTATCCTCCTCTTACCTTTGTTAACCACTTGTGAGAGCTTTATCTCTAGCTCTATCCTTGTCTTTTCCTCATCATATGTTCCAAAGTTTGGTTCCTTTGGATCAATAGGTTCATTGATCAAAGCTTCAATAATGTACTTTGTTTCATCAATGTTCACCTCATAGGGAAGAGGTTTTACCCATACAATTCTAGGCTTTACTGCCTTAATGTAGACTCTATCACTATCTACGATGAAACATATATCATATTTGTAATCTTCTCCTAGCTTATTAGGTATTCTATATCTATTATTCATTTTTTCTTTGAACACTTCAAAGTAATTATCCATAATGCTAACAAAATTCTCTCCCATTTCTGCAATGTGTTCATTAATTTGGTACAATATAGGCACATCTTTCCTCCATACCATTGTGCCTTTGGAAGGGAAGAACTTTTTAACATAGAAGAATAAACAAGTCAACAAAGAGCCAAATTTGTAGGGGTTGTTCTTGGAAGTTCAAATGCTTTCCATGTTCATGTTGAATTGTTTCAACAATGGATCTTCCAAGTCATAAGTCAAATTGTTCTTCAAAACTTTGTAGGCTAAGTCCACAACTTCACATGATACACTATTTAGGCAGCTTGAACTATATATCTTGTGAGCTATTACATGTATCCCAAATTTTAGTTCTACATCTATTACACTGCTAATTTTCATGCCTTTGTCATCCCACTCAGCTAGGGTTTTCTTTTGTAGCTCAGGCCGACCTAGGGTTTTGGTGGTTCTGGCTTGACTGAGCATAGCAAGGCCGATAATGTGATGAATCATTTTCTTTGTGATTAAAATTGGTTGCTCAAGCCATATCTAACCATTATGCACCCAACTTAGAATGTATATGATCCATTTGATTTGAAAACCTTGAGGCATCTGAGGAATGTGGGTCAGACTTATCTTCAAAATGTTTATGCATGGGTTTGAGAACACCATTAGCACATAATTCACCGAGGGAATCATAAATTTATAGGGTTCCAATTTCTTGAATAGAACACTTGAAATGAGTATGAATATAATTAATAAGGAGTACCTTAGGTGGGATTTGTGATTGAGATCCACTTGGGTGGAGGGTTTTTGCAATCACAGGCACAATTTTGAAGTCAGCCACTTTCCATTCGACTCCTTGCACTAACATCTCAGACCCTTTCTTTTCTTTGTTGTTACTATTATTGGATGCCATGATTACTTGGTAATTTATCAAAACCTTGAAAACCTTGCTACAAGTTCACTTGAGGTCACTTGATTACATTGGAATTCACTTTCTTCATAATAGCACTTAGATTTCATGGTGAAAAATGAATTTGATTTCATGCTTTTTGTTAAAACGTTTCCATTAATGCTCAATACAAAGCTAGCTAGGTTGACATCATGCTTGAAATTATGCTCAATAGTATGCATGACAGCCTGTCATCCACTATTTGTGACTTGATAACCATGCATGTCTTGTTTCAAGCATGAAATCTCCATATTCTCCATAGTAATGACATCTACACCAAGTTTTGCAGTCCTAACTGAATATTACTTTCACAATTTTCTCTACTAGATTGAGTGACTTAGTTCTTCATTTTGATGCCTTGTAACCTTGTTTAGTTCTTCATTCTGATACCTTGCGACCTTGTTTCTTGCATTTGTGACACTTTCCCTCAAATTTTGGTTTCTCTTTACATTCATTAGCCCTATGACCATGCTGACTACAATTGTAGCATTTTCCATTAAATTTTTCTTTATCATTACTCCAACATTTGTTTGATGTATGACCTAACTTACCACAGTGATTACAAGTAGGTCTTTGATTCGTTTGAGCACATTTTTTGGAGGATTCACCTTCTTCTTTGTATCCAATTCCTACTTTACCCTTTTGTCTATAGAGATTCTACTCATTCAATTGATTTAATTGGTTCATGTTAGCTTGGGATTTCAAATTTATTTCATTGATTTTCTCTTTAGTGTTTAAGTCATTTTTCAATCTTTCACTAATTTTCTTTTCAGATCTCGGTTCATTTCTTTTTCTTTAATTGATTTGTCTTTCCAAATTTAGATCATTTCTTAATCTTTCATTGATCTATCTTTGGGTCATGGTTTCCTCATTTGCACAAAGATTTGATCCATAAGATCTACATGCTGAAGGGATTGATTCTAGATTTCATTGTTTCTTCCATCCATTTCTTCTTTCATCTTGTTCCTTTGTTCTAGTCTTTCACATAGCCTCACTAATTGAATTTGTTGTTTTGTTTTGAGTTTTCTTACTTCTTCTTGCAGGGAACCATTCCTCTCTAGGATTTCTTTGATTGTATCATTTGGTTCATCTAAAATACTTGAAGGGAAAAAATCTTCAATTCTTTCTTCAATGTACTGATGATCATTCATTTGATTTGCTAGTTCCTTCCTTATTTTTAGGGATTGAGAAAGGTGCTCTTTAGCTTTCTTTAGTTTTGCAATGGCCATTTCTAGATCCAAGTTTTCATTGTCAATTGCCTTATCAAATCTAAATATCTCCATATTCTAGATCTTTGCTCAAGCTGTTAAACTTTCTCCTAAAAACCAAAAAGCTTTGATACCAATTGTTGGAAATATTCAAGACTATGCTAGGTTACTAAGAGGGGAGGGGTGAATCAATGACCTCTAAAACTTTATCAAATTAAACACTTTATAGTAATATCCCATTTATCATTTATTGATCTAAGTGCATGCATGCGAAACTGAAAACATAAAACATTCATAACACTTGAACACAGTAATTTGGTGACCCAAAAACCTTCCAAATAGAAAGTAAAATTAATATGGGGTTGATACCCACAAAAATTCAATACTACAACATAAATTTTTCCTATTAAGGCTTACATTGATCACTTCTGATGATCTGCCCTGTTAGGAGCAATTAGGACTACTAGGTCCACCTTGTTGAAGGATTTATAAACACAAAATAAAGTATGCACTATGTTAAGAGATTTAAGAAAGACTATTGAGTTTACCTTGTTAAAGGATTTAGATTGATTCACCTATTAGAATGAAACAATAGATCTCTAACTTACAACTAAATTTTTGATAGAGATTCCTTGATAGTACTGATCACCTTTTGTAATGGATATGTCTCTGCTACTCCTTTTTTGATATGGTCTTCAATATATACTTTATCTGTTTCTTGATCTTATTCACATTCTTACACACTTATGTTCATGAATTACATATTTACACACTCACATTGGATATGATACAATACATTACATATATACCAGTCCAATTCACATAATTACAAAGTCAGCCAATATACAAGTTAACACCAATATTACAAAGTCAACTCATATGAAGACACTCGGGTTGTAAGGATTGACTTAGTGAAGTTTTGATACTTAGAATTCACTATCATTACTTAGCATTGTCATGCACTCGGTAGAAGTAGAAGCTTGGTCCATACTAATCACCTCAAAGTAATCTCAAACTTGGTCTGCACTAGTGACTCAGTAGATACTCTGTCACTTGTCATAAACTGAATCAATCAGTAAACACTAATCATCATACAACTTGGTTAACACTAGCATCACATCACATTAACTACTAGCTTGGTAGAAACTACAAAATTCAATAACCATTGAAGTGCTCAGATTGAAATGCTAGACTTCACACTACCTGATTCTACTTGGTTTGAACTATTGCATTGCATACTAACTGAATTCCCTTAGTAACCATTGGAATGCTTAGTGGCCACTGGAATTAGTCTAGGAGACTCAGTCACAACTATAGAGCTCAGTGGCTACTGAATTACATGATAAACACCGTACACTATTTAATGAGCTTGAAAGCCATACAAAATCTGAATACTTGTTAATAAAAAACTTGATTGATATGTCAACAAATACATGAGGAGTCCCTTTGAAACCATAAACTCTAAAAAAAGTTGAAACAGAGTATGGTATAATTCCTCCCTAGTTATGTGATACTTTTATACTAGTAGGATTATCCATGGGCTTGATAAATTTTACTATTGCTCTAGGAACTTTGGGATTGTCACTTAATAAGAGGCGCCTTAACCTTGAGGAAAAGTACTTATCAAACCTGACAAAACTAGCATTCTCTACATCCCAAGTCATATCTATAGCTCATAATTGAACTGGTAGAGATTGTCCCTCCTATTCTCTCTTGAAGACCATTTCCTTCCCAAAATATGTCACACTTTGAAACAAGAACATGTGCATCAACAATGAGTAGTGACCAAAAGTTTTTTCTACCTTGCCCTTGGCAATTCCAACCAAGCCTATATGGATTTCTTCTGCTAAATAGGATGCGAAATAAAAAATAATATGGACACCGAAAGAGGAAATTTGAGCTAGCATATACCTAAAATTTATTTGCATGACATTATGTTCATCCACACACAAAACCCTACATGGAGTCATGTATATCTCCATAGCCTGAGAAGTGAAATATTCCTTTTCAAAAGGTTCCCTAGTAGGTTTTGTAATTATTAGAAAGTTCCCAATTGTGCCTATGTGTTCCCTCAATTCACTCTATCTAATCTTATCCCTTTTAGATAGATATTCCTTTTCTAATTCTTGTAGGTCAATAGGTATATGATAATCTAACAGAGGCTCACGACCAAAAACTTCTCAAATTTCCTCAGGGTTTATTATGATCAAACATTCACCATCCAACCTTCTCACTACTCTAATTGTTGGGACATAATTTTTAACAATAGTCTCTAATAGGTCATACTCCATGGAAACACTAGGGACCACTAGTTTTCCCAAGTCAAAATTCTAGATGTTCCCATAAGGGGAAAATAATTTCCTTTATGAGAACCACTTTTTGAAGAGAAAAAACTTGATTTGAGAAGTTTAACATCCCTAAGCCAATTTCCCTTATCATATAATCTATCAAAAATTTTGAGTCTAGGGTTTAGAGTGGTTAATTTTTTCACTTGAGTAGATTCATTTGTGGAATCAGGAAACAACTCAAGGAGGTCATCATGTATGTTTCTAGATAAATAGTCTACCTAACCTAAGAAAACTTTCTTTGGAGGCATGGTGATTAAAATTGTAGAATACTAGAGAGCTTAATATATAATGGATTGAGAAACTTACTTTCTTTTCACTGTCCTTTAATAGTAACTCTATGATACACCATGATTACTGGAAATTTATTCATGTTTTGATCACCAAACATAAGTTTTCAATAGCTCTAAGCTATCTGGGAATTTGAAGATTTGTTTGCATGGAGAAGAATTAGCAAAAATTTATGTAATATACTCTATTCCTAGTTCGCCTAAGGAGCCTTCAATCTTCATTAATGATCTGTAAGGAGAACAAGGTGGCACCACCTTCTATTTAGAAAAAAAAAACACACTATTGATTGAGAAAAAATTGATGACTGAGGGATATGATCATGGATGATTCATTTTCCCACTTGCCAACTTAGTAGTCAACCCAATAGAAATTTTCCATGTAAGCCTTTTCTTTTTCTACTTGCAACTTGACCTAGACCCATTGGTACTCGCATACACATGTCATCTTCTCACTATATTGGCATGCTTAAGCAATGAATAGTTTCCTTATGCAATATAATGACCATTGTTGATTCATTATATTCTAATGATGTGAATGTTATGAGTGATTTAATGTGATTATGGTGGGTCCCTCTATTTCTCCTTTTGGTCACCATGGTTCTATCATTAAAAATCAAACAATTTCTCATAATGACTTAGTGCCTACCATCAATGTAAATTAGATCTTATGGTAAGGAGCTTGTAATCATCTTACTTAAGTTGTGGTGCACCCATGTGTTCTTTCCATTAGTCACCATCTCACATGGGATAAACATTAGGAAACTGTTCATAGCAATTTGGTTATAGTCATTGATGCACTATTATCTAAAAGTTCTAACTTTTCATTTTCTTTCTTCTTGAGTGCAAATCCATGTAACATATGAAAAGACATCACCTTGACATGCTGGCAAAGTATTAATATTAATTATATTTCTAGTGTCACCTCTCTATTAGTTCTCACCATATTTTTCTTTACTGGGAAGGTTCTATATTGTTACCAGCCAAAATGATGAGCTTCCCAGTCATGACATAGTGTCCTTTGTGTTATTTGAGAAATTTTGGCACCGAGGGGATGCATGTGCTTACTATTGTTATTGTGTTGATTACTCCTAAAATTGCATAAAGATTAAGTGACACATTAATGATAAAAAAAAATTCTTACAATGCAAGAAAATTATTAGTCTCATCGCCTTTCACTTTAATGGGAAGGTGCTATGTCACTACCTATTGAAACAATGAGTTTCCTAGTCACGACATAAAAACCTTCATGAAAATTTAGAAAACAATCACCGTGAAGAAGAAAGTGGAAAGTCTTTAATCCAGCTCCAATTGTTAAGTCTAACACCTTTGAAAACCTCCCATGCTAGCACAACTTATCAATGATATGCTAAATATTGGTGCTATAACTTACTTCTGGTCCCATCATCTTTAAGTTTTGTGGGGAGGTGCTATACCAGTGAAAACTTACCACTTTTTAGTTGTGAAAATGGTGCTGGAAAAACAAGAAAATTTTACATTAAATGTTAGTTGGGTCCCAGGGTATGTTGCCAAAGAAAAAGTAACTAGATTCCCTCGGTCGTGACATAGTGATTATTGTAGATCTTGAAAGATCTAACGGTGCAGGCATTTTGTATGAAACATTCATAAAAGCCCCAAAATGGAAGGGTTACCAAGAATTATGACCATTTTAAAATAAGTTTTGCACTTAAACAAGCAATGATGATCATATGACATAGAGGGTACCAAAGATACTTGGAATAGGGCTTTTTCTTAGGTTTTAAACAATACATGACCAAACCCTAATTTGTAGACTCAAACCAATAACCCATAGCAATATATATTTATGAAGACATAGGAAAAAAACACGACCAACACATATCATGGAGTAGTTGACTAGTATAGTGGAGAAGATAAATGCTACAAACTTGGATTGAAATGACAAACTACTTGAATGGTATTAGAGGAAATTTCAAGGAAAAATCAATAAAAAGATTTCAAGTGTCATTGCTATTGGAAATGATTAAAAAGATCATGAATGAAAAGTAATGGAATTGGTAAAGAATGTTTTCAATCATTTTTGTCATTGATGTCAAACTTGCTACTTGTAGGAATGACAATTGCTTTAGTGATCCAAATACTATCAATTGGTTGATTGACAAGGAGGAAGCAATCAATAAAATCTAACTAGAGCACCTAGAGAAAGGTTGAAGTTATGATGTTATAATGAAGTATAAGGATCAACTAAGCCATTGATGAAATAATGTATTGATGACATACTCTAAGACATAGAGAATGGACACACTAAAACACATCAAAGATGTAAGGTTTAGCTAAGTCATTTGTAAAGCCTAAGTTCATTAGAGAGAGCCGAGCAAGCTAGTTAGTGCCGAATAGATTCTTAGTTGAAGCCAAGAAAAGTCTAACTTTAGTGAGTGCTGAGTGATCTTTAGGTGTCAAGCAGCCTTAAGGTGTTGAGTGAAGATCAAGTGTCGAGTAAAGATCAGGTGCTAAGCATGATGCAGGAGTTGAGTAACATAGAAGGAACTGAGCATCAACAAACCAATAATGTCGAGTTGCTTCATTATTTTGAAAGTCGAAGATTTCCTAGATCTAAGCTGACATTGTAGTTATCTAAAATTTTGTGAACCAAGATAAGAATGATGAGCTAGTGGCACAAAACACTATGTAAAACATTTGTGGTGAATACAATTGGATTCTAGATGAAGTTTCTAGATAAGAGCAAGATATGGAATAAATACATTGTATCCTACCTAATCTATTGAAATCCTAAAGTTGGAGAGGAAGAATCAAGCAGGAAAGCTATTCTAGATTTCTATTTAAGGAGTCATAAGGTCATGAAGCAAAGAGATGGTCAAGCATGAAAGCATGAAGTGCTAAAGAAGGTGCTAAGGAGAAAGAGAGTACAAATACTCTGTTTCAATAGATGACCACACATATTATTGCATTGGTATGATGAGCAAGAAGACTCAAGGCGATGAAGCTTGAGATTACAAGCTCTAAGAGCTACAGTGATTAAAGCCAAGAAAAGGATTGAACTAAAGTGTGATCTATAATCTGCAAGATATGTTGTAAGTTGTATCAGATCAAAAGCTATTATTGTTACTCTCTAGAAATTTTAACAGTTAGTATAAATCCTATGGACTTAGGTTGTTTTAATAGCCATGTTTTAAATCTTTTAACAGGGTGACATTCCAAGTGAATGTTCAAAAGTCCTTTGACCAAGCCCATTCCTATGGTGAAATCCTCTAACAAGGTCACATTTAACAGTGTGTTGTAAGCCTTTAACAAGGTAGGCCTTTAATAAGGCATCACTTTAGAAGAGTGAGAATTGAGTAGCATGTCACTGGTGGTTTTTCCCAAATTGGGTTTCCACGTAAATCATTGTGTCATGTGTTGATCTTGCATGTTGATTTGTTGTAACTTGCTAAGATGGTTGTTTTAAGCTTGGATGGATGAATAGTTTAATGGGCTCACTATAATTGGTGAAAAAGTATTATTAGGGTATTTAGACCTTGATTAACTGATTCACCCCCCCCCCCCCCCACCCCCCTCAATTATTCTAAAGAATTCTAACAATTGGTATCAGAGCCTTGCTGCTGATTTAGTTTAAAGGGATTAGAAGCAGAAAATATCAAAATGCCTAAGAGAGAAGTTCCCAAGCTCAACAAAGACAACTTTGTTGCATGGAAAAGTTTGATGAAGCTACATCTTGGATCCAGAGGAGATTATGCCCAAAATTCAATTGTTATTGAACATTTTGATCCAAATGGTACTCTTATTGTAAAAGATTTGGAAAACAAATAAGAACACAATCAGACAATGCTGGAGATTGCCTCTCCGCTCAAGTATGTTGAATTTGATGATATCAAAGAATGTGAAACTACATTCAAGATGTGGAAAGCCCTATCAAAAATTTATGGAGGAGATCTGAATGTCCAAAGAGCAAAAAGAGAAATCCTCAGAGGAAAGTTTGATGATATGAAAATGGAGGAAAGTGAGAATGTTGCTCAGTATGCCTCTAGAATAAAGGAAGTGGTAAGTGCAATAAGATGTTTGAGTGGTCAATTAGATGATGATACTGTTAATATTAAGTTCTTAAGAACCTTGCTCCCTATCTATGCTATTAGAGTATCATCTATACAGGAGCTAAGATGTGTACCAGGAAATAATCTAAGTTTTGAAGGTATAGTGGGTAGACTCATTGCATTTTAGTTATCTAACTTTGACAACTATAGACTTGAGAATGTTGAATCTACTTTCAAAGCAAAGATATCACTGAAAGATACTAAATAGGTGAAATCAAAGAAGGGAAGAAAGATGAAATATGTATCCAATGACAGTAGCACTAATGAGGAAGATGTGGAACAATTGGAAGCATTACTAGATAGAAGATTTCATAGAGACAAAGAAAAATTCAAGGGTAAGCTGCCTATCATTTGTTTCAATTGCAATGAAGTAGGACATATCGCTGCAAGGTGTACATAGAAAAAGGATTACAAGGAAGGCAACAAGTAGAAATATAGAAGAGAAGATGATAAGAGAGATTACAAAGACACAGGAAAGAAATGCTCTATGCTGAAGAGGATTCTAATGATAATGATGATGAAGTTTTTTATGTAGCCATGAAGGACCAGTCTGATGAAGAAGAACCTACAAGACTGGTAACATGTATGAACAAGAATGATAGATGGATCATAGATAGTGGATGCTCACATCACATAATAGGAGACAGAAGTAAGTTTGTTGACTTTACTCAGTGTGATGGAAATAATGTTATATTTGGTAATGATACTCTATGTCAAATCAAAGGAAAAGGCTCCATTAAGCTTATAGAGAAAATTTCATGTGATAATGCATACTATGTTGAAGGACTAAACTATGTTGAGATAATGGGTGTTGCACACATTGCATAATATTGTTATTTTATTATTTTATTTTATTATGTAATGTTGTGCCTAGATGGACGTGCAACATGTAAAGATTCTCATGGAATATTCTTGATGAGTTGTATTATAACATTGTAAAAATATTTCATGTAATTATTTAATATTGGGAAAAAGAATTAAATTCCCAATATTAAATGTGGGGTCATTGGGTTAGGTAGCACATGGTTTATGTAATACCACTTGGTGGTTTTGTGGGACTTGCTACTATATAAGAAGCCACAAGGGTAGTTGTTCTAGAGAGAGTAAGATTGACAAGGAGAAGACAAAAGGTAAGAGTCGAGCGGGACAAGGCTTGACAGGTTAGCCAAGGGAGTATTTGTGAAGGTTGGAAGCATGGCATGGGATGTGTGGATTTATGCTTGTTCACATAGTTTGCTCGATTATGGCTATGGCTATGAAGGCTTCCATGGTTGTATGGAAATGGTATTTTTGCTAAATAATACATGATGATGGATTCTTTTGGAGGCTGGGTTTTTCCCTCAATGAGGGTTTCCCAGGGTATATCTTGTGTCACAATTTTGTGGGTATGTTGTCTATTCTCTTGCATGTGGATTTTAATTCTGTGTTTATTTCAAATCTATTATGGGTTATGTGGAAACGGTTATATTATTTGTTGCCAAGTTTCCTTACAAGTGGTATCAGAGTTATGGTTTTATTATTGTAACCCTAGATTGAATCCATGGGAATGCATGAGAGGATAAAAGAAAAGGGCAAGATATATGAATGATTTATTGCAGATCTGAGGGTTTTTAGATTTTCTGTTATGATGGGATGTTAAAAGATTTGGGCATGTGAAATTGTTGGAGAAAAGGATTTTTTTTCGGATGTTTTATTTAAATGAGGGTTTTAGGGGGTAGCTTGCAAAAATGACCTCCTGGGTAAAAACAGACCTCACCATTGGATCCGGGTCGACATTTCCATAAATTTTGATATATAATATGCCCTAGTTTGGTCATGTTCAAAGGAAATGAAAGAATTTTTTAGTTTTAGCCCATGATGGCCATCAAATTTAATCCTGTCAAAATTTTCGTCACTAAAAAAATTAAAAAATTAAAAATCATACTGAAAATGGTAAAAAGACTGTCTTAGTAAAATGGCCATAACTTTCTCTTAGATTATCAAATTTTAGAGTTCTTATAGGCGTTGGAAAGCTAATTCAGAGCACTACAAGATGTTGTAGGTTTGGTTCTATGATTTTGAAATTTTGTTAGGTTTTCAAGAGCCTTAAAGTCAGATGTTATTTATTTTGAGCACGGATTAGGGCATAACTTGGGCATACGGAGTCGGATTTTGGACTTCGAGTAGTCAACAGAAAGCTCTTGAAGAGCTCTACACATTGGTTCAAATTTGGTGTAGGTTTGACATGATTATTTTTGGTGATATATTGATCTAAATAGTTTATAAGTATATTTTGACTATGGTAACATTGTGAGTTTATGGCATTGAAATATTTAAGATTTGATGTCATTGTATACTCAGTTCATATTTCAGATTGGTCTGGTTATTAGTGTTTGGTTTGGATATGCATGATGACTTGTTGGGTCTAGAAGTTATGTAGTGTTGTAAGCAGTCTATACTTACAGGTTGCATTTATAGCTTCATTATGGGTTGTCTTTGCCCATTGATCTTTCATTATTGATGCATATTCAGATTGGTGCCTTGGATTTGGGTTGTCTATGCCCTAAGTCACATGATTTACTATTTTTTTCATGTAGAAGGGATGAGATGTTGTTACCAGGTACAATCATGGCAGAGGATTGTGGTTGACTATGCTGACAGGTTGGACATATTGAGAGCCTAATGCTTGATTCATGGATGTGATCATGGTGTCATGGATTTTGGCATGACATGATTGGATATATAGGTACATCCTTGATGTTCATTAGCTTGGATTTCTAATTCAGTTATGGTGGTATATCTTCTTGGTTGAGGATCATGATTATTTGGTTTCTTTTGAGGAGCTCATGATGTGCACTTTGAGTTCTTTGATGGTTTGATGCCTTGGTAGTTTCTCATGGTTAGAGGATGGTTATTTTTAATCCTTATGTCATGGATAGCTTGGATACATAGTTTAGTGGGATCTTGTGATAGTGATGAGGTGACAGTGCAGGATTAGTTCCTGGTTTGGTTTGGATCTTCAAGTAGGAGATGGATTTTATGATGCCATAGGTGACTTGGTACCACAGTTGAGTGGGAGTTGTTGACAATGATATATTTATTGAGTGTTTGCAGATGTTGGAGGTTTGTCTTAGATCCTGTTGCTGCAGAAGCATCTTTGACATTTGCATGGTGCACTTGTTATCTTCATGATGTTTGAAGATGGTTAGATCTTTAGGACTCATGGAGTTCTTGGTTATCTTCATGGTGTGTGGAGATGGTTCTTCCTGGTATGTGGAGATGGTTTTTCTTCATGGTGTGTGGAGATGGTTGCATCTTGAGGACTCATAGAGTTCTTGGCAAAGGTTTGGTTTATGCTTTTATTTGGCATGTTATCCTTGGTATGAGGATGGTTTCATTATTATGTCATGGTATACTCTTGATACGCGTTTAGAGTTGTGACATGTTATAGTATGTTCATATGGAGCATGTTATCTCTTTAGTTGAGATGGTAAGATCATGTTGTTATGTTTATGTTCCTGAGGCCATGGTTGAAACTTTGACATTGATCTTGGTTTAGTTTCTTGGTATTGAGTACACTAATCATAAGCTAGATACTTCATGATATTGCTATGTTTCATTTGGAGTTGGCATGGATTGATTGGTTACAGGTGCTCATGGATACTTAGAGATGGTGGTGACGCTGATTTCTCTTGGATTAGAGAAGTATTTGTTGGGATGGTTGATAGTTTCAGCAAGAAGTTTGAGGGGCAGTCACCTAATATGGACTTGAGAGGAGATTGTTCTTAGATGAGTCTTGGTTGGAGACTTGGGTATCTTGATGAGCATTCTCATTCCCCACTCTTGGTCTACTCAACAGTTTGCTACTTGAGAGGTATAGCCCATTGTTTTTCTCAAGTGCATTATATTTATGCTTGTCTTTCATGGATATGGATCTTGAGCTATGGTACATGAGTTAGTTCTAGAGGGTTCATTTGAGAGATGGTTTAGCATTCGTTATCTCCATATGCATATGTTGTTATGCTGGTTGAATTTGGGAGATGGTTTTATATTGGGCATTTTCCTTGGATTAGGAATGGTTATTCCTTGGTTTAGGAATGGTTTTATTGAGTTTGATCTTCTTGTGAGAGGCTTACATCCATGATTAGTTATATGGTATGGTTTGGGTGTTGTTGAGGTTTCTTGTTGGGGTTTTATGGAGGAGATCATACTTGCACAATTTACATCTAGAGGTGTGTGTATAAGGACATGATACAAGTTATGATTTGCATGGTTTCTCTAGTCTTGGTTATCTTCCTGGATGTCCAATTTTTCTTACATTGGATTTGAGATTGGTTAGAGATTGTGATCACTGGTTTGTGCTCATGTATGTCATGTGAGAGATGACATGGTTATTTCTTTCTCTTTCCTCTGTTGGTTATGGTGAACTTGGGAGAGCATTGGAGACTTGTTATGAGAGTTATTCTTGTAAGATATTGGATTATGTATTGTGGATGTCCTTGATACTACATGGATTCACTTCTTTGAAATGTGTTGAGTGGATTGGTTATAGATTTGACATTATCTTTTGCAGTGGGAGCTTCTTGGTATATATGTAGTAGGTATTGCTCTTGAGGCTTGTGATTGCAGGTTGCAGATTGGATATGTCAGTGATATGAGATTCACTTGTTATACCTTTGAGGTATGGATAGTTGGATGGGTTTGGCACTTGCTGTGGATGCTATTTCAGCTATGGATATTTTGACAACTATGGATACATGTGATTACCTTTGGATCAAGTTTTTGTGCTTGGAATTTCAGTTGGTACAGGATTTTATGATCTTCTAATGCGACAGGTTGGGTGGTTTTTCTCTTTGGATGGCTTCTATGTATGTCCAGTGGGAGTGGCATAATAGGAGGTGAGATCATTCATGTTCGAGATGCTGGATACTTTGATTTTTTTGTGGGTACCAGGATGGAGCACTTGGTGTATTTTGATCCATGATGGTGGATGTACTAGGAGGGATTGTTCCCTTGTTCATTTATGTGGCTACGGATTGACCCTATGCAATGTATACAACAAGTGGGAGATTGTTGAGATAATGGGTGTTGCACACATTGCATAATATTGTTATTTTAATTATTTTATTTTATTATTTAATATTGTGCCTAGATGGACGTGCAACATGTAAAGATTCTAACAAAATATTCTTCATGAGTTGTATTGTAACATTGTAAAAATATTTCATGTAATTATTTAATATTGGGGAAAAGAATTAAATTCCCAATATTAAATGTGGGGTCATTGGGTTAGGTAGCACATGGTTTTAGCACATGGTTTATGTAATACCACTTGGTGGTTTTGTGGGACTTGCTACTATATAAGCAGCCACAAGGGTAGTTGTTGTAGAGAGAGTAAGAGTGACAAGGAGAAGACAAAAGGCAAGAGTCGAGCGGGACAAGGCTTGACAGGTTAGCCAAGGGAGTATTTGTGAAGGTTGGAAGCATGACATGGGATGTGTGGATTCATGCTTGTTCACATAGTTTTCTCGGTTATGGCTATGGCCATGAAGGCTTACATGGTTGTATGACAATGGTATTTTTGCTGAATAATACATGATGATGGATGCTTTTGGAGGCTGGGTTTTTCCCTCAATGAGGGTTTCCCAGGGTATATCTTGTGTCACAATTTTGTGGGTATGTTGTCTATTCTCTTGCATGTGGATTTTAATTCTATGTTTATTTCAGATCTATTATGGGTTATGTGGAAACAGTTATATTATTTGTTGCCAAGTTTCCTTACAAACTAAAATTTTTTGAGTGTCTAACAGTTAGGCAATGTAGGGTGCAAAGTAGAATTTGGAAACAAAACTAAAAAAATCTATGATACTGATAGTAAATTGATAGGAAAAGGAGATGAAACAAGAAGTAATCTATTTTATCTTGATATGGAAAATGCTTCTTGTTTTTTTGCAAAATTTGATGATGTGTGGTTATGGCATAAAAGGATATATCATGTCAACTTTGATAATCTAGTCAATATCAGTAAAATGAAGAAAGTCAGAGGTTTACCTAAACTAAAGAAGCCTAACAACATTGAATGTATAAATAATGTCACCTAGGTAAGATGACTAACTCAAGTTTCTAGAGTAAAAACTATACATGTAAAGAAGTACTTGAGTTAGTCCATACTAACTTATGTGGTCCAATAGAAGTACAAAGCTACAAAGGAGATAAATATATAATGTTGTTTGTTGATGACTATTCCAAGATGATGATTATTATTTTCTTAAAGAAAAAATCTTGTGCTTTTCAAATGTTCAAGTGGTATGTAGCTAGAGTTGAAAAAGAAATAGGAAAGATTTTAAAATGCTTGAGATCAGACAGAGGTGGTGAATTCACATCAAATGAATTTGAGACATTTTGCAATGACAAAGGAATCAAGAGAAAAACATCAACTCCTAGAACTCACCCACAAAATGGAATTGCTGAGAGAAGAAATAGATCTGTGATTGACTGTGCTAGAACATTAATGAAACCCAATTTGGAAAAAAGGAAAACAAATTGCAACTATTTACTGACTTTTACTCTTCTAAAGTGAGCTCAGTTAGGAGCCAACCCTGTTAAAGATAACAAAACAAACTATTAGGTGTGACCCTATTAGAGGGGGTGGCCTTCTTAGAGGTCTTTAGAAGCTTAATAGAAATGCTACCTTGTTAGAGGATTTACAAATAGTTGTTAAGCCAATTTTGTTAAGAGATTTACATCACTGCTACAATGGTTAGAGAGTAAGAATAAGATGACCTATTTTTTGATGCAACTGAATTGCTGATTACAAATCTTAATTTTTTCTTGAATTCTTGATCCTTCCTAATCAAATGTATCTTTGTAGCTAACTAAAGATATTCTTCTTATCCTTCTAATTTGCTTCCTCCAAGAATCATAAAATCTTCAATTATGTTCCACACATTCAATCCTCAACTTGACATTATATTTATATCTTACACATTGTCAAGTCAGCTTGAATACAACTTAGAATAATTAATATTCATCTTCTTAGTCAGGTGTAACCAACAAAAAATTCAATTGAACTTAATATGCTAAAACAAGAAAATCCTTTGTTAGCTGACACTGCTCAATAGATACTAACTCAAAGAAATTTCTCTATGTTAACCAAGTGAACTCAGTTAACACTACATATTCACAAAGTTCCTTTTGTAACTGAGCGAGCTTAGTTAACACTAGTTCCATCCAACATTTCCTTCATTAACCAAGTGAGATCAAGTAACACTCAACATTTGTAAACTTTCCTTTGTTGCCCAAGTGAACTCATTAGACACTATCTTCTAGACTAGGTAAGCTCTAGAATGCTTAATAGACATAGGAAACTATTTTCAATGCTTAGGTGAGCTTGGCATACATTGATTGGAAATTATATAAATTTTTTTTTAACATCAAAGACAATACACAATTAATCAATTGTTGCCAACAATCTCCCTCTTTGGCATTGATGGCAACACATCATGTCATAATGAAATTTTAGAGAAAGAATAAAATAAGGAAGATTTCCCTAGTTTCATTCTCATTATCATCCATGATAAGTCCCTTGATCAGTTCCTCCCTCTTTAAAAAAAAAAACTATATTTTCAACATCTTCTTCTGATAGAAAACTATGTCTTTGATATCAGACCAAGTTCATTCTTCCTCTTTGACATCTCTTTCTCTTTATCTTTATAAAAATTTCTATGAGGTATGACAATAAACTTCTCCCTCTTTGACATCTCATGCCAAAGACAATGTTCAGTACATATCAATATACCTCATGTATTAATTCATTTGCAATGTGTCCTTGTCAATACTACATCAATTGACTAATGTTTAACATGCTCATGTTGATGAATCACTAAACTTCATATAGTGAGCTTTAGATAGGGGAATGGTCCCTAACTCACCTCTTAGATATAGAAATACATCCTTAGGTAATGCCTTAGTGAATATATCTACAATTTGTTCTTTAGTATTCACATATTCCAATCTTACCTCTTTATCTTGTACCAATTCTCTTTAAAAATGATATTTTATATCAATGTATTTTGTTTTGGTATGAATCATAGTATTCTTTGATATATTAATTGTATTGGTGTTACCATAGAAGATAAAAATTGGATCCTTGGTTTCTATCTTCATACATACCAACTATTGCTTGAATCAAACAACATTTTAAAAATTAACTACTGCTACCACATATTCTAACCTCTGCTATGGACTAAGAAATACAATTTTTCTTCTTTCTTGTCACTAGTCTTTTACCAAGAAACAATGCTCTACCATTGGTGTTCTTTCTATCATCAACACTTCTTGCCCAATCATCATTTGTGAATGCTTTGAAATCCAAATTTCCTCCTTTTTTGTACTATTTTGGTTTCACAACATGCCCTATTTTTCCTAGAAATAGGGATACCCTACTTTATTTTGAGCTTTCTAAATCCCTAGTCTAGGGTGTATTTTTTTTAGGGTTTTGGCTAGTGTCTTTGGCCAATATGGGTCCTGGCCTAAAAACCCCAAATTCTAGAAACCAAAATTTTGAAGGAGAAAGTCATTTTTGGTGCATAAAAGTGCACACTAGCACACCTAGTGTGCCGAAAAATGAGTAATGAACTTTGTATTTGAAACTACACAACTACACCTCCAAGAGGTGTGCTAAGGTCTTAGGCCTATAAAGCTCGAGACCCGCAACCCTCTCCTCACCTTTATTTTCTTCCTTTGAGCTCATTGTTCACATCATCACTGCTCCTCAAGTATGTTCCTCTAGTACCTCACCTCATCACACCTATACACACAAAAAACGCAATAGTGAACTTCACCAAACAAAGGTGCACAGTTGTGCACCTATCTGAGGTGTGCTAGGAGCACTCTTTTTTGCATATTTTGATTAGAATAGGTTTTCTAATAGTTTTCTTCAATTAGGGTTTTCTAGGTTTCCTTGTGTCATCATTAGGGTTTGTATTAATTGATTTTTCTTCAACTCTAGACTAATAGATGTTGATTTTATGAAGATTCAATGGATTCCTCGTTGTCCTCCCTTGAAACAAAGAGGGTTTTGAAATTAGTGATTTTCAAGTTGAAAGATGTTTTGATAAAGTTGTACTTCCAAGATGATTATTTAGAGATCTAAGACACTAAACTTGTTCATACAGACTAGAATGCATTCCTAGTATTGTGCAACAAGCCTACAAAAAAATCCCCATTGATATCTACTCTTATCCGATCGAGACTAGTCAATGCAGCTTCACACCCTGTGGCAGTATAGTCCTCGGAGCTGATCATGAAACTAGTAGAGAATTATGTCTTAGAAGAAAGGGTCATGAAATGTATAACTAGAGAGATCATACTAGATCTTTGACCTAAGAACATAGAGAAGGTGTTCCATTTTCTAAGGGTAGATCAATTTATCCAACTAACCTATCACCAAGCAATAAGATAGCACAAATAATATTTAGAGGAAGCCTCTAAAATTATCTAGTCCTCGTACCTCATTAAGAAGACTCCTCTAGGGCATAAAGAAAAAAAATGGGCATGACAAGAGGTTACATGAAAGAGGATATTAGATATTCTATAATACTCTTGAGTAGAGTCATGGGATTACCAATATTAGGACACTTGAACATATGGATGGTGTATTTTATTGAGACTATCAAAACAAAAAAGATGCCAATTTATTGGGCTTCCATTCTTAGTGAGAATTTGGATGAGCAGCTAGTGATGGTTTAGAATAACCTTAAGTTCTACATGACATCCTATTTGATATACATCTTAGCTGCAAGGGCAAAAAACTAACTTGGGTTGTTTAAAAAGGGTAGTATGGAACATGCAAACACATGACCCTATATAGTATATTAGAAGTTGGTGAACAAAAAGGTTCTAGAGCATATTAGGGAATAGAGTATAGTGAGTGATGCTTTTATTTTTGTGATTATCTAGGTCATTTAAGGGGATTATGCGAAAAGGATGTCAGATGAGGTAGTGACCAAGATTTCAAAAGTTGGCACCTATTACATCCAAATTTAAACATTCACTTATTTGAGGGTGACAGGTATGACTATCAATTCCAAGAAGCTCCCTAGGTATCCAATTGAAAAACTTATATTATTAGGGATCACTTGACAACTCTTGGCTATATATGACAAAGTATGGAAGTAGCTCAAGATAACCTAGGTGTGGCATATTACTAGAGGACCGTTTACTGTGATCTAGAGATAGGATATTCCATCTTTTAATCCTGAGTGGGACCAGTATCCCTTAGAGGAATATAACTTTTCTCATCCTTATTTTGATAACATCAGAAGGGTGTAGTATTTAGCTAGAAAAACATTCCAACATGATGATGTAATTGAGGACCATTAGATGAACATAGTAGATGACTACAATATCTAAATAAAGGATTATTATAGGATGACTCTCTATCTGGCATGCAGTGGTTTGAAGATAAAGGTTCCATTAAAGGTAGTGCAACAAGATTCTAAAGATGTCTTTGATCCACTATATGATAGAGATAATATTTTTGATCGACCCATTATGAATGTTGAGATTGATAAGGAAGAAAACTTAGATATTAATCATAGGGCCATGTGTGTCATCAAATTGACTAAGGATTGGATTAAAAGACCTTTCAAATTGGATCCAATTCCTCAAGAGGTAGTCTTCCATGCTACAGCCCACCCAAAAAGGAGGTAGAGGAGCTAAGGTAACAATGCCCACTTTCATAGCTCAATCCCTAGTGAGGCTGGAAAAAGTGTACCAACTCAATAGAGAAGTTGAATATTATAAGGCTCAGAAGGGTTAAGGTAAGAAGAAAAGAACTTTGCCTCAAAAAACTAAGCTAGAAGAAGGAACAACTTAAGAACTTCCACAACATGGGGATGAGAATGTACAAGGGGCTAAGAATGTACAAGGGTAAAAGAATGAAGAAGCTATATAGATCCAAGATAATCCTCAAGTTTCATTGACTGAAAATGGGAAAGGAGAAACTAGAGTAGAAGCACAAGAAGTGTCTCTACCTACTCAAAAGTTACACACTTCTTCATTAGCTCCTAAGAGAAGGAAGATCAAAAATTTGATCAAGAGGAGATGTAAGGTGATTAGAAGTGTTATTTTTTTCCATTGATACTAAAGGTTATCCTAGAAGAAGGGGAAGAAGAGTACATTGAAGACAAAGAAGATAACCTTCCTTTAAATTGGAGGACTCATCTTGCTAGAGAAATAGAGTTGGAATGGAGAAGAAACTCAAAATTTACACCACCATCCACTCCGAAGTAGCCTATTCAATCTATCACTTCAGAGGATGAGTTGAAGCAATGGATTGATCAACAAGAAGATGAAGGTGTTAGATTTTGATTTTATGCTAGTTGGTACTGAGTTGGTAGGAGGTAAGATAAGGGATACTCTGACTAATCAACCTCAAAAAGAGGATTGGAGTTTTTTGCCATCTTAGCCACAAGGACCCAAAGTAGCTTCACCATCACCAAATCAAGTTATATTTTGTGTGGATAAAGGTTTTGCTACTCCTCTCCCTCTGAGAAATGAAGAAGAATAGGTCCAAGTGGAATAGGAGGAAGAGTGGAAAAAATACCCGCCGATGAAGTGTTAGAGGAAGGGAAAATATTTGAGAAGCTTTAGTACACTTCCCAAGACATAGAGTTGAGAATTGTGGACTCCATAGATAGAGAGACTCCTGATGTGGATCTCTCACAAAAGGAGAAGACTTTGAAGAGGAATGATAAGGGGAAGATCATATTAGAAAAAACTCCTTCATTGTCAAAAGGTAAATATCTGATGGAAAATATTCTAAGATGATTGAGGAAAGAAGTGTTTAGGAGAAAAATCTAGTGGTATGACACTAAGGAAGAGGATATGAGAGAATTTATTGAAGTTCTCATGAAATCTGAGTCACCACCGAAAGATGCACAAGCATTGGCCTTTATCATGAGCAATTAGAATCAAGAAATGTTTTCAGATGTTTTTATCCCTCCTCCACATTTAGATGTTGAGGAATTGACTCCAAAATATAATCAGATTAGGGAGGTTATACTTGGGAAACCCATGTTGGACACTGCCAAGTTGATGATGACAACTGGAATTAAAGAATTGTTTAGGTACTTAGAATAGGATGACATATAATTGATAATACTTAAAAAATAGAATGAGATCCTAAAAGGATATTGGAAGAAAGTTTTTGGTCCCTTAGATCATACAAATTTTGAGGACACATTAAATTTGGTGCTAGAGAAAATAGATAAGGAGACTGTCAACTAGACCCATTTTTGAAAGCTTGTCAGTAATGGCAAGAAAGTTTTGAAGAAAAAGGTATACAAATTATACAAGGAAATCTTAACTTACTACACTATATGAAAAATAATATAGATAAGCTAGTGTCCATTTTGAATCAGCATTGTGGTTTGATAGACAGAGTGCATACCTTGGGCAAGGACCTGTAAGCACTACCATTGATCAAGGGTCAAAGGTATCAGATCTTAATGGAGGTATATACATAGGAAGTGTTGGATAAAATTAATGATTGACTAGAGAAGATTGTGGGTGGAAATAAAGTAATGGAGACATTACATACAAATATTCATAAGCTCAAGGATCAAACCCAAGAGAAAATTTTGAAGGTAGAGAAACAATATAGTGATGCATGCTTAAATTTTTTGAGGATGATTCAAGGGACAAATTGATGATTGTGGAAGCAGTTATTGAATAGTTTCAGAAGAATTTTGATGAAGATTCTAATGATGATGATATTAGACAAGCATTCAAGAATCAAGAAGAATTATTACACTTAGATGTTAAACTGGGAGATTTTGTGGAGACCCGCATCGAGGTATGCAATTATAGACAGAAAGTCAAGGACAAGTATGAAGCTTTAGATTTTCCAGATGCCACCCAAGTCACAAATATTATTGAGAGATTAATGAGAAGATACCCAGACATAGCTCTAGTATAAAGGGGAACAAAACCCAAAAGCTAAAATTTTAGTTTTGACACTTGGTGAAATTTTGCATTTTTGGGACTTGCTTCCGAGGTGCATAGGTGCACCAAGTACATAGGTGCACTACTTCCTAGATGCACTTTTTCAAAGGTGCACCAATTTTTTTTGAAGAAGTTAGAGGTGCACCAACAATTAACTACCAATTCTAAATTTAGAGGTTTCCATGCATCGAAAATGCATTTTGATGAGAGTTTAACTCCTACAGACACCTAGTGAATGTGGAGCTTCTATTATTGGCACTTCTAGACACTCCTATATCATCTAATGGCTTTCTTCTTATTATTATCTCATTCTTTCTTTGTTTTAAGACATGTAAAGGCTCATGCATCCTTTTAATGATATAAATATGGATGGAATCCTAGTAAGCACTAGTTAGAGAGTTATTTTGTACATAAATAGATTATTATTATTTTAGAAGAATATGTTTACATAAAGAGATATCTCACTCTCAACACGAATTGAGGAAAATATTTTCTATAAATTGAGGAATGTAATATGTATTCTAGGCCATTATTTTGATGCAATAACAGATTCTTTTGGTCCTTGCATTTGGAGTGTAGTTATTCTTGCCTAAGTGTGTTATATTTTGTGAATGTTTCTTCATGGAATGTGATTGAGCCAATAGTTTTATTGCATTATTTTTATTCTGTGATCTTTTAATTCTAGTGTTTGCTATGGATCTAAAAATTTGACTAACATTCTTAGTTTGAGAAGAGATCAACTATATTGTTCCTGCATATCTTTCTATCTCACATGAGTACACTTTATGTGGCCTTGTGATATGATGAAAAGTGAAACATCCTATAGTTATTGAATTCTCATCAATGATTGCATTAATGGAACTAAAAAAATGCTACTCCTATTTTCATAGGTTACCTACTAATCTTTTCAAAACCATATTTTGTAAATGCATTATTTTCATAGTTTATGTCCATTAGGAATTTAATTTTTAAGTTATTTTCTTAAGCCTTTTGTTACCCTATCTTCGTTATTTTATTTTACAAATACTTGGTTAATTTAGGAATTTATATAGTTTGATTTTTAGATTGTGTTCATTAAAAAAAAAAAGAAAAAAAGAAAAAAAAATTATTTTTGTGTGTTTTATTCTTTTGAGATAGCAAGAAGATTCTATATTAACCAGCAAAGGCCTCCCTATGAAAAATACATTTATCTTGAATTGAGTAGATTCTTGTAGGTGGCAAGATCACCTGGAACCTTGGAGTTGATCCTAGATTGACTTTTCAAGAGAGGAGTTTGAAAGGATTCCTTATGTTAAGCATCGTGCAAAATGATAGCTCAATAGAAGTGGTGCTAGAAGGAAGGCACCTTAACATTTGGAATAGAAGAAAAAACCTTTCAATTTCTAAGCTTTCTAGATTCTAAGGTGCCCTGGTGGACCAAGTTCTAAGGTGCACCTTATTTTTGAGAAACTGTACTTTTGTAGAGGTGCACTTTTTCTAGAATTGATGCAAACTAGAAGATCCTAATCCATCATCTCCATTTTAGTGATCTTTAAGATCTTCACTGAGTGCACATGATTTCCTTGAGCATAGCCATTTTTTCAAGCCTCAAATTGATAAAGGATTCCATCAAATTCCACCACCTCCATTCAACATTTCATCATCTTCTTCAGCTCCACCTCCAAAACAACCACCCGTTATTCCACCAAATACTTTGATGGCCTTTTTAAAAAATGTTGTAGATTCACCAATCAACTTGATAGGTGTACTCAATGACCTTCCTAAGAATCCTAAGAATTTTTTACCAAGGTTCATCTATGGAGAGACACAAAATACTAAAGATACCATCAAGGTATTCAAGGAAATTTGCAACCGAAAGGAGATTGTTAATCAGAATGTGGTTCTTCACTTATTCCCCTACTCTTTGGGGGAAATTTCCTTAATTGGTATGTTAATTTGCCACTTGGATCTATTGGAGACTATGATACTTTCAAAAAATTCTTCTTGGAACATTTCAAAATTTTCATCAACCTAGCTATGATAAATTGACAATTCATATCAATCCAAAGGGACTCAGTTGAGACAATTTAACATTTCTACCATCACATTCATATGGCATACCATAAGCTAGAAATTCCATACACCATACCAGTTGTAGCTGCAATTCATATTTATCTAAATATTATGGATAATAGTACTATTATTTTTCTAAGAAGACTTCTACAACAAGTATCAATACATTAGAAAAAGTCTTCATGAAAGTGATTACATTTACTAAGAAAGCCAATCCTAATTTAGGAGGATTGATGCTTCTAGCTCAAGCTATTACAATGATGCCAATATATCCTATCAAAGCACCTATGATACCTAGCCCATTCATACCTATGAATCCAAATCCATTATAGTAGGAACCCACTCCACAAAACCTAATTATAACATTTCTAGGGTATGAACCTCCAAAAGCTATCTTTGAGCAAATGGTAGTAGCTTCCACAAAGGCAAACAATTGTTTTTCCTCTGAGTTTTGCCAAATGAGGAAGACCATGTCACAAATGAACAATGAGTTGAGTCACTTGGCCTCATCACAAGGATAGAATAACAAATTCTAAAGAAATAATATTCGTCCTTACAACAACAACAATTATGGTCATAACTACAATAGGAATTTCAGTGGAAACAACAATGTAGGAAACAATAATGGAGGAAAAAAATTCAATACTCCTAATTGTAACAATGGCTTCCAAAGATAGAATTGATAATGGAACACTCATCTAAATAATGGAAGCATTCCTATAGATAACAATAACAATAATGTTCAATATGTGGACATCAATCAGTATGATGATGATCCAAACAATGGAAATCAAAACATGAGTTAGAATTCACAAACAAATGGCAATGTGCCTCCTATACAATTTAATGCTATACTACTAGAATCCTACAATTCTACATAGAACATATTGGTGTAATAACAAGCCAATGAAGAATTATCTTTTCCATTCAGTCAAGAACTAGACATTCAACCTGATGAGATGCTTTCTTTTCAAAATGACAATCAAAATACTTACAATATACGAAGTAGAAAAGAACCCATGATAAAGGAGATTCCTCCATTATTACAATCAACTCCTCTTAATTTGAGATTGAGTAATAATTTGGTACTAGTCACACCCCCATATGGAGGACATCAAAATCAAAGTCAAGGAAATGTGCCAACAATCTTGAAAATTCCTGCTTGATCTACTAAAAAGTATAGTACGGTCAAAGATTTGAAATGATAAAAGGCCAACATGTCCATGTTTGACATGCTACAAAATTGTCCTCAAATGCACTAATGAAGACTCTTGATCATACAAAGGCACCCCATAATATGAGTACTATTTCTCAAAAGATAGTATCTCAACAAGTCAATGCGTCAAAGGAAATGCCAACTATGTTTAAAGACAAGGTTGAGGTGCCCTCGTTTTTGGTCAATATCAATATTTATGGGAGGAATCTTCATAGTTTCCTAATTGATTCAAGAGACTCTTGCAATGTATTGGAATTATCAATATCACAAAGGTTGGGAGTCACTCCTCAGCCCTCTAATTGAATAGTGATACAATTGGAGAAAAATGAGGTGAAAACCATTGGTGTGTTGAAAGATGTTCAGATACAACTGACAGTTGACACTCGGATTCAAGACATCATCAATATACATGTGGTTGATATTGCTAAGACATATAGATTGCTACTAAGTAGAGAATGGACAAAATACCTAAGGGGATGGTTTTCTATGGATTTTACTCAATTATGGTTACCATGAAAAGGATTGAATGATCAAATCATGATAGATGTAGAGCCAAAGTTAAAAATAATGATTACAGAATATATTTCACCTAATGAGGTTGCATTCTTACACTCAAATTTGGGATCTTACAAGGTGATGGCTTTTGATAAAACTTCAACCAAAATATCAGACAATCAAAATTAAAATTTTAGGACTTCAATCCCAAAGTAGGAGATTGTAATAGAGTCCATAGACAACATGGTGGCTAACTTAAAATGTTTAGGAGAAGAAGATAACCCTAGTATTCTCCTTCTCCCAAGATTTTGTCGATTACATAAAGTTATGCATTTAGAGTTTGAATGTTCATTATGCCAAGAAGCAGTCACTAAGGTATTAACACAAATGATGGAAGTGAAGAGTACTAATATTCCAAAAGATGAACCCATAGAAAATTGAAGTCCTATAAACATATCTAAATCTATGGAAAAGGTTGTAGAGGAATTTGAAGATCTAAATCTATCATACAGTGATACTTCTTCAGATAGCAAAGGTTTGTCTTCTCCTCCATGAGGAATGATCAAAGTCCAAAGAAGGAGACAATACATGAAAGTTAAAAGATAGACTTTAGTAATCATCCTTCCTAAACCCAAAGTGGACAAATTTATAGAGCTGATTGAGGACATTCATGAAAAAAAGAAAAACATACACTTCTTGTATAAAGGACTAACAATGGAAAATCATCAAGTCCACCCTGTGAATGACCATAGTGGATACCCAAGAAATTATCCTTTTAGGCCCAAGTGTAAGAAAACTAGGGATGAATAAGCATAAGGTTAGAAAGCCCATGGAAGATGTGATGAACCCAAAAGGTAAGTCTTTCTATGTAGCATATCAAGTATAGTTAAGATGTACTAATAATGTTACAGAGTATGAAGCATTGATCTAAGGATTTATTTTCGCATTGGAGAAAGGAATCACAACTCTCATAGTCGAGGGACAACTCTCATAGTAGAGGGATATTCTCAGTTGGTTATAAGGAAACTGAAGTCAGTATATTCTTGCAATGACAAGAGTTTGCTTGCTTATAGGAAAAGAATATGGGATCAAATGGATGATTTTAAAGCTTTGAACATAAATTCCATTCAAAGGAGAAAAAACATGGTAGCATATGACCTTACTATTTCAACAAGTGCATTACATCTAGTTGAGAGAACAAAATTGAAATAATTTTTAGTAGAATTAGTTATTACCTAGTCTATCCTAGACAATATTACAAACATCCAAGTTTTTTAGGATGGTCAACATATACTAGAATTTTTCACATGCAATGGCCACTTTATTGGGCAAGAGATTGATGAAACTCCAGATGACAAACTTGAGGATGATGAACTTGAAGATGAAGATGGGATCCTAAACTTAAAAATCAACACTCTTTCCAAGGGAATGGTTGAGTTGGAACATATTTTTTATCATGATGAATCAACACTTAATAGAAGAATGGTCCAAGAAAAAGGGATCAAAGAATGTAATTCATACAATTTTGGTACTGATGAAGATCCTAGAATGGTAATGGTCAGAAAGTTGTCCAATGCACAAGAAAGGGAAGATATGCTCAAATTAATTTTGGAGTATAAGGATTTCATTGCTTGGATCTATGAAGAGCTCAAAACATATGATCCTGAGATTATTACGCATGGCATTCTTTTGAAACTAGATGCCAAACCTTTTTGTCAAAGGAAAAGACTAGTTAATCCTATTATTGAACCATTGATAATGAAGGAAGTTAAGAAATTGATTGATGCCAAGATTACTTTCCCCATTCACCATTCTACATGGGTGGCTAATTTGGTTCCTATGTTGAAAAATACTAGAGAGATTCATCTTTGCATGGATTTTCGTTACCTAAACCTCACATCTCAACATGACAATTACCCTTTACCTTCATTGGATTAAGTCCTAAAAATTGTTAATGGTTTAAAAATGATGTCTTTCTTGGATGATTATTTAGGATATAATCAAGTTATGTTTGATGAAGAGGATCGGCTAAAGATGGCCTTCATGACTAAATGGGGAACTTTTTCTTACAGAAGAATGCTTTTTGGGCTAATTAATGTAGGGGCCACATTTCAATGAGCTATGGACATAGATTTTAAGGGATTAATAAAAAAGTGTATATTCATCTACATGGATGATTTAACTATCTTTTCAAAGGATAAAATAACTCGCATTGCTAATTTAAGATAGCTATATGATAGATGTCATAAATATAGCATATCCCTCAATCGCAAGAAATGTTCATTTGGGGTTACTAAAGGAAAGCTCCTTTGCCATATCATCTCTAAAGATGGAATATCCATTAATCTTGAAAGAATTGAAGCTATTATAAATTTATTTTCTCCTCACAATCAAAAGGAACTTAAGTCTTTCTTTGGGAAAATAATTTTTTTGCAAAAATTCATAAGTGGATTTGCAGAGATAGTTTGTCCCCTTAATGATTTACTCAAAAAGGAACCTAAATTAGAATGGGTTCTAGAGATTAAAAAATCATTTGAGGATATCAAAGTGGCCATTTCCATAGCCCCAGTACTAGTGAGTCCAGATTATGGACTACCTTTCAAAATATACTCTTTTTCTTCAAAACATTCATGTGTTGGGATTCTTACATAGAAGAAGGAAAAAGAAGATGAAAGGCCCATTGCATTTATGAGCTACCCTTTGAAAATGTTGAGTTAAATTATTCTAGCCTTGACAAACAAGAATTTTCTTTAATCAAATTAGTAAAGAAGTTTCCCCATTATATATTGATGAGCAAGGTATATGTGATTGTGCTTGATCCAGTAATTAAGACATTGTTGATGCAAAATGAACTTGGTGAAAGATGAGGAAAATGGATGGAAATCCTTCAAGAATTTGATTTATAATTTCAACCTATGATGTTGGTAAGGCCAAGGATTATAAATAATGATAGCGGATAACCAAATCAATGATGAAGAGAAGTTTAGATTTGATGGTGAAATAGATGCGGAAGATCAAAAAAGGATTCTAGTATATCAAGTTGATATTGAATAGGGTATTATAATAGATGTCTCATAACAACATATTGTTTACTATCTTTTACAAAATTAGTACCACAATTGGATGAATAGTTCACAACATAGGGGACTCAAAATGAAGTGTGAATCCTACATGTTGCATGATCAAAAATTCTATAAGAGCAATTATCAAGAAATTTACTTAAATTTTTTGGGATGCAAGGAAGTAAAAGAGGTTTTAGAATAGTTTCAAAATAAACATGGCATAAGGCTTGGTTCAATAGAAGTAACTTCTCATATGATTTTAAGATCACATTATTTTTGACAAATGATATTCAAAGATAGTTTTGAACATGTGTTTACTTTCCATATTTGTTAGACTAGTGGTAACAGAGAAAGAAATCCTACAGTGCCATTACAACTAGTATTTGAGGTACACCCCTTTGAAAAGTGGGGACTAGATTTTATTGGTCCTATAAACCCACCATTATCAACTAGGCACACTTTTATTCTCACAACTACTAATTATTGTATGTGTTGGACAAAAGTAGAGACATTGAAAAAATTTATGACTAAGGTGGTTATGGATTACTTAGAAGAACACATTGTTACTAAATTTTGGATGTCATTCTCCCTAGTGTGTGATAATAAATCAGCTTTTGTATTGGTATTCCTAACTCAATGGGCACTAGAAAATTAGGTTATTATCAAGTTCTCTTGGAACTATTACCCACAAGGAAATGGTGTGGTTGAGTCTATGAATAAGAACTTGATCATGGTAATAAGACATTTGTTAAAGGAAAATGCTAGAGATTGGCACACTCAACTCAAATATGTGTTATGGAAAAACTAATTCAGTGTCAAGAATGCTTTAGACACATCTCCATATCTTCTTGTCTATAGAAAAGAGCTAGTATTCCCACTTAACCTTAGGATTCCTCTTTTGAAATTCATGAGTGGGTAAACTGAAGATGCTAATAAGGTATAGAATAGGATAATGAATCTTTTGGAGATGGAAGAAAAATGGATAGCTACTTTGGAACATATGGTGAAGAATCAAGCTATCTTTAAGAGGTGGTTGGATAACAAGATCCATGATAATGTCTTTTAGAATATTGAATCTTGTTCTACTCCGACACAAGGCAAAAGAAAGACTTGGTAGCCATATTAAATTTCAATTGTTGTGAATTAGTCCTTATTAGATTGTGGAAATTATGGGAGAAAATACTCTTAGGCCAAGTTCCTTATAGGGGGAATTGGTTCTATTTCCAGTCAATGGGAAATTCATGAAACATTTCTTTCAAGCTTAAACCCCACCCCCCCGCCAGACACCAAAAAATAAATAAAAATAAAAATAAAAGATAAATAAAAGTTTCATTTCTGCAAGTGTGTTTGTTTTTGGTTGCATGTTTTGCATTTAATTGTGTGTTTATTTTTAAAAGTTGCATTAGTCCAGGGGGTAGCTGCATTCAAGATTTCATCTTGATGTATCTTATTAACCATTCTTTTGGTTTTGACTTTTGGGAAGAGGTATTTCTATCAAAACATTTTAATGATTTTGTTTCTTATACCAACTGAGGAATAGATGTTACTTGCAGTAATAGGGGACTTTTAGTTTTCAATTAAGAATTGCAGATCAACAAGTTCTCAACAATTTGCAAATTTAAAGCAAGAGATAGTCCACACCCTATTGGTTCAAACATAAGGGTCTTCTTGAAGGAATTGCTAAGATCACCATTTGGCATGAGAGCTCCTAAAAGGTTCTTAAAAGAAAAACCTAAGGGATGTTCACAAAAGATTGAATCTAAGAATTGACACCAATTTCTTGGCCACACAATCTAAGTGTGGTTAGGGTACAAAAAAAAATAAAAGTAAATAAAAAGGTTGTAAGAATGAAAGATTCTACAAATTCTGAGATAGGTAGTTTGACTGTAGGTTTATGCACTCTAAATAACCTATCCAGTACCAAAACAATTGCTTCAAAAGAATCAAAATGGAAACATTGCGAACTACATGAAGCAAGTACTTAGAAGATTACATAGGACTTCAAATGAGAAGTCACAACCCACTAAGAGCCCTCAGAACTGATTCTCACATCTGGTTAAAAAAGGGATTGATAAACGTCTTTCATGAAGATTCCCAATGAGTGGATCGGAAGGGGTGTAACACTATTTCCAAGTTGTCAAATTTTTTGATAGATTTCATTCTGAGATGTCAAAGGAAATGGATACACTAAACACACACTGAACTTGGAGATTTGAGATTCTGAGGTTTTGACTATAAAATGACTCAAAATATGCTTGGATTATTCTAGATTTAGTTGGTGTTTGACATACATCAAAGAAATATTTGCAGATGAAGAAATGCCATTGTCATTTCTTCCTTTTTTTTGGGGCTATTTGTTGTGGTTTTACAATGCATGCCCCATTTTTCCTAGAAATGGGGACCCCTTACTTTATTTTTTAGCTTTCCAAATCCGTACTCTAGGGTCTAAGTTCTTTTTAGGGTTTTACCTAGTGTCTTTGGCCAATCTAGGTAATGGCTTAAAAACCCCAAATTTCAAAAACCATAATTTTGAGGGAGAAAGTCATTTTTTGTGCAGAAAAGTGTGCACTAGCAGACCTAACATACCTCACCAGGTGCACTAATGCACCAAAACAATGAGTAAAGCAATTTCTCTTAGAAAGTGCACTACAAGACATCTACACACCTGCAAGTGGTGCACTAAGATCTTAGGGCTATAAATCTTGGGATCCCCCCCCTTCATCTTTATTTTTCTTCATCTAAACTCATTTTTGGCATCATTGTAGCCCCTCCAATGCACTATTGTGTTGCCTTGCCTCCTCACACCTACACAAAAAAACACAACATTGAACTTCACCAAAGAAAGGTGCATTGTTGCACACCTTCTTTTTTTGCATTAATTTCAAAACTCTTAAAAGGTTAAAACTAACACCTAAACTAACTTGTGTAGCTACACACCTATCTAGGTACACAATTATACACCTTTTAAATAAGCACCATTTTTAATAACTTGTCCCTATATAGCTAGGATGCGCACCTGGCGTAACCATTAGGTGTGCTAGATGTACATCCTAATTGTTAAAGGGCAGCACACCTAGCATACCTTTGATGTGGCCCAAGTGTGCTCTTTTTTGCATATTTGGGTTAGAATAGGATTTTTAATAGATTTCATCAATTAGGGTTTTCATCAATTAGGATTATTCATAGATCTGGGACATTGAACTTGGTCATACAGACTAGAACACATTCTTGGTATTGTGCAAAAAGCCCATAGAAAAATCCCCATTGATATTTACTCTTATCTGATTAGGACTAGTCAACACAACTTCACATTTAGTATTAGTACAGTCCTTAGTGCTGGTCATGACACTAGTAGAGAACTATCTCTCTAAAGAAAGGGTCATGAAAAGTATAACTAAAGAGATGATACTAGATCTTTGACCTACGAACATAGAGAAAGTATTCCAACTTCCAAGGGAATATCAATTTATTTGACTAACCTATCACCAAGCGGAAAAATGGTAGAGAGAACATGTATAGGAAGTGTCTAAAATATCTAGTCCTCATAACTCATTAAGAAGACTCCTCTATAGCATAAAGAAGGAAAAGTGGACATGAAATGAGGTTACATGAAATAGGATATCCTATATTCCATAATACTCTTGAGTAGAGTCATGGGATTACCAGAATTGGGACATTTGAACATATGGATAGTGCATTTTATTGAGAGTATACAAACAACAAATATGCCAATTGATTGGGCTTCCATTCTCAGTGAGAATTTGGATGAGTAGTTGGTGATGGTTAAGAATAATTGTAGCTTCTACATGATATTCTATTTGGTGTACCTATTAGCTACAAGGGTAACAAACTATCCTATGTTATTTAAAAAGGGTAGTATTCAAGATGCAAATGCATGGCCCTCTATAGTATATCCCTAGTTGGTGAAGAAAAGGCTTCTAGAGCATAGAAAGCAATATAGGATAGTGAATGATGCTTTTATTTTCATGATTATTCAATTCATTGAAGGGGATTGTGTTAAAAGGATATCAGATGAGGTAGGGACCAAGATTTTAGAAGTCGGTGCCCTTTACATCCAATTTCAAACACTCATTTATTTGAGGGTAGTAGTCCCAAGAAGATCCTTAGGTATCCAAGTGATAGACCTATATTGTTGGAGATTTCTTGACAACTCTTCTTTGTATATGAAAGAGTAAGGAAGTAGCACAAGATAACCTAGGTGTGGCCTTTTACTATAGGACTATTTAGTGTGGTCTAGAGATAGGATATTCTATCTTTTGAGCTTGAAAGGCATTAGTATCCCTTAGAGGAAGATAAATCTCTTCATCCTTATTTTCATAACATTGGAAGTGTGCAATATTTAGCTAGCAAAACATTCCAACATGAAGATGCAATTAAGAACCATTGGATGAATGAAATAGATGACTACAATATCTAAATAAGGGATTATTGTGGGATGACTATCTATTCGGAAAGAAGAGCTTTGAAGATAAAGGTTCCTTTAAAGGTAGTACAACAAGATACTAACAATGTCCTTGATGAACTATATAATAGAGACAAGATTTTTTATCAACCCATTATGAATACTGAGATTTATAAGGAAGAAAACTCAAATATTAATCATAGGCTTAGGGATGTCATCAAATTGACTAAGGATTGGATAAAAAGACCTTTCAAATTGGATCCAATTATTCAAGTGGTAGGCTTCCACTCTACAACCTACCTGTTGATCTCATAATGGTTTTGAAAACTGAGTGTCAACACACTTAAGCTATTTGCTAAGTTCATGCCGAGCTAGAAATATATGCCAAGTATAATTTATAAAATTGTCAAGTTGCAATAGGTGCCGAGTTAGACATATAGTAAGTGTAGAGTCACTCAAGTGATCAATAGAGTTTGTGAAGGCACAAATAATTATGTAAATGGTTTGTATGCCAACTCATGGATAGATCTCAAAGTTAGACATAAGATCAAATCTATTTAGATTCTCTATGTGATATAGATGCAACCAATTAGAAAAATGGAGGGAATTGAGCAGGAAAGTTGGATGAATCTCAATCATTGATTCATACCTAACCCTAAGCCACCAAAGTCTTTTTAAAGGGAGACAAAGCCCCATAATTTAGTATGTATGACTAAGCATTATAGAATGCATGTGAGAAGGTGATGATAGCAATAAATGAGTTGAATTGATCAACATTCAATTGAGGTGACTTAGAAAAATGACTGAATTGCATAATCAGTTAGTAGAATAGAGGATCAATGTTATAGTAATTTCATATAAGATTAGAGAGGATCAAGATGAACTAAATTGGGATCTAAAATCAGAAATACAAGATTGTAAGTGTATCAGATCAAACATTTTACTGTACTTTCTAACAACTATATCAACAAGATGAAATCCTTGTATCAATGTTGATTTAACAGTCATAGAGGAATCCTTTAATAGGGTGACATTCCAAGTGAGTGTTCTAAAGTCCTTTGGCTAGGTACACCTTTGACATGGTGTTCAAATTCTTAAATAGGGCAGGATCTAACAATCCTTTGTAGTCCTTTCACAGGGAAGATCATGAGAATGGTCAAAATATGTAACCTTAACAAGTGAACTTTATTGTTGTAGTAGTGAAGAATTGTGGGTGTCATCCCCACCCTAGTTTTACCTTCTCATTGAAGGGTTTTTGGGTAATCATATCTAGTGCCAAGTGCTTATGTGGATGCATTTTCCTTACATGTTATTTCTACATGTTCATGCATGCAATGTTTTAATGTTAAAAATTTTATTGATTAGAGTTTAGTACTTCTAATTCACCCCCCCCCCCGCCCCCCCCCCCCCCCCCCCTCAAAAGTATACATTTCCCATTTGTAATCTCAACAATTGGTATCAGAGCTAAGTTCTCATCAAGAGAAGCCCTTCAACTTGGAGAAAAGATCCCAAGATGGAGGTTTACAAGTTGGGAAAGATGATTAAGGATCAAGAGTTTGAGATATAACTCTTACTACAACAACTGGATGAAGCCAGAAATGCCTTCACAAGTTTGCTAAAGAGAAAGAAAGAGATTGTTATAGATGAAAATGACACTTAATAAAAAGAAATTGAAAACACAAAATTATTTGTAGATGGAAAATCCTATGAGTTTGATGCAGTAATTTTAGATATAATGGACAAGAATAGAGCACAAGCTAAGGAGATCAAAAATTTCAAGTTGGATTAAGAATCACAAGAAATACTACTATATGAGGTGACTGAGAAAAAGAAGAAAGCTATAGAAGAAAAGGCCATGATTGAAGAAGAAAAAAGAATCTTGTCAAATAGATTGGAAGAAAAATTAGCAGAGTTTTCTAGGATCTCAAACATGTAGTTGGACACCCTAACCCAAATGATGAATGCCCATCATGAGTTGAATGTCAAGGAAATTGCAATAACTACATTGAATTTATAGAATGGGAAACTACAGAATGACCTAAAAAGAGAGAAAGAGTTTTTTGAAAGTTTCAACAAGCCCAATGAAGCTATCAAGTACTTTGAGAAATTATTGAAATCCCCTTGACCTAGCAAAGATACATCGGGGTTGGGCTATACAAGCACTAAAGAAGGAAAATCATCCAAAGTTGCTAACGAAAGAAGTAATAAAGGTAACAGCTCTAAACCTACTTGTCATCATTATGAAAAGAAATGACACATAGCTAATGTTTGTAGGAGCAAGAATCCTAGTTAGAATAATAAGCCAAAGAACATGACACATTGTAACAACTACAATAAACAAGGTCATCATGCACATGAATGTAGAACAAGAACCAAGCATGCACCAAGATTTGAAGGACACTGCGACAATTGTCAAAAGTTTGGAAACAAAGCTTTTGAATGTAGATCCAAGACCACATGGTCATCAAGCAAGGGAAGAAACCATGAAAATTCCTACAATTGGGACTACAACACAAGGCACAAATGTCATTATTGTCAAGAGTATGGACACATCCCCAAGAATTGCATAAGAACACATTTGAGTGGAACCTACAACAGATGGTTGAGTCAAACTGCATGTTTTAGTTGTTTGAAGACTGGACATATCAATAAGCATTGCCCAACAAGGACAAAGGTACCTTATTCAGAATTGAATAAAGGAAAAGGCAAGGTAGATATTAAACACATCAGAGGTGAGATGAATAAGACATGGAAGAAGAAATATGGATGCAACACATCAAATGAAGGGATCACTTCACCTAAAGGGTTAAGTGGTCACATTTCATCAAATTAAGAAAAAGGAGGTATGTGGGACTAATTTTCAAAGTGCTTCATCTTACATTGGTTCCAAGGTAAGTTAGTGTTGAAAAGGGTAAATTAGCATGAATAAAGATCCAAGTTTATGAGAAAAATGCAAAGTTAAATCTTTAAGTTTTCACATTGTTGCCAAGTAAGGAAAGTTGCCTTCAGATGTTGAGTGAATGATAATGATTGTTGAGTTGTTAGCCAAGACTAGTTGGAGCTGAGTGAGTAGTTGCTACCAATAAAAATTAATGTTAGTTGCTACTGAGTGAAGGAAATTCCTATTAGAGCTAAGTAAAGGCAATTCTAATAGCTATCAAGTAATGGAAAACTAATGGAAGCTAAGTGAAATAGAAATTGCATTGGAGCCAAGTTTATAGCTATATAAACACCAAGCATTAAATGAAACATATTGAAAGGGTATAAGGAAATTTTTTTGCTCATTTCTAATCATTAAAAATAAAGAGCAAGGGAAAATAGAGTGAATAAGAAAATTTCAAGTGAGGAACAAAGCATTTGAGCAGATTCTAGTGGCATTGAGTGGGATTTCATCAATTCAAGGTATTTCTCAAGTGTTGAGTTACGTAGTTTTGAAGTTGCTAAAAAAATAGATTACAAAAAAGGCCTCTAGTTCTTAAAACCCTAAGGATAAGGAACCATTTGAGGTTCAGCTAGTTACCAATGAAGTTAAGAAACTAGACATTAGGGCCATACTAGAGGTTGCATATAAGAATGAGCCAGTAGGGTCTTTATCTATTATTCCACTAAAGGTTGTGATGGTACACGATGTTAGGAAATGTTACAATTGTAAGGTTGGAGGGATTAGTGACATGGAGATTTTCCAAGCATATGAAAAACTATAGAAAAAATGGAGTGTTGAAAGAGGAATTCAACATTGTTGAGAAAAAGGGACTAACACGTGCCCTAGATTTCCCTATGGTCTTCAAAACAGAGTAGATTACAATAGTTTTGAGTAAGATTCATGGTGTATGCTTATGGTTAGAAGGAGGGCCTATTAAATTGTCAAAGAGTATCATACATAGGGTTATAGGATATCCAACCCTAGATTAGCCAAAGACCCTAAAGAGTGACTTAAAAGAAGCCATTGAAAAGAATACAGGGGCAAAGTGGAACAAAAGGGGAATGACTATTGACACCATCAATGATCCACTTCTAGAATTTGCTATGAGAGTCATATCCCACAAATTCTATCAGTCAAGCTAACTAAATAGTGTACCATGCATTGCAGTTGATGTTGGGTATAAAATTGTGAAGAAAGATCATACATATAATTTCTTAGAGCTTCAATTGTAGCAAATTATGGAAAATTTGGGAGAAATAAGAAGATCAAAAAGTTCTTAGTGTAAGTGTGGTTTAATTTTGATATGTACATTCTTCTATGTTCATAATGAAATTCTCTCATTTGGAAAGATAGGATGGAAGACCAATAGGGGTATAGCTATACAAATTAATGAGTACATAGAATAGATGAGAGCCAATTTTGAAACCATAATGACTAACTATTTTGAGGAATTTAAGAAGTCCATGAAGAAAAGATCGCGAATTCTAGTTTCCCTAATAGAGAAACACATCAATGATATTTTCTTTATAGTTGATATTGATTGCACCTATATTGAAGCAACAGTGCCAAGAGTTAGATGGCTAAGGCCACTAGGATATGAAATAAACATTGATGAAGCATCAACAACAATCACAACATTGCTAGTAGGGGAAATGACAAACAAACAAAAAAATTTGGTACTTATGATGTTGTGAAATAAAAAGTAGAAATGGAGTTGAAAAAAACATCAACACTGAAAAAGAAAGACAAGTTGGTCAAGAAACTCAAGGCCAAATTTGGAGAAAGCACTACTAAGGAAGAAGAAGATGACGAAGATGAAGAAAATGAAGAACATGGCTAGGAGCCACTTGTCTTGACACAAGACATGGGAGAAGATTTTGAAGAAGAAGAAGGTTCCAAGGAAGAAAAAACTAAGGAAGAACCAAATAAACCAGACCCCAAGAAGAGAAAGGCAAAGATACAATTTATTGCTTAGCCAAAGGGTAAGAAAGTTATGAAACCAAGCTCTGCAAAGCCTACTGCACTAGTTACAAGAGCCAGCACAAGGGCCACAACTCAAAAGGCTATGGAGAAAGAAAAGAAGAAGGCTACCAAGCAACAAGGTCTAGCAAAGAAGAAATTAAGAAGAAATTTTGTTGCATAATCTGACTCTAATGAAGAAAGGACCGAGTCAATTGACAACAACTAGCTTATAGTGATAAATCATGCACT
Source organism: Cupressus sempervirens (assembly GCA_028749045.1). NCBI lineage: Eukaryota > Viridiplantae > Streptophyta > Pinopsida > Cupressales > Cupressaceae > Cupressus > Cupressus sempervirens. The sequence goes on from CM053790.1 coordinate 185,779,205, forward strand.
CAAGTTCAATATTGATAACATTTGTGAAAATATTAGGGATAATGAAGACTTGACTAGTTTGAAAACTATTGAATTCAATAAATTAAATAGAGAGGATTAGAATAAGATTGAGGAATCAGTGTATGCCATGATGGCTAAATTAAAGAATACACCTCTTGAATTTGACACTACTATGCCTAAGGATTTATATTTCATTGTTGAAAATAAATGACATTATTGCCTAAACATGGAAAAAGAAATAAGAGAGTCTACATTGGCACAAGTGATACCAGATTTATCAAAAGGCCAAATAACAAAAGCTAATAAGAATGGTAGCAAATTTGCACTAAAGTATAGGGCCTTCAATATAATTTAAAATAAGATTGAAGATGTTGTCTAAAAGTCCACTCAAATGTGGAAGCTAATATATTGCCTAACCACTGTTAAACTAGGAGAGACAAATCCCTTTGAGGGAAAGAATGATGAGGAAGAGGAAACTAAAAAGGAAAAAGGTGATAACACAGTAAAGGAGACACAACAAAGAAAAGATGAAATGGCAACTGCTGAGGAGCAGCAAATAGATCAAAGTGTGTCAGACATACAATTGTCACCACTTAGCCCTCCACATGACAAAAAAACACCCACTAAGATGATCAAAATAAAGGATGTTCCTAATAGCAAAATTTAGAACATCAACCCACAAACTACAGTGGATCTAAAGAAGATCCTTGACCAATCAATGTTATAAGAAAAGTTATGTGATAACCTTGTAATGGTCAGTGTAGATGAGTTGGATAAAGTTGTACCTAATTTAAGAAGGGACAAGGTGAATACACAAGCACCACCTTTTTTAATCCCTATAGCTATAAGTGGACAACCTATAGTGCAAAAATCAATAGATACATCTACCAAAGTTAATAAGATAGTCAAAGTCATGATGATTGAACAAGAAACTTAGACTACAGAGGAAAAAGAGTCTACAAAGGAACAAATAGGATAGATGATACTTTTGTACCCATTGCACAAGTACAAGGTTCACCACCACAAATAATTTTTATTGATAAAGACAAATCAAAAGAGGACAAGGATAGTCCAAAGGAAAAGGAGCAAGAAGCAATTCAAACATTGGTAAATCTACCAACTACTACTTATGCTTCAAAAGCTAAGCACTGATGTTATGCCACTACAAATCTCTACACTAGGCTTGAGCTCCATAAGAGTTGCAAGGGTACTTCATTATGGAGACCCTACATTATATGAGGAAATAGTCATTCCAAAATATGACTATGAAAACATTACACTTGAATAGATAAATATCATGTAGAAGGCATTGGAAAAGAAAAAGAACTAGGAGATACTTAGAAATGATATAAACAAAAGCAAGCATTACATGAGATTAAGGACATCTTCTTAAATGTCTTTAGCTTGTAGCCACTTGATGAAGCAAAGAACATATTAGAACAATTGTCAGATATTCTTGATCGGGTGACAAATGAGGACCATGATGCTAATGTTAAACATATGGAATGGTCAAAAAAGAAATTTCAAGCAAAGGTCAATGAGAAAATATCTAGTGAGATAGAAATATCTCAAGTAAAGATGGAAAATAAAATTGAAAAAGTGAAGAAGGTACTTGAGAATATATTCTCACTATACACAAAATTGTGTGACCCCTCCATCTTTGCACAAGAGACCAGTCAGAGGTTACTGAGCCTAGTGAGAAATCTAAAAGTATCAAGCATGCTATTGCCATAAGATCTAGCTCAATGTGAAAAGCACTTCAATATCATGCTACACACACAAATAGATATAGCTATACTCATAGAAAAAGAGGCTAATACTAGAGCCAAGCTAGTACAAATACAAGCTTCCCTTACCCCTCACATGGAGATACTTAAGAAGGAACTAGCCTATGACAATTATTAAAGAAAGATCCTAATATTTCAACATTAGATGGCTTAGTTCACCTTGCAACAGAGATAGTAATACAAATCAAATCCCTAGAAGTTACTATACAAAATTGGGATGCTACTCTGAAGATTGTCATGGAAGTTAATAAGAACCTTCTAGCTAAATACAAGGTATAGACCCTTTGACATAAGTGTCAATAAGGGGGAGACAATCTACAAGGAGAGACAAGTGAAAGAGAATATGTGAAAGACATATGAAAAAGAAGATGTGAAAGAGGAGAGAAAACAAAAAAAAGGGGAAGTCAACATCAAAAAAGTAGAAAATAAGGCATATCAGACAAAGAGTATTAGCACAAGGAAAAACCACTCAAAGGAATAAAATTTTGGATACAAAAAAAAGGCACATCAACTCATGGGGAGACACAAAATTTTAAGGTATATAGTCCTTCACAAAATTTTGAACAATTTTGAAGTTTTATGTATATACCAAACTATAATTGTATTATACTTAAGGGAGATAGACTCATCATGTAGTGTTTTTGACACTCATGTCGAAGGGGAGATAATTGATCTCAAAATGGTTTTGACAATTGAGTCTCAACACACTTAAGCTATTTGATAAGTTCATGTTGAGCTAACAATATATGTCAAATATAATATATAAAAGTGTCGAGTTAGAGATATAGTAAGTACTAAGTCACTCAAGTACCAAGCAAATAGACTGTGCTGAGAAACTTTAAAGTTTTGAATCAACAACAAACATCGAGAATGTTTAGCTATCAAGATAGATAGAATTTTAGTTAGTGCTAAGAATTAGTTTTTAACAAGTGCTAAGCAACACAAAATTTACATAAGAGTTTATGAAGGGACAAAAAATTATGTAAACCATTTGCATGCCAACTCATGGATAGATATCGAAGCTCAGAGATAAGATCAAATCTATTGGGATTCCCTATGTGATCTACATGCAACCAATTAGAAAAATGGAGAGAATTGAGTGAGAAAGTTGGATGAATCTTAGTTGTAGATTCATACCTAACCCTAAGCCACCAAAGTCTTTTTAAAGGGAGACAAAGCCCCATAACTCAGTATATATGAGTAAGCATTAGAGAATGCATGCAAGAAGGTGATGATAGTAGTGAAAGTGGTGAATTGATCAACATACAATCAAGGTGACTTAGAAGAACAACTGAATTGTAGAATTAGTTAGCAAAATAGAGGACTAAGGTTACAAAAATTTCATATCAGATTAGAAAGGATCAAGATGAACTAAATTGGGATCTAAAATCAGCAATACAAGATTGTAAATTATCAGATTAAACATTCTACTGTACTTTCTAACAACTGTATCAACAGGATGAAATCCTTGTATCAAGATTGATTTAACAGTCATAGAGAAATCCTTTAACAGGGTGACATCACAACTGAGTGTTCTAGAGTCCTTTAGCTAGGAACACCTTTGATAGGGTGTTAAAATACTTTAATAGTGTAGGATCTAATAATAATTTGTAAGACTTTAGTAGGGTAGGCCTTTCATAGAGTAGATCATGAGAATGGTAAAAATATGTAACCTTAACAGGTGAACTTTATTACTGTAGTAGTGAAGAATTATGGGTGTCATCCCCACCCTAGTTTTACCTTCTCATTAGAAGGTTTCTAGGTAATCATATCTTGTCTCAAGTGTTTATGTGGATGCATTTGCTTTACATGTTATTTCTACATGTTCATGCATGCAATGTTTTAAAGTTAAAATTTTTATTGATTAGAGTTTAGTACTTTTGATTCCCCCCCTCCCCCCCTCTTAGAAGTATACATTTTCCATTTGTAATCCCAACACTCTCTAGAAATAGGTCGATGAGCTAAGGTAACAATACCCACTTTCATAGCACAGTCCTTAGTGAGGCTAGAAATAGTGCACCAACTTGATAGAGAGGTTGGATATTATAAGGCTCAGAAGGGAAAAGGAAAGAGGAAAAGAACTTTGCCTCAAAAAATAGAGCTAGAAGAAGGAACAAATCAAGCACTGCCACAACAAGGGGTTGAGAATGTACAAGGGGCTAAGAATGTAGAAGCTTTGCATACCCAAGATAATCCTCAAGTGTCACTGACTAAACAAGGGCAAGGAGGAACTAAAGTCAAAGTACAAGAAGTACATGCTTCCCCATCAAATCCTAAGAGAAGGAAGATCAAAAATTTGGTCAAGAGGAGAAAAAGGTATTTAGAAGAGTTATTCCTTTTCCATTAGTACTAGAGGTTATCCCAAAAGAATGGGAAGAAGAGGATGAAGAATATGAACAAGATAACCTTTCTTTGAATTGGAGGACTCATCTTGCTAGAGAAACAGAGTTGGAATGGAGAGAAAGCTACACAATTATACTACCATCCATTCCCAAGTAGCCTATTCAGTCTACCACTTTAGAGGATGAGTTGCAACAATGGATTGAACAAAAAAAAGATGAAGGGTTTGATGTCTTTCAGATGTCAAATTTTGATTTTAAGATGGTTGACACTAAGTTGGTGGGAGATAAGATAAGGGATACTATGACTAATTAGCCTAAATAGGAGAATTAGAGTCAATTTAGTTCTTAGCAAAAAGGACTCGAAATAGCTCCACCATTTCCAAATCAAGTTGCATTTTGTGTGGACAAAGGTTTTACTACTCCTATCCCTTCTAGAAATGAAGACAAATAGGTGCAAGCAAAATAGGAGAAAGAGCCACAAAAAATACCTATTGATGAAGTGTCAGAGGAAGGGCATATATGTGAGTAGCTTCAACAAACTTCCCCAAACACAAAGGTGAGAACTATGGACTCCATGGATATAGAGACTCCCAATGTGGATCTCTCACAAAAGGAGAAGACTTCAGAGAGGAGTAGTAAAGGGAAGAGAATATCAGAACAAACTCCTTTGTAATTAAAAGGTAAATCTCAGATGGAACATGTTGCAAGAAAGTTGAGGAAATAGGTTTTTAGGAACAAAAAGCAATGGTATGACATTGAGCAAGAGGATATGAGAGAATTGTTTAAAGTTCTCAGGAAACGTTAGTCACCACCAAAAGATGAATGGGCGTTGGCCTTTATCATGAGTGATTAGAATCAAGAATTTTTTGCACATGCTACTATCGCTCCTTCACATGAAGATGTTGAGGAATTAACTCCAAAATATTATTAGATTGGGGAGGTTATGCTTGGGAAATCCACATTGGACACTGCCAAGTTGATGGTGACAATGGGAATTGAAAAAATGTTTAGGCACTTAGAATAGGATGACACAAAATTGATAAAACTTTGGAAATAGAATGAGATCCTAAAAGGATATCTGAATGAAGTTGTTGGTCTATTAGATCCTAAAAATTCTAAGGAGACATTGAATGTGGTGCTCGAGAAAAGAGATAAGGAGACTGTGTAGCTAGACCCATTTTTGAAAGCTTGTCAGCAATGGCAAAAATGTTTTGAAGAAAAAGGTGTACAAATTATATAGGGAAATCTGAAGCTAGTACACCATATGTAGAATAATGTAGATAAGCTAGACACCATTTTGAATAAGGATTTTGGTTTGATGGATGAAGTACATACCTGGGGCAAGGACCTTCAAGCACTACAATCAATCAAGGGTAAAAGGTATCAGATGTTAATGGAGGTATATAAAGTGAAAGAGCTAGATAAAATTGATGATTGGATAGAGAATATTGTAAGTGGAAATAAAGTAATGGAGACATTACATATGGATATTTGTAAGCTCAAGGATCAAACCCAAGAGAAAAATTGGAGGTAGAGAAACATTATAGTAATGCATGCTTTGATATTTTTGAGGATGATTGAATGGACAAATTGATGACTATGGAAGCATTTTTTGAACATTTTTGGAAGAATTTTGAAGAAACTTCTAAGGATGATGATATTAGACAAGCATTCGAGATTGAAGAAGCATTATTAGACTTGGATGTGAAACTAGGAGATTTTGCAGGGACTCACATTGAGGTAGGAAATTTTAGACTATACGTCAGGGACAAGTATGGAGCTTTAGATCACTGTCAACACAAATTGAGGAGAAGATTTCCAATAAATTGAGGAATGTAATATGTATTCTAGGCCATTATTTTGATGCAATAACATATACTTTTGGTGATTTCATTTGGAGTGTAGTGATTGTTGCCTAAGCATGTTATATTTTGTGAATGTATGTTCATGGAATGTAATTGATCCAATAGTTTCATTGCATTATTTTTATTGTGCAATCTTTTAATTCTAGTGTTAGCTATAGGTCTAAAATTGTGTTGACATACTTAGTTCAAGAGGAGATCATCTATATTGTTCCTACTTAGCTTTTTGTCTTGCATGAGCTCATTTTTGTGGCCTCACAATCTAATAAAAAGTGAAACATCTTACAGTTATTGAATTTCCATTGAAAATTATATCAATGGAATTAAGGAAGTGTTGCTCCTATTCTCATTGGTCACCTATCGATCTTCTCAAAAGCCTAACTCGTAGACACGTCATTTTCATAGTTTATGTACGTTAGGAATTTACTTTTCAAGTTATTTGGTTTAACTTCTTGTTATCCTATCTTCATTATTTTCTTTTATAAATACTTGGTTAATTTAGAAATTCATATAGTTGCACTATTAGATTGCAATCATTAACAAAAACAAGAAAAATATTTAAAAAAATTCCTTTTGTGTGTTTTATTCTTCTGAATAGCAAGACAATTCTACATCTTTTTCAAATTTTTTGAACCAACAAAGGCCTCCCTTTGAACAAATACATTTGTCTTCAACTAAGTGGATTCTAGAAGGTTGCAAGATTTCCCAAAAGCTTGTAGTTGATCCTAGATTGGCTTGTCAAGAGTTGATTTCAAAAGGCTTCCTGTTGTTAAGCATCATGCAAAATGGTATCTCAACATGTACTATAAACCATATTATTCAATACCTTTTAGATACCTCATGATTCTTTTGATTTCCATCATGTAATTTTCAGTGGGATTTATTTAGAATCTTGCCACCATATCAACTACTAATGCAATATGAGGCCTTGTGTGCGCTACATACTACAATTATCCAATTATTGTCCTGTATTTGGTTTGATCTACCTCCATGGAATCATCATTTTTTGAAAGCTTATGTCCAGTAGACATAGGAGTTCCAACTGGTCTTGAATCTTTTATTCCAAACTTATTTAGTATCTCCTTGATATATTTAGATTCAGTAATGTAGATACCATATTCCTGGTGCTACATTTGCAATCTAAAGAAGAATTTTATCTCTCCAAACATGGAAATCTCAAATTCTATACTCATCACTACTGAAAATGGCTTGCACAAGTGATCATTTCCAATGAATAAAGTGTCATTTGCAAATATTTCTACCAAAAAAATCTCCTTGTTTGGTCCTTCTTTGATATACAAACTATTGTTATCATTTGTTCTTTGAAAACCAATCTTTATCAAGTAGTTATCAATTCTTTTATACCAAGCTCTTGGAGCTTTCTTGATACCATACAATTCTTTGTTTAACTTTTCAACCATATCACTTTTTCTAGGATCTACAAAACCTTCAAGTTGCTTTATGTAGACATATGTTTTCATAAAGAGATCTAGATCACTGTCAACACAAATTGAGGAGAAGATTTCCAATAAATTGAGGAATGTAATATGTATTCTAGGCCATTATTTTGATGCAATAACATATACTTTTGGTTCTTTCATTTGGAGTGTAGTGATTGTTGCCTAAGCATGTTATATTTTGTGAATGTATGTTCATAGAATGTAATTGATCCAATAGTTTCATTGCATTATTTTTATTGTGCAATCTTTTAATTCTAGTGTTAGCTATAGGTCTACAATTGTGTTGACATACTTAGTTCAAGAGGAGATCATCTATATTGTTCCTACTTAGCTTTTTGTCTTGCATGAGCTCATTTTTGTGGCCTCACAATCTAATAAAAAGTGAAACATCTTACAGTTATTGAATTTCCATTGAAAATTATATCAATGGAATTAAGGAAGTGTTGCTCCTATTCTCATTGGTCACCTATCGATCTTCTCAAAAGCCTAACTCGTAGACACGTCATTTTCATAGTTTATGTACGTTAGGAATTTACTTTTCAAGTTATTTGGTTTAACTTCTTGTTATCCTATCTTCATTATTTTCTTTTATAAATACTTGGTTAATTTAGAAATTCATATAGTTGCACTATTAGATTGCAATCATTAACAAAAACAAGAAAAATATTTTAAAAAATTCCTTTTGTGTGTTTTATTCTTCTGAATAGCAAGAAAATTCTACATCTTTTTCAAATTTTTTGAACCAACAAAGGCCTCCCTTTGAACAAATACATTTGTCTTCAACTAAGTGGATTCTAGAAGGTTGCAAGATTTCCCAAAAGCTTGTAGTTGATCCTAGATTGGCTTTTCAAGAGTTGATTTCAAAAGGCTTCCTGTTGTTAAGCATCGTGCAAAATGGTATCTCAACATGTACCATAAACCATATTATTCAATACCTTTTAGATACCTCATGATTCTTTTGATTTCCATATGTAATTTTCATTGGGATTTATTTAGAATCTTGCCACCATATCAACTACTAATGCAATATGAGGCCTTGTGTGCGCTACATACTACAATTATCCAATTATTGTCCTGTATTTGGTTTGATCTACCTCCATGGAATCATCATTTTTTGAAAGCTTATGTCCAGTAGACATAGGAGTTCCAACTGGTCTTGAATCTTTTATTCCAAACTTATTTAGTATCTCCTTGATATATTTAGATTCAGTAATGTAGATACCATATTCCTGGTGCTACATTTGCAATCTAAAGAAGAATTTTATCTCTCCAAACATGGAAATCTCAAATTCTATACTCATCACTACTGAAAATGGCTTGCACAAGTGATCATTTTCAATGAATAAAGTGTCATTTGCAAATATTTCTACCAGAAAAATCTCCTTGTTTGGTCCTTCTTTGATATACAAACTATTGTTATCATTTGTTCTTTGAAAACCAATCTTTATCAAGTAGTTATGAAGTCTTTTATACCAAGCTCTGGGAGCTTTCTTGATACCATACAATTCTTTGTTTAACTTTTCAACCATATCACTTTTTCTAGGATCTACAAAACCTTCAAGTTGCTTTATGTAGACATCCTCTTCAAGAATGCAGATTTTGTATCCATTTGATTAAAATTTAAATCCTCTATGAGCTACATACGTTAATAAAGTTATCATAATCATTATCTTCTTCTTGAGTATAACCTTTACATACTAACCTTGTTTTCATTCTTTAAACTTCTTCATCCTCATTTAGCTTATTTCTATAAACCCACTTTGTGTCAATTACATTTTTATCCTTAGGTCTAGGAACAAGAGTCCAAGTCTTATTATTCTCTATCTATTCTATTTCTTCATTTATAGCTTCAATCGAACTTCCATTATCCAAAGCATCTTTAGTATTTCTAGGTTCAAATTCATCAAGCAAACATGTACCTTTCAATTTGTTTCTTGTCATTATTCCATCTTACTTGTCTCCAATGATCTAATCAGGTGCATGATGTCCTCTAACATATCTTGTTAACATAGATACTTTGGGTTTGGATTTTTTTTCTAGTGACCTCTTCATGATCTTCTATATTAATCTTTGGTTCCATTATCTGTGACTCGAGTCCATTAGACTCAATTTGCTCTTGCAAAATCTTAGTAGTTTCTGACTCTGAATTGGGTTCTTTAGACAATGAATTAGGTTTCACTAGTTTCAAGTTCAAAGATCTTGGAGATTTTGGAGACTCATGAGGTGAAGCTTGATGACTTCTAGATATATTTTTCAATGTATCAGGTTCATAATACACAAACCTTCTGTAATCCTCAGATTCTTTGCTGCTTTCCTCTTCACTCTTTTCTCAATTCATCAATTCTCACATTTGAACTTTCTATGATTTTATGAATAAACAAATTCAATAATTTGTATGCTTTACTTCTATAGGATTATCCTTGGAATATTCCTTCATCACCTTTGAAATCAAATTTAGCTTTCCTAGATTCCTTCAAGATATAGCATTTACTACCAAATACTTTCAAGTAACTTACATTAGGTTTACACCTAGTTCATGAGGAGTTTGATTTGAGTCTTTCTTCAACTATACTCTATTCAAGTTATGCACTATAGTACTATTTTCTTTCTTCTAGTATTTGATTGGAACATTCTTTTCTATCATCAATATTCTTGGACAATCCATTATGGATATATTCCTACTTTTAGCTATGCTATTTTGTTCTAGTGTACCAAGGGCTAGTACTTGTTTCTTAATTCCTTCTTCAATGAAGAATTCATTGAATTCATTGGAAATGAATTCACCACCTTTGTTTGATTTCAACCATTTTAGATTGTTTCCAGTTTCTTTCTCTAGAATAAACATCAACAAAAATAATGAAAAAATTATCTCAACTATAACTTTCTATTCTAATAGGTCCACATAACTCTATTTGTACAAGTTCTAAGACTTCTTCAGAATGATAGTTCTTCCTTTTGAAACTATTTTTTCCCATCTTACTAATTTGATAATTTTTGCATAGACCAATATCAGGTGTCTTCAGATTAGGAATACCTCTTACTCTTTTTGTTTTTGTTTATCTTGACCAGATTAACAAAGTTCACATGAAATAATCTTTGTTCCATAACTAGCTTTCTTCTACTTGAGAAATAAAATATGAACATTCATTGAGATCTAGGTAGAATAGATTACCTTTTTTCTAATTAACAAACCCAACTAGATTACCTTTTCTATCTAGCAGTTTGGCCTTCCCATACATTAATTCTACTTTGAATCAAATATTATTCAACTATGCCACACTCAGTAGATTATACTTTAGTCCTTCAACCCAATAAGTATTGTCAAATCTAAGCTCATTGGTTAATGAAATACAACCTTTTCCTTTTATGCAACAAGGTTTATTATTTCCAAATCTCACACTACCACCATCATAATGTTCTATGCATTCAAGATTTTTTTTGTCACCAATCATATGATGTGAGCAACCACTATTAATAATCCATGTTTCATTTTGTTCTAACATGAGAGATAAGTGCCATTTTATCTCCTTCATCATCAAATTCATCTTTTACAACACTATATAACATTTCACCTTCACTACATTATTAGAATATTTAGCCATAGAAAAAGATTTATTAGCTTTCTCCTTGTAGTCCTTGCAGTTCTTGAATTCCTTCTTTACTTTAAAATTATTGCTTTTCTTTTCTTCTCTTCTTTCTTTGTTTAGACATTTTGCAATGATGTGACCAACTTCTTCACAAGAAAAATAGATTAGAGGACATAGTTATCAAATGTAAACTCAATACCTTTGGAACTAGGGACATAGTTATCATAGTTATCCAACTCAAAAGATGTCAATCTTCTACCTAGAGAATCCAAAGTTAAATTTCTATTTGGATCACATCTCATCTCTTGAATATTAGACACTTTAATTTCATATATAGGAAAAAGGGTTTTGAGTACCTTTCTTACAATTGTTTTGTCATTAATGTCTCCTCTAGATGCTTTAATTGTGCTCACATTTTCTTTAATTCCCTCAACATATTTTGCAATGTTTTCATCTTCTCTCATTTTCATCTAATCAAATTGTCCTCTAAGACTTTTAGCTTTAGCTCTTCTTCCACATATCATAAGTGGTAGTGCAACTTTTTACTTCATCAAATTCAGCATAAGTAAGAGTAGAAGCAATCTAATTCATCATGATGTTGTAATATTTACATCTTGAATCATTGGTAGTTACCACATGTAACCTCATAAGTCCTTTCCATGCTACAAATTTCTCTCTGTTCAATTTTAGAATCTCTCTTAAGTAAGACATCCTTGTCTTTACCTTGGGTCCTTGAAAACTTCTTTGCAAGCACCAAATGCTTTGATACCACTTGTTGGAAATATAAGAGGAGTAATTAAGAGGAGAGGGATGAATCAATTACCAGAAAATTAAATCTTAGATCCCTCAGATGTCAGTACAAATCAAAACTCTGATTAAATTAAACTCTATTGTAACTTGGAAAATACACATGCACTCAGTTTATACTGACAAATATTGTAACTTGGTAAATTCTTGTCATGGAAATATTAAGACTTTATCTTTGATTAATCTTACTTTAACCTAGTTTCATACACATAATAGAAATAGAATGAATACAGTTGACACCAAAATTTAATGTGGAAACTCAATTTTGGAAAAACTACCAATTGCAACTAGTTATTAATTTTCACTCTTCCGAAGTGACCTCTATTAGGAGCCAACCCTGTTAAAGGTTACAAAAAACACTATTAGGTGTGACCCTATTAGAGGATTCAATCACCTGTTAAGAGTGGCCTTGTTAGAGGATTTATAGCTAGCTATTAAGCCAACTCTATTAAGAGATTTAGATCATTGCTACAATGGTTAGGGAGTAACAATGAGATGACCTAATTTTTGATGCAATTGAATTGGTGATTATAGATCTCAATTCTAGCTTGACTACTTGATCCTTTCTAATCAAATCTATCTTTGTAGCTTACTAAGGATGTTCTACTTATCCTTCTAGTTTGCTTCCTGTAAGCATCATCAAATATTCAATTATGTTCCACACATTCAATTCTCAACTTGACCTTATATTTATATCTTACATATTGTCAAATCAACTTTATTACAATCAAAATAATTAATATTCATCTTCTAAGTCGGTTGGAACCAACAAACAATTCAATTGAACTTAAAATGCCAAAATAAAAAAATCCTTCATTAGTCAACCATGCTCAGTAGATACTACCTCAAAGTGATATTCCTATCCTAACCAAGTTAACTCTGTTAGCACTACATATTCACAAAGTAACTTTGGTAACTGAGTGAGCTTGGTTAACACTCAACTTTTTTAAACGTTCCTTTGTCACCCAAGTGAACTTGGTAGACACTATCTTTTAAACTAAGCAAGCTCTAGAATACTTAGAAGACACATGAAACTATTTTCAATGCCCAAGTGAGCTTGGTATACACTAATTGGAAATGATAAATTTTTTGTAACATCAAAGATAATACACAATTAATCAATTATTACCAACAAGTTCATGCTAAACAAGTAATGCAAGTTGGGTATAACATGTCAAATAGTGCAGTTTGAGTACATAGTAAGTGCCAAGTAAATATTAAGCATTGAGTAAATAGTTAGTGTCGAGTCACTCAAGTGATGAGTAGTTAGTATGTATTGAGTAACTCAAATGTCGAGCGACAGCATTGAAGTTGTACTTGATGTCGAGCATAAGGACATTAGATGCCAAGTAAATCAATTTTTGACATCTTTGTTTGCAATAAATAAACTACTATGTAAACCATTTTCAAGCTAATTAAATGATTGTTTTGTGATCCTAGATGATAAGAACAAATTATAATTGAAAATCCCTATACATTAGATACATCCAATCAGTTAAAGGGATGAATTAAGTGGCTAGATAGATGAATTACAATCATTTATTGATACCCTACCCTAAGTCACATACATCTTCTTAAGGAGGAAAAGCCCTAAAACCTGGCATGAGTGAAGAGAGAAGTTTGCACGTGAAAATAGAGCATTCATGGTGGCTAAGGTGTTGGGAATTAAGATACATTGTACAATTTGTTAGAGGAGAATAGAGGAAAGGAGTTAGAGGATAGAAGTGCTATGTATGATCAAAGAACGATCAAGGATATATGAAAACAGGTGATATGTTTCATAGAAACAAATTGCTAACCAAAAGATCATTACCAAGACATTCTAATAGGTGGATCAATTAAATATCTTAATAGAGTGGCCTTAACAGGTTGTTGTAAATCCTTTAACATGGTGCTTACTTCATTGTAAGTTGAAGTCCTTTAACTAGGCACACTTCTAACAGGATGTTGAAATCCTTTAATAGAATAAGATCTAACAATATTGTAAGACTTTAATAGGGAAAATCTTTCATAGGGTAGATCATGTTTCATGATCAAATATTGTAACCTTCATTGGATACAATTTCCAACTATAGTCGTAAAGATTTTTGGGTGCCATCCCCACCCCAATTTTACCTTCTCATTGGAGGGCTTTTGGGTAATCATATTTTGTGTCATATTTGTGAATGTTTATTTATTTTCATGCTATGGATGTATATGCCTAATTTGGTATTTCAGTTTGCATGAAAATGGTGATATTTATAGTTAAAGTTTTGAAGGATAGATTCACCCCCTATCTTTGATTTTATTACCCATATTGCATTTTCAACAATATTTAGTTTGTGTTGCATCCCACTTGTGGCTTATGAAAATATTAATGTAGGTTTTTATTTAAGTTTTTAATGGGCTAGGCTGACCTATGGCTTAGTTGGGTATAAGTAAAGGGGTTTTTTGAGGTCTTAAATCATGATATGATCATCTAGCTTGGAGAAGACGATGAGCTATAGGAGAAAAATTTGAGAAGGGCTAGTAGATTAGCCTTGATGAATCAAGAGATTTCTTGGTGGGCTTGCAAGAACAAGTTGAGATTTCCTTTGAGTTTCCTGGCAAAGTGTGGAACTAGACTAGCTTAAATTAGTGTAGACTTAGATATTGAGGGATCTTGTGGAACTATTTTGTAATTTCTTTTTGTACTTTTCCATGACTTGGAAGGTCTTACAATGAGGAAATTGTATATAACCAATTATTTTATGTATCAAATATTATGATACGGTATCTAATTGTGTATCTTGTTGTTGTATTTCCATTGTGTGGTTTTTTACAAGGATAAAAATAACTTCTAATAAGGGTATCCTCAAATTTGCATTGCACCATATGGTATTAGAGAAGAGTTGTTCTTGAGTGTACAGACTGATCGCTAAAGTTGAGCTAGTTTACACAAGGACATTGGTTGAGAGAAGTTGATATGAGAAGATCTTCATTTGGTTAATATTGTGGTGGAGTGTTCTTTCAAGAGTCCTAGATCCCTTAGATTTGAGGTAGCCAATTATGGTTCTGAGCTACAATTGTAGAGGACTTGTTGATGGATTGATGGATGTAAAGATGGGAGGTTGTTCTTGTTGGAGAAGATTGATCTATTTTTTATTTTTTGTAGAGACTTTATGAAAATTTTGGAAGATATCTTTGAAAAGATTGTACTCTAGGATCATTGTGAATCTCCATGATGTGGTGGAGAGAATTATTTTAGAGATGTCTAATCATTTTGAAGCTATTTTGGTTTATTGAGTTAAGGACAAGATGAGTAAGGAATTCTACAGATATTTATGGAGTTGGAGTATACCAATTTGGAAGAGATTTTTCTAGTTTATTAGAAAACTTGTCCCAGAGAGAAGATGGCATATCAAGGTTGAGGTAGAGGAGGTCAGTTTTGTTGATCAACTTATGGAGTCTAATACACAACCTAGAGAGAAACTTGAGGTTTTTATTGAGGATATTTCTAAGCTTATTGTTGTTGTGATGGAGATTAGTGTTCATGATCAGTCGATTGAGTCTAACATGGAAATTGCAGAGCACTTCATCATGGATGACATAATTCCTATTGGTGGTGAGTTGTACATTGCAGATCACCTTGTTGTAAGTAATGATATTACTAGTGTTGTGATTTTGGCATGTGTTGATGGAGATCTACATATTGTTACTAATGTAGCTATGGATTTTCTAATGAAGGATTATGTTTAGTTTATTCCTAGGAGTGAGCATACCGATTTGATAGTTGAGATTCTGGTGTTTGATAGATGGATGCACACGTGGGTGATTTTCATGTTTTCTTCTTGTTCCTATTCAAGTGGAAGCCTTTAGTGAATATGAATATGGTTATGGATCTTTCTTTAGATACCAAATTGTTGAACACAATTTTCTATTTACACGAGGAGTCTAATGCAAGAGCATCATGGGTTTTCTTGGTGGATACTTTGTAGTTCATGAAAGAAGGCTTAGTAGTTTCTTTGCAAGGTTCTTGGACTAGTACTCAATTGATGAAGAGGTTCTTTATAGAGGTTACTCAATCATCTCTTGAAAGTTATTGGTTGAGAACTTGGTGGATGAATAGACTCTATGACTCTGGAGGTCCTCAATTATAGAAGGAGGTCAACATGACTTGGGGCACTCAGTCCTCAAGGAAACTTGATGATGCTTGCAAAAACTTGGCACACACTGGGAGCTCGATGAAGCTTTTCTATAGTGTTGCCTGAGCTTCTCAATCATTAAAGTGACTTGGTCTACAAAAGATGAATTTGACAATATGTTGCCTAAGTTTCTTGGTTATTGGAGGTCTCAACCTATATTGGGGAGCTCAAATGGTTTGGTTGTTGTGTTGACTGAGTGGCTCAGTTAATGATAATGCTCGGTGGTGGTTTTTGACACACAATTTGGTCTTGAATTTTGTGGTGCCTATGTTTTCTGTGAATCAAATTTTGGCATTTAATTTA
Organism: Cupressus sempervirens; assembly: GCA_028749045.1. NCBI lineage: Eukaryota > Viridiplantae > Streptophyta > Pinopsida > Cupressales > Cupressaceae > Cupressus > Cupressus sempervirens. The sequence continues at coordinate 185,795,516 of CM053790.1, forward strand.
TGTATGAGTATTTAATTTGTGTTGCACTTGACTTGTGGCTTATGAAAATATTTAATCTAGGGGGTTATTTTAATTTGTAATGGACTAGACTAGCTTGTAGCTTAGTTGGGTATAAGCAAAGGCGTTATATGGAATCTTAAATCATCGTTAGATCATTCAGCTAGGAGAAAAGGATGAAGTGTAGGAGTGAACTTTGTGAAGGACTAGTAGTTGAGGCTTGGAAAAATAGGAGATTGATTAGTGGGCTTGCGAGAACAAGTTGAGATTTTCTTGGGGTTTCCTCCCAGATTGTGGATCTAGACTAGCTGGGATTATTGTAAAAATAGATCTTGAGGGATCTTGCACAACTATTTTGTAATTTATTTTTGTATTTGTTCCTTCTTGGAAGGTCTTACAACTAGCCACATTGCATGTAAACAATTATTTTATGAATAAAGTATTGTGAGTTATTATCAAATTGTGTATCTTTTTGTTGTGTTTCAGTTGTTGGGTTACTTGTAGAGATCTAGAATACCTCTAGTAGGGTGGTTTCTCACTACATCAATGATTCTCTCAGTGCATCTTCCTCATTTTCAATTACTTAATTATATCCTTAATATCCATCTAGGAAAGACATCATCTTAGACCCATTTACAATTTGTAAGACTTTATTTTTTATTAGATAAACAAGTTTTACAGGGATCCAGAAACCCAAGAGTTATGGAGATTTATTAAACAAGTTTTACAATTTGTAAGAATTTGTTAAGTGAAGGTAATGGAGAGTTATCTTTCTGGGATTCCTATTTCAAACTTTGGAAGTATATGCAAAAGAAAATTTCCCTAGTCTTTTTTCTCATAGGTACCAAGTTAGTGACACAGGTGTAGTGTTGAATTAGGAAAATGATCCTAGCGCTTAGAAAATTTTGAACTTCTTTCATTATCAAAGGTTGGATAATGAGATTTATCAACCTTTTTCTTTGGTGAAAGATTTTAGCATCAATTTTCAGAGGGATGTTATGAGATATGGCATTGGGGTCATATGTGTTGAGTTTCTCATAACTCTAGGCAATAAAATCTCTATATTTTGTGAGTAGTTGGAACATTTTCTCCCTCTATTGTAAATTAAAAGATTTTCCAATTCGGACCATTTTAGGGTCATCCTCAATACATAGGTTGTAAGAGTCACATTTTTCAATTCCATTTTCTTTCTTGGTTAGCTTATTTTGTGCTAACTCATCTTGGTCAAAGTTAAATTCCATCTCTACAATCCCTCTAGGGATAGTATTAGTCTTCAGGTTTAGAATTTCATCCTTATCCTCTATTTATTCTACCCTAGTTTCATCACCAAGTGCATCATCAATTTCCTATCCTTCAAAAAAATCATTACACATAATAAACCCTACACTATTTTGATCACCTTGAAATACTTGGAAGTGAGTAATATTTTCAAGAACTAAAGGGTACTTCTACAAGTTCTATGGAGAACCTTTTGAGCTTTTTTGTTTCAATGGGTTGCAAGACACTAGCAAACATTTCTAGTGTGTCAGCTACTATATTCCTTTTCCTTGGGATCGATCTAATATTCAATGATTTGAAATCTTCCATGAGGTCCCAAACTCTCTTGTGATAAGCTAGAAATATTTTATCACTATAGGAATCAATTTACTTGACTTGTTGAATCACCAATTGGGAGTCTCTCTCTACTATGAGGGACTTAAAACCCTTTTCAAGTGCAAAGAGGAGTCTTCATATTAAGGCTTCATATTTTTTGGGATTTTTGGTACACCTATACTGTAAATGATATGGGGCATAAAAACTATTTCCTTTGGGGTTAACTAATTTGATAACCACTCTAGCTCCAAGTTTATATTTAGAATCATCATACCTAAGTATCCATATCAGTTTCTCCTTGGGCCCTTTTACTTTATGCATGTTTTATCAAACCTTCTCTTTCATTTGGTCTTTAAAGAACTATTTCTTGGGGACCCATTGCATCTTATATTACATTGAATTTATAAGGTCATTTGAGGTTACCTTTGACATAGGAACTTTCCATTATTCTTGTTTATCATTAATTTCCTAGATTAATTCCATAATTTTAGCAATTTTAGATTTAGGCTAGGCAATGATTGAGGTCCATCCTTGACCCTTTACAAAGTGTCTTTTCTTCTAGGTTTTCATCATCCCTACTAGAGGGAAAGGTGGAGCCTTCCCATCTAAGAGAATGCTATTATGTGAAATTTCTTGAGCCTCCTTGATTTCCCTATAAAGAATATTGTTACTAATTTCAAGGTCATGTATGTTGTTAGAACTATTTGTTAATTCCTCATGTGGAGCCTTTTTGAGTATGGAATGTGAAAACTGATTCATATCTAGAGAAATCACTTCTTGAAAGTTTGGGCATTCAAACTTTGAGTGATATGTATGGTACAACCTATAGAATCCTAGGAGAAGTAAAATAGTTAGGTTGATATCTTCTAATAGGTGTTGTAAATTTTATATCATGTTGTTAATAAATTGAACTATGATTTATTCCTTCAGGGTGGGTACTATTTTCTTCTTAGCTGGCTCACCTTTTGATCCAATAGAAGCTATGTCAAAAGCACAAATTTTGTAGGATCCCAATTTTGACTAAAGGAATGCTACTTCATTTGGGCCATTATAGTCCATGATGATAGAATTTATCTTATGTTCAACATTTATATTGATTTAATTATTCAACCCTCTCCAAGGGTGTCATAACTAGGTGAAATTAGTTGAGAACAACTCCCTTAAACTTCTCTCCAATTCCCTTCTTAGTTGTAGGCCATAGATTTATGGTATGTCCACAACATGTATATCAATGATGTCTTGGATCCTAGGATCCATGGCCATGTGTATGTGAATATCTTTTAATACTTTGATGACTTTTACTTATATCTTGTCAAGTTGAACTACTACCCAATGGGTGAGTTGTGGAGTGACTCCCAAATTTTGATATATTGAAAGTGATATGACATTACATAGAGCTCCAAAATTGATAAGGAAAATATGAAGATTCTTTCCAAAGATTTTGAGGCTAAGCAAGAAGGGGGTACTTATGCCTTGTCCTTATAGATGGCAGGCACAACCTTAGAGGTGTTAGCTTGGAATGATGTTGTCTTTTAAGCAATAGGACCCTGCATCATCTTTGTATGATTAAGGGTTTTCAATAATACTTCTCTTTGACTAGGGAAACTATGCAACATATCATACATTGAGATATTCACCTTTGTTCTTTTCAACTCTTCAATGGCACTCTATTTCTCTTTTGACTAGGCAAGAATTTTTAATATAAGAGGTACATTCCCTTGTTTCTAGATTTCTGGTGCCCTTATAGGTACTAGATTATTATTCACTGCTACGACCAATGACATAGGTTGTAATTTGGGGGAATTGCATCAATCATACATTCCCTTTAGTTATGAAAGTTATAAGTGTTCCAATTATAATTATGAAAGGAAAGTATTTTGAAAGGTTCAAGGTCATATTCTTGGTTGATTGGGAAGACAAAATTCGTTGTTAATCATATCCTTCATCCCCATGTTTTGTAAAAAATCATAGGACTCTAATATCATGTTGTTGAACTAGACATGAGCCTCATTTTTAGCATTATAGTAACCTTGGTTGGACTGCTAGTTGTTGTTAAAGAATGATCTTCCAACACTTGATATGCTTTGGTTGGTGTCAAGTTGGTTGACATAAAAAAAAGCATTATGTTGGTGTTTGTCAGGATACTCCCATTATTCAGGTGGGTATTCCATTGTCAATTATGTCTCTAAAAAAAAAAAGTTTAAATAGGTGATAGCTATATTGTTCCCTATGGTATTTCTTCTTTTGAAGTTATTGTTATTGTTTTGACCATAATTATTATTATATGATGTCACACATATCCTCTTAAGGAATTAATTTTTTTCCCTTGCAATAACTTGAGATAGGTTAGCTTGTTGGTTAATTGAGTCATGGTCATTTTCATCTAGTCAAGTTCAATTGCAACATTATTTTCTAATTCTACTAGTGGTGAGACTTTCTACTCAAAAAGGAAGATTTTGGAGCTTCATACCCTAGATAGGTTATAGATGGAGTTGATGCTTATTGTATTGGTACTGTAGTCAATGGAATGAACTATCTAGGCCTTGCTTGTTCTCTAGAAGGGTATAGAAGTGTTTTTGTACTACCTTGAGTTGGGACCATCATAACTCCCCCATTTGGATTGGCCTATTTGGTAAAAGTAAATTCTTCTTGAATTTTTTTTTCTAAAATGTCAATGTCTATAGCCACTAGTCTCCTTATGAAGATATCAATGAGGTAATTCATGGTGTTTAGATAGACTTGAATTGCACCCTTAATCAGTACTATACAAGGTCCCTCCAACTTTCGATACACCATATGAAAATGATGATTAAAGCATAAGCTAGTCTAAACTAAATCTATATTGATAGATATGATCTAGTGATGTATCATAGTCAGATTGATAAATGCCTTGAACTAGTCCAAGGACAAATTTTCAAAACTTTCACAGATTGGAATAGATCATGGTGGAAAATTAACATACCAATTGAATGCAACCTCTGCCAGTGTTTATAGGAATAGAAGAAGGACCACATTTTCTTCTTTTACCTACTTTCAATTTTATATTTATTAGAAAAACTTGATGTGATAGTCAATCATCCATGTTTATTTGTAGATGAATCTAGTGAAAAATGTTTCATCATTCTTGGGAAGGTCGTTGAGTGGAACTCACAATTTTATTTATGAATTTACCATGTTTTCATAGAATGCCATAGGTGGAATTTTTTGTAGGTTAGTAGATGAATGTAAGTTCAAGTGATGAAGGCATGATGATGATGGTATTTAGAATGTGAGTACTTGCATCCTTGGTATCTTTTTCAATACATGGTTTGTGAAAGTAACTGAGTTCCAAAAACTTGTGTCTACGAGGTGAAGATCTTAGAGCACTTTGGAATGGAGAAGGTGGATTGAGATCTTCTAGTTTATGTCTAAAATGTACACTTTTAGAAAAATACACCTTCCAAAATCTTCTTACTACAACAAACATTAAAAAATATAGAACTGTTGAAAATATTATGAATGACCAACTCTAAGGTTATACATGGTTATTTTTTAACCTTCTGGATAACTCAATTGAAGATGAATGTGAATTCTCACAAGGAGGCCTTTTTTGCTATCTACCAATTCTACAAAACTCTGATGAAATGTAACCAAAAAACCAATTTTTTTTTTCATTTTTTGTTTTAACCAAATAATTGTATAGTAAATAAAAAGGATAAAGAAACAAGAGATTGAATTAAATTATTGAAAGAGAAATCCCTAATGGACATAAGCCAAAGTAACAACACATCTGTGACTTAAATTATCAAAAGGATCAAGTAAGAGACTAATGAAATTAGGAGTAGTGCTTCCTCAAATCAATTGAAACAATCATCTATGGGAACATCAATGAAACCAAAATATATTTCACAATTCATCAAACTATGCAGTCATAGAAAGTATGCTCACATGATATGAAATACTATGCAAGAATAATGATGATCCTTTCTTTGATTTGTCACAATAGCAAAATTTAGTAACATAAGGAAAAAACTAGAATTAAAAGATTACACAAACATAATAATGCAACAAAACCATTAGCTCCATTATCAATCATGAACATAAATTCACAAAAAATAACACACTCTGGCAGGATGTACTACACTCAGAATAAAAGCACCAATAACATATCTTATTACATCAAAATGTTATCTTTGAATACATATTACATCCATGTATTCAAATTAAACCCTCTACTCTTTGTGTGTTAGGAATGAGAGCTCTTCTAATTCAAACTCATGATAACACTAATAAAATAAAGTTAATTAATTTATAAGCTTTTTCTCTAAAAGGTGCTAAGTAGGTCTCTACCCTTGCTTATATGAATTAATGGGTGCACAAGCCTTTTACATGAGTTAAAACAATAAAAAAATATGAAGATAAAGAAAAGAGAAGTTTTAAGATGATATTTGAGTCACTAGCACTTCCAAAATTGTGAGCTTAACCTTTTGTAGATAGTCCTTTGAGTTGAACTATAGTAAAAAAGAACTTTTGATGCTTGAAAACAACAACTGGTAGTTAACTATTGGTGCACTGCTTCAAAGTGTCAAATATGAATTTCCACCATCTAGGTTTTCCTCCCCTTTAGACCAAAATGATGTTTGGATGTTTTCTCCTAATTTTTAAAATTAATTTTGTAATTCCTTTAACCTCTAGCAATTCTAAAGACTCATATTTATTGCACAACACTTGATGCTAATTACTTATCTCTATCCTTGTATCTTCTAGCTTGGATTGTAATTCAAAAAATGTATCTTTTGTTTTGAAAACTTGCTTGACATCATCCTTAGATGAAGTAGCTTCAAATAATGCTTAGAACTACTAGACTACTACCTACACTGAAGAAACTTACTTATTGACGCATCCTAAAAGATCTCTAGGCTAGTAATATTGTAATGTTTGTTCGCTTCCAAAAATTTCCCTCGAACTTTATTCTTTATCTCTTAGATGTCTTCATACAATCCCTCCATAACTCTATTCCCTATTGATACTTTTCAATCCAATCATCTAATTTATTTAATTCCTCAGTTGTATATATCTCCATAACCATACAATAGCTTTTCCCTTTTATAGATTTTAGTGCTTGAAAATCACTGGACGAGGTAAACACCTCATCCTTTAGGAAAAAATTGTAGTTTACAATAGTAACCAATTTGTCATCATTATTCTGGATATTGTGTAGGAGTTTCAAATTTCCTTCTATTATCTATACTCCTCTATCTTTAAAACTGTGATGCCCCCATTTGCAAGAATCTGAAAATGAACCTTCTAATGGTTTTCCTAACTCTTTTCTCTCCAACAATGCTCCTAAAGCAATCTCAAGGTGATCAGGATCTATTTGACTCACTATCTCATTAAAATATCCTCCTAGAAACTCATTCTCCTTTATAAAAAGCAAAATATTTGACTCACCTTTTTCTAGGTGTAAAAACACTTGTTTAAGGCCCGTAGTGATCAATTTTTTTTCTTTTTCTACTATGAGCTTCCCTAGTACTATCTCCCTTATTTGGTAGTCCATAGGGGTTGTTTCTTTTGTATCCATGGGAGGTCATAGAATAGAAATATGTACAAAAAGATTTTGATATCACTTCTTCCTAATAGAAGTTATTTTTTTAGCCTCACCCTTGGGTGGCTTAGGTAATTTAACCACTTTTATCAAATCTTCCATACCCTCTTCCCTGGTGAGCTCTACATATCTTCTTTGTCAAAATAACACCTACTTTTTGAACCATGATGGCATTGTTCCCATAGGTAACATATATTGTGCTGAATACATTGGTTCTGATGTTGGTTCCTTCTCCTTATCACTATTTTATAGAGTCTTCTCTTGTTGATGATGGACTTTATAGTGATCTTCTATGTAAACATGAGATAGGGACCTACCCTTTATCCTAAGAGGATCTTTCTACCTTTCTTCTACAATTTGTCCCTCTTCTGATACTTCATCAGTATGTAATTGGACTAAGTCTCCCCTTTTGAAGGTATGACCTTTAGTTTCCATTATCAAAGGAGCTGGGGTGACTAATTCTTTCTCTAATTGCAAGACCTTGGATAGAAGATCTTGTGATGGTGCAGGACATATACCAAGAAGCCCTTTTGGTAAGGAAGGGAATTAATCATAGTCTTCTCCTAAAGGATTGTTCCAAGGAGTACCTTGTATCATCTCTCCTACCATTTTAGTCCCCATTGGAATTAACTCAAACTATGAGATGTCAAAATTTTTAGCTCCTTCACCTTTCATTTCATTAATCTATTTCTATTGTTCCTCTTTCAAGGTCTCAACATTAACAAATTATTGAGGAATAGATGGTGGCATTCAAGTCAAACTCTTTCTTCTTTTTTCTTCTATGGCTATGGTTGAGTGGGTTCTCTAGTTTAATGTGACATACTCTATCTTCTCCCCTTCTTCCTCATAATCTTCCACCAAGATAGTCTCTAGCTCCTAAGGTGATGAAGTATATTTTTTCTTCAACCTTGACCTCTTATCCCATACCATCATCATCTTAGTTCTGAAAATTTTAGGTACTTATTGGGAGGATTCTACTATAGGCTCTTTAGATGCTTGTGCTTCTTCTTCTCCTAGATGAGCTTCATCTTGCTCAAGTTCCACCTTTTCTCCTTGGGTAGTTGGCTCAACTTGAATCTCTTCTTCTAGTTCCCTAACCTAAGCTACCCTCTTTCTTTTCTTTGTCTTTACCATTTCTCTCTAAAAGTAATCTACCTCAAATTCATTTTGATGTAGCATTTTAGCCTCACTCATGGCTTCATAGGGTAGGTAGGTACAATAAGTTGGGTTCTATTTCACTTCTTGGCTTGATGTGTGGCCTAGAGAGCTAGGCCTCTAGGGACTAGGTTCAAACATAAAGACTTTTGGATCCATTCCCTTGTTAATTCAATAACATGTTGAGTTTGATGATTAATAACATAATTTTCCACTTACTTCATTTTTGTATTCATAATAGGAATCTCACATATCTTATCCCTATTGTATAAGTGATCTAATACTTTAGGGGCATCCTTTTTCCATGCCTTAAGTGGTATTTTAATGTTTGTACATTTTCATTAAGTTGTACACTCACTCTATAGTAGTCTCTAATTTGGACATCATAGTCATAAAAAATGTTCACCCAATGATCTTCTAGTGCCATTTTGGGCACAAACTTCTTTCCTACCAAATATTGCACAGTTTCAATATTGTCAAAATATGAGCAATGTGACCAATAATCGTAAAGAGGATATGATGTAGGAACATCTTGGGTGTAAGAGAAATCTTGCATCACCCAAAAAAAATATTTTCTTTTTAGGCTTTTCTATTTTAATAATGACTAGTAGACATGGTGGTTACTATTTATGGTAGCTTTCTATTTTTAGTAATTTTTCCATTTGAGTATCTAAAGTTCTCATTTTCTATATGAAGGTTCATTTTAAAGTTATAAGCCTCCCATAAAATTCTCATTGCTCCAACGTAAGTATTAGAGATGTTATTGTAGATTCTTGGTGGAAAGATTTGCATAAAAAAATCTAGGTTCATTTTTGGATGCCTAAGAGTTCCTGGATGAGGTCCAAAAACTTGATAGAAGGGTACTTGCATAGTTCTAAACATGTAGATCAAGACCTAGCATTTTTTAAAAGTGGTTATAATAGCCAATAGAGCAACAATTTGAGGGTTATGGCCTTCTAAAGTTGGGCTACGTGAAATATTTAAACTAATTGTCAAAGATGTATTTGGCTGACTCTATATGTATTGTTAGGTTTTGTAAGCCCTAGGTATTAAGTTTCATTGTCTAGAATAGGTTCTTAGGTAATATTAAATTTCCTATTTATGAAAGGCCCAAACATTGTCTAGGTCAACTCTGGGTGATAGTTGACAGCTTGTCATGCAAATTTTTGTAATGAAGGTGCCCATGTGGGTTAGCATATTGTACTTGTGAATTCTTTAATTCTACATTTGTGGCACAAATAAGAAGTCCATCTTGGTCAAGTGGTATTAGAGCTAGAGTTCTTGAGTGTGTAGAAAAATTGCTGACTATGAGGTAGTTTATATTAGGACCATGGATTGGGCTAAGTGTGTAAGTAGATTATAGATTGTGAGCTAGTTTGTACTAGGGTTTAGAAGAAGTGTGAAAATATCTCCACGAAGAGAGTGTGGTGGAAGAGTTTAAGGTGTTACAACTAACAATTTTAGAACCCTCTAGAGGAAAATGCAAGAGATGCAAGAATATATTCGCAAAGTAATGAATATTTCTATAGGAGATGATGAAAGTGAGGATGAAAGAGAAGAAGGAAATGTGAACCTAGATGTAGCAGAGGAAGTTCTTAACCTAGAGGAGGCAAAGCATTTTAGGGCCATTTCTAGTATTGGAAAAATACCTAAGTTTGATGTTCCCACATTTTTGAGAAATATCAACCTAGAGGAATTAATTGACTAGATCAATGAATTGGAAGATTATTTTGAATATGAAGATATTGAAGATCCAAATAGGGTCAAGTATGTGAAGGCCAAACTGAAAGGTCATGTAAAGATCTAGTGGTAGGAGATTGAGTTGGATTGAAATAAAAGAGGAAAGGACAAAATCACTAAATGGGATCCGATGGTAGCTAAAATGAAGTGATAATTCATTCTAATAGATTATGAGCCTGATCTATTAAAGAAAATGCAAGGGTTGAAGCAAGCGGTAAAATCTATTCAAGAGTATACTGAAGAGTTCTACCAAGTTATCATTGGAACTAGCCATGCATAAGCTCATAAGGAGAAAGCTTTTATTTATCTTAATGGGTTGAGGCCAAGAATTCAAGATGAGATGAGTCTTGTTTGAGTGACCAATATTGAGAAGGCATACTAGTTTTCCCTAAGATTTTAGGAGAAACTAAACAAGAAGTTTGAAAACAAGAATAGTCAAAGAGGTTTTGGTAGAAGATCTAGTGAATGATCTTATGGAGACCATAATGATGACTAGAAGATTAAGGATGAGGCTAGTAGTAGTAGTCATAACCAAAGGGAAATAATTATAATAATTTCCATGATTAGAACAATAGAGATTAGAGAGGAAGAGGCAATTAACAATTATCTAGAAGAGGAGGCTTCCATGGAAATGTGTTCACTACGAAGAAGAAGAGCATTGAGAATTTGAATGTATCCAATTCCAAGGAAGTGTACATCAAAAAATAGAAGGTTAGGCTAGAAAGTTGCACATGTTGATGAAGATATCAGATCATCACATTCTAAAGATACTGAAAAAGAAGTCTTAGTTAACAGAATAGCCGTGCTAAGTGGTGAGAATGAAGTTGATCAAAGAAGGAGCTTGTTTCACACAAGGTGTAGAAGTGAAGCTAAGTGTTGTGATGTGATCATTAATGGTGAAAGTAATAAAAATTTGGTGTCAAAAATGATGGTCACCAAGTTGAAGCTAAAGAGACAAAAACACCTATGTCCGTACCATATTTCTTGGGTGCAAGATGACCACAAGGTCATGGCATTTTGGCAGGCATGTTGTACATGATGGGCAAGAAAATACCTACATTCTAACCAACGATGGAGTGAAACATAAGTTAAATCTATTGAAGGAAAAAGAAGAAAAGGTTTGCAGTGCTACCAAAATATGTTTTGTTAATGGAAAAGAGTTTCCCAAAGTATGAAGCATGAGCATATGTTTTTTTTCTAATTCCAAAAGATAGTTAAGAAGAAGTAGAGGAGGTGCCTATAGAAGTTGTAGATATGTTGGGAGAATTTTCTAATATTATATCTGATAATGTACCTAATAAATTTCCCCTAATAAGGGATATCAGTTGTCAAATGGATTTGGTTGCTAGGGCCAGTTTTCCCAACAAGGAAGCACACAGATTGACACCAACAAGAAGTGAATAATTGAACAGACAAGTTCATGAGTTGTCGAAAAAAAGGTTGATACAAGAAAGTCTAAGTCCATGTGTAGTACCAATTGTATTTGTACCAAAGAAGAATGGAAAATAGAGGACATGCATAGATTCTCACACTATCAACAAGATCATAATAAAGTATAGATTTCCATTCCCAAGGATGGATGATACTATGGACTACTTCAATGTAGCTGAGTATTTTACAAAGATATATTTGAAGAGGGGGTACCATTAGATTCATATTAGAGAAGATGATGAGTGGAAGACTTCTTTCAAGACCAAAGGAGGATTATATGAATGGTTAGTCATGCCTTTTGGGCTAACCAATGCACCAAGCACTTTCATGCAACTCATGAATGACGTGCTGAAGGAGTTTCTGGGTAATTTTTTCATTGTTTGACTAGATGACATTTTGATCTTTAGTAAGACATTGGGGAAGCATTTGTTCCATATTTACAAGGTGTTTGATAAATTGAGGGAAGGAAAATTGTTGATAAACTTGAACAAATGTATTTTTGTAAAGAAGGAGTTGGCATACTTAGTATTTTTCATCTCAGTAGAAGGTCTAAAAATGGACCCTAAGAAAGTAAAGGCTATCCTTGAATGGCCTACTCTAAGGAGTGTGATAGAGATAAGATCTTTTCATTGGCTGGCTAGTTTTTACAAAAAGTTCATAAGATGTTTTAGTAGTATTTACAGACCCTTGACTAAAATAATGAAAGGGGATAGGAAAGAATTTAAGTGGACTGTAGGAGTAGAGAAGAGTTTTAATTTGTTGAAATACAAAGTTATTGAGCATCCTATTTTAGCACTTCCTAATTTTCACAAGGTGTTTCAAGTAGACTATGATGCTAGTGGTACTACAATAAGAGTTGTTATGAGCCAAGAAGGTAGGCCTATTACTTATTTTAGTAAGAAGTTGAATGATGCAAAGAGAAAAATATTCTATTTATGATTAGTAATTTTATGCTATATTTCAAGAATTGAAGAAGTGGAGACAATGTATTCTTCCTAAGGAGTTTTTTTTGTACACTAATCATCAAGCTTTCCAATATCTGAAGTGGGTTGAGTTTTTGCAAAGTTGTACAATTATTTTGAAACACAGGAGTGGAAAGTCTAATAGAGTTGCAGATGCTCTTAGTAGAAGACAATTATTTCTTATAGAAATGTAGATAGAGGTGGTTGGGTTCAAAGAACTTAGTACATTATATTTAGATGATTCTAATTTTGGTGAAGCATAATAGGCTTGTACAGAACCTGTTACACTTGATAGGACAAAGTGGTTGGATTTCATGATCGAGGATAATATGTTGTTCAAAGAAAGCTAGTTTTGCATTCCCATAAGTTCAATGATAGAGAATCTCATCAAGGAGAAGCATAGTGGATGATTGGCTAGAGATTTTGGTAGAGATAAAACCATAGCTTTGGTTGCTGCAACAATTGCAACAAGATGTGAAGAAATTTGTATAGAGTTTTTGAGTATGCCAAATTGCTAAAGCAGTAAAGCAGAATATAGGATTGTATCAGCCATTATCAATACCATAGAAGTCATGGGAGGATGTCATCATGAATTTTGTTTTTGGATTATCGAGGATGCAATGTCGTCATGATTCTTTTTTTTTTGGTGTTTGACAGGTTTTCAAAGATGGTACATTTTATTCCTTGCAAGAAGACTAGTGACATTGTTCATGTAGTAGTGTTATTTTTTAGAGAAGTGGTGAGACTACATGGTTTTCCCAAGATTATAATTTTAGATCAAGATACCAATTTTTTTGGGTATTTATGGTGTGCATTATGGAAGAAATTGAAGACAATGTTGAAGTTCAGTTCATCACATCATCCATAGATTGGTGGATAGACAAGAGTTTTGAATCATAGTTTAGGGAATTTGTTGAGATGTTTGGTTGGAGACAAACCAAAAGGATGGGATATGATTTTACCATAGGCAAAATTTGCATATAACAATTCTATCACTAGGAGTACTGGTAAATCATCATTCTAGATTATATATGGGAGTAGTCCTAGAAATGCTTCTAAATTATGTAAGTTGCATAAAGAAGCAATAAGTAGTGCTGAAGTAGAAGAATTTGTTGAACATTTGAATAACAATCATGAGGAGGTGAGGAAGCACATCAAAAAGATGAATCCATAGCATAAGGCTAAGATAGATGTGAAAAGGAGGTATAAAGAATTTCAAACTGGAGATGAAGTCATAGTTCATTAGAGAAAGGAGTTTTTTCTAGTGGGTACATATAATAAGCTAAAGATGAAGAAGTTTGCAACATGCAAGATAGTGAAAAGGCATGATTTTGGAATTGCGTATGAAATGGAGTTGCTTCCTGAATTGAATATTTCACCAATATTCAATATTTTAGATTTGATAGAGTATTATGAAGGAGGTGATGGAGATGAAGTTGTAGAAGCATAGTGGAGTATTCCAAAAACTAGTTTGGCTAGAAAGGAGATTAAGGAAATATTGGATAGTTGTATTGGTAAAAGTACATGGAATAGAACTTATAAGGAATACCTAGTCAAATGGAAAGGGAGGCCAGGAGAGGATTCATCATGGCTAGCAAGGGAGGAGGTTAACTTATTTGGTTTTCTTCTAAACACCTAAGATGTGATGAGGTCACTTATCAAATTACCCTAGTGTCTGATGCAAGACCATCTTGGGTGTAAGAGAAATCTTGCATCACCCAAAAAATATATTTTCTTTTCACTCTTTTCTATTTTAATAAGGACTAGTAGATAGGTTGGTTACTATTTATGGGAGCTTTCCATTTTTAATATGTTTTTCATACGAGTTTAGAATGTTCTCATTTTCTATATGAAGGTTCATTTTATAGGTATTAGCCTACCATAGAATTCTCATTACTATAGCTTAAGTATTAGAGAAGTTATTGTGGATTTTCATTGGAGACATTTGTAGAAAAATGTTCAAGCTCACTGTTGGAGGTCTTAGAGTACCTAGATGAGGTCAAAAAACTCAATAGAATGGTGCTTGTATGGTTCCAAACCTATAGATTAGGAGCTAGCATTTTTGAAAAAGTGGTTATAATAGCTAATTGGGGCAATGGTTTGAGAGTTATGGGCTTCTGAAGTTGGACTACCCAAAATATCTAAAATAATTGTCAAAGATGTATGTGGTTGACTCTATATGTATTGTTAGGGTTTGCCATCCCTAGGTATTAAGTTTCATTGTCTAGAACCTTCCTCGATAGTATAAAAATTGCCTATTTAAGAAATGCCCAAACATTGTCTAAGACAACTTTGGGTGATGGTTCACAACTTTTCTTGCAAATTATTATAATGAAGGCACCCATGTGGGTTAGCATACTATGTTGGATACAATTGATTAATTGTATGTTGTCTTTGATGTTACACAAATATCATATCAATTGATCAATAGTACTTACCGAGCTCACTTGGCCAGTGAAGATAGTTTTCCTTGTCTACCAAGCATTCATAGGTTTACTCTAAACAAATGACAATGTCTACTAAGCTCACTCAGGCATCAAAGGAATTTAGGTAGAAAAGCGTGTTAATCGAGCTCACTCGGTTAATAAAGGGAAAGTTGGACAGAGTTAGTATTCACCGAGTTCACTCGATTGCAAAATGTTTTTTGCAAGTTTGTAGTTTTAACCAAACTTCTGTTGGTTAACATAGGAAATCGTTCCAAAGTTAGTTTCTACCAAGCAAAGTTGGCTTATGAAGGATTTTTCTTATTTTGGTACATGAAGCTTAATTACTTTATGTATTGATTCTAGCCGACTATGATGATGAATATTGGTTATTGTAATTTGAATTCAAGCTAACTTGATAATATGGAAGGTATAAATAAAAGGTCAAGTTGAGATTTCTATTGTGTGTGCAAGTGTGTTGATTGAATTGAAAAGAAAAAAGAGGGAGTGAACTTGAAGGATAAGTAGGTACCCTTGTGGAGTAGAAAAGTAATATTCAATCAGGAAGGATCAAGTTTAAGCAGAAAATAGAGCTACATTTAGTAATTCAGTTGCATCACAATCAGGTCATTTCATTGTTACTCTCTAACCATTGTAGTAGTGATCTAAAATCTCTTAATAGATTTGGTTTAACAACTAGTTGTAAATCCTCTAACAATGTGGCAATTCTATTGAATTTTTTAAAGACCTCTTGCAAGGCTACTCCTATCAGGGTGATTAAATCCTCTAATAGGGTCACATCTAACAGTGTGTTTTGTATCTTTAACAAGGTTGGCTCTTAAAAGGGCTCACTTCAAAAGAGTGAAAGATAGTAACTACTTACATTGGTGGTTTTTCCCAAATTAGGTTTTCACATTAAATTCTAGTGTCTAATGTGTTCATGTTATTTCTCTTATGCGTGCAGGTTAATTACTAATAATGTTTTAAGATCTGCTCAATATAATTCACTCTCCATTTACAGAGTTACAATAATTCTTGTTTATTTACTGAGCATCAGTAGCAATCAATTTTCTCAATCTTAATTTTATTGTTGACATCTAGGGAATATATGATTTATTTTAGTGGTATCTGATTCACCCCCACTCTTAGTTACTTCTTCTATATTTCCATCAATTGATATAAGAATTCTTGGTTCTTGCAGGAAAGGTTTCAAGGACCTAAGCTAAAGTTCAAGATGTCTTACAAGAGAGAAATTCCAAAGCTAAATAGAGACAACTTTTCAACATGGTACTGACTCATGAGACTTCATCTAGCCACCACTAGTGATTCAAGCTACAAGTACCTTGATGAAGAATACGAAACTCCTACTGGTACATTATCTATCAAAGATCTTGCTCAAAAAAAGAATCATAACATCATGATGTTGATATTGCATCTAGTCTCTGCTATGATGAATTTGATGAGATCAAAGATTGTAAAACTACTTTTGATATGTGGAACAAGCTAAAAGATATCTATGGTGGTGATGATGATGTAAGGAGAGCCAAATTAGAAAGCCTTAGAGGATAGTTTGATTAGATGAAAATGAGAGAAGATGAAAATGTTGCCAAATATGTGGAAAGAATCAAAGCTAGTCTTAGTGCAATCAGAGCTTCTAGAGGAGAAATCAAGGAAGAAATTGTTGTAAGTAAAATTCTCAGAACTTTACTTCCCATCTATGAAATCAGAGTGTCTGCTATTCAAGAAAAGAGATGTGATTGAAATAGAAATCTAGGCTTGGATGCCCTAGTAGGAAGATTGGTAGCTTTTGAGCTAGACAAATTTGACAATTATTTTCCAGCTTCCAAAAATGTTGAGTTTGCATTTGAAGCTAAACTTTCACTCAAAAAAAAAGGCAAGAAAAGAAATGACAATCAGTCAAAAAGTGAAGAGGAAATAGAGGAAAGTTCTGATAGTGATCTTGAAGTTGTTGAAGATTTAGTTTCAAATAAATATTCTAGAGGTAGAGGAAAGTACAAAGGTAAAGTTTCTTTAATCTATTTTTTGTGTGAAGAAATTGGTCATATTGTTGCCAAGTGTCCAACTAGAGAAAGAAAGGATGAGAAGAAGAGCCACAAGTACAAAGGCAAGAAGGAATACAAAAGTCACAAAACCTTCAAAGACAAAGGTAAGAAGACTTGTTTTATGGCTAAAGATTCTGATGACAGTGAAGATGAAATAGTGTACATTGTTGTCAAAGATGAATCTAATGAAGAAGAAGATAAGATGGCACTTATCTCTCATGTTATTAAAAATGATACATGGATCATAAATAGTCGATGTTCACATCATATGACTGGAGAAAAAACAAAATTTGAACACTTTGAACACTAGGATGGAGGTAGTGTAAGGTTTGGAAACAATGAACCTTGTTGCATAAAAACGAAAGGTTGCATCTCATTAACCAATGAGCTTGTATGTGACAATGCCTATTGGGTTGAAGGACTAAAAAATAACCTACTAAGTGTGACATAGATAATCAACATTGGATTCAAGGTAGAATTCATGCATGGCAAGGAAAGAAAATTGGATGACAAAGAGAACCTGATTGGATTAGGCAAACAAACAAGAGGTAACCTATTTTATCTTAATCTTGGTGATTGGTCATGTTTTATTGCTCAAATGGAAGAAAGTTTTTTATGGCACAAAAGAATATGTCATGTAAATTTTGATAATATGGTTAAGATAAGAAAATTTAGAAAAGTAAGAGGTATCCCTAGTTTGAAAAAACCAGATGTTGGTTTATGCAAAAATTGTTAGATTGGCAAAATGGGAAAGATTGGTTTTAAGAGCAAAAACTATCAATCGAAAGATGTCTTGCAAATTGTGCATACTAACTTATGTGAACCTATTAGAGTAAAAAGTTATAGTGGAGAAAAATTCTTTATTCATTTTGTTGATGACTACTCTAGAATAATGACTGTTATGTATCTTAAAGAAAAGTCAGAAGCATTTGAGAAATTCAAATCATATTTGTCAAGAGTAGTAAAACAAATAGGAAAAAGATTGAAATTCTTAAGATCAGATGGAGGTGGTGAATTCATCTCCAATGAATTCAATAATTTCTACACTGAAAGAGGAATAAAAAGGCAAGTATCAACCCCTAGCACTCCTAAGTAGAATGGAATAGCTTAAAGAAGAAACAGATCCATCATGGATTGTGCAAGGACTCTAATGATTGAAAAGAATGTTGCTATCAAATATTGGAGGAAAGCCATCAGCACTGCAATTCATACTTTGAACCAAGTATAGTTGAAGGACTTAGATAAAACTTCCTATTAATTATGGTATGGCTACAAACCTAATGTAAGTTACTTGAAAAATATTTGGCAATAAATGTTATATCTTAAAAGAGTCTAGAAAAGGAAAATTTGATTTGAAATTTGATGAAGGTATATTCTTAGGATATTCTTGCAGAAGTAAGGCATATTAAGTGTTTGAATTTGTCTACTCATAAAATCAAAGAAAGTGCACATGTGAGAATTAATGAGTTTGCAGAAAAGACTGAAGAAGAAAGAAAAAAGGAACCAGAAGATTACAAAAGGTTTGTTTACTTTGAACCTAATACATTTTTAGGCATATCTAAAAATAAGGAGACTTCACCTCCCAAGTCTTCCATAGTTATCAAGTTGCAATAAGTACAAATTGAGTCACAAGGACCTGAGTCACATTCTGAAGCTACCAAGTCAATGCCTACCGAGTCTGAACAACCCAAAACTAAAGTTGAAATTCAAAATGAAGATAGTACAATTCATTCAAAAGGAAAAGAACCTTTATTGGCCAAGTATGTTAGAAGGCATCATGGACCTAATTAGATTATTGGAGATAAATCAGAACATACTATGACAAGAAGAAAATTAAAAGGTACATGTTTACTTATTGATTTTGAACCTAGAAGTATTAAGGATGCTCTAGAAAATAAAATTTGGATTGAGGCAATGAATGAAGAAATAGAATAGATAGAAAAGAACAAAACTTGTACTCTTGTTCCTAGGCCTAAAGATAAAAATGTGATTGGAACAAAATGGGTATTGAGAAATAAGCTGAATGAAGATGGACAAGTATTAAGAAACAAAACTAGATTAGTGTGTAAAGGATATTCTCAAGATGAAGGAATTGATTATGGTGACACTTTTTCCCTTGTTGCAAGATTAGAAGTTGTTAGGACCCTACTTGCATATACAACTCAAAGAGGATTCAAAGTATATCAAATGGATGTTAAATATGCATTCCTAAATGGAATTCTTGGTGAAGAAGTCTACATTGAACAACCAAAAGGTTTTGTTGATCTTGATAAAAGGGACATGGTTTGAAAATTACAAAAAGCATTGTATGGTCTTAAACATGATCCTAGAGCCTAGTATGAAAGACTACATAACTACTTGATACAAATTGGTTTTCAGAGAACAAATGATAACAATAGTCTACACATCAAGGAAGGACCGGATAACAAAATTATGTTGGTAGAGATATTTGTGGATAATACTCTATTTAAAAGAAATGTTTACCTATGCAAAGCATTTTGAGAACAAATGAATGAAGAGTTTGAGATGTCCATGTTTGGTGAAATAAAATTCTTTTTTGAATTACAAATATAAAAAAAAACAAAAATGGTATCTATATCACTCAATCCAAGTATACAAAAGAGATAATCAAGAAGTTTGGAATGGAAGATTCAAAATCATTTGGCACCCCTATCTGTACTAGACTCAAGCATACCAAAGATGATGACTCCAAAGAAGTAGATTAGACATTATACAGATCAATGATTGGAAAATTATAATATGTAGTACACAAAAGGCCTGATATTGCCTTAGCAGTTGGGATAATGGTAATATTCTTAGCTAAACCTAAAGAAAATCACAAGATGACAATCAAAAGAATCTTGAGATATCTAAAAGGTGCTAAAGACTATGGTTTATGGTACAAACTTGGAGGAAACCTAGACCTAAAGGTATTTACTAATGCTGATTGGGTAGGAAATCTTGATGATAGAAAAAGTACTAGTGGTGGAGCTTTCTTTCATGGTAAAAGGTTGGTATATTGGACAAGCAAGAAGCAAAACTAGACATCGCAATCCATAGAAAAAGAAAAGTATGTGGCAGTAGTAGTGGATTGTTCTAACATTGTTTGGTTCAAACAATTGTTGGACAGAATGAATGTTGAAATCAAAGAGCTAGTAGTCATGTATTGTGATAACACCAGTGTAGTTAACATATCAAAGAACCTAGTGATGCATTCCAAAAAAAAGCACATTGCTATAAAATATCACTTTGTCAGAGAACTAGAGTAGGACAAAAAAATCAAACTGGAATATGTCCATACAAAAGAACAAATTGCAAACATATTCACCAACCCATTACCTAAGGATGAATTATTGTATCTAAGAAGTAAGCTAGGGGTCATTACCCTATCTGAAGCTCACTAAATAAATTTTAGTGATGCATCAACAAGAGCCAAGTTAAAGATCAATCAATTGATGTTGCATAATCAAGAGAATATTACATATGAATTAGTACTCAAGGTGCATTGATGCAAATTTGGCATGTGTTGTCAAAGAGGGAGAAGTTTGATGTCATATCTTCATCTTTTTGAAATTTTGTAGAGGGAAATGTTTGAAAAGAAGTTACGTAGTTCCTTCAAAAAAGGAGAATACAACATAAAGATGAAGTTCTTGTGTAAAATCAAAGAGGGAGAAACTTTCATTCAAACGGAGTCTTATTCTCAAATTTCATTATGCTATGACATGTTGTGCCATCAATTCCAAAGAGGGAGATTTTTGGATAGCAATTGATTAATTATGTGTTGTCTTTGATGTTACACAAATGTCATATCAATTGACAGACAATGCTTATCGAGCTCACTTGGCCATTGAAGATAGTTTTCCTTGTCTACCAAGTGTTCAAATATTTACTCTAAATAGATGACAATGTTTATAGAGCTCACTTGGGCATCAAAGGAATTTAGGCAGAAAAGAGTGTTAGCGGAGCTCACTTGATTAACAAATGGAAAGCTGGATAGAGTTAGTATTCACAAAATTCACTTGGTTGGAAAAATATTTCTACAAGTTTTTAGTGTTAATTTAACTTCTATTGGTTAACAGAGGAAATTTTTCCAAAGTTAGTTTCTACTGAGCAGGGTCAGCTTACAAATGATTTTTCTTATTTTGGCATATGATGCTTAATTACTTTATGTATTGATTCTAACAAACTATGATGATGAATATTGGTTATTGTAATTTGAATTTGGGCCAATTTGACAATCTTGAAGGTATAATTAAAAGGTCAAATTGAGATTTCTAGTACATGTGCAAGTGTGTTGATTGAATTGAAAAGAAAAGAGAGGGAAAAACTTGAAGGAAAAGCAAGTATCCTTGTGGAGCAAAAAAGTAATATTCAATCAGGAAGGATCAAGTTTAAGAAAAAAAGAGATCTGTATTTAGTAATTTAGTCACATCAGAATCAGGTCATTTCCTTGTTACTCTCTAACCATTGTAGTAGTGATCTAAAATCTCTTAATAGAGTTGGTTGAACAACTAGTTGTAAATCCTCTAACAAGGTGGCAATTCCATTGAATTTTTTTAAGACCACTTGCAAGGCCACTCCTAGTAGGGTGATTAAATTCTCTAACATGGTCACACATAATAGTGTGTTTTGTAACCTTTAACAGGGTTGGCTCCTAAGAGGGATCACTTGAAAAGAGTGAAAAACAATAACTAGTTACATTGGTTTTTATTCCAAAACTAGGTTTCCATGTTAAATCCCGGTGTCTCATGTGTTCATGTTATTTTTGTTATACTTGGAAGTTAATTACTAATAATGTTTTAAGATCTGCTAAAATTAATTCACTCTACATTTATTGAGTTACACCAATTTCTATTTCTTTACTAAGCATCAGTAACAATTAATTTTCTCAGTCTAAATTTTATTTTTGACATCTAAGGGATTTGAGATTTATTTTAGTGGTAATTGATTCACTCCCCTTCTTAGTCACTCCTATATTTCCAACATATTGTACTTGTGAATCCTGTAATTATGCATTTGTGGCACAAATAAAAAGTCCACATTAAGGGGATCACCCTTCATTGGGATATCAATCCCATTTTGAATCAAATGTTGTGACGTCCTACTTCTATTTGACCTCAAAATCCCCAATGGTGATTTCCCAAACCCAATTTTTCTTCGTTTCTTTGTTTCCCTATCATAGGTAGAGGTTGATTACCTTGCTATCTCCAATAGTAGTAGTCTATCTAATGGATATTCTAGGATCTTCCTTGGGCATAGGAAAGTACTAGATACTCAAATATGATTGAATGTCTTAAATTAGATGAAATATTCTCCAATTTGTATTATATGTGTGGTGTTTCTATTGACATCCTTTTGGCATAATCCCCTTTGATGAATCAAATCATGGAAAATAGGTGACTAGTAATCCTCAAGAGAATATTGATCCCATTTTGAAACAAATAAGGTGACATCCTGCATCTACTTAACTTCAAAATCCCCAATGGTGATTTTACAAACCCAAGTTTTCTTATATTGTGTCCTCGCCCTATCATATGCAGAGGCCAATTGCCTTGCTATCTCCAATAGTAGTAGTCTATCTAATCAATACCATGGGAGCTTCTTCAAGCATAGTAGAGTAATAGATACCCATATATAAGTGAATGTTTTAAATTGAATGATATATGCTCCAATTTGTGTTATCTATGTTGTTTCCTCTACTAACATCCTTTTTGTGTAATCCCCTTTGATGAATTGGATGATGAAAAATATGAATCCATTGTTAACCAACTTGTATTATGGGCTCTTGAATGAGACTATTTTTAATAGGTTTAGGATAAACTATGTAGGGCTAAGAACTTGTATCCTCCATACTTTCCTTCCTCACCAACCCTGGAGAATTAATAGGTCTCACTAGTAGAAGATATACAATATAAGAGGCCATATAGAAGTGAAGGTCATTCTTCACAAAAATATGTTGTTCATCCAAATTGTTACTAAGTATGGTAGCCCAATCAATAAGAATCTTACCTATTCTAATAGTTTCTATGAAGTGCACCATCCATGTTTCTAGATGACCAACCATAGGGAAGGCCATGGCTATACTTAGGACTATAGAGTAGCTAATATCATCAATCATGTACCTTAGGTTATATTAACCTTTCCACTTCCTCTACTTAAAGATGATATGTTGATTAAGTACTTCTCTTGTACCAACTCCTTTTCTTCTAGCTCCTTCTCCCTATACCATCTATTTGTCATGTCATATGTGATTTGTAACTATGGGTCTACTCATGGAATATGGGGTAAGCGCACCAAGTTGTGGTGTCAAAAAGATGACACCTTTTTTCCTCATTCTAGTTTTGCAAAGTGTATACGTGTTATAGTGCATATGCATTATAGTGCGCACGCACTATGGCTTGGGTGTACCAAGCCATAGCACGTACGCACTATAGTGCGTATGCATTAAAGTGCGTGCGCACTTTTAGAAAAAAATTAGCAAAGCACGTACACGCTATTTAAAAGTAAATTTAAAAGGGTTTAAATAGTGCGTGCGCACACGCACTAGAAGGCACACATGCTATTTAAAGCTTTACATTCTACCAAGCCTAATGTTTGTCTTTGCCTTTGGGATCCAACCCAAAGCTTTGGAGTCTATAAACTAGTTTGAGACGTGTTTTGCTGCAAACATACAAAAAATTAATTGATTTTTCTTGTGTGCTCTCCTTCCTATTTCCTCGTGGTTGAGCATCGATAAAATCAGTTTACATGACATTGTAGGTCTCTGTGTTAGCTACACAACCATATAATTTATTTTTAATTTGAACTATTTCAAGCCTTTCATCTATAATTTATTTTGAATGTATGTCCTTTTTTTGTCAAAAACCAACATGTACTAATTGGGCTATAGATTTTAGCTCATTCATCGAATTTTGCAAAAACTTAGTTTTTTAGAAACTAGACTCCATTCTACACACTTTGAAATAAGAAGTTTTGATTTTAGATTAGTTTTCAATCATTTCTAGGGGGAGCACATAGATATTTCATGTTTTTGGGATGTGTTTGATTAAAAAATTCATTAAAAAAAATACAAATTAAAAAATTACCCAAAAAATCTAAGATAAACTACATAGTGTTAGGTAACTTTTGACTGAAGTGATTAAAGATTTTTAAAAAAAAGGTTAAAATTTTAGGGGGGCCACACTTTGTACTATGTTATGTTTTTCTGGAATAAACAGTACCACTTTTTGTGGCCCCCTTTTTTGAGGACCTAAAACTAAACCATTTTGAAAAAAAAAATAGTAGTTTAGAAACTAGATTCAGAGGACTATGACTTTTGTTTTTGTCATATCTTAAAATTTTGAGCGTAACTATCTTCAAATTCTTGTTGAAGTCCAGAAATTGGTGATTTCAGGAAAAATGTGTCCACTTATACCCCCCTTTTGGCACCACAACTTGGTGCACTTACCCTATGGAAGAACTTCTCAATGTAATTAGGTCTATTGTCTAAGACTATTTCTCCAATCACACTCTTGACCACCTTCTTTTTGGCAGATTATGGTGTGCTAGAGTGATGAATTTTGATCATTGATATAACATTGAATGAGAGGCAGTGTTTACTAACCTACTCTAGATCAAAGATGAGATCATGGCTGACCTCTCTTTGGGCTTGTTACTAAATAAAATAAAATTGTTCCAGTCAATATGTCTCAGCTTGATGTCCTTAATTTTAGATTATTTATCTCTAAATCAAGATTTCTTCCACCCTCGTTGATATTTGAATGCAACTGGTTTTATTGTGATCTTCATGGCTATGGAGGATGAAAATGAGGTCATTATATCTACACAAAAGATAAATTCTATTACTCTTTTTGATGAAACTAAAGATGACCCTAAAATGTAACTCAAACTGATAAAAACTTGATCAAAATAGAAGAAAATGATCAAGATCCCTTAATTAGCCTAAAATGTGGATAGACACACCTTACATAGATAGGGCACCTATGCATGTGTGCAAGGCTCACAAATAAGAATCTTGTGAAGGTTAGAAAAAATTAAGAAAACAAGGTTTGCACATTATGCACCTTGCACACCTGTGCATGTGCACAATATACACACTTTTTATTGTGTATGTGTGTGGTTTCTATATTAATGTGCATTATGCAAACCTACTAATGGTGCATAATTGCACATGTCTACATGCTTTATTTTTGTATTTTTAACTCAAAGTATAAACGTATGATTTGAACTAAACAAAGATGCAAAGATAAAATTGGTGTGAAGGTGTCATGTTTGGAGGCCCCAGAGATGACATGCGATGAAAAGAAGGGGGGGATAGCCTAATTATAGGCATGAACTATGCAATGTGCACATATGTGTATCCCCAGTTAGAGGTGAATTTGCATGTTGCATACCTAGTGCACATGCACAACTATCCATGGTGCCCTAGTACACAATTTTGTAAATCTTTCCCTTTGAGGGAAAAATTGTATTTCTAACCCTTAAACATGAGTTAAGATCACTTGAATAGAAACCAAGGAATAACCTAGCCTCATAGGAAGGTCCTAACAAATCAAGGCACCTAAATAAGTGTTTGATGAGGGATCCTTTTAAATAAAGTGGGACCCCATTTTGTGATTGACAATGGAGCATGTGTTGTGAGACCACAACAAATAGACACCTAGAGAAGGTTCTAGATCATGATCAATGACCTAGAGTTTGTCCTTTTATCACTTAGTCCTTCAAATGTTTTGATTGGTTAGTGTACATTCCTAGAGATTTATCTCCTCTAAAAATGCATAATTACTTCCTTAGCTATCTCCACATTCCTAAAATATTGCAAATAAGTTAGCCAAAAATAGTTTGTATAAGTGTTTGTGTCAACACAAACATATATATCAAAATAGGTGAACTTGGCACTTGAATATCTTGATGCTTAGTCATAATTGATATTCATGTTGTCCATAAGATTTTGTATGCTTGATAGTAACTAACTCACTCAACATACACTATCTTTTCTTTACTCAATATCTTTATCTTTACTAGGTATATACTATGATTTGATCTACACTAGGGTTCTCAACAACCTTAGACATGAACAACTTATACTAAAATATACATAAGTTTGTAAATACTTTTCTTTCATTGGGTGCATTAGTCACAGTGATGATGGACCAACTTTTCCTAGAAAATAATTAAGTATTGGAAACTAATAGGCAACATGGCTTAGGGATCAATAATCCTCCCCTTTGAGATAAGTGACAAAAATACTTTGTCATGACTTTTCAATCTATTCAAAATATAAATCCCCCTTAGACAATGACTTGGTCTCCATAAAGACTTCAATATATACATCATATATACATGTCTCTCAAAAAATTAATAATTTTACCTTTAATCTTTCATCCATTCTTGTGGTTGATTTGTCATCATGTTTCCTTTTTATAGGTGAGAATTCCCCATATTATTATTTGACATGATTATTATTTTCCCCTTTAGTGTACTTATCCAAAAATAGTTTATGAATCTACAAAATCACCTTTAATGCATGATTCTAACTAGATCTTACAGATTGAAAAAATTGAATCTTGATTTATAGTTGAGCCACTAGATCCACCAAACTATCTAAAATAAAGAGATGTGGATCTCTCTTAATTAAATCTTTTGGAGCTAATAGTTCCTTCTGCATCACCTTCAAATAAGGTAGTAACATGGTTTTAATAGCAATCAAATTGGTTCTAATATTGCAATCTTTATACATAAGCTCAACTAACCTTCCATGAATAAAAGTCAATCTACTGAATTGAATAAAACTTGAACTTCTTTCCATGGTCAAAGAATGTCCACATGCCTTCAAATCCTCTTGAAGTTTATCAACAGATTGTTGATTCTTTGAGGTGAACAACTCAACATCACAAAGAATTTTATAAAAAGAATAAATATTTTCCAAAAATCCTTCTAAAATATTTACAATATTTGAAAGTTCAACCTATTTTATTGCAATTTTTGTTGAAACTTTCTCCAAAAATTTTTGCTTAAACTTTTTCTTGGACCATTTCATCAAAATTTCATTCATCTCACTATCCTCATCATTGACATTATCAACAATATGAACAAATTGTTCTAAAATAGGTACTTTATCATTTACATTATGAATCTCAAATGCATCTAGAAAAATATCCTATATGTCATGAAATACCTATTTTTTGTTGTAATCTCTTCTTAATTGTTCTTGCTTAGTATTTTTCCTCAATCACTCTTGAAATTTTTGAATTTATTCAAAAGTCAGTATATCAAGGTCATATTTAGGAAGTATAATGACTCATCTAAAGTTACTATAGTTTCATGTGACTTTACCTTATTCTTTATTATATGTGATCTAGGCATGCTCAGATTCAGCAATGTGACCTATAAGTGTGTTCCTTCAGCACTCAATCTTTGCATTTGTTGTTTTGTAGAAGTACTCTCATTTTGAATAGGTGTAACCTATTAAAAATGTGTAACAATTGATGTGTTAGTAGATACAAGAACAATGCTCAACATTTGTATTAAGGCTTGGATTTCTTCTTGCTCCTTTGGCATCTTAGTCTCTTTAGGCTTTAGTTGCTCAACCTCCTTTGTTCCCTCAATGCAAAGTCCTAACGCATTATATATATATTTATTTTCTTGTTCTTGTTTCTCTCTTTCATCCTTATCAATGACAATATTAGTCATAGGTGGTGGATACCCAATCACAATTATAGCTTTTCCCTACTCCTCTGCACTTGTATCTTGTTGACCCATTTCTTCAACTATAACTAAGGTGATTATCAAACTATCAATTGTAGTTATTATAAGAGGTGCTCTCTCAATCCTACTATAATCCTTGATTATGTTGTGTTTCATTAGAACTGTCTTCTATGGTGAGAACATCTCGTTGTTCACTCTCCTCTACCTTTCTTATTTGCTATTCCAAATTGTCTGGTTCATCATAATCTTCTTGATTATCTAATTCCACTGCATCTTTTTCTTCTTTCCCTTTCTCTACTTTTTCTATTTGAAGTAGTATCCCAAATATCCTTTTCCATATAAAAATATTTTCCTATACAACATCTTCTCCTCTATTTTAAAATTTTTTATAGGCCTTTGTCTTGGGCACAAATTTATTTGCAAAATATCTTAGGGAAATAGACATGTGAGTCTTCTATAAGTCTAGCATAGTTTGGGCTAAAGCATCCTCTCTTATTTGTCTCTTTGTGGATAATGATCACTTCCATTTTGCATCCAATTCAATGTATAAATCCTTGTGAATTCCATTTCCTAAATCTATAGATGTATATTTCAATTTCTTCATCATGTCTAACATTTCCTTTTCAATATTCTATTGATTTTGATAATTAATATTTTTGAAACATGAAATTCCTAATGAATTTGTAATATTCTTACATATATGATCAATATTTAAAGGAGCTCATTTGGAAACAATTTGAAGTTTTCTCAAATTTTTAGATTCGATTCCCTCTCCTTCATCTTCTTCCTCATTGGGTATGAAAACTAACTCCCTTCTCGGCTTCTTCTTTGGAATTTTTTTGGTCCCTATTGGAATTTGATTCTTTTTGGGTGTTCCTTTTCCCTTTCTTGGCTTGATTGTCCTTGTTTTGCTTATTTTTGGTTCAATAGTTGCAAGCAATGTTGCTCTAGATCCTTTTCATGTCAATATTCTTCTTTTAGGTTTAGAGATAGGAGGGGAATAATTTTCTTGAAATTTTTCTTCAAGTCCCTCTTCACCTTGGATTCACTATCAAAATTTTTTTTTTTTTTTTTTTTTTGTTGGGCTTGGCAACCACTAGTTCCTTTCCTTTCATTTCTCCCTCTTCTTCTACCGATTCTTTATCTTCCCCTTTACCTTAAGTTATTTGCAAGGGTCTTTTGCCAATTTTTAGAAATCATCTTCATTCTATTTCTATCCATCTTGAGATCTTTTCTCATTATCATGAATTTTATCTTGGATGCCTCATAATTATTGAATGGCTCAACATTCGTATTAATATCTTTAGATAAAATAGATTTAGTAGTTGTAGTGGTATCATCTATATTCACCTCATATTGCATCATCCCTATCCATGAAACCCTTGGTACTAAAGATTGTAAATATGTATAGTAGGTGCTCACCATGAAAAAATGTCTTCATAATAGTGGTCAACAATTTACTATGTAATCCTTAATCTATTCGTCATTTTCCATTTGAACTCTTAAAAATAACCATCCATAATGGTTTCAAAATTCTCACCCAATTATTCAATAAAATTATTATTTTTCTCAATCAATAATCTTGACTCATCTCAAACTACAATACGAATAGTTGGAAATTAATTTTGTACATAGAATAATATACAAATTAATAGTGATCTAAACTTACATGATGTGTTCTTTATTTTTTTGATTGCTCCAAGATTCTCAGCTAGTTGTGTTAATTGTAACTCAGCAAGGTCATAGCTATGGTCTCTCTTTATTATTTTAAAACCTAAGTCCACTACATTGCATGGAACATTATTCAATCATCTTGACTAATAGACCTTGTTTGTAATCACACATACAAAAAATTCAACACTAAGATCTTAAGTCTGTATGGGATCTCGATACATATAGCAATACTTAGTCGATGCAGACACTAATACTGATACTCAACATCTATTATGAATATGATCTCTTTTTTCTTGATTATTTCCTCAAATCTATCCCATTGCATCTTGTTTCATGCAAATATTGACCTATGAAATATATTATGTTAGGAATTGATATATAATGTAGCATTCAATTGTATAGTTCCTTACATACCTTCTTTTTCTTAGTTATAGGTTGTGTCATCACTTGATCCATTAGATTGGGAGAGCTTGGCTTCACTTGGTCCACTCCTTTAAGCTTTTACCTTCTATCTTTAGGTTTTCTTTGTTAGAAATAATAGTCCACCAAGCTAACTAAGAGGTGGGGATGAATCAATTATCCAATAATTAAAATAGTTATCTTCATTAATCAAACTTAACCATTCGACCAAACTAAAAAACAACCATAATAAAGTGTATATAGATAATTAAACCAGATATGTTGACTAGGGAAACCCTTGATCAGAGGTAAAATCCTGGTGGGAATGCTGCCCACAAGATGATGTACTAATATAAATATTCCTTGTTAGACGTTGGACCTTGTTAGGAGTCTATTACAATATTTAGTATAATAAGTCCCTATTAGGAGACTTTAAATCCTTGTTAGGAGATTCCAATCCTATTAGGAGTTGTGGTATAAGAGCCCACTACCCCGACATGCAATTTAAACTACATGAAGAGCTCATTGCTCAAACAAGTAATTTAGTATTATCTTCTTTCGTTTATTCTTTCCTCTATCCTATCAACCAGACCAATCACTATTAGACTTTTCATACTTGGTCATGAACCTAAGATCTAAATACCAAACCTCAAATCACTCAGGCAATGAAGTTTCATTTAGTTCTACACTACTCTACTCAACTTCACATTCTACACTCTCTTCTACTTTTTGAATATTCACAATTCACATTCATAAATTACATGTTAGAGTAAAATTTCCTACCTTTATATCGATTCCACAAAAATTCCCTCAGTTGGTTGTTAGACCTTCTCAATTAATTATTATTGAACCACATTATGAGAAATGTTACACTTAATGATAACCTTAATCTTCTTCCTTGAAATTGAATAAATTTATCTACATGCAATATTATGATGAGAAAGCTTAGCCACATCATCCTCATCATGTCTTCTTCATGTCTCAACCTTGATCCACAAGATGTCAACTCTATTAAGAGATATAATTTTTTGATCAAAACATGCCTCTATCAACTCTATCTCAGAATGGACATCACCAACACTTAGATAACTTCTTCTATGAGTGTCCTTTCTACTTCCAATGTTAACTACATATACCAAATACTTAGAAGTATCTCTCATAGCCTTGGGTGGTTAACATGCTCAATTATCCATCTGTACCAACTTGATCTTTCCATTGTTATTCTGTAAGATACAATAGAAAACTTGCTATATAGACATCAAACATGCTATGTTGACATCAATGACAATCTTAGTCATGAATATAAAGTATCATCATATTAGTACTCCCCCATAGTGATATCATCAGCATTCGTGCTTCTAACCAATCTTTGAACAATCTCCTCAATCTTCCAACAATCTCCTCTATTGGCATTGTTGGCAATATAGACAAAACAAATTTAGTTCCAAAAATACCAACAAAAGATTATACAACATCAAATCCTCTTCATCAATCATACTTCCCCATTCATATACCTCAATGTTCTCTACATCAAATTATTATTCTACATACTGTACTTATGCCAAACTTCTCCCCCATTGACATCAATGTCAAAAGTTTTTGCAACAAACATCTATTTATCAAACTCAATAAAAAATTACTTGTTTTAGTGTCAAAAGACACCATTCAAAACAATATCAAAAAGAGTCCTAAATGAATCTATCCATACTCCCCCATATAGGAAGCATCAACATTCAGTCTAGACAAATAATGGTTCTTTGTTACACTGGACTAATGCACTCTTGCATCTTTTAACTCTGATCTAGGAAGGGGCATAACCCAAAGTATACCTTAAAAATACTCAAAAGTCTCTTTGGGAAGAGGCTTAGTGAATATATCTACAATCTTCTCTTTAGTACTCACATACTCCACTCTGATTTCCTTTTTTGCAAATTTTTCTCTCAACATATGATACTTAAGAGAAATGTGCTTAGTCCTTAAATGCAATACTGGATTCTCAGACATATTTAGTATGCTTGTGTTGTTACAATGTATAATGATAGGTTCTTTGATTTCTATGCTTATATCCTTTAGCAACTACTTCATCCAAATGACTTGATTGCAATTATTTGTTGGTGCAACATACTCTACTTCTATTATACTTTGAGATGTACAATCTTGCTTCTTGCTTAACCAAGAAACCAATCTTCCTCCAAGAAAGAAAGATCCTCCATTGGAGATCTTTTTTTCATCCATACTGACTACCCAATCTACATTGGTATAAGCACTTAGAGTAAAATCATTAGATCTATCATACCATAATCCAAACTTAGATGTTCCCTTTAGATATCTAAATATCCTTTTTACTATTGAAAAATGTGCTTCTTTGGGATCAACCTATAATCTTGCAACAATTCCAACTGCATTTGCTATATCAGGCATGGTGTGAGTTAGATATTGTAAACCTCTAATCATAGATTTGTACTTCTTCTACTCAATAGTAGGTGTCTCATCCTTCATAGATAACTTGTGTCTAGTTAATCATAGGTGTTCCAATAGGTTTACATGTTTCCAAACCAAAAATTTTTAGTAAATCCTTCAAGTACTCAGTTTGAGAAATAAAGATTCCTTCTTTGTTATATACAATCTACAATCCTGGGAAATATTTCATCTCTCCTATCATACTCATTTCAAATTATTTCTTCATTTCTTTTGTGAAGTTCTCACTTCTTCATCATTTCCTCCAAATATAATGTCATCAAAAAATATTACCAAAATCATCAAACCACTATCAGTTTCTTTCCAATATAGATTACTATCTACCATACCTTTGATATATCCAAGCTTTGTCAAATTCTTGTCGAACCTCACATACTAGGTTCTTGGTGCTTCCTTTAAGCCATACAATACTTTCCTTAGTCTACATACTATGTCCTTTTTATCTGCTAAAGGACATCCTTCAAGCTACTCAATGCATACCTCTCCTTCAAGTTCTCCATTCAAAAATTCTGACTTGACATTTGAATTTCTTTTGTGCTACATAGGCTAAGAATAATCTTACTACTTCTATTGTAGCCATTGGAGCATATGTCTCCTCATAGTCTCTTCCTTCTTTTTGTGAGTGACCTTTGCATACCAATCTTTCTTTGTTTCTTAAAACTTCTTCCCACTCATTCATCTTGTTTCTAAATACCCATTTAGTTCCTATCACATTCTTGTTTGGTCTTTTGGGTGCCAATTCCCATGTTCCATTCTTTTCTATTTGTTCCAATTCCTCTTTCATAACTTGCTCCCAATAGTCATCTTTACATGCTTCATTTGCATTCTTAGGCTCAACTTGAGATATCAAGCATAGTTCTTCACTTATTCTACTTCTTATCATTACACTAGTTGGTGTTTTCTCAACTACCAAGCAATATAATACTAAATACCAAGACTATACAATCACAAATAGTCCAAGGATCAGCTAATTGATATAAAAAATTACATGTGTTTAATATTTGGACGCAATTTCAACAAAATAAAGATAGATTTTCTACTCTTTAAGCTCTATAAAACCAAGGTGGGCATACCTTAGGGATGGGAAATTTTCAATCTACTATCATACACATATTTGGTTCATTCCTTCACATTTTACTACAAACACACATCCCTTAAAGTAGATTTGGTCACAATTTTTCTTAGGTTTACAAGTAATTTTGGCAATAGTAGCGAACTAAGACTAAATAATTAAATGCAAACAAGTGCTGACCAACATTTATATTATTCAAGTAGTAAAGTAAAATTTATTTTGAATTTAAGCTTGATGCTGATTTGTGATCTTTCGAGCTAAAAAAAAAATCAATTAGATTAGTGCCTCATCCACTGGGATTCAGAGTCCATTCAATTCTTAGATCTAATTGATTGCATTATAATCAATACTATGAAAAATTATTATTGAAACTCATCCTTACAAACATCCTTCCTATTACCATGGAAATCCTATCAATCTCACTAAAGCATTTACTTAATTCATTGAATTAAAAGTAGTAGTGAATTGACATACAATTTGTTTTAATTGCATTCAATTGAATAAGCCTTACTCATACAACTTCCATATAACTAGGTAATAAAATGGAGACAAGATTCAACAAGAATAGATATGGGAATAGTTCATCTTTGTATTCATTTCCTTTGAAAATTTGTATACAATTGAACAAGACTTAGAATCAATCAAGATAAAACATTTAAATCTTGCCAAATTAATTTATTCTCATAAAACTTGTAGAGAGGACATATAATAAAGTGTTCATAAAGAAGACTAGACCAAACAAGGTTTTGTAAAGACTAAAATATGGAATGATTTGGACCCTTTCTCTAGCCCTAGAATCTCACTTGTATAATGTGGGATACATCAAGCTTCACATAGAGAGAATTGACAAATATGCTTTAGACAATTTAAGATATTTACATTTGTTGCTGTCACAAAAAATAAAAAATTTATGTAATAGAAAAACTTTATATCACTGTATTCTTCTTGGTGGGCCTATTTTCTCTTACAACTTCAAATGCTTTGAATTCCATGATTGGCTTTTTTACTATACTAAATCATCAAAATACATAGCCATCAAGTTTGCCAATGATGTATTTAGTTTTGATGTTTGCAAGTTTACTTCAACTCAAGAATCTCCACTGGCATCATCATGAATTATTAGGGTAACAATTATTTATGAGTCCTCAGCTACCACATCATCTTCTTTTGCTACCACCTATTCTAAAGACAAAAGTTCTTCCATCTGTTTGTTGAAAATAGTATCATGAGGCCAATTAAAATTTAAGATCACCCACTACTTCTTTATTGCAGAGTCTCCTATTTTCTCTATTTCAGGAAAAAAATTTCTAATAGTATTATAAAATAATTGCACCTTGACAAATTCTTCATTAGTCGTTGCCCATAATACATGTCCCTTTTCATTTATGACCCGATTCATTCTATGGCACAATAACTCATCTAATTCTTTCCACATTCTTCCTTTGCTTTTATTTTGTCAATCTTTTTAAGAGCACTGGGAAAGACATCAAACTCTTTTTTTATATACTGAGAAAGAAAAATCATGATTCTTTTTTGAACAGAAACCCTTTTCTCATCAAATTCTATTAGATCATTAACTATATCAAAAAATTCTCTATTTGATCAAATGACAAATTGATAAAAAAAAATATAAATGGAAGTAACATCATTATCCCTTTCGTTCCATTTATGCACAATGGGCTTCAATGTATCTCCATCTCTTTTTATTTCATCCCACATCTCTAGGATTCCTATTAATTGATCATAGAAAGTTGGCTAATCAATATTTTCTACCAAGTAAAAAATTATTTTCCTAATTTTTTCCTCATATTGATTATTTAATTCAACATGCATTCCCATAGCTTATTCTTCTCTTCTTCAAACTCTTCAGCTGTATAAAACTCAAGTCAATGTGGGGTATCAAGAAATTCAGCAATGGGGGTAGATTTGAATGGCTAAACTAGGGGGTGAAGATATGAAATTCTTGACCTGCTAGACTCTCCCACTTAACTTTTTCCAAGCTATTTGTCTATCTGGGATAGTTGATTCTCCAACAATTGTATCATCTTCCTCTTTCCTAATATGCCTTAGGTATTTCTTCAAACTTGGCATTGAGCTCTAAAAATTTGCTATTTTCTTTCCCAGTTATCGCACCTCCAAAAGCGATCATTTCTTGAGCCATTTTGGTGACTTTTCTACTATGAACTTCATCTCCTCTATACATTATGAGTATAATAGTATGCTTAGAACTTGAAATCTCTTGCATCCTAGTCTTATTTTATTTTTTAGTAGACCATATAAAAAGAGCTTGGTGATCATTGCTAAATTTTACCCTTCTATGTGCCTATAATATTTCTTCTTCAATCTTGTATTGAACATTTTCTCCCTTCTAATGGAATAAAAAATCATAGCATTAGCTATGTCAAATTCAGGAAGAACCAAAAGTCCTAATTCTCTAACCAACTATCTCCCAGCCTCAAGTGTTAGATGGGAAAAGTCCTCTAAAAATTTGGCTTTTACCTCTTCGTCAATTTTAGAGTCCAATTTGTTTGGTTGCTCTGATTTTATTGTTTTACACATTTCCTCAAAAATTTTTATATTTCTTGTCCACAAAAATTGTGCAAACACCCTAGATTTAACAAAAATTTCATCACCTATAAACTTTTGGGATGCTTGGGAAATGATGAGATCAATCTCTTTACCTCTATTATCAGCAATGGTGAGGTCAAAGCATGGCATAGGAGGCTCCTCAGGCACTCCCCTTTCTATTTCAATAGTAGTGACAATGATGTCTCTCTCCCCTTCAATTTGTCTCAATTGCTATCTTAGAGATGCTTCATCATCTATTCTAAGTAGGGTTTGGCATGGTGAATACTTTCCTGCTTGAGAAGAGGATCCCTATTCTAACCTTTGCCTCTTGGGGGCATGTGTGTTAGGTGAACATTCTAATCTTGGCCTTTTGTATGGGGGAATGTGCTATATGTTTTGGGCTACAATGTACCCAACCCTCCTTTGTAGTGTGTACTAGCCTGGAGTCACCACCATTCTACTATTTATTCTTCTCTCCACTTTAGCATATTTATCTAGATATGCTTTCATTAAGATACCCTTCTCTTCATTCAAAGTTTATAGTATCACAAAAAAGTTATTCATTAGTGTGTTCATTTTAGCTCCCAAATATTTCTTATCTACCAAGGGGTTATAATTAGGCTCAAAGGCATTGAAAAATTCCAAAACTTCACTAAAAACTACCAATTTTTCTTTTCTGACCTCTTGTTCCTATAATGAGAATACATTTCTAATGATATCCTCTAAGAAATATACAACCTATTCAAGATCCTTAAATTTATTTCTCTCCCTAAGAAGGTCATAAAATCCCTCTGGATCAATGTACCTAGCATGGGATTGGACCATCTGATATCTATCCAAAAATAAACTTAAATTTCTCCATCATTTCTTAATAAAAAAAAAATCAATTTATAACAATCACAATAGGGAAGAAAGTTCCTTTACCTTTTCCAAATATATCGCTTTCCTCAACTAACCCAATTCCATAGTAACTCTATAATTCCTATCTTGAGAGGCACATGGAAAGGTAATAAATATGGTTTTCCCAAGAAACCATAAACTCTAATTATAGTAGAAATAGGATATGGGATTGTATCCCCCCAATTATGATTGACCAATAGTCCCTTGGCATGGTCCTTGGTTTTGATTAGCTCTAATAAAGGTTGTGGGATTCTTGGAATATCCCCTTTCAAAAGCAATCTGAGCCTTGAAGCAAAGTATCTATCAAATCTAATATAGCTGGTATCTGTGACTTCCCAAGTCATGTTAGTGCTCCATAACTGAACTGGGAGCTTCTCTCCATCTCTTTCTAGTTCTAACCTCATTTCCATGGAGAAAAAAGTAACTACCTTATAAAGACATATGTATATTAACAAAGAATACAAGCAAAAAGGCCTATTTACCTTACCTTGAGCTATTCCAACTAAACCATTGTGAATTTCTTCAACTAGGAAAGTAGCAAAATTAGAAATTGTGCTCATTCCAAACTTCAAAGTCTAAGCCATAATGAGAACAACAAAGCCTTGGATATAAGCCTACTCATCCATCCCAAATATTTTGTAGAGCGTAAAGTATAGGGCCTATGCCCTAGTATTAAAATATTTCTTCATCAGAGGTTTTGGGGTATTAGGTGTAACCAGAGGTAATGACCCAATTTTTACATATTGCTGTAGTGGCCCTGTCCTCAAGTATACCCTCTATGCATCATATCTTGCCTGAAATTTGTCCATATCAATTTTCTCATGGATTTCTTGATTGGGGTTAAGCTTGAATACCTATGTAATCAAGGTAGGTGAAACCCTAAAGAGATTATCCCCAGCGTGGTTCTTCACAATTCTAGTGATGGGGTCATACTTCTTGGCCATGTGAGATAATAAGTCACTATCAAAAAATACCCTAGGAACAACCAATTTTCCAATGTAAAACTCCTAAATATTACTCAATGGGGTGTCCACGCTGCACTCTGAAAACCATTTTTTGAACATTTCTAAACTCCCAACTAAAACCTGTGCATCTCTTACCCAATCGGCTTTTTCATAGAAACCCTCACCTACAACCAACCTAGGATTGTAAGGGATGAGTTCTCTCCCTTTTGCTAATTCATTCACAGATAGATGTAATTATTCAAGAGAATCATCATGAATGGGTCTTTTAAGGTAATTTGTTTGGCTAGAAAACTCCTTTTAGGGAGACATCTTAAGTTATTAGCACAATTATAAAGATTCAACTTTTTAGGAGTTACAGACAACGTTACCACTAATTTCTACTTCTTTCTCTTTGTGAATTACTCTATAAATAACTGAAAACCTTACAAAATCTCTTGTTGTTGCTCTAGAAACCCTTTTGCTCTAAAAAAATTGTGATTGTGTAGCTTAGTAATGGTCAATTTGTAAGTTATATCACAACATTAAGGTCACACAAAGTAGCCCTGAATAGCATTAATGCCTATAACAGTCATTTTTGTGTCATGCCTCAAATTTTAATTTCATCTTTTGATCATATAGCATCAAATGACCTTTACAAAAAATAAAAACACTTCTTTAAAATTTTAAATTCCTTGCCACATGTCAAGCAGGCACTTCCTTGCTTTAGCTAAATCCCGCACATCTCTATGATGTAGTGAAGCACTAATTGTCGATCTTTGGCAGATCGACGATCATGAAAAATCATGATATTTTGTAAATAAAGCTTTATAAAATGTAGCCCCCCTAGTACACAAATGTCCAACTTGGCACGTACATGTCATATTTCACCAATTACTACACTCTAATTCATCAAAACTTTCTAGCCTGGCGTGACTCATAAACTCCTTTAAAAATTGGTCCCACTATCCCATGTGGCACATAGGTGCTTCCATTCTTTACTTAAAATTTAGTCATTTTGGAAAATTAGGTACATGCTATCCATTGATCTATCTAAGATCAATGATGTTATGAAATCATATCCTTTTGAGACCCAATCATCCAAGTTAACCAATAAAATGCTTCCATTGTGGTCTAGTGTGTCTAACAACCGCCAACAACACAGTGTATATCACAATCTTTAAAGACTATAGCCATGACATCAAAACATGCCATGTGTCAAGTAGGTACTTATATGCTTCCCTTAAAAAACATGCATCTTCATGAAGTAGTAAAGCTCCCACCATTGATCTTTCTTAGATCGACGGCTAAATGATTTAACATCAAAAGGGAGCCCACTACCTTTTTCCAACTAATGATATTGCAAGAAAATGAAATGTGTGCTAACAGGTACTAACAATTCTACAAATGGTCTGATGAAGTACTGACAAGATTTGATTCTTTTCTTTGTATTGAAATCACACTTTCAGCAAGGGCTATGTGTCATCAAGGCACTTGCCCACTTTGATTAAAAATCATGCAAGTTCACATTGTGGGAATGCACTCACCATCAATCTTAGAGAGATTGACAATTAATGAAAGCAGATTGACACAATCAAAAAGCTTGATAAAATATTCAAGAAAGATAACTATGGTTAGGGAAATCTTAACAAATAAAAGGATTTATTTTGTGGAAAATAATAAAGTTATCTTTGTAAAAAGAAAACTTAGGATAAGCTTGTCTCATGCAATTTCATTTAAAATATTATTTTCGACAATTCTTCACAGGTTAGGGAAAAATAAACAAGATTTTAGTGAATTCAAGAAATTTCACCCAAGGTCTTGACCTAATTTCTCAAAATTTTAGAACATAACTCTAGGGTTTTTCACTACTAGGTGCAACAAAATATAAATGGTGAAAAACTAGGCCAATAGTGGCCCTATCTAGGGAAAATGAATAAGTAGAATTCTTATGTGGGCTCAAAATACATGAAAGAAGTAGGCCATAAGCTTGACTTTCTTTATATTTTGACAACTCTGACAGAGCATAAACACAAGAAAAGGAATATACAAGGACTACACAAAAGACACAAAGGATATAAAAATGTATAGAAACCCTAAAACTATTATTCATGGAACAAACAAGTATTTTTAAGAAAAATACCTTTTCAAGAACTATCCATGAATTGGCAATTCAAGAATATTGCTTGATAGATCCTTTAAAGCATAGGAGTCCTCTCCCTATGAGGCCTCAATTAGATAAGGGCCTAACCATATAGGATAGAATTTTCCATGATTTCCTTTATCCTCAACCCTAGCATTCTACATGAGAACTAAATCTTCAAGTTCAAATTTCTTGCTCATTTTTCTTTTATCATAGAATGTTTTAACTTGTAGTTGTAACTTCTAATTTTTGGTAGATGCTTCTTTCCTAGTCTCAGTCAATCTTACCAACTCATCCAATCTCTCTTGCATGTAATTAACAGTGTCTTCATCATACATTTGGATGTTGTTATAGAGTCCCACTAGGTTGTTCTGAGGCATCCTCGCCTAGATTCAATACAAAATGTCAAAGGGTTCTAGATCCATATCTTTTTTCACACTCACCCTATCGACCCATATTGCTAACTACAGTTTAGAATCCTAGGCTTTCTTGTTATCATCCAATGTTGTTTTTATCACTTCCAACAAGCTCTTATTTGTGGACTCAACTTGTCCATTTCCTTGTGGATGATAGGGAGAAGATGTTGATCTTGTAATCCCATACTTATCAAAAAAAATTATAAATTGATCAAATCTAAAGCACATTGCATTATATGTCACAATCCTCTAAGGATAACCAAATCTTGAAATGATATTATTTAGCAAAAAGTTATTAACAACCTTGCTAGTTGCATTTCTTGTTGGAATTTCCTCCACCCAGTTTGTGAAGTAATCATTAGCAACCAAGATCCATAAATAACCATTACTGGACTTAGAAGAAATTTCACCTATAAAATCCATCCCCACTACTAGAATGGTGCTTGAACTTCGACTAGTTTTAGTGGAGTGTTACCTTAGAATTATAGTTTACCCACAAATATTTGATAGGCATAACACTTTTTGACCATTACTTGAGCATCTTTGAAAAGGGAAGGCCACTAGAATCCATCTCTCATTACTTTATGTGTAGTGATCTTGGTAATATAATGTCCACCAAAAACTCCAGCATGCATTTCATTCAATAATTCCTTTGAATTCTCTTGATCAACACACTTTAGTAGCACTCCTTCAAATTTCCTTCACCATAAGTTGTTCTCAACAATGATATATCTAATGGCTTGTAACTTTGTGTTTCTTTTTTCATTTTTAGTCAAATGGGTAGGAGCTTCCATATGTTGTAAATAATGAGTAACATTATTATACCATTCACAATGATTCATATCACATAGATCTGTCTTAGATCATTTATTACAAAATTTATTTGATTAGCATCCAATTTGGATTGATCCATAAGATTAGCTAACCCTTGAGCTCTCAACAATTTTGTGATTTGAATCTCAATGTTAAATTCTTGGATCCTATTGATCCATCTACATCTTCTACCTGATACCTCCTGTTGAGAAAATATGTTCTTGATAGCTACACTAGGTACAAATACAATGACAATGGCACCTACCAAATAAAACCTAAAAGCCTTAACAAATTTAATCAAGGCATATGTTAGTTTCTCATTTATTTCATATTTTAGTTCAGTAGGTTGCAATGATTTGATAAAAATTTCAATAGGCTGCTCATATCCTTCCTCATTTTGTTGTAATAAGACTGTGACTACAGTTTGAGAGGATGCAAAAGAGAATATGTGCATTGGCTTAGTATAATATAGGGTTCTAACAACTGGAGCATTTTTTAATGGTAGTCTTAATATCTTGAAAGGCCTATGAAGGTTCACCATCCCAATTAATAGTAGCTCCTTTCTTGAGCATTTTTGAAATAGGCCTACTAATTTCAGCAAAAATTGTAACAATCTTCTTGAAAAATTAACCTACCCAAAGAAAGATTGTATTTCTTTTACATTTTTTGGTTTAGGCACCTTGTCAATGGCTGCCACTCTTTTAGGGTCTATATTTACTCCATCCTTTGAGACTATATGTCCTAGTAATCTACCTTTAGTTATTCCAAATGTACATTTCTTATGGTTCAAGGATACCCCATATTCCAAGCCTTTGATAAAGATCTTTTCCAAGTGTCTACAATGGTCTTCAACCTTCTTGGAATAAGCTATGAGGTCATCTTGGTATACTACCATAAATTTATTGATGTAATCATGAAATGCTACATCCATAGCCCTTTGGAAAGTAGATCTTGCATTAATCAACCCAAATGACATTCTAACATATATATATATATATATGTACCCCATGGAGTTGTGAAAGTTGTTTTGAATTGTTCATTTTCTTTCATTGGGACTTGGTTGTATCCTAAGAATACATCCATCATAGGCATCAACTCAGAGTTAGCTACCTATTGCTACATAGCCTCCATGTTTGGTAACACATAATTTTCCTTCAAAGATGCTATTGGGACTAAAAATTGCAAGGTCAATTTTGAGTGCCATTGAGAATTTGAGCCGAATAAATGCTTTTTGATGAGTTTGTACCCCACTGTACTTTTGAGGCCTAAGAGGTGTTCAATGCTTCTAACACATTCCATTTAATGTGTCCACCTATTCCATGAAGCTAAATTGACATTCTGAGTTATTATATATCACCAGAATCGAGAGAAGAAGAACTTTTTGATTTTGAGGTTAGTTTTTGCACAGAATGCCACTAGTATAAGCTATAGGAGGTTTTCTCTAAGAGAAAATATATTATTGGTAGTTATAGAGAGAAGTTAGAGAGAGGCTTTTTCAGCTTCTTGGGAAGAAATTATAAAGGGACATTTGTCATTTGCAGATTAATTCTAACAATTGCTTCTTTTCTATATCTTTCTTCCTTCTTCTCTTTTTGGTTGTTGGTAGTTTTCTCTGGATAATACGAGTAGGGTTCCAGTGTTTTACTATGAAACCATTTTCTTCAACATATTCTCTCTTGTATAAATAGTAGTAGGAAGGATAATATAGATAGCTTAGATCTGTTAGGTGTTTTGATGTTTTCATTTCATGCATTTGGTTGTATTATTTCAAGGAAATGAATACAAATGAAAAAAAAATTCATTAGTTTCATTATGATTCCCGTCTCCTGTCAGTGAATTTCCAATGTTTTATGGTCTTTGAACAAAGAGCCTAGGTCATAGTTGTAGTCCCTTAAGGCTATATGTTGTTTCATTGTTGCTTATAACCCAAGGAGTTATGTAAATGCTTTAGAGAATTCAACAGGGTTGCAAGATTACTTAGGGGGATATCATGTAAGAATGAGGTTCAGATTGAGCACAGATGTTTATTTACAAGGTAAATAGATAGATAGTATATCTGAATATATAAATGAGTATCAAATACCCATATGTATGCATTTGATTCATGGATTTTCCCAATGGTTAAGGCACTAATCAGCTATAGGGTCACTTAGTTCTTGCTGCTGCATATTAGGGGTTTTGCTGAATTCAACATTATTAATCAAATGTTCTTTCCCTTTATGTTGAAGGACCTAAATGTTTAACCCTCACTCATCTTATGAGATTCATAGCTTTGCAATTAGTTACTATAGATCCATGCCATTTCATGAGTCATTAGGAGAAATAAGGGTAAAATATGCTTAATAGATTCGAGGATATGTTTTTGCACTGGTATGGTATCATTTGAATCTAAGGTCTACCCACCTAGGTTTAGCAGAGCTTGAAGTAGAAGAAGGGTCAAGCCTTATAGTTGGCCCAAGACTATAGTCAGATGTATCTGTCATAGGAATTTTCTATCCTTAGATGCATTTTTATAGTTTCTTGGTTAATTTTAAAAATGTTAAATTAGGAGCCAACAAAATGGTGACTCTGATACATTGTGCATATTCTATTTTGTATGCAAGGTTTCATGCACCCCAGTAAGTATTATCCCTTTATGGAAGTATGTTGTGAGACTTGGATTTAAATTGTGTTTTATGAATGCCATAAGTTTGTATTGAATTAGTTTGGTCTCTACAAGTGCTATTATAAAGTTTTAGAGTCAATGGATGGATCACTATCTTGTTCTCTTTTCAAAGTGTTTGAGGATCTACAAGTTTATTTCATGCTGAAAGTCTAGTTCAGAATAAGATCAGTAATAATTTGTGTTTCAAAATATTTTCTCACAATTTTGAGTGGTGATTCTATCTCTGCAACCAATGGCATTTAATTGTATGTGTATTTTGTTGAGGGTTTTCAGCACATTGTTGGCCAAATCTGAACTTGTTGTTGAAATTTTGGTTTGAAAAGAGAAGCATAGTTTGGATATGATGGTGTCGAATAGTTATGTTTCAACTCTGTATAGAGGTTTCAATTTCAAGATAAATTTGAAGAGGGTTTCTTCTACTTTCTATTGTTTCAAATTAGTTTATAGTTCTGTTCAAATTTAATCCAATTCATGTCTCACTTAATGTGAGTGGTGACTCAAAATTAATCTCCGCACCAGTGTATTTCTATACATGAATTCTAATTAGTTGCTGCAGGAGAAGAACAAATCTAAAGAGGTTGAAACATCTAAATGGTTGCAAGATTTGTAGTGTGTTGATTCAAAAGGTTTAGTAAGGATTTGATAAAACTTTGGGTCTGCTGTTGTAAAAGGTAGACAAAGAACTTTCAGCCATCTAAATCTTGA
Organism: Cupressus sempervirens; assembly: GCA_028749045.1. Lineage (NCBI taxonomy): Eukaryota > Viridiplantae > Streptophyta > Pinopsida > Cupressales > Cupressaceae > Cupressus > Cupressus sempervirens. The sequence goes on from CM053790.1 coordinate 185,839,945, forward strand.
GATATTCTCATTTTCATGTATTTTCTTTTCATGAAAATTGATTTTGAAAAGTGTATTCTCCATCAAGTGAAATTTAGCACAAAGAGGATGAGAATCATTTGATATGTTTTATACATTTCACTAGACTAGTTTCAGCTTTTTATGATAAGTTTGTGAAGTGTATAGTTTGAAGTGATTCATTGGTAGAAGGGTGTAGATTTGTGGCAAATTAAAAATTAGGATATGGGTGAATGAGGTTCAGATTTTTTTAGAGGATGTCAAGATTCATTTCACCTAAGATGCAGCCTTTTAGTAAAGTTTCTAGACCTATTTATACCAAGAGGTATATGCCATTATGTTTTTATGGTATTCATGGTTTCCCGAATGTCATTCCTAATGATGTTAGGAAATGTTTTCCAAAGCTTAGTGGGAACCATCTTGTTTCAGCTAGTCATCATATTGAGTTGTTTATTGATTTGATGGGTGACTATGAGATTGCTCATGAAGATGTTCACATGAAACTATTTGTTCAAACCCTAGAATGTGATGCCAAAGACTCGTTTTCTTTTCTACCAGCATGTTTCATTTCATCTTGGGGTGAGTTGCATTCCACCTTCATGGATCAATTTGGAGAACAAGTAAGCATATCTAATTCTTATGACAAGTTCTTGAAGATTCATATTCAGAGTGTTGAACTTGTCCCTCAATTTAACATTAGATTTGTAAGAGTTTTGAATGAAATACCTGAGAGTTATAGACCCAATGATCAAATGTGTTTAGCTGTATATTTTGATGCATTTGACAAGAAAATGAATTATCTACTAAGGGATAAAGAACCATAAAAATTATATAAGGCTTTTATGACTACTAGAGATATTGAGAATAATATGAATTATGGATTGATTAGAGGTCATTTTTCTATGAATGATTGCCAATATAATGTGTTTGAAAGAAAAGTGGAACATAGTGTTGATGCTTCAAGTTCAAATAATCATAATGTCAACACCCTTGCTATAGGTTTTCTTCAGATTGAGAATTTAAATTGATATGTGTGTATAAGGGAGGAGAGTCTAGTTGCAAATAGAAACACACATGTTCATGATGCTATAGTAGTGAATAGTATTTCAAACTTTGATAAGGTTTAGCATTGTGTTGATTTTATGGATTAAACATTAGTTACAATAGCAAGTTTTTCTCATGATAATTATATGTACAATGATGTAACTAATGCTTTAAAAATTGAGGTTGTTGCACCTACGTCTAAGTCTTGTGCAAGTGAGGAGGCTAAGACTTGTCTCTATGATCATGAGTTTGATGTTGCTGATCTGACATGCCATGGGAAGATAACACAAGATGAAGAATGTCAGTTACACTCATCTGAGTCACAGTTAGAATAACTAAGCTCACATGTTGATAATGTTTTAGCAGTAGAGGGTAAGATGGATTTTTTTGATCAGCAAGATAGGAAAGAAAAGAATTATCTTATTAAGAGATTGCATCATATTGAGAACGTTATTAAATTTGAATTTGAAAGACAGTCATATAAATGTGAGTATGATGAAGCTGAAAGTCATCTTTCAAGTGATAATGAAATTGCTGATCCGATGGATTATCAAGAGGCATCATGTGAAGACAATGACGAGAATGGTTATTCAAGTCAAGAAGAGGATAGTGCTAGTATATTTTCGTCTTCATGTGAATCAAATGCAAATTGGGAAGAAGAATGCAATGATGGAAGTTGTAACTCTTATGCTAGTAGAGGTATGAGTAATGTTCCTAAATCTAAAAATGAATTTTCAGTTCCAAGTTATGCAAATCAGCTTAAGCTTGAAAGAGATGAAGAAGAATTTTCTACACAATATGAAGACAAAGAGATTATCCATAAGGATGGATTGACCAGTTGTGTGGATACATGTCTTAAGGGTGCATTCAGTGATAATCAGCAGTACATGAGTGATCCCAAGATCAATGCATCAACACCTATTGATAAGATAAATAATGATAGGTTTGCAAGACATTTGAATCATCTTAAAGGAGACAATGCAAGCAATTTTGATTCATATTCTGCATGCTTCATTGATGGAGTTAATGATGTGTCTTTGAATTATGAAGATCTTGATGATGGTCAGCTTTTATTTTGCCAAGATGTTCAACAAGGATCACTACATGGATTTATTAACCCACTATTTGAGGAGAATTGCGAGCTTTAAGATTTAGTTGAGCTGGATATAAGTGATGAAAAATTATCATACTGCTATAAGAAATCAGTTTACACTTCTTCTAGATGTGATAGTGAATGTACCAATCAGCATTTCAATTGTGATTACAAGAATAAGGTGTTTGATGAGAGTGTTATTGAAAATCAGCGTGCACCTTGTAAAGATTTTTATGATGAACTTTCTAATGTGAAGATTAATATGTTTGTTGATTGTGAAGAACCATTTGAAGACTATGGATTAATTTTAAATTATGATATTGATGACTTGTGTGAATAAAAGTTAGATTGTTCATTTGAGCATCCTCCGATTATGCAAAATGATATACAATTTGAAGGTATGAGTGATTCTTTTCCACATGTTGAATATGATGCATTCATATTCGATACTAATAGCATGCATGATTCATTTAATAAAGAAGAGTTTTAGTTTTAGTCTGATATGTTTTAGCATGCTAATCACTATTTTCATAATGAGCAAACAGTTGAGAATGAAACAAGTTTTTATGTGCAGTATGGAAGTAAGAATGAAGATTCAGTTTTACTAAGTGTTGGGTTTTAGGATGCTAATATAATTGGTGAAATTGATAGGAGAATTATTTTTAGTTTAATTCATGAAAGTTCAGATAAGAATCATGTTTATGACAGAGGTAAATAATTTTGTTGAAGTTTGGTGGCTCGGGGCCATCGTTTGTAAATAATAGAGGTAGTTGTTTTTGCTTTCAATAAAGCGGTCCGAGAGAAAGTTTTTGAAGTTTTGAGGAATGGTCTGCTTCTCCCAAAGATCTAAAATCTTGCCATGCACTCAAGGGACATGCATCCCCAAATAGAGCCATTGTTGGGACTAACAATTGCAAGGTCAATTTTGAGTACCATTGAGAATTTGAGCCATTTAAACATTTTTTGATGAGTTTGTACCCAACTATACTTTTGAGGCCTAAGAGGTGTTCAATGCTTCTAACACCTTCCATTTAATGTGTCTACCTATTCCATGAAGCTAAATTGACATTCTGAGTTATTTTGTGAAGTGATGATTTGAGCAAGTGTCAATTCTGCATTTGCACCTATGTCAAACAATGACAAGAGGCTATGTTTGCATATAATCTCTTGCACCTAGAAATGTTTCATGACTTGCCACTTTGGGAGTATTTAGTGTCCATACCTAAGAGCCTATGTTTTTTATTTTGAGTTTTTCTGAGTCGATTTTACTAGATTTTGAATCCCTCAAAGTTGGTTAGTTATCAATGTAATGCTGATATTAAATGTTCATAATTCTGGGAAGCCCTGTTTAACGTGTTATAACTTTTGACCAGTTGACCAAAATGATGAAATTCCTATTTTTTTGCATTTTAGGGGTCAGAGATATGTTATGTTTCAAGTTTCAGCTCATGACAAATCCGTTTGATCAGTTCTCAAATGTGATTCCAAACGCAATTTCTATCTTTTTATTGGTGTCAGCAAATGCAGATTTTTTGGTACTCTTGTTTGGGACATTATAACTTGAAATATATGATAGGTGAGATTGAATGGATTGTACCATTGTTTGTAATCTAAAAATACTTTAAGTGTGTCAGTTTTCAAGTCTTGATGAATCCGTTTGCACACTTTTCTTCGTCAATTCCATTCACAAAAAATGTTTCCTATCAGTGTTTCTAGTTTGTAAAATCCAAGTAGCCTACTTTGACCACTTTCCATTTGTGCTCTATTATTCATCATGAGCCCAAATCTCAGATTTATAATTTCCTCATGACAAAGAACTAACACCCCAATTTTTGTCTTCCCAAATATCAGTTTGCCCAGTTTTCAAAGCCAAATCCGAATCTAGTTTATTACTTTTTGACATTTTTTCTTCCAAGCAATTTTGAAAGGTTCATTTTGACAACGAATATCTTTTGATCCCAAACTCATCATGAGATGAGATTCGAAAAGGTGTAGAAAAAATAATCAGTATGCCTATTTGCAGAGTCCGGTCAGTTGTTCTAGTCAGTTTTTAATTCCAGTCAATGAACCTCTTGTCTCAAAAGTGATAGGTTGCAAAAAAGGATAAAATGAGGTTTTAATGATGGTTCAGTAATCAAACTTGATTCTAATCAGTCCAAGAAGGTCGAGGGATCAATTTGAGGATTCAGTTGTCTGAAATAAAAAAAAAATTTAGCCGGACCGACTTTGGGGCCCAACTAATTCTATTTGATTAATAAGGCATTGGGATATTAAAATGCATCAATGAATCAAATAAATACATGATACATAATATGGCATGCTTTAACGAGCAACTGTACTTCCTATAGAACTAGAGCTTCTAACATTTGATGGTGAACTTGTGGGAGGTTTGGGCTCCATAGACCCAGTGGTTCTCAGATACTCCTGGAGTGAACAATGAATCAAGTTCCATTATTTCCACCAAGTTTGTTCTAAAAGAGATGATTAGAAATGAAGAATCATCATTATCTCTTGAATGTTGATGACATGGGGAACTCTGTTGCACCCATCTCATCATGTATGTAACATTGATCCCTTTAATCTCAAAGACACTTCTAAAACTTCCATGGCACACAATGATCAGCATAGAAAATCTTTTGGCATTATGGGCATTTCAACACGTCTAATTGCAGTATCCTCTTGATAACCAAAAGAGCTTTTAGCAAATTTTCATAGCAAGTAGCTAGAAGAAAATCCTTGCATTCATTCACACTCATGTAGTGTTCAAAGCTTGTTTGAGGGCAGTGTATTGGAACTTGGGAAGCTTGTAACATACCATCTACATATCTTACCATATAAGAAGAACATAATTTGTAAAAGTACCTCACTGTGAGCATCTCCCATTGAGCAGCCTAGAATATGAATTTGAAATTGTATTTGAATAGTCAAATTTAAACAAGGTTGAAAAGGAGCACCTATGCTATGAAAGCAACCTGCAACAACACTAAGATGACCACACAGGTTGAAGAAAATCTCATGCAATTTGATTGGAAGATGCATATGGGACTTCAACCAGGCCACGCTTGAGAGAAGTCCATGTGTTGGACAGAGGCAAAATCATCCAAGATGTTTGTAAAACCCACGCTAGTAGGAGAGCACACCGAAAGATTAAGCTACTATAGCTCAAGCACTTCATTCGCAAATTCATTCCAAGAAATTGATGTGGACATCCTCTCATCTAAGATTTGAAGCGCATTTTCTTCATGAGCGATGGAGAACATTGGAAAGCCAGAACAATTCTAACACTTGGAGAAGACAAGTTTGAAGACCCAATGCTATAAGAAGAATCCACACACAGCAAGATGGGAACTCCATGCAAGAAATAGAGAGTCGGATAGTCTCACAAAGAAGCCCCATGCTTCTAAAACAAGAACTCGCTCGGGATAGACCAACATAAAAAAAAGAGGCAACATGTTGAGGAGAGGAGGTGGTACATTGAAAAAGGGAAAAATATGAGCAACTCACGTCCATATTTGTCATTTGAGGAGATGTCTAATGAAGGGGACATTGAAAGAAAGACCCATGAACTTCACTCCAAATGAATGAACATGCAATGAGAAAGGGAGCCACCTATGAAAGCAGTCTACACTAGATTGAAGTAAAGAGCTACATTGTGATCAATGGAGCAGTTCATGCTTCAGAATAAAGCCGCCCAATGCAATCAAAGCATGAAAATGTTTAAAGAATATGTCCCACATTCTTTATGGAGATAATTTTAGAATGGTTTAAATATTATTATACATATAACTCATTGTGTCTTAAGGACACTCAGCTTTTGGAAGCTAGATGTGCAATGTGGGCCCCTTGCATGATGAACGTGGAGGAAGGATAGCTGGCGAGTCACTTAGAAGGATATTTTAAAAAAACCTATAAGCACGCTGATGTGGAAAATTTCACACGATGTTAACACATGAAGGAAGGATAGCTGGTGAGTCACTTAGAAGGATATTTTAAACAAACCTATAAGCATGCCGATGTGGAAAATTTCACACGATGTTAACACATGGCTCAATGAAATGATGGGCACACGCTCACAAGAACAAAGTGATCAAAGGTTAAATAATGCAAGCATGTAGAAATTTGCCATGTGTCATTAGGTCCTGGTGCATGGTGACATAGTGAAGTTGTGCAGTTTCAGATGAAGGCATTAGATCGTGACACTTGTCGCAATCTGACATTCAACACAAACTCACAAAACCAAAATGCTCAGGATTTAAAGAATGCGAGGAAGCGGGGATGTGCCACATGGCACCAAGCCTGCGTAATGATGATGTGGCACTATGTTTGAGAGGTCAACCAATCAAACTCTTCCATATGGCCTATGGTCAAACAAAGGTTGACCCTGATTCAAAGGGCAAGGAAAAACATAAAGGAAATAAAAAATAATTTTTCATTTTAATTTTTACAAAGTGGATGCACGTTCAATGATTTTATTTTAAATTCAAAAGGGCTTTTGGTATAAAGTTTGAAATTTAGGATTTAATTAAATTTTGAATATTTAATCTCTCAAAGTGACAGACCTGACATTTCTACCAAAGGAGTATTTTTCAAACTGTCTTTCAAGGAGTTCTTGGTAAGCAAATATAGCGATATTATATATTGTTAAAATCAGGAGAAGACAAACCTTTTGATTCTGAGGTCAATTTTTGCACAAAATGCCACTAGTTCAAGCTACAGGAGGTTTTTTCTCAGAGAAAAGATATGATTGGTAGTTATACAGAGAAGGTAAAGAGAGGCTTTTTCAACGTCTTGGGAAGGTATTCTTAAGAGACACTTGTTAGTTGTAGATTCAATTCGAGAATTGCTTCTTTTCTATATCTTTCTTCCTTCTTCTCTTTTTTGTTGTTGGCAATTTTCTTTGGGTAATACGAATAAGGTTCCAGTGTTTTATTGTGAAACCATTTTCTTCAGCATATTTTCTCTTATATGAATAGTAGTAGGAAGGATAATATAGATAGTTTAGATCTTTTAGGTGCTTTCATGTTTTCATTTCATGCATTTGGTTGTATTGTTTCAAGGAAATGAATACAAATGAATAAGAATTTCATTAGTTTTATTCTGATTCTCATCTCCTATCTCAATGAATTTCCAATGTTTTATGGTCTTTGAACAAAGAGCCTATGTCATAGTTGTAGTCCCTTAAGGATGTATGTTGTTTCATTGTTGCTTATAACCCAAGGGGTTATGTAAATGCTTCAGAGAATTCAACAGGGTTGCAAGTTTACTGAGGGGGATATCATGTAAGAATGAGGTTCCGATTGAGTATAGATGTTTATTTACAAGGTAAATAGATAGATCATATATTTGAATATATAAATAAGTATCATATATCCATATGTATGCATTTGATTCATGGATTTGCCCAATGGTTAAGGCACTAATTAGCTATAGGGTCACTTAGTTCTTGCTACTGCATATTAGGGGTTTTCTTGAATTCAACATTATTAATCAAATGTTCTTTCCCTTTTATGTTGAAGGACCTAAATGTTTAACCCTCACTTAGCTTATGAGATTCATAGCTTTTCACTTAGCTATTGTAGATCTGTGTCATTTCATCAGTCATTAGGAGAAATAAGGGTAAAATCTTCTTAATAGATTTAGGGATATGTTTTTGCACTGCTATGGTATCATTTGAATCTGAGGTCTACCTACCTAGGTTTAGCAAAGCCTAAAGTAGAAAAAGGGTCAAGCCTTATAGTTGGCCCAAGATTGTAGTCAAATGTATCCATCATAGGAATTTTCTAGCCTTAGATGCATTTGATTTGTTTCTTGGATGTTTTAAAAACTGTTAAATTAGGAGCCAACAAAATGGTGACTATACTAGGGAGTCTATGAAAGAATTCATTTATAAGTAGTTGGAAATCTCTGATACATTGTGCAACTAGTGGCATTCAATTGTATGTTTATTTTTTTGAGGGCTTTCAGCACATTATTGGGCTGATCTGAATTTTTTGTTGAAATTTTTGTTCGAAAAGAGAAGTGTAGTTTGGATCTGATGGTGTGGAAGAGTTATGTTTCAGCTCTGTATAGAGGTTTCAATTTTAAGATAAATTTGTTAGTTTATAGTTTTCTTAAAATTTAATCCAATTCATATCTCACCTAATGTGAGTGGCGACTTGAAATTAATCTCTGCACCAGTGGAGTTCTATGCATGAATTGTGATTAGTTGTTGTAGGAGAAGAATAGATCGGAAGAGGTTGAAACATTTAAATGGTTGTAAGATTTGTGGAGTGTTGATTCAAAAGGTTTAGTAAGGTTTTGATTAAACATTGGGTCTACTGTTGTAAAAGGTAGATAGAGAACTTTCAATCATTCGAATCTTGAGGTATTCTCATTTTCATGTATTTTCCATTCATGAAAATTGATTGTGAAAAGTGTATTCTCCATCAAGTGAAATTTAGCATAAAGAGGAGAAGATTGTTTTGATAAGTTTTATACATTTCACTGGATCAGTTTCAGCTTGTTACGATAAGTTTGTGAAGGGTATAGTTTGAAGTGATTCATTTGTAGAAGGGTGTAGATTTGTTGCAAATTACAAATCAGGATATGGGTGAATGAGGTTTAGATTTTTTTAGAGGATGTCAACATTTATTTCATCTAAGATGCAACTTGATAGTAAAGTTTCTAGACCTATTTCTACAAAGAGGTATATACCATTATGTTTTGATGGTATTCATGGTTTCCCAAATGTCATTCCTAATAAGGTTAGGAAATATTTTCCAAAGTTTAGTGGGAACCATAATGTTTCAGCTAGTCATCATATTGAGTTGTTTATTGATTTGATGGCTGGCTATGAGATTGCTCATGAAGACGTTCACATGAAACTATTTGTTCAAACCCTAGAAGGTGATGCCAAAGACTGGTTTACTTTTCTACCAGCATGTTTCATTTCATCTTGGGGTGAGTTGCATTCTGCCTTCATGGAGCAATTTGGAGAACAGGTAAGCATATCTGATTCTTATGACAATTTTTTGAAGATTCATATTCAAAGTTGTGAACTTCTCCCTCAATTTAACATCAGATTTGAAAGAGCTTTGAATGAAATCCTTGAGAGTTATAGACTTGATGATCAAATGTGTTTAGCTATATATTTTGATGCATTTGACAAGAAAATAAATTATCTACTAAGGGATAAAGAACCATAGATATTATATCAGGCTTTTATGACTACTAGGGATATTGAGAATAATATGAAGTATGGGTTGATTAGAGGTCATTTTGCTATGAATGATTGCCAATATAACGTGTTTGAAAGAAAAGTGGAACATAGTGTTGACACTTAAAGTTCAAATAATCATAATGTCAACACCCCTACTATAGGTTTTAATCAGATTGAGAATTTAAATCAGAATGTGTGTATAAGGAAGGAGAGTCTAGTTGCAAATAGAAACACACATGTTCATGATGCTACATCATTGAATAGTATTTTAGACTCTGATAAGGTTCAACATTGTGTTGATTTTATGGATACAAAATTAGTTACAGTAGCAAGTTTTTCTCATGATAATTATATGGAGGATGATGTAACTAATGCTTTAAAAATTAAGGTTGACGCACCTAGGTCTTAGTCTTGTGCAAGTGAGGAGGGTGAGACTTGTCTCTATGATCATGAGTTTGATGTTTGAAGGGTTGCAAAAAAGGATAAAATGAGGTTTTAATGATGGTTTAGTAATCAAACTTTATTCTAATCAGTCCAAGAAGGTCAAGGGATTAGTTTGAGGATTCAATTGTCTAAAATCGAAAAAAATTTAGCCGGACCCACTTTGGGGTCTGACTAATTCTATCTGATAAATAAGGCATTCAGATCTTAAAATGCCTCAATAAATCAAATAAATACATGATACGTAATATGGCATGCTTTGACGAGAAATTGTACTACGCATAGAACTGGAGCTTCTAACATTTGATGGTTAACTTGTGGGAGGTTTGGGCTCCATGCACCTAGTGGTCCTCAGATATTGCTATAGTGAACAATGAATCAAGTTCCATTGTTTCCCCCAAGTATGTTCTAAAAGAGATAATTACAAATGAAGAATCATCATCATCTCTTGAATGTTGATGACATGGTGAACTCTGTTGCACCCATCTCATCATGTATGTAACGTTCAGCCCTTCAATCTCAAAGACACTTCTAAAATTTCCATGGAACACAAGGATCAACATAGAAACTCCTGTGGCATTATAGGCATTTCAACACATCTAATTACAGTATCCTCTTGATGAGCAAAAGAGCTTTTAGCAGATTTTGATAGCAAGTAGCTAGAAGAAAATCCTTGCATTCATCCACACTCATGTAGTGTTCATAACCCATCTGAGGGTAGTGTATTGGAACTTGGGAAGCTTGTAACTTACCATCTACATATCTTACCATATAAGAAGAACATAATTTATAAAAGTACCTCACTATGAGCATATCCCATTAAGCAACCTAGAATACAAATCTGAAATTGTAAAAGCATTGAATAGTCAAAGTTAAACAAGGTTGAAAAGGAGCACCTATGCTATGAAAGCAACCGGCGACAACACTAAGATGACCATGTAGGTTGAAGGAAATCTCACACAATTTGACTGGAAGATGCATATGGGACTTCAACTAGGCCACACTTGAGAGAAGTCCATGTGTTGGATAGAGGTAAAATTGTCCAAGATGTTTGTAAAACCCACGCTAACCTGAGAGCACACTGGAAGATTAAGCCACTGTAGCTCAAGCACTTCATTCTCAAATTCATTCCAAGAAACTGATGTGGACGTCATCTCATTTGAGATTTGAAGCACATTTTCTTTATGAGTGATGGAGAACATTGGAAAGCTAGAACAGTTCTAACACTTGGAGCAGACAAGTTTGAGGACCCATTGCTATAAGAAGAATCCATGCACATAAAGATGGAAACTCCATGCAAGAAATAGAGATCCAGCCAGTCTCACAAAGAAGCCCCATGGTTCTGAAACAAGAAGTCACAAGGGACAAAAAAACTTAAAAAAAAAAGAGGCAGCATGTCGAGGAGAGGGGGTGGCACATTGAAAAAGGGAAAAACATGAGCAGCTCATGTCCACGTTTAGCATTTGAGGAGACATCTAATGCAGGGGACATTGAAAGAAAAACCCACGCACTCCACTCCAAATAAAGGAACATGCAATGAGAAAGGGAGCCACCTATGAAAGCATTATGTGTTGTATTGAAGAGAGGAGCCATAGCGTGATCAATGGTGCAGTTCATGCATCAGAATAAAGTCGCCCAACACAGTCAAAGCATGAAAACATTTAAAGACATATGTCCCACATTCCCTATGGAGATAATTTTAGAATGGTTTAAATAAAATTATAATATAACTTACTGTGTCTTAAGGACACTCAGCTTTTGGAAGCCAGATGTGTTATGTGGGCCCCTTACATGATGGACATGGATGAAGGATAGTTGTGAGGTCGCTTAGAAGGATATTTTAAACAAACCTGTAAGCACACTGATGTGGCAAATTTTACACCATGTTAACACGTGGCTCAATCAAATGATGAGTGCATACCTACAAGAACAAAGTGATCAGAGGTTAACTAATGTGGGCATGCAAAAATATTCCACATCTCATCAGGTCTCAGTGCATGGTGACATGGCAAAGACGTGCAATTTCAGATAAAGGCATTAGATCGTGACACATGTGGTAATCTGACGGTCAGTGCAAACTCACAAAACCAAAATGCTCAAAATTTATAGAATGCAGGGAAGCAGGGATGCACCATGTGGCACCGAGCCTACCTAGTGATGATGTGGCATTGCATTTCAGAGGTCAACCAATCAAACACTGCCACATGGTAGTTGCTCAACTAAAGGTTGACCCCGATTGAAAGGGCAAGGGGAAACATAAAGGAAATAAAAAATAATTTTTAATTTTTTTTTTACAAAGTGGATGCATGATTAGTGATTTTATTTTAAATTCAACAGGTATTTTGGTATAATGTTTGAACTTTCAGATTGAATTGAATTTTGAACATTTAATCTCTCAAAGTGACAGACCTGACATTTCTACCAAAGGAGTATTTTTCAAACTAGCTTTCAATGAGTTCCTGGTAGGCAAATATAGTGATATTAAATATTGCCAGAATTGGGAGAAGACTAACTTTTTGATTCTGAGGTTAGTTATTGCAAATAATGCCACTAGTTCAAGCTATGGGAAGTTTTCTCTCAGAGAAGAGATATGATTGGAAGTTATAGAGAGAAGGTAGAGAGAGGCTTTTTTAGCTTCTTGGGAAGTAATTCTGAAGGGACACTTGTTAGTTGTAGATTCAATCTGAGAATTGCTTCTTTTCTATATCTTTCTTTCTTCTTCTCTTTTTGGTAGTTGGTAATTTTCTTTGGGTAATACCAGTAGGGTTCTAATGTTTTACTGTGAAACCATTTTGTTTGGCATATTCTCTCTTGTATAAACAGTAGTAGAAAGGATAATAAAGATAGTTTAGATATGTTAGGTGTTTTCATGTTTTCATTTCATGAATTTGGTTGTATTGTTTCAAGGAAATGAATACAAATGAATAAGAATTTCATTAGTTTCATTCTGATTCTTGTCTCTTGTCTCAATAAATTTCCAATGTTTTATGGTCTTTGAACAAAGAGCCTAGGTCATAGTTGCAGTTCCTTAAGGTTGTATGTTGTTTCATTGTTTCTTATGACCCAAGGGGTTATGTAAATGCTTTAGAGAATTCAATAGGGTTGCAAGTTTACTGAGGGGGATATCATGTAAGAATGAGCTTCAGATTGAGCATAGATGTTTATTTACAAGGTAAATAGCTAGATCATATATTTGAATATATAAATAAGTATTAGATATCCATATGTATGCTTTTGATTCATGGATTTTTCCAATGGTTAAGGCATTGATTAGCTATAGGGTCACTTAGTTCTTGCTACTACATATTAGGGTTTTCTTGAATTCAACATTATTAATCAAGAGTTCTTTCCCTTTTATGTTGAAGGACCTAAGTTTTTAACCCTCACTCAGCTTATGTGATTCATAGATTTGCACTTAGCTACTGTAGATTTGTGTCATTTCATGAGTCATTAGGAGAAATAAGGGTAAAATTTTCTTAATAGATTCAAGGATATATTTTTGCACTAGTACGGTATCATTTGAATTTGAAGTCTACACACCTAGGTTTAGCAGAACCTAAAGTATATGAAGGTTCAAGCCTTATAGTTGGCCCAATACTATAGTCAGATGTATCTGTCATAGGAATTTGCTAGAATTAGATGCATTTTTCTGGTTTCTTGGCTAAATCAAGAGCCAATAGATGCAATATTCAAATTTTTAAAATCTACACATAACCTTATATCTCCATTCTTGTGCCAACCTTGTTAGGAGTTGTGGTATAATGTATGTATGAAGAGCCCACTACCCAAACATGCAATTTCAAATACAAGAATTTGAGGTCTACACACCTAGGTTTAGCAGAGCCTGAAGTAGAAGAAGGTTCAAGCCTTATAGTTGGCCCAAGACTACAGTCAGATGTATCTGTCATAGGAATTTTCTAGACTTAGATGCATTTGTCTGGTTTCTTGGCTAAATCAAGAGCCAATAGATGCAATATTCAAAATTTTAAAATCTACACATAACCTTATATCTCCATTATTGTGCCAACCTTGTTAGGAGTTGTGGTATAATGTATCTATGAAAAGCCCACTACCCAAACATGTAATTTCAAATACAAGAAGAGGTCATTGCTCAAACAAGTAATTTATTTTTACCTTCTTCTTTCCTTTTTTCTTTCCTCTATCCTCTCAACTAGACCAATCATTTTTAGATCTTGTAGAATAGGTCATGAACCTTGGATCCAAATACCAGACCTCATACCAGTCAGCAAAACCTCAGCAATGAAGTTTCCTTCACTTCTATACTACTCTACTCAACTTTGCATTCTGCACTCTCTACTGCTTTTCAAATATTCACAATCCACATTCATCCATTACATGATAAAGTAAAATTTCCTCCCTTTATATTGAGTCCATAAAACAATTCCCTGAGTTAAATGTTAGACCTTCTCAATTAATTATTATAGGATCACATTATGAACACATTACACTTCATGATAACCTTAATCTTCTACCTTGCAACTTGAATAACTTTCTATAAATGAAATATTATGACAAGTAATCTTAGCCACATCATCCTCAACATGTCTACTTCATGTCCTCAACCTCAATTCTCAAGATATCAAATCTTCTTAGAGATATAACAAGTTTACGAGAACATGCCTTTGTAAACTCTAACATAGAATAGATATCACCAAAACTTACATAACTTCTTCTAGTCTTGTCCTTTATGTTTCCAAAATTAACTACATATACTAGATACTCAAAAGTATGTTCCATAACCTCAAGTGGTTAACATGCTCAACTAGCCATTCATACCAACGTGATCTTTCTGTTGCTCTTTTGTCAGATACCACATAAAACTTTCTATCTAGACATCAATAACACACTCAGTCATGAATGTAACATATCATCATATTAGTACTCCCCCATAGGAATATTATCAAAAATCACGCTTCCAACCAATCTACCAACAATCTCCCCCGATCTTCCAAAATTATTCATGTCATTCCTTACTTTTTCTACATCAACTTTTCCTATTCCTTTTATGTGTTCATTGTTTGGTGCTAGTGCTTGATCTTGCACTTCTTGCTTACATCTCTAGTCTTGTGACAACTAAAGAAAACTAAGATTCCGTTCAACCAAATTTTTAATTTTCCTTTGAATTGTTTTCTAATGCAATTTTCTGCAATGTAACCATATTCTCTACAATAATGGCAATTATACCATGTGTTGTAATCCCAACTATGAGAATTACCTTGTTGAGGTGCACGCCCTTTCTTTTGGAATATCTAGTTAGATTTTACCTTGGATTTACATTCTTGAGCTCTATTTCCATATTTATGATAATTTTAGAAATGACCTTCAAATCTAGTTGAAATATGTGTATTGATTGCCTTTGATTTCCATTCATGTGCTTTGTTTTCTTATTTCTTGCAGTTAAAATAGTGCCTATTGAATTTTGGTTTAGGATTTTTCTTACCAATCTTGATTCTACAAATGTTTGTTGTGTGTCTAAGCTTATGATAATGATAGAATTCATGTTTTCCTTTTAATTTTACACTTCCTTTCTCTCCACTCTTGGATGATTCTCCTTCTTTAGTGGATGAGGAGAGTTTGGTGTATCCTAGTCCAGAGGTGATACTACGTGTTCCTGGTTATCTCATCAGTTCTTCAAAGTACCTTATAGCTTCATTAGGTTTTCTAATCCCCTCTATTAATTCCTTCTTACATCTTAACTCATTCCTTGATCATTTTTTGATCTTAGATTTCCAATCTCTTTATCCTTTCTATTCAATTCCTTATTTTCAAGTAGTAGTTGATTCTTCACATCCATTTGAATGTTTGTGGGCTTGTACACATCAAATGTTCTTTCATCAAGTCTAGTATCCATTTATCTCTTATCTTCTTTTGCCATGAATTTTTCTTCTTTAAATTTCATTTTTTTTTCAAATATTTCACATAGCCTCACTAATTTAATTTCTCTGCAATTACTGCATCACTTTTACTAGAATTGTCAACTGCAATTAAGTAGTCCTTCTATATCTTCTACATATTGATTTTCATTATTCTAAATGGTCATATCATTTCTCTTGTTCAAGGAACTCCTCTCTTTCTTCTTCAAGATTCTTTAGTATGATCTAGATGTCAAGTTTATTATTTCTAATAATGTTTCCCAACATTATCATTATCCATCTCAAAGATCTTAACTCTCAAGTTGTTATAATTCTTCTAAGACAGCTATGTCTTTGATACCAATTGTTGCAAGTCTTAATATGAAAGTAAGATACTAAGAGGAGTGATGAATCAAAATCTATAAAATATCTAACTCCTTGAAACTGAATAAGTGCATTCATGATATGCCCATATCATAGCTAGATCGTATATCATTTGACCATAAATTGTTATACTAAAATAGATCAAAGTATGTATCACATCCATCAACATGGAAGTAAATGTAAACACATAACACAAGAGATTTGGTTACCCAAAATCTCTCTAAGGTGAAGGTAAAATAAGGGTTGGGATGACACCCACGTATCTTCACTACTACAGTAATAAGGTGCATTGGTTAAGGCTACAATGTTTGACCATTTTTAGTAATCTACCCTATGAGGGTTATTCCCTATTAAGAGCTTACAATAATTATTCAAGCTACCTTGATTAAATAATTTCAACTTACAACAAAGTAAGAACTCTATTAGGTGATTTGAATAGATTTTTTAAAACCAATCTTAAGAAATTTATTATGATCCACTTGTTATAATGTATGAGTACCTGATTCTTCAATTAGAACATTAGATCTTCTCTTTCCTTGATAGATTTGATCTCCTTATCTGATATACTCTATTTTTTCTTTTATTGCTAGGTTGCTTCATCTAATATTTGCTTGTAATAATTAAATATAGCCTTCCTTCACTCTATCCTTGACCTTCTCACATACATAAGCATTAATTATGAATTAGGGCTTGAATTCTTCTTACATAGATAACTTGAGAAGGTTCTAGATCATGATCAATGATCCAGAGTTCTCCTTCTTTTTGCTTATTCCTTTTAATTTTCTAATTGGTTAATTTACATTCTTGGAGATTGATGTCCTCTAACAAAATCTATAATTACCTACTTAGTTGTCTCCAAAATCCTAAAATATTGCATAGAATTCAGCCAAAAATAGTTTACATAAGTGTTCATGCCATCACAAACACATGTAAAAATTGGTTTACTCAACACTTGAATATCTTGATGGTTGTTCATAACTATTGTTCAAGTTGTCCCTTGGTTTGTCTATGCTTGGTAGTAAGTGACTCACTTCACATATACTATCTTTACTTTTCTCAACATCTTTATCTTTAATCAACATATACTATGACTTGGTCTACATAGGGGTACTTAGAAACCCTAGACTTACCCTTCTTATACTAAAATATAAATAATTTCATAAATACTTGGACTTCATTGGATGGCTCAGTCACAGTGATGACTAACAAACTCTATCAAGAAAATGACTTAAGTATTGGACACGGATAGGCAACATAGCTTACAAATCAATAGAAGACATGGGTACCATCTAAAATCAAAGGAATGAGGGATTCAACTAATCTTATAATAAAAATAATAGAGACCAAAGATGAAGAGGAAGAGGAAGGCATAGATAATGAAAAGGGAGATCCAACTTTAATGGACCTTTTTTCCATTATGATAAAGAAGTGCATTGAGCATATGAATTTTATCAAAATAAATGAAGGTTAAATAGGAGAGCTTAAGGCAAGCTACCAATGGTACATACGAATAAAGAAGCCAAGTCTAAGCATTGACACAATGAAAAGAGGCGGGGGGGAGGGTGTGGGGCGGACTTATTAGAATTTTTATAATAATTGAGAATGGGGACAAATCATTTATCCAAGGTCTAGAAATACCAATTGAACAAACAATCACTTAAACAACTTTAAATATTATCATTTCATTACTTAGTCTTTACTGTAAAATTTTAGTAGTATTAGCTAGTTGTTAAGATTTCTAAAATAAAAGACTCATAGAATATAAATATTAATTAGTAAAAAACCATAATGATATCCACACAAGCTTGAAACTAGGATTTAATGTGGAAACCCAATTTTGGAAAAAACACCCACAACATGTCACAAATTTTCACTCTTTTTAAGTAACCTTTGTGAGGAGCCAACTCTTAAATGTGACCTTGTTAAAGTATTTAATCACCCAATTATGAGTAGCCTTGTTAGAAGACTTTGTAACATTCTATTAGAATGTCAACATGTTAAAGGATTTCCATATGACTATTAGGTCAACCTTGGTTAAAGGATTTCAAATACTGTTTACAATGGTTAGAAAGTAACAACGTGGTTTTGATCTATTAAGTACAACTCACTTTGAATGTATAGAACTTTTTTCATCTCGCATATACTGATTCATTATCTAGCCTCCATGATATAACTCTATCAACATGAATGTTGATGATAAAATTTTGAGGGAGTATCTTGAGTAATGTAGAGCATTGATATCTTGCATTCATGACTATGTTTGTCATCGATGTCAACGTAGCATGATTTTTGTAAAGACTAGCTAAGTAGCAAAAAATATCTAAATGATACAGAAAATGGTTTAATTGTATGGTGATGCATAGTCATGCACATATTATACACTTGGTCCTGATTACATGGTTAGGTGCACAGAGTTTGAGTCAAAGATGTACAAAAGTTGTACCTAATTTATAGAGAGCAATTTAGAGACAAAGTATTGGAAAAGAAATTGTTGATGTTCTTTCTATAACTTGCATCTGAAATAAAATAAGAAGATACATAGTCAAGCAGTGATAGAGGATAGTTAATTAATGGTGTCAAAAAAAGTGCAAGCCTTAGTATCATACATGTGAAGTTTTGTATAGATTGTGAGACAATAACACTATTATAACTGTAATTATTTAATTATCTTATTATAATTAATTGGGAAAGTCTCAAGGCTGAGTCAAGGAATTATTATGAAGATATGGTGTAAAGGAAAGATGTTTTCCTTTATTGCATAATGTATCCACTATTGCATGGCATGTAAGCAATCTAAGGGATTATCGGATGCAAGATATGTGATCTAGTCACAAGATCATAAGGAGAAGAAGTTCAGTTGAGAGGATAGAGCAAGAGGAAGGAACAATACCATAAAATTCTATTATCCTACAAGGAATAATATAGACATCATTTAGACAGTGAGCTCACTGGTCTATCCCTTGAATTTGTTTGTGCAGTAGGTCTAGATGTCTTCCACATCTCCTAACAGGGTTGGCACAGCTCCTAATAGGGATTCAAAGTTTCCTAATAGGGACTCATATGTACAGAATGTATTCATAGACTCCTATCATGGTCCATCCTCCACCAAGAAACATTTAGATTAGTACATCATCTTGTGGGAACCATTCCCACTGGTGTTTTCCCTCTGATCAAAGGTTTCCCTAGTTGACATATCTAGTGTTATCGTGTAAAGTATCATATTATGGTTTTAGTTTATATTTCTCATATGGTTAACTTTATTTAAGGTTTATAATTGGGAAAATAATTGTATAAATGATTCACCCCCCCGCCACCACACTACCCCCCCCCCCCCCCCCCCCCCCCCCACCACCTTAGCTATATCAGTGGACTATATATTCTAACAATTGATGTCAGATCACTAGGTCCTTGAAGGATAAGATTAATAGGTTTGAGAGATTGATGGAGAATCTTTTAAAAAGGGATATTACTAGATTTGATTGGTCCAATGATGAAAATTGGAAGGAGAAGATGAATACTCATCTATTGTGCATGGGTATAGGATATTGGATCTTGACAAAGAGTAACAAGGAAATCATTGAAGAAGAAAATCTAGAAGGATGTAGTGAAGATGAAAGAGATTTTTTCATGTGTAACATGAGAGAAAGATAAGCTCTACTATCAGCTTTTCTAGAGAATGATGGTAGTCAGTTAAAGTCACTTGAAACATCTTATAAAATTTTCAAAGTATTAGAATCTACTTTTGAAGGTGATACACATGCAAAGAGAATGAGATTGCAAAAATGGATATGTGCATTTCAAGATGCTAAAATGATGGAAGATGAATTTTTAAGAAGTTATATTGGTAGAATATCATAAATTCTTGCATGAATTTAGTTTCATGGTGGAACGAAGGAAGAAGATGAAGTTATATGGAAGATGTTTAAAATTTTGACACCTCCATTTAAGCAAGTAGCTTAGAAGACTCAACTAGTAATTCTCTACACTAAAGCTTTGACAAAGGAATTTTTTTTGGAAGATTAGAATCTATAGAATTTGATTTGAGATAGTTTGGAGATCTAGCTAGAGTAGAAACAAATTTTAGTGCATCTAAATATGGTAATAAAATCTTTAACTGTTGGACTTGTGATGAATTTTTTCATTATGCATCTAAATATCCTAAGAGAAAGAAAAGTCTTAAGGGAGAGTTTAAGCCTAGAAGAGATAGAGATAGAAATTGTTTCTATACAAATGTAGATGAAAAATCTAGTGAGAAAGGTCAAAGTGAAAGTGATGATAAATTGGGATTTGTGGCTAGCAAGGAAGATAATCTAGATAAGGAAATTAAAGAAGAAATATCTCTAATTTCTTGATTGGAAAATAAGTCTCATTGGATAATTGATAGTGGTTGTTCACATCACTTGACCAATGATATGAATATGTTTGTGAAATTTACGAATCATGATGGAGGTATTGTTAGAAACATGAATGTTGATGATACTTCTGTTGGTATTTTGAAACAACATGGTTTCAAATTACCCCAATGAGAACAAGATACATCTAGGGGTAGCTAAATCCCATCTTTAACATATCCTTTAAAAAATAGATCCAACTATAAGGTTGGACCTTCTACTTTAGGCTTTGTAAAACCTAGGAAGGTGTACCTTAGATTCACTTATATGGTACCAGTGCTAAAACATATACTTGAACCTTGATAAAGAAGATAAATCCATTAATATTCTAACACTTATGCATAGATCTCAAACATGAAATAGCTAATAACATGACCAAAAAAATTGCTAAGATAAGTGAGGGAATCCTTTTTACTTCTTTAACATAAAAGGGAAATACGTTTGATTAATGATGTTGATTTCAACAAGAACCCCAAATATGTAACAGTAAGAACAAGTTGATCCTGTAGATAATTAGTGGCTTATCCATTGGGCACAAACTAAGTCAAAACATACATACGGATACCTAAGATATACTCATATATTCAGATATCTAATCTATCCATTCAACTTGCAAGTAGACATCTATCTTCATAAAAAATCGCACTACTTATTGAATATCCTCCTGCTGAAACCTACAATCTTATCAAGATAAATAAGAATTACTTGGATCTTTGTTCCAATAGAAAACCAATCTAGACATACAACCTTAAGGGATTGAAAATGAGTTTAAGCTCTTTGTTCTTAAATACAAAACATTGCAAACAACAGAGGAAGGAGATGAGAATCAGAATGAAACTAAAGAGATTCTTACTCAATTGTATTTATTTCCTTAAAATTATACATTCATATTCATGAAATTAAAACAAAGAAATGCCTGAGAGATCAAAACTAGCTATATTATATTCCTTACTATTTTTCATACAATAGAAAATATGTTGAAGAAAATGGTGTCACAATGATGAGAATACATCAAAACTAGAACCTTGGTTTCACAGTCTAAACTGTCAACAACCTTAAAATGGAAAAGATAAAGAAAGATATAGAAGGAATGAATTCTTAGATCTATTCTATGTTTGACATGTGTCCACTTGGAAAACTTCCATCTAGAGATGTAAAACATCTTTCTACTCTCTCTCTGTAACTACACACTAGATATTATCATTACTGCTTGAGAATGCCTTGAAAATATCTCCTGAATGATTCAAAAGAGTAATTAATTTTGATGCTAGATCTAAGATCAAGGAAAAGGAAAAAAATCAATTAAATGACCTCCAAAGGCAACATAAAATTTTCAAAATCATTTTTCTCCACATTCAAGCTTCAATAAAATTCAATATTTGCCCTCCAACCAATTTTGATGCTCAATGATGAATTTTGCCCATTCTATTGAGCATTCCCCAAAAAATATAAATCTACTTATCGACTAAACCAAGGAACATATATGCAAATTATAACCCCATATTCATAAAATTCATTTCCTACTAGTTCCAATGGTATATTGGAGTCCATATTTTGAGTGAAAGAGACCGCCAATAGCAGTTTGATAAATTGGCCCAAGACTATGAACAAAGCAATTTAAAAGAATGAAATTGAAAACAATTTAAATATTTATATAGTATAAATATAGAAAATTCATTTTATAAAACAAATTTTTCAAATTTGGAAGTTGAACGCTCAAACTAGGAACAAAAATTAGTAATTATTAAAATATTTCCTTATGCCTCCCTTGTCCATTCAAACGATGCCACATGTGGAGTGGCCCCACAACTCCCACTAGATTTCATGACCTCTACCAAATTTCTACTTTTTTGGGAGGTTTCCATGTGTCCACTAGTGAAACCCTCCCATTTTTTGATGGCAACATGGTGACCACCGAAAACTTCAAACTTTTTCGAAGAGTCAAAAACCTATTGACCTCACCATCCTCTAGCCATGGTGGGCTCCACCTCATGCAATTCTACCTTTTAAAAGGTGACATCTTCATGAAAACTAACATGTCATGTGTTTTATCTTTTAAATGTTTGAAAGTGCACCATATTCCCAATGTGGGATTAAAAATTCCAATCATCTCCTGGTCACAAGTTCACTTCAGCTAAGTTTCACACATGGGTCTCTACCTCCAAACAATTGCTTCTACATTCCCCTACTACTTATTGGGGTTTTGGTGTGATATACTTTTCCTGAAAGCTTAATTACATAATTAAGACAGTTGAATATGATGGTAACCATGTGCTAAATCATTTTCCAAGTGATTTTGTTGTTATTTGGACTCATCTATAAAGTGAGAAACTTGCTTCCCTCCTTGTGCAATTGTATAGCAATCCTCATAGCAGAATACCCAAAAAAATTCATGAGCTCAAGAACTACCTATGGATTATATTTCTTAAGGGCCTTATGTAGGGCAATATCTACCTCTCCTCTACCCATTTCATGTATCCCTATTTCACATCATATCCCTTAGAATAATTCATAGGAAAAGCCAATGACATCTTATTTTTATATTCTCCCTTGTTAGCTACCCTCCTCTCCATCTCGAAGACAACTAACGTATCATTCTAGAAAATAAGATCCAATCCCAACATGTTATCAGTCATGTTGATTACACTAAAGTGAAGCTTTCACAACTTAGTTGTGGCATCTAATTCCTCCTCCTAATGGATTTGGGCTTCTTCCTCTTCCAACTCGAGGACTTCTATTGTTGCTGACAACTCTTTTGTCCTACCACTTTGTGAGTTACCTTCAATGTATGTGGATTATGGCTTTGTCTGATACTGTAGCTTTACTTCCGCCCCCCCCATGACATTTGCAAATGTGGTAGCATTCTATTCTACACATGGAGCTTTTTATGTGGTGAATGTTGTTCTCTTTAATGCTATGTAGAGCTACTTCAATGGTTCTATAGCTTTGATTTTCTTTTCTCTTTTAGTTTTCTTTTCAAAATATTGCTCTAGATAATAACATATTTCTTGATTAACATTTATTACTAATCCTTGCCTCTCAAGATTAAATTTTTTTAATAAGCACAAGGCACGAAGCACCCCTTCTGTAGACTTAAATTCACAAAAACCAAATCCTTTTGGAGTACCATTTTTTAGATCTTGAGCACACTTCTAGCTTTTGATTGTTTGACATAACTCAAGAAAAGAAAATAAAAAATTATTTTCAACACTTGGTGCAATCTTTCCCATATAAATTATTGTTTGTGGTTTCTCTAAATTTTTAATGGTTGTCTCTAGAGAACACTTTCCATTGCAGCTTGCCAAATGTACCAATTATGACCCCACTGGAACCTCACATATCCATATATAGGGTTCATTATTTTTCCACAAGATTCATACAGAAGAGATTTGAAAATAATGGGCCTCAAACAGTTTGGACTAGAGTTGACAAGCTTCATTAAGCTAGAAAGTCCATAGAACTTGGCTAGGAAAACTATCACATTTGTTTCCCATCCCTAATAGATAGTTGAAAATTACTTATAAGATGATGACATGAAACATATCTTGCAATTTTCTTTGCATTTTCTCTTGCAAGGTCTTGATCCTTAATAAAAATTGTATAAATTCCATCATACTCCAAATTATCATGATAAAGTACCAATAAAAAGTTTGCACATGTTTTTGATTTGATGAAATCAGTCGAGCCCAAAATGGATTTGACTTAAAAAATAATAAAAAAATTCAAACAAATGATTTCTCAAACTAATCCATTGATTACCTAATACTGATTAGAATCAAGTTTGATCACTGAATAATCAATTAAAACTCATTCTACCATTAATCTACAAACTTTCAACTTTGTTCCAGGAGGTCCTTTGATTGGCCTTAAAATTGACAAAAACAACTAACTAGGCTCTGAAGTCAAACATGCTAATTTTTTGTTCCAATTTTTTTTACCATGTCAAATATAATCTCATGAAGAATCCCCTGTCAAAAGATATTAATTATCAAAGTTACCCTCTCAAAGCTACTTGCAAGAAAACATGTTAGAAAACCATAAAAACACATTTAGATTTGGCTTTGAAAACTAGGCAAACTGACACTTGGGGGCATAGATATGGGTGAATTGGTTCACTATCATGAGGAGAATATGAATCTGGGATTAGGGCTCATGGAAAACAACTAGGCTACTCTGAATTTGTAGACTGGAAATAGTGGCAGAAAGGTGGTTTTTGCAAACAAAATGGACCTAGGAAAAGGTGTAGATGATTCATCATGATTTAAAAAATGGCACATTTAAAATATTTTCAAAGTAGAAAATAGTGGTAAAATCCATTCAATCTCACCTATGATGGATTCAAAGTTATGTCACATCAACATGACATCAATAAATGACCAACTTTGAGGGATTCAAAAGCTAGTGAAACAAATTCAAAATGACTCAAAATCAGAAACATAGGTTCTTTGGTATGGACACTAAACACTCCCAAAGTGGTGAGTCATGAAACATTATTGGATATGAGATATTCAGATGCAAACAAGGCCTCCTATAGCTATTTGACACTTAGGCAAAAATGCAAATCTGGACATTACTCAAAATGGAACTTAACAGAATAGCTCAGAATGATAATTTATCTTCATGGGGCAAGTGAATACACTAAATTAAAGATTTTAGAAACATTGAACACCTCTTAGGCCTTGAAAGGATAGTCAAGTACACTTGCATTAAAAAGTGTTTATAGGGCTTGATTTTTCAATGGTACTCAAAATCAAGGATTCAATTTTGAGTCCCAAAAACTTCTATGGGCGAGTATTATAGAAACATGATTAGATAATTATCATGATGATAAATTATATTCATGATTGTGTTTGTCATTGATGTTAACAAAGTTGTTTTCTATGGTATCTGACTAAAAAACAATAGTAAAGATTAAGTTGGTATGGATAGGTAGGTGAGAATTTTTAGTAAGACAAGTTAAAGGGAGATACTAATAAATGTCTAGTATATGCATCTAACCTTAAAAGCATAAGATGTTAATTCTAGAAGAATTTATGAAATTTTTGGTGAAGGCTATTATAAGATAGACTTTACAGAAGCATGTTCTAGTAAACTTGTTATATCTCTTAGTAGAGTTGTTATTCTGAGAAACCAAAGTTAAATATGTGAAGAAGACATTCTAGAGATGACATAGCTAAGCTCAATCATCATAATATTATACATACAAAAAATTATTTAGGTTACAAGGTGAAAGATTAATGTTATCACTAAGTGTAATGTGTTCTTAATGAGGTCCTAAAATAATTAATTGAGAAGGTGTAACAACTGACTTAGGTAATTATTTTATGGATTTGGTATAAAGGAAGGACATTTTACTTTATTATGTATGGAATTTTTGAATGATTGTAAGAATCATGAAGAGTGGAATGTGAAGATAAGAAGAGCAAACAAAAGTTGGAGAAAACTTCATTGCTAAGGTTTTATTGTGGGATCTGAGGTTTGATATTTTGATCTGAGGTTCATGACTTGGTCTACAAGGTTTGGCAGTGATTAGTCTGATTGATAGGATAGAGGAAGGAGGTTAAAATATAATAAATATAATTATTATACAAGAAATAGTTGAAAGATAAATTAGACAATGAATTCAGTGGTCTTGCCCCAGAGGTTGTTTGGACAGTGTGCCCTTCTGCCTTCTACAACTCCTAACAAAGTTGGTACAACTCCTAATAGGGATTCAAAGTCTACTAATAGGGACTTATATGTACTAAATGTTGTTATAGAATCCTAACAGGGTCCATCCTCCAACCAGGAATATTTATATTAGTACATCATATTGTGGGCATCATTCCCACTGGGATTTTCCTTCTGATCAAGGGCTTCCCTAGTTAACAAATTTACTGTAATTGTGTATGTGCATCTTAGTATGGTTTTTTACTTTGATTGAATGGTTAAGATTATTTAAGGTTGATAATTATTAGATAATTGATTTACAACCCCCCCCCCAATTATCTTGGTAACAAGTATTGTTAGAGTTGGTAACAAAGCATCCTATTATATAACATGAATTGGATCCATTACTCTTAATGGTAAAACTAACACTGATGACATGTTTATTTTTTTGATGGATTGAATCATAATTTTTTGAGTGTTGGAGAGTTGGTGGCCAAGGGTTATTAGTTTTAGTTCATTGAAAAGACTTGCATAATCAAAGACAAAGATGGTAAGCTAATTGTAACTAACACTAGATCTAGAGGTAATGTATTTCAATTGAATCCTATTGATTCAACTAGAATGATGTCAGTAGTGTCTCTTAAAGAAAAATATGAAGATTTTGAGAATTTTAAGATATTTAAGAATAGAGTTGACAATGAATATGGTGTTAAGATAAATTGTTTGAGATAAGATATAGGAGGAGACTTTACCTCTAGAAAGTCTAACATATTTTGTGAAGAGAATGGAATCAAAAGGAAACTATCTTCACCTAGAAATCTTGAGCAAAATGGGATTGCTGAAAGAAGAAATAAGTTATTAGAAGAAGTAGCAAGAGTGATGTTCTTTGAGAATGATGTTTCTAAGACATCTTGGAGAGAAGCAGTCAATACAATAGTATATACTTTGAATAGAGTATAGATCAAAAAAGGTATAAACAAGACACCTTATGTACTATGGTTTGGTTATTCACTAGTAGTTAATTATCTCATAATATTTGGGAGAAAATGTTATATTAAGAGAGATTATGATACTGGTAAGTTTTATCCAAGAAGTGATGAAGGTATGTTTCTTGATTATCCATTGAAAAGAAAGGCATACACATGTTTTAACTATAGAACTAAGACAATAGTTGAATGCATAAATGTATGAATTGATGAAAAGATTGGAACTAAGGAAAAGATGGTAGATTATAATTTAAATGAAGAGGAAGGTAATTGTGGAATTATTAGATAGAATGTTGAAGTGTTCGTTTAGATGAACAATGATTTACAGAATGATGTGCAAAATATTCAACAAAGAGGAGAATAGAGATATGAACCTAGAGAAGAGGTAAGAGTTGAGATGTCAACTCCTACCTCTAACATTAATCTAATAAAGAATAACCCTCTTAAGAAGATAAATGGAAGAAAAGACAAAGGTGTGATGACAAGGAATAGAGTAAATGAGGAGATATGTTTGATATCTCAGCTTGAGCATAAGAGCACATATGAAGCATGTTAAGATGATCATTGGTTTCAAGAAATGAATAAAGAATTATATCAAATTGTGAAGAATGATGCATGGGAATTAGTTCCAAGACCTAAAGATGAGAATGTGATAGGAATCAAATGGGTATTTAGAAACAAGATGAATGAGCAAGGAAAAGTTGAGAGAAACAAGGCTAGACTTGAATGTAAGGGATATTCATAGCAATAAGGCATAGAATATGATGAGACATATGCAATTGTAGTAAGAAAGTAATTAGTAAGGGTGTTCTTGGCTTATGCAAAAAAAAAAGGAATTTAAGGTCTATTAGAAGGTTTTCCTTTATTTAAAGACAAAGATATGGTATGTAGACTAAAGAACGATATATATGGTCAAAAGAAAGCACCCATAATCTAGTATGCAAGGCTAGATAATTATTTAACAAAGCTTGGATTTGCTAAAGGTAAATCAGACAGTAACTTTTATTTGAAAGAATTTGAAAATAGTTGGTTGATAATTATAATATTTGTTGATGACATTATTTTTATAGGTAATGATGAAGCAAGTGATAACTTTGTTTAAGTGATGAATAATGTGCTCGAAATAAGCATGATAGGAGAAATGAAGTTTTTCCTACAATTGTAGTTTGTACAGAATACTGATTGTATTTTCATTTATAAGGATAAGTATTTGAATGAATTATTAAAAAGGTTTGGTTTATACATTTATAAACCTATTGGTACACCTATAATAAATGGTCACAAGTTATTCAGTAAAGATGAGACACTTGTAGTAGAATAGAAGAAGTGTATATCCATGACTAGAGGTTTGCAGTATTCGACTCACACCAGACCATATATAAAAAATGTAGTTGGGATTGTACCTTGATTTAAAGCTGATCCTAAGGAGTATCACTTTTCCACAGTAAAGAGAATATTTAGATCTTTGAAGGAAACATCTAATTATGGAATTTGGTATGATAGATTAAGTGAATTGACTCTATGTTTATATACTAATGCAGATTAGGCAAGCAGTATGGATGATAGAAAGAGCACCAATGGTGGAGCATTCTTCCTTGGAAGAAAATTAGTTCTTGGTTAAGCAAGAAGCAAGAATGTATTTCATAGAGTAAACTAAGGCAGAGTATGTTGCAATAGTAAATAATTGTAATCAAGTTATGTGGATGAAGTAGATGTTGAAGGATATCACAATTGAGTTTCAAGAACCTTTTATCATTTAGTGTGATAACACAAGTATAGTGATCATGTCTTAGAATCCTATAATTACATTCTAAGACTAAGCATATATCTATTAAGTATCATGTGCTAAGAGAGAAAGTGATAGAAAAGGAGTTTAGATTGGAGTTTGTGAGTACTAAAGATCAGATTGCAAATATCTTTGTGAAGCCTTTGCCTAAAGATACTTTTGATTACTTAGGAGGTATTCTTGGGGTTATGCCCCTAACTACTTCTAAGTAGATGATGGAGAGAGTACATTAGTCTAGTGGTACATAAGACTATTGTTAGCCTAGACTGAATGTTGATGCTCCTAATATGGGGGAAGTATATGTTATGATCTAAGTCACTAAGGACTCTTAGTATTTGGTATTGAATAGTGTCTTTAGACACCTGAGGTGGTCTAATGGTGCAAGAACACATAGAAAAATGGACTTAAAGATTACATATCTCGTTAATGTTTGTTCTAAAATGTCAAGTTAATGTTTTCCAATATATTTTAGTCAACATGTAAGGCTAAGTTAAGCCATGGAATTAGTTTTTAATAGATTGTCAAAGTTGTCTAGTATTGTCAAATTATGTAAATGAACCCATGGAAGTGTAAAATGTCATAAAATATTATATATGTAGTCTATTTTGATATTTTAGTAGGGATTTTATAAATTTAAAGGGTCATTTATGAGAAAATCAAAAAGGTTTTCAAATATGCAATAAAATATTGTCACAAAAAATTGACAATATGAAAAGTTGATGTAAAGAGGAAGGTCAAGAGTCATAGGAGGTATCCAATAGTTGTAGATAATGAAAAGACAATAAAATATCATGTAATGGTCATGATTTATAGATTGGAATGATCAAAAATATTTTTGAGAAGAATAGAAATGGAAGGAGTTTTGTCTTGCAAAGTTCTATGATAATTTTCTGTGTAAATTTCCACAATCCTAAATATTATTTTTATTTATAATATTAATATAAAACGATATAGACTTGAAACTTACATTTTTTGAAAGATATTCAAGTTAGCTTTATTTTGGTTTTTTTTTGGTTGAATTTCATTAATTTTTACAAAAGTTATGACCATTTTAGTGACTATAGGTCTGAGTCTGTCCTACTTTGTTTATTCAGTTAAAAGTTTGCAAAATGTGCAATATTGCCCTTATGAGATATGAAGTTGAAATTATGTGATTTTTGAATCCTTTTACCACTTGCATCATTTAATAGTAGGTGCAACATATTATAAATTTGTATTTAATAATTGGTGAGAACTTTTACATTGATGTTAATGGGCAACAGTATCGATGAGAAATGACTCCTAAGAAATGAGGGAGAGATATCTCTTCAGAGAGATTTAAAAGATTCATGAAAGGAAGCAGGAATATGCACCTGATGTATTGTGAATTGGAAACTCTGAAGTAAAGAATTGATGTCTAAGAAGAAGGAGTATGTACATGTTGTGCACCTATTGTGTTGAGATTTCATCAGTGTGTGAACATCGGATGATAGACCTAAATTCCAAAGGATTTCAGACTTCCTTGATGGAGAGGATTTGAGAAAATGAGAACAATAGTAGTATCAAAGTATTAATTAGTGTTCTTGGAAATTAAATGTTTTTCAGTTACTTTTCTATCAATTCCAAAGGGTGATATTGTTAGCATGAATGCTCATGATACTACTTTGAGGGAGTATCTTGAGCATTGGAAACCATTGACATCTTTCAGTCATGACTATATTTGTCATTGATGTCAACATAGCATGGTTTTTGTAAATATTGGCTAAGTAAAAGATACAGATCTTAATTATATGGATAATGGTTTGATTATGCAATGATACATAGTCATGGACATCCTGATGATGTGTTCAAGTGCATAGAGTCTAAGTTGAAGACATATATAAGTTGCACCTAATTTACAAAGAGCAATTCAAAGATAGAGTATTGGAAAATCAGTTCCTAATGTTTGTTTTCTATCTTACATCTAATATGAAATAAGAATATGCAAAGTGAAGTAGTGATAGAGGATAGTCAGTTGATGAAGTCAATGAATGTACAAGCCCTAGTATCACACATGTGATTTTTTGTATAGACTGTGAGACAAAAGTGTTGTTGTAATTGTAATTAATTGATTATCTTATTATAATTATTTAGGAAAGCCTTAAGGTTGACTCAAGGAATTATTACAAAGATATCGTATAAAGAAAAGATGTTTTCCTTGATTGTATAGTGTATGCATTATTGCATGAAGTGAAAAGTATGAAAAGAAGCAGAGTGCTTACTGAATGCATGTAAGTGATTCAAGGGATTATTGGATGAAATATTTGTGATTTGGTTACAAGATCAGAAGGAGCAGAATTCTGGTTAATAAAATAGATGAAGAGGAAGGAATAATACAATATAATTCTATTATTTTTCAAGGAATAATATAGAGATTGTTTGGATGATGGGTTCATTGGTATTTCCATTGAAGCTATTTCGGTAGTGGATCCAGTTGTCTTCCACAACTCCTAATAGGGTTGGAATCCCCTAACATGGATTCAAAGTCTCCTAATAAGGATTCAAAGTCTCCTTACAGGGACTCATATGTATTGAATGTATTCATAGACTCCTAACAAGGTGGATCTTCTAACAAGGAACATTTATATTAGTACAAAATCTTGTGGATACCATCTCAATTAGGGTTTTCCCTCTAATCAAGGGTTTTACTAGTTAACATGTCTAGTGTTATTGTGTATGAATATATTCTTTTGGTTTTAGTTTATATTACTTATATGGTTAAGACTGTTTAAGATCGATAATTGTGATAATAGTTTAATAGCTAATTCACCCCCACACCCCTTTAAGTTATACCAATTGACTATATATTCTAACATACGCTTTTTCTCAAATCTTGAAAGCCTTCTTCTTAGATTTGCCAATCAACAACATCAAAAACTATTGCAAAATTCACACTTTCTAAAACATATCCCATACAGGCGCACACACACATACACTCTACACATTGTGCCTTGTACCTCCTTAAATAGGTAAATATAATATTTTTTTTTAAAACAAAATCATAAGTCTTAGGGTTTCTTATTCTAGATCTCTTCTTTTCTAGAATATTCTATTGGATTCCATCCCTTAGTTCATTTCCATAATCCTTTATTGGTATTAAATGATCCAACTCATCAATCCTCATCTTCAAAATGCTTTCCACATCCCAAGAAATGAATTTAGTCAACCAAGAATTATGATTTCTCATAAATAGTTAAAATGTTAATCCTCAACCAACACTAAATTCTAACACTCAATCATCACTGGATTAATTGTTCTCTATTAAAAAATTATCAACACGTACACTATCATTTAATTGATACTGATGCTCACCACATATATTGTCACTTGTTCAATATAGATTCTCAGTCAACACTAGTTTTCCATAGCTTGTTCTAGTGCTTGGTCAATGAAAATATAATTGTCTCACTAATAGATTTGAAATCAATGAAAATATAACAAGTGTTCCAATCATAGTTTTCAATAATCTCCCTCTTTCGCATTGATGACTAGACCTCTATAAACCTCTAGAATAATTCTATTTACCATACAATCCAAAACTTTTACTAACTCAAGAAAAACACTTGATGTATCGAACCTTCATCCTTAGCTTCATTCCATAACTTTGATATGCAACATCTCAAGTAAGAATTGGATACAGAGCCCTCCACTATCAACTTAAATAGGCTAACTCAGCTTGAGGATTCAATAATATAACATGGAATTAACTCAAGGAATTAGTCCTACTCAACTATCAAATGGAGTTTTTTGACTTGGTAGATCACTTCCTCAACCATGCTAATGAGTTCATCATCTCATTGTTTCAATCCAATATATTCAACCTCCAATACCCTCCTAGGTTACCTAGTACACCTAGTGTACCTAGCACCTCCAACATACCAAATATCCACTCAAGCTTCTCACACTTTAGCCCTCTTAGGCCTACCTAGTAGCCTTATCCAGATAGAAATTTGCAAATTCCATGAACTATATCCAAAAAACTTGGTAAATTAATTAACCTTCCAAATACCCTTTTGGGAGTTATGAAACTCTTATCAATCTCAAACCTTCACCTCTTGACTAATGAACCTTTCTACTACTGATTTCACATCTATTTAGGCCTAATTAGCCCTCCATTAACAAAGGAACTCCCCTTTTCACTCAACCACAAGATCCAAAACCATAAAATAGTCTTAGTAAATGTATTAAATAAAATTATTTCCAAATTTCTTTAAGCATCCATGCATATCTATGCACTCTCCCACCAAAGCCTCATTTTAAGGTCAATAACCTAGGGCTTTCTAGAAAAGACCCTTCCCCACAACATAAAATCAAACATATGGTTTAGACATATTCAAATATACTTCACCTAGTGTTCCCAATCATTTCTTACTCACTCCATCCATCATATCACTCCTATCCACCATTTGGTGCTTTCCAAGTGCAGCTTCACTGTGTGTGTTCAGTAGTCATTCATAGTTCTTTCTCTTGGTGCTCCACTCTACATTCAAAACCATAGATGAAACATATAATACACTATGTCATCTCCCATCCAAGTCACAAATGTCATAAGGATAGGAGTGTCATCACATGGTTAAGGTTTTCAAAACAAATCGCTAATTGTACCCTTAGGGAGTTAGGTCCAGTTGTTACACCAGATAGTTTCTTGGTATTCTTAGTGAAAAAAATGAAACGATAGCCAAAGAAATGAATACAAGTAAAAATTAAAGTTACTACACCCAATATAAATAAAAATCACTTTCTAAAAAATCAAACAACTTGCTATTATCATACTATACCCGAGACAGAGAGTTACATGACTATAGAGAATGAAACTTTTATTAATGTTTTTGCCATTACATCTTCTTTGTTCACATATCAAACTTCTCCCCCTTTATCCTTGTGGATCTCACCAAATATAGACTCTATTCTTGTAAAGAAACTTATAGAAACCACCTAACTGATTCTAACTATCTGTAGTAGTGCACTAACTTAACATATGAAAGTGTTGTCAAGTTGACAACAATGTTGTCAACTCCAAAACTTAATATTTCTATACTAATCTAAAGACTCTAAAAAGGTTTAAAGAAAACCTTTCATAGCTTCTTAATCCTACTAACTCCCAACTAACCCTCCTTAATTCCATCCTTTAGCCATTTGTGGCTATATTGACAATATTTTTTGAATTTTTACATTTTTTCATTTTTAATGCATTCTTTGCATTTTATACTTTGACTGACCTATGTTTCTTTATTATGGGATCACAATGACCTTTAAACCATATCAAACATTAAATCAATTATAAGTGACCCATATCCCATAAACCTTTCACCTTAGCCATTTTGGCCTAGTTGCAATCTTGGCAATCTATTACATTTTTAAGATTTTAACATTTCTATTACATCCCAATGGCTCGAAGGCCATGGTACATTATCAAATGACTTCATAGGTCCTCATTAGGTCTTCATTCCTTTTTTGAATTCATAGGTCTTCTCCTTAGGTCCTAATAGTGACCTTATGTTCTTTATCCTCCCTTGCACCATACTCCCTAACTTGAAATTTTTTCCAACCCCTAGGAAACCCTATACCTACAAAATAAGCATTATAAAATGTATTGCCATGTTTTTGAAATGTGTGCTTCTTCCCTATGCATTTGTACTTGTCTTGCAGACACTTTGTGTCTTTTTTTCTCTTGAAACTCTTCATGATTGTCCTCTCCTTCTTCATATGCTGATCCCTGTTTAAATATACCTTGTAAAACTTGTTTTTAATGTCCTCATACATCTTATTGAGGTTTACATCCTTGGATTTCTTCCTACATCTTTTTTTCTTACTTTTAGGTATAGTACTCATAAGCCAAATCAATAGAAATAACAAATAGTAGAATATGCTTTCTAGCATGTAACTTTTACCAAATCCAACAATTTCACCATGTTAGGAATTTCTACCATAGCCCCATGTACCTACAACAAAATCAAAATAAGAATACAAAAAAAATCTTTTAGATTGAAACATTCATCTCCATATTTGGAGTACACATTCTTTGTTTTGTCTTCTCTTTATTCCTCATCAATATGCTACCTTCTTCATGCTTGAAAACCTCTATCATATCCCAAAACTTCTAATCATCCTCTTTCCTTTTTCCTTTGCATTCCACCTTATTCTTGGTGGTTATTTCATCAGCTTCATTCAGCTTGGCCTTTGAGAAAAAATTTTGATTCATTTTCTACCCTATTTTTAGTGGGCACAATATATCCCCAATCAATATCATACCTTCATCTTCAAATGTTCTTCTTTTAATGTCTTCACCATGAGATTCACCATCTTCTTTATATCCTATCTGTTGCACTCGGCCTCCTTGTCCTTTCAGTGCATTTTTCATCTCTATCTTCACATCTTCATGTTCCCTTTGTCTCAAGAACTCTCTTCTTGCAAACAACTAGGATCTTGGCATTTCCCATGTCTCCTAATGATCCTACAATGAACTCATCACAAACTTCTTTCTATCTTTGTTAATAGCATATTTATTTTTAAATCCACAATGTATGGCCTTAACATCCACTTGCCATCTTCTACCAAAAATCAAATGATAATCATCCAAAGGTACAATATCACATAATATTTTATCAACATATGGACCAATATTAAATGAAACATAGACCTGCTCTCAAATATCAATCCATTGATCATTCTTGAAGCCATCTACTCTATAAGGAATACAATGTGCTATCTTTTTCAAATTCAATTTGGAAACCGTCTGGTCCGAAAAGAGATTAGAAATAGACCCATTAGAAAAAATAACCTTGCATACCTTACGCTAGCAGTTACATTTTGTCTTGAGTATGGATGAATTTTGAATGTACCACTATTATTTTCCATGATGACCTACTATCAACCTTCTTCAAACAACAACCTCAAAAGCCACCTTCAATCCAAGATCTATCCAACTTGGAATCACCACTTTGGAACACTCCTAGAGGATGATTCAATTCCAAGCATCAAAAAAGGACTCCTAGTCTTCAAAATCTCAAATCTTCACTGCAAACTAGATCTTTTACTGTGCTCTAATACCACTTGATGTAGAGCCCTCCACTATCACCTTAAATAGGCTAACTCGACTTGAGGATTCAACAATATAAATTGGAATCAACTCAAGGAATCAATCCTCAACCATGCTCATGATTTCATCATCTCATTGTCTTAATCCAATCTATTAAAACTCCAATACCCTCCTAGGTCACTTAGTGCACCTAGTGTACCTAGTACCTCCAACATACCAAATATCCAATCAAGCTTCTCACACTAACCCTAACACCTTGGATCACATTTTCATGGCCTATCTACCATGTTCCAACTCTTTACCAACTCTAACCAACTCATCTTTCATCATTCCACACTTTAGCCCTCCTAAGCCTGCCTAATGGCCCTATCTAAACAGAAATTTGCAAATTCCATGAAATGTTTCCAAAAAACCTATTAAATTAATTAACTTTCCAAATACCCTTTTGGGAGTTATGAAACCCCTATCAATCTCAAACCTTCACCTCTTGAATGGTGAACCTTTCTACTATTGATTG
Organism: Cupressus sempervirens; assembly: GCA_028749045.1. NCBI lineage: Eukaryota > Viridiplantae > Streptophyta > Pinopsida > Cupressales > Cupressaceae > Cupressus > Cupressus sempervirens. Next base: position 185,876,361 of record CM053790.1, read on the forward strand.
CACATCCATTTAGGCCTAATTAGCCCTTCATTAACAAAGTAACTCCCCTTTTCACTTAGTCACAATATCCAAAACCCTAAAAAAGTCTTAGGAAATGTATTAAATACAAGGATTTCCAATTTTTAAAAAGCATCCATGCATATCTATGCACTCTCCCACCAAACCCTCATTTTAAGGTCAATAACCTAGAGCTTTCTAGAAAAGACCTTTCCCCACAACATAAACAAAAAAAGAGATGGTTTAGATACCTTAAAATATACTTCCTCTAGTGTTCCCATTAATTAATTACTCACTCCTATCCACCATTTGGTGCTTTCCAAGTGCATCTTCACTGTGTGTATTCACCAGGCATTCACTATTTTTTCTCTTGGTCCTCCACTCTACATTAAAAACCATTAATGACACCAATAATACACTATGGAATCTCCCATCCAAGTCATAGAGGTCACAAGGATAGGAGTGCCCTCACATGATTAAGGTCTTCAAAATAAATTGCTGACTGTAACCTTAAGGAGTTAGACCCAATCACTACACCAAATAGTTTATTGGTGTTCTCAGTGAAAAAAAATGAAACAATAGACAAAGAAAGGAATACAAGTATAAATGAAGATTACTACATATGATCTAAATCAAAATCACTTTCTAAACAATCAAATGGCTTGTTGTTATTAGATTGTCCCTGTGACAGAGAGTTATAGGACTGCAGAGAATGAAACTTTTATTAATGTTTTTTCCATTACATCTTCTTTATTCACATATCAAACTTCTCCCAATTTATCCCCCTATATATCAACAAATATGGTCACTATTATCACATAGAAACTAATAGCAACCATCTAACTGATTCTAACTATTTGCAACAGTGCACTAACTTAACATATGAAAGTGTTGTCAAGTTGACAACAAAGTTGTCAACTCAACAATTTAACATTTCTATACTAATATAAAGACTCTAATAAGGTTTAAAGACAACCTTTCATAGCTTCTTACTTCTAATAACTCCCAACTAACCCTCCTTAATCCCATCCTTTAGCCATTTGTGGATATATTGACAATATTTTGTCAATTTTTAAAATTTTTGCATTTCTAATGCATTCTTTGCATTTTATCTTTGACTAGCCAATTTTTATTTATTATGGGATCATAATGACCTTAAAACCACATTAAAAATTACATCAACTTCAAATGACCCCTATCCCATAAGCCTTACACCTTAGCCATTTTGGCCTAGTTGCCAATCTTGGCAATCTATTACATTTTTAAGATTTTAACATTTCTATTACATCTCAATGTCTCAAAGGCCATGGTACATTATCAAATGAATTCATAGGTCCTCATTAGGTCTTCATTCCTTTTTTGAATTCATAGGTCTTCTCCTTAAGTCCTAATAGTGACATCATGTTCTTTATCCTCATGGGTTCCCCTACCCTCTAAGTAATATATGCCTTGTATCTCTCCCTGATTCCATTGTCTCCTTCTTTCACTATGATAATATATCCCTTATAATGATCACAATATAAGAAACTAAATTACACGTTCTCATTCATGGTGACTAGATAATATCTCCCTCTTTGACAAAAATTCCTAAGGCACATTTAACTCATACATCTTGATCATGTAGATATCTTTATGTCAGCTTTGAATTATTGATATATCATCTTGCATGACTAGTCCATAATTTTGTCCTTCTTCCTTATTACTACCTTATGCAACTCCTAAAGTAGAATTGTCTACATAAATTTTTAAGATGGGTTGATCAGTACATTTGGTCTAAAGTACCATTTTTTCTTAAGTTTCTTTGTCTAGGGGAATCACCTCTTATTTACCTCTAAGATATTCATCGGCATCACTAGGTAAACCTTTAGTGAATATTTTAGCAATTTATTCTTTCATTTTCACATATTCCAATGTCACTTCTTTCTCTTGAGCTAGCTCTTTCAAGTAATGATAATTGATAGCATTGTGCATTATCTTTGTATACATTGTAGGATTCTTTGATATGTTAATAGTACTAGTGTTATCACAACAACTAACCATTGGATTAGAAATTTCTTCATTTATACCTTTCAAGAAATGCTTGATCCATATGATATTTTAACAATTTCTTATTGTTGGCACATATTCACCTTGAGTTGTTGATTGGGAAATTGAGTTTTTCTTCTTGCTTCTCAATGAAATCAATCTCTTTCCTAGAAATATTGCATGTCCACCTATTCTTTATCTAGCATCAAAATTTCCTACCTAATTAGAGTGAGTGAATAGATTCAGTTCAAACCTATCATTCTTCTTGTAATACAATCCATAATCTTTTTTTCCTTTTAAATATCTTGCTATCCTTTTTAGTGTCATTATATGGTTTTCCTTGGGACTTTATGAACATATTGCATTTTTTTTGAAATAAGGTTAGTTAGATGTTTTGATCGTTGTCATTTATGGAAACATATACTTAGCTATGCATTCAAAGATAGAAAATTGTCTAAGTATGAGAAAATTCAAGGGAGTATAGTGAATATATCTTAACAGTACATACAATGCATAGAGTGTTAGCTTAAACACAATTGAGGAATGGTTTGTAACATTTTCATGATGATGTGTACCAGTGTGCATATGTGTATGGTTAGTACATTGTAAGTTATAGTAAGTTCAATTGTATTGGTATTTAATAGTGTAGAAGAAAGAATAGCAAAAAATAGAGCTATACTAAGTCATGTTAAGCCAACTATGTGGATATTATTTAAAGCATGTGAAGACAAGGATGTCAACTAAGAAAAAATTTATGAATGCACAATATAAGTAAAGATCTTATGTTCCACAAATACTGTGAGTGTGAAAGTGTGTATTGCAGTGAATGTGTGTAATGCAAGATATTATGGAAATTGCATGGTTAGGTGTGACATGTGAGAGCCATCTACAAGCTTTATATGATAAAAAATATAATATAAGATTAGAGAAAGTGTGAGTTATAGCAGCAAGCAAGTACTGTATGTATATCTATTCTATTAAGGAACTAAATTATATAATTGCATGTTAGGGTAGTGGGCTCTTCTTGAATACATTGTAGTTGATCTACCAAATTTTAACAGGGTTTTAGTAACTCCTAATAGGGTTGAGGCTTCTAACAAGGCCTAGTCCTCTAAGAAGGACTTGAGACACTATATGTACTTTATAGACACCTAACAAGGTCAATATCCTTAACAAGATCCTACTGTCTAGTAAATCATCTAGTGGGTATCATCCCCACCAAGGCTTTCCCTAGTTAACAAATAATGGTGTTCTGAGTTCTCTATGTGTATGGTTATATTTATTGTTTAGCATTTTTCGTTTACTTTCATATGAAAGTTATAATGTAACTAACAATATTTAGTTGTGGAAAAAGTTTGTAGAATATTTATTCACCCCCCTCTCAGTATTATCTATTTCTAACAATTGGTAGCAAATCCCATTACCATTGAAGAGGCTTAACACCTTAAGTAAGATCCTAGTGAATATGGAATAGTTGAAGAAGAATCTTGAAGAAGCACTTGAATAGATTGACCTTCTTACTGAAGTGAGAGATAACTTGAAAGTTAGATACAAAGATGCAAAATTTTACATTGGAAATTGAAGGATAAAATTGATGATCTAAAATATGGCAAGGAACCATTTGTGTGGACTAGTGACAATGATGATATAGAAAATCTCAAGAAAGAGAATCTAACCTTGAAACATGAGTTGAAAATTTTTGAACTTGTTGGACTAACTACCAATGTACCCCTTTGGGATTCAAGATATGGCTTAACCACCTCCTATGTTCTATAAATCTAGTGGTTGTATTAGGCATTGACAGGTTGATCTTTTGGTGGAATGGCACCTCTAGCTTGTAACAAGTGATATCAGAGCTTGGTCATAGGTTCAAATCTCCTCAAGTAATGCTAAGTGGGGGATTGTTGTACTAACTACAAATATTCCCCTTTAGGATTTGTGACATGGATTAACTACTTCCTATTATCTACCAGTCTAGTGGTTGTATCAGGCATTGATAGATTGATATTTTGGTGCAATGAAAACTCTAGCTTGTAACAAAACTAAAGTTGAGTCTTAAGACTAGTGATAATAAGAGAAAACTTCATCTATAATTTGAGAATGTAGACCTTAGATCCCATTTAAGTCAAGTGACATCTAAGTTAGATTCTATTGAGATAGAGCATGTAGAGTTGGAAAACTACAACATCATCATGAAAGGGGAGTTGACACAAGGTAAACAAAAGTTAAATAAACTTCACACAAGTTTTGAGAAAAATGATGAATAAATATTTAATCAAAGACCTTCTTATGACAAGACAAGCCTTGGATATCTTCTTGGAGAGAAGTTAGCAAAGAAAGATGAGATTAGGATAGAACTAGATCGTATAATAGAAATTTTTAAAGATAAATTCAAATAGTTTGATGAAGTTGAGAAAATTAATTTGATAAAGAAATTTGATTAACCTATAACTATAGAGAAAGTTGAAAAACCTAAGAAAGATAAATTATCTAAAAAGGTAAGACATGAATTCTAAGGTATATGCTACATATGCAAGAACATTGGCCATATGAAGAGAGATTGTAGAAGTAAGTCTTTAAACCTATTACTAACTTCTATTGTTATAATTTTCATGGTTATGGACATAAGGTAGTAGAATGTAAGAATCCTAATTTTCTTGATGATAATAAGAATAGTAGAATGTTTAGGAATACTAACCCTGTAGGTAATGGAAGAAGTAGATCTAATGATTGAGAGAAACATAATGGTGAAAGAAAGCAGTTTGTTTGTTACAAATGTAACAATCTTGGACATATTGTAAAGAATTGCAAAGCACTTGAACATTAGAGTAGGAACAATTAGGGAAAATACACACCTATATGTCAGTTATGCAATAACTTTGGACACACAACAAGAATCTATAGAATTGAAAGAGGGAACTTCAATAAGAACCCTAATCATAGAAGAAAGATCAATAAGAATGATAGAAGGCATGAAAACGAAGAAAACTATAGTAAAAAATAATTAGCCAAGGAACATGTTGAGGAATTCAAAGAAGCATTTTTGAAGGCTAGTAATCTAGAGAGTTCATACTGTTGGTGTTTTAAAATGCACTAAAACTACTAAGTGACAAAATGCTTAATACCAAAATGATAGTACATACACAATCTTAAGACTAGCCAATTCTTATTAACAATTGCATATGAAAAGTATTTCGACCCAACTTCAACAAAACGACAGCTCATTTTCTACTCATTTGGCTTTGCAAAACTAGGGTGGGTATACCCAGGGATGATTCACAACTAGGAAAGACTATATGAGGATTATTTTAGTTTCATTCTGATTCTCATCTCAAATCCTCAAATACATACATAATTCATAACAATTTGCTAAATAGATCCCATTTAATAGATATGGCCAAGAATTCTTCTATGGATCTATAGATGTTCTTAATAATAGTGGCTAACTGAAGCTAAAACATTCCATGCAAACAAGTGCTAGCTAGCTTTGAAGACCTACAGGAAATAAAAGTAAAATTTGATTTGATGCTACATTTTGATAATTATTTATAATATATTTCTCGTTCAGCTGAATCAATTTAATCAGTACCTAATCCATTGGGGTTCAGAGTTTACAACAAATTCTCAGATCTAATTTGTTGCCTTGCAACAAATTCTATTAGAAATTCTTATCAGAATTCATCATTCAAAATCCTTTCCACTACTAAAGAAACCTTATCACATTCATCAAAGCTTTTATTTAATCCATTTAATTAACAGCAGTGATAAAAAGATATACAACCTAACTAGATTGCATTCAATTGTACAAGCCTTTACTTATACAATATCAAGACAACCAAGTAATTGGAAGGAGACAAGATTCAGAAAGAACTGATATGGGGACATTTCACAATTTGTATTCATTTTCTTTGAAAATGGTATATCATTTACAATAGACTTAGAATGACCTTCAGAAAGAAACACAACTCATTCTATATTCATGTATTCTCAAACAATTGACAGAGAAAATACATCATAAACTTTCTTTCAAAATTTGGACCAAAAATAGACTAAGGAATCTTACTTAGAAAAATAGAATTCGGACCCTTCTTTAGCCTTGGAAACTCACTTAAATAGTGTGAGATGCAATAAGCTTTAGGCTAAAAGAAAAAGACAGGGATCCTTTTACAAAATTGGGTATATTACCCCTTTTCAAAAGAAACCGAACACCTTAACTCAAAAAAGGAACAAATAAAACAGTAACAGATGACAGTTGGAGCATAAAATCTTCAATTTTGTCATTTTCTCTAACTGCTCCATATTGGTAATGCTTTAATCTCTGTTATTGCCTCCCAAAAAAATATTTCTCTTTTGGTGGGCCATTCACATTCCTTAACTGTTGTTAGTTCATCCATAGTTTTCTACCACCCGGCATTAATAATCACCCTTCCTTCTATGGTAAACCTATTCATTTCAGTTTCAAACTTGAAAAGGGTATCAATTAGTTTATTTAAAAGACATTCATCAATACAATCTTGGAGAATGGATACCACTTGTGGTAAATCTACAATGTGATCAAAAGAACTAGACCACTCATTAAAATCTTTTAACTTATCATCAAAATCAATAACAGAAGGAATTAAAGAATTGAAACCATTTGTTAGCACTTTCAATTTACTTTGAATTACTACCAGCTTCCCTGTGAAGATTTGCAATAATTCTTTTACTTTTTCCATACCCTCCTTCATAGTAATAACTTTATCTGGGATGTATGGTTTCTTGGCTAACAAGGGTATCAACCTGTCAAAAAATTGCATATGTGGCCCCCCTTATTGAAAAATAGGCTCAAGCCATCTGATTGCATCTTTGCATACCTGTTCTACAGATTGAAGATTGATGAATGTATTATAAGAATCTTGAGATATTCTTTTTAGAATGCTTATTCTATGATTTAATACATTCATCAAGGCATTTTTCTTAGTGTCACTGTCAGATTGGGACACTTCTGTTTCCACACTAATCACAGGCACTGGCGCTATTACCCCTATAGGTATTTCCTCTGTTTGGGCCTCTAGTTCTACAATGTGCCTTCTTTCTTCCTCTTGCCTTGGTGCATGTTCTGCTTTTGTTGCTACCTTGAATTGTTCTTTGAGGGATTTTGTTTCCGTTTCTAGAATTTTAATTTTTTCCTCTGACTCTTCTATTCTTTGTTTCTGTACATGGCTCATTTTAAGCTCTTCTTCATATGTTCTTCTAATATCAAGGAATTCATTGAACATTGCAGCTAGCTTATCCTCAATATCATCAACCTTTTCTTCATTTAAGAGAGCAAAATGTTTGACCAAGCTGGAGATCTCCTTCCCAGTAGTGCTCTCCAATGTCCATACAATCATATTTCCCTGAGTAGTTTCTTCTATATCCATCATCTTAGGCTTCTTAGTGTTAGGGGCCACACTCCATACTGCTAGGGTTTTAGTATCCACATTAAAACCTGACCCTCTTTTAAAGCCTTCACTGCTAGTGGCTTCATAACTGATGGCCTTATCTTATCTTCTCATTTGGTCCAACACAAAGGCTTTCTCAATATCCCAATGTGGTATTAGAATCATACCACTCCTATGTACCAATTCTCTCGCTTCTCCAACAGTCATTGTTTCACTTTCAGGGTCATAAGCCAATAATTTTTCAACTAACTCTTTATTTTTCTCTGGATCTTCTCCCAGCATGAGACTCAATGTAAGTTCATTTTAGTTGATCTTTTAGAGAAAAATTTTTAACTCTGACGATTTAATAAAATCATCATCTTCCATGAACTTTTTAGATTGAATGAGCCTGTCATCCAATCTTGATGCTGCAATTTGTAAATCAGTAGAAGCCTTTCCTACTTCAGTAGCCCTTTGGTGAAAATAATTTTGCCTAATATCAAAAAAATTCTCACTATTTCTAGACATGACTTGTATGGATCTGCTTACCACCTTTTCAGGGATGTGCATTGTCTTTTATCTTTTATTTCCTTGTGGCACCTAGGCTAAAGTTGATGGTTGCTCTTCTTCTACCTCTATTTCCAATTGTGTATCTGGCTCAAGGGATTCTCTATTTAGAATGGCTTCCTCTCCCTCTGGCTCATGAGGCATTTATGGCATAATATGGTCAAAATTTTCAACCATCTTCCTCAAATTATTAGAATATGGAAATTCTGTATAGAAACCCTTAAAATCAAGGTTGGTTCTCTTCAAAGCATTCTACACTTTCCTTATTTCCTCATACTCCCTTAATAACTCATCTACCTCCCTTGTTGCTACTATGTTGGCAATTACGTCCTCTACATGGATTGGCTTGCTTGGAGGTAGAATAAAACCCCTAATGGCCTTAACCTCATTTGCAATATAACTATCAGGGTCATACATCCTATAGGGCCCAGTAGCAAATTTATATTGACCTAAATAGTCACTTAATTCCTCAAATGCATTCTTTCCTATTTCAAAATATCCTACTTTAAAGGTTCTACAAATGACGGTAGGCTTATACAAAGAAGGAGGTATCATTTCTTTATTCATCAATAAGAATTACCAAAAGAATTCAATAATAGCCAGTCTGGGAGGTAAATATTTTGGTAGTAGATGAGAAGGCTATGGGCATGCAAAAACTCTGATTAAATTAAATTCTTTAAACAAAAATATACTTCCCTAGTTATGATCTAATTTTGTTTTTTCATCTAAGAATGAGGGCCTAAGAAGAGTTTTCAAAACATTGGGTGCCCTAAAGAAAGTATGATGTAGTTGCCTCATGATAACACAACTGAACAAATTTAAAAACACTAGGGCATTTGAATAGAAGAAATCCTTATGCCAAATACGAGTCCAGAGTTGAACAGGTAACTCACCAAATTCATCAAAAGTTTGATCAATGAAGTCTCCACTAATATACCAAATGTTGCTATATAGGATAAGGTGCATCAACAATGAATAATGGTAGAACCTGAAGTCTTTCAGCTCTACTTTCTTAGCATCACAAATCTGCATGTACATACTATCAATGATAAAGGCCACATAATCATACTCCTTATGATGAAAAGGATCCTATATGTCACATGCCATCAGAAAAAGAGAACCATATACACAATCTTCTGCACCATCACTCCCCAATACTTTGTGCAACCCATACATTGTGTTTTTGAAGTAATTTTTGAACCTACTCAAAGGTAAAAAGTCTCCCACCTTTCTTGGAATTAACCCTGCCTTCTTAACTCTGTTAGGAATATGTGGCAACATGACATTGTTTACAAAATAGGTTTTATTCCTGGCGAATTTTCCTTGTAAATCCGCAATGTTAATAAGTATATCCATTTGTTCCATCAATCCAAAAGCCTCAACAAAAGAAGTTCTATCCAATGTACACAATACACTCCCATTATGCCTATGGAAAGTCCTTGTTACTGGATTGTATGAATTTATTAAGGCCTTCAATAGATCAACATCAATGAACACTTCTGGGAATATTAATTTTTCCATATTTCTATTCCATGGGTTACATACTTGCACATTCTCTACTCTATTCTGATAAAAATACATGAAAAAATTGTAACCAATCATTCTAGGGCATTCAGCATCTCAAACAAAAGCATGAGGGTATTTGAATATATTTTTGTTTGTAGAAATTGTGTTTGATGACCCTGGATGGATTTTTAGCCAGTCTTCTACATGCTTGTTTGGTTTATTGACCCTTGTCCTCTTTTCTATCTTAACAACAGATTTCTTTCTTTTTCCTTCTGGTGTGACTTCTACGACATCATCACCTTCGTCCTCGACTTTGAATTCTTCTTCGTGCATCTCTTCAACTTCTTTGTTGGCCATGTTTTCTTCAAACTATACTTTGAATTCTTTTGCAATTGCATAGGATACATAGAGCTCTGTAACTCTCAAATTTTAGAACAGAAAACAAACAAGCTTTTTGATGCTGACAATTCAATCAAATCCTTGACGTTTTAATTACATTTCTGCCAGCCTTTTTTTTAATAAATTTAGCATGCATGAGCTTTAAAATTATGATCACAAGTTGCCATTAGGGTATATCAGCTGCAAATTTTGATTCTGATGTACTTTTCAAAACATTATTTTGCTTGGTTACAGTAATTTTATATTTTATTTTATTTTTGTCATGACACATCAGATGTTTTTTCTTTAAAAGACTATCTTCCATTCTTATGCTGAGTCAAACCTTCAATCTTTGTAATGTCAGAGGTGCCCTCGATGGATCTCTACGTTCACTCAGAGAGGCTTCAAAATGCCCTAATCATAAGAATGTAATGGTGCCTTGAAACTGTTTTGTGAATCCCTTTTACGTTCTTATGATGCCTTTTACTCCGTAGGATCTCAAGCCTTTTTACTGCATACTTTCGCTTTTATGATTTAAGCTTCTTCCGTATAAGCATAAAAATCCTTATCTCAGCATTTTCACCTTTTACGCTCATATGCAACCCTTCACATCGGAACATCGGCAACCTTTCTACTAACATCTTCATTCTTATGATTCGACCATTCCTTGTATGAGCATAAAACCTTTGCTCAAGTTTTCCTTCTATCCTTTACGCTCATATGTGCATGTATCTATGGAGACCTTGGAAATTCCTTCTACGTTGCTCTACTTACTTCATTTCCTGGGGCACCATAAGGATTCAAAACTTACCTTTCGCTTTTATGATTTATCTTCATGCATAGCATCAGAGAGCCTTCTCAACTGATATTGTGTTCTTATGTTTACCCTTTATCATATAAGCATAAAGCCCTTTACCTTTATCTTCCTTTAAATTCACCACTTTAGGCTTACACGTTGAGATTGAGCTTGTAACCATGGAGAAAAGAAAAACCAACCCTTTGTTCATACGCTTAACTTGCAAGTGTAAGGGCGTAACGACAAAAATTTCCCTTCTCAGATATCAATGACTCAGATTTGATCTTAGAACATTTAAAAATAACATCACCATTAATTTTGTGCACATGCAAAAATCATACCTCAAGTCATGTGCCACGCGAGATGAGCCCATCTGATATACATGTCATGTCTCCACCTGATTCGCTGCAACTGGGCCCTTCTGACACTTCAACAGGTCCCACTTGATGCCTTTACTACTGAAATAAGGCTTTACGGTCATTCGCAAACCCAAAAACATAGGCCCATAAACACCATTGAACCTTGCCTTTGCTCTTACAAAATTCTCTTACTCGTAACACCGTAAAACCTTTGTGCACCCTTCAGATCAAGCTTTACGCCTTTATGCTACCAATTGAAATGTATATGCGTAGATCACCACCTGATACCTCTTTGCTCATTCGCTCAAGTTGCTTCCTTGTAAGCTCGTAACATGAGAATTTTAAAGTGTGATAGACCTTTGTGCTTCTTCGCTATGTTACAAAATGTAGCCACGGAAGCCAAGAGCAAAAGGCATTCTGCTCTTACGTGAAACCTCACACCGTAAGACCATAAAGGACGAACTTAAAAAATTTTACAACTCCTCAGAAATTAAAAGGGAAGCAAGGGTTTCCAAACTTGGGACAATTTCATGGCTATTTTGAGAGACCAACCTTGAGAAGTTAGTAGAGTCTGACAACACATGAAATAGGGCAAAACTAGGGCAACCTAAAAACTTCCAGAATCTCTTGAAATAAAAACCCTAGTGTCTAGTATTTAAAAACTCAAATGATTTTTCACCAAAAAATATTCAATATTTCTACAAATGTGAAAATCAGACCAACAATGGCTCTGTATGGGGATGATAGGCTACTTGGGTCTATGCAAGAATTTAGAATCTATGGGAGAGTAGACCACATACTTGGTGCAAAAATGACAACTTCTTCAGAGAGCACAGAGAAACACACAGAAACAAGCAACCAGACTGCACAGGGATGCTTACAAGGATTTACAAAATATACAGAATGTAAAAAACACTAAGAAATCCTAAAACTGTTGTTTATGGAGAAAATAAGTATCTTTCAAGAAAAATACCTCTTCAAGAACTGTCCATGAACTGGCAGTTCAAGAATATTGTCCAATAAATCTTTTAGTATATAGGAATCCTCACCCCAAGTAGTTTCAATCAAATAAGGGCCTAACCAAATAGGATCAAATTTTCCATGTTTCCCTTTATCTTCAATTCTGGCATTCCACATTAAGACTATATCTCCATCTTCAAACTTTTTGCTTACAGTTCTTTTATCCTAGAGTGTCTTAACTTGTAGTTGCAACTTTTGGTTCTTTAGAGTTGCTTCTCTTCTAGTTTCTGTCAGTCCCACCAGCTCATCCATCCTCTCTTGCATTTCATCTATAATGTCTTCATCATACAACTGAATGGAATTATAAAGTCCTACCAAGTTATTCTAAGGCATTCTAGCTTGAATTCCATACACTATATCAAATGGAGCTACACCAATGGCTTTCTTTACTGTTACTCTGTCAGCCCATATTGCCAACTGTAACTTGGAATCCCATGCCTTTTTATTATCATTCAAGGTTCTCTTAATAACTTTCAACATGCTCTTATTTGTGGACTCTACTTGTCCATTCCCTTGTGGATGATATGGAGCAGATGATGACCTTGTTATTCCATACTTATCACAAAATTTAAAGAATTCCTCAAACCTAAAGCACATAGCATTATCTGTTACAATTTTTTGTGGACAACCAAATCTAGAAATAATATTATTTAGTAGGAAATTATTGACAACTTTACTTGTTTAATTTCTTGTGGGGATAGCCTCTACCCATTTTGTAAAGTAGTTAGTAGCAACCAGAATCCAAGAATAGCCAATGCAGGACTTGGGGAAAATCTCTCCTATGAAATCTAGACCCCATTGTTGAAAAGGTGCTTGAATCTCCACTGGCTTCAACAGGGTATTTCTTGAGAACTTTAGCTTTCTAGAAAACCTCTGACAAGGATCACACTTCCTAACCATAACTTGGCCATCCTTGAAAAGGGAAGGCCACCAAAATCAAGCCCTCATTATCTTATGTGCAATAGTTTTGGCCATATAGTGTCCCCCACACACTCCAGCATGCATTTCTTTCAAGACCTCTTTTTCTTTTTCCTTATCAACACATTTCAATAATAGTCCCTCAAAATTTCTCCACCATAGGTTGCTTTGGACAATTACATACCTGATGGCTTGCAATTTAGTATTCCTCTTTTCATTTTTAGGAAAATGGGGAGGAGCTTCCATGTGTTGCAAGTAATATATGACATTGGTGTACCAATCACACTGGTCCATGTCACATAAGTCAACTCTGAGATCATCATTTACCAGATTTATCTGATTAGCCTCTAGATTAGCTTCAGCCATGAATTTGGCCAAACTTTTACCGCTTACTAACTTTGTTATCTGTATATCAATTTTGAATTCTACTATTCTATTGATCCATCTACATCTCCTGCCTAATACTTCCTGTTGAGAAAATATATCCTTGATTGCAACACTAGGTACAAAAGCGATAACATTAGCACCTACCAGGTAACATCTGAAAGATTTTACAGCCTTTACTAAAGCATATGCTTGCTTTTCATTTATTTCATACTTAAGTTTAGTAGGCTATAGTGACTTACTAAAAAAGGCAATAGGCTGCTCATATCCTTCTTGATTTTTACATAATAAGATTGTAGCCACAGTGTGGAAGGATGCAAAAGAAAAAATATGCATGGGTTTTGAATAATCTGGGGTTCTCAATACTGGAGCATTTTTTATTGCAGTTTTAATATCCTAGAATGCTTGTGAAGGCTCACCATTCCAATCTATAGTGGCTCCCTTTTTGAGCGTCTTTGAGATAGGTCTACTGATCTCAGCAAAATTTGTAACAAATCTTCTAAGGAAATTAACTTGGCCAAAGAAAGATTGAATTCCTTTTACATTTTTTGGCTTGGGGACTTTTTCAATAGCTACTACTCTCTCAAGGTCTATTTTCACCCCATCCTTAAACACTATATGTCCTAGTAATTTTCCTTCTGTGACGCCAAATGTGCACTTCTTTGGGTTTAAAGAAACTCCATATTCTAGAGCTTTGATAAAGATTTTTTTCAAATGTTTGTAGTGATCCTTAGCCTTATTAGAATATGCTATAAGATCATCCTAGTACACAACCATAAATTTATCAATATAATCATGAAATGCTACATCCATGGCTCTTTGGAAGGTAGCTCCTGCATTAATCAAGCCAAAAGGTATCCTCACATATACAAATGTTCCCCATGGGGTTGTGAAGGCTGTCTTGAACTGTTCACTTTCCTTTACTAGAACTTTATTATATCCAGAGAAACCATCCATCATTGACATTAACTCAGAGCCAGTCACTTGCTACAACATGACTTCCATATTTGGTAGCCCATAATTGTCTTTTAGAGATGCAATGTTTAAATTTCTAAAATCCACACATAGCCTAATATCTCCATTCTTCTTCCTGATAGGAACCAAGTTTGAAACCTAGGTGAAATTCCTAATTGGTTTGATTATCCTGCCATCCCTTAGTTTCATCAGCTCCTCTTGCATTTTTGGAGCCAAGGTAGGATTCACTAGTCTCTATTTTTGCCTGAAAGGTTTTACATTGTCTTTTAATGGTATGACATGCTAGGATAGATCCTCCCTATAAGCCTTAAGGTCATCATATGACCAAGAAAAAACATGTCTATATTTTCTAAGTAGGTCAATCAATGTTTTCCATGATTTTAAATGGTAAATTTTGGCCGATATAAACCCTTTTGGGAACTTCATCAATACCCAAGTTTATGTCTTCTAACCCTTGAGGCTTGGCATCATTAACTCCTAATTTTACTCTGTCCTGGTTATCAAAGATATTTTCCAAGACTACCAACCCCTTCAGCACCTTATTTGTTTTCAATTGCATAATCTCTCGACCAAAAATGGTTTCCTTTCCATTTATGGTTTCAATCAGTCCACAGCAATCCATTTCCTGATCGTGGTACTTGTCTTCATTTAACAAAAAATTTGTAATATCTTTGTCATCTTCAAAGACCTGAAAATTTTCAATGTTATCAGGTATGGAAGGTCTATTTTGTACATCAATTTGAGAGATTCTTACAAATGATATCTCTTTTGGCTTGATTGCTACATTCGCTAACAAATCAGCCATCTTATTTTGAGTCCTAACCCTCCATGAGATCCCAAATGCATCAAAGAATTCTATCTGATCACAAAATGCATTTCTATATTGCTTCAATCTCTTATTCTTGGATGAGTAGGTTCCTTTGATCTAAGAGATAATTAGTTTAGAATCCCCTATGACACATAATTTCTTAATTCTATGATGTATGGCAACTTTGAGTCCTAACAGCAATGCTTCATATTCTAAAATATTATTTGTGTAGGAAAACTTCAAAGTGAATGAATACCTAAAAGTGTTATTTTTAGGGGACACAAAACCTACACTTGCCCCTGCACCCTCTTTAGAACTAGCCCCATCAAAGAACATTGTCCATAATTTTGGTGAGTTCATGCAACATTCAACTTCATGTTCAATGATAGCAGGTAAATTTTCAACTTCCTGAATAATTAATTCAGCCCTGAAAGCATTAATCCCAGTATCTAGGAAACAAGTGGTATCTTTGTCAATTTCTTCTCCAAAAATGTGATTAACCCTATGCTCCCTATTTACCCTAATAGCTTTGTCCCATATATGAAAAGTGGCATAAGTGAGATCACATTGCAAGCTTCCCCCTGTGGCAGCACTCCATTTCCTGAAGAGTAACATTACATAGTGTGGAGGTATATCTACCACAAGGACAAACATGGTTAATTCTACTTCAGGATATGCAACCAATTTGAATGGTAAGGCATCTATGGTACCTATGACTAGGACTTACCTAGCATCCATTCCTCTGCATCTGCCCTGCTTGGTATCCACCTTCAAACCTAAGGCTTCCATTACTTTGAAACGCATTATAGTGTTGGAAGCTCCTGAATCTATCATGCAATTTTTTAAGGTCTTCCCTTTTATGATTAGACTGAGGAAAAAAGGATCAATATCTTCTATAAATGCCACTGAGGAATCATCTAAAAACATTTGAGGAATCTAGGATATGATACCACTATCCTCTATTACTAATGGGGTTTGTTGGGACACAGTTTGATCTTCAACAATATTATTGTTTCCTATTCCACCCAACCATGATAAAGCCTTGTTCTTATCCTCTTCAATTCTAAATAGTTTAGACAAGGGCACTTTTACAGTAATCTGAGACAACATAGATATCATATCAACAAGTTCAACAATAGTGGGTTTTACAAGAGTACCTGGAGTTGGAATCTTTTGAGCAACAGGCACCACATTTTGCTTGATAACATCAAGTTTTGATTTCTTTGGTTGCATAACTAGTTTTTTTGCTTCACTTATCTAAAATTGAACCTTCTTCTTTGGTTCCCATTTCTTACCCTTATTTTCCTTGATCTTAGGCACATCTACATTGACTTTCTTATTTTCATCATTCATCTTATGAGTGATATCTTTGATGAATACACTGGATGGCTTTCCTGCATCATTATTTACTACTCTATTTCTCAAATTGTAGTTACTATGGACTTGTGAAATCATTTTTGTTGTAATTCTATCAATCTCCTCTTTGGAGGGCATTCTTAAGCTTGTGAGACCTACATCAGAAAATGTATTGCATACCTTATCTGTATCATACCCTTCATCATCTGAAAGCACTTGCTGATGATGTAAATGATAAGCAATTCTCTGCCTAGTAATATCATTTTTAGGCTCTTCTGAGTTAGAATCTATCAAATCATCACACATGTTTACCATATTGCAACTTATATCATCATTGCTTTTCTCTTCAGTTTCTTCTTCAGGTTGCACTCCTTGACCTTGGGGAAATGACTGAGCAAAAGCACAATAATCAGCAGAATGAGGTGATTGACATATAATGCACCATGGTACATCATCATTCATATTTATAGTGTTCCTTTAAAGGGGATCTGGAGTACCCTTATCCTTCACATTGTGGTTTTGGTTGGGAACTGGATTACCATCTTTCCACTGAGTGGTGTAAGGGTAATTTTGCATTCTAGGCTGCTTATTGAAACTATTGTTATTCACAAGGGGTCTTTCAACAACATTTGGCTTATTAAAATTAACGAGATTCATCTTCTTGAGCAATTCCAAAACCTAGCCTATAGTAGGTTCTTTGGGCTTCTTTCCTATAGGAGTTTTGTCACCCTCCCTTTTATTATTGTTCTTAGGATTAAAAAGCTTCGGATCATCCCTACTACCACGTTTACCAGATGCCTTCCTATTATTCTCTATATTTACTATAATTTTATAGGCATCCCTTAAAGATTTAGGATCCTTATCCCTCATTTGATAAGCCATTTTTCTATCAAAAGCATTGAAATATGTTGTGAGACAGCCATCTTCATTCAACCTCATAACTTGAAATAGTCTATACATACCTTTCTAGAATCTTACATTGAAATCAAATGTGGACTCATTTGGATTCTTCTTGATGTTGTTGAACTCTTTCAACATGAATCCTACATTAGTGTTGTCTCCATATTGCTCCTTGAAAAATTTCTCCAAATCACTCCATGAGGTAATACTGTCATCAGGAAACCTCCTAAACCAATCCCTTGCATCCTCAGCTAGTGAATGCACAAACAATTTCATTACCATATCTTTATGTTCAACTTCATAATCATTCAACATATCAATGAAAATTCTCAAATGTTCTTCACCAGTAACATCATTATTCCCAGAGAACTTAACCACTTTATCTCTTAAATCAAATGATATGGGATGTGGAGCACCAGGAATACTAGAAAATGATATTTTTCTATACTTTTCTAGGTATGTAGGTTTCTTCTGGAAACTAGGAACATTTGAAGTACTAGCTATATTAGCTTGACTTAGGGGTGCAGCTTGGGATTGTTGAGGTGGTACAAATGGGACTTGGGTGCCAATAGTGGAAGATGAGGTAGGAGCAGATTAGGGTACTCCTTGAGTTGAGATTATTGGACCACTAGCTGGTGCAGGAATTGCAAGTGGGATAGACAAATTGGGCCATGAAGCCAATGCAGAATTAGACTTTATGAATTGGATTTTTCTCCTAGTTTATGCAGCTTGAGCTTCATTCTCAACCTTCTCAAGTTCTTTTGCAAGATCTTCCATCTCTTTTCGAGCCTTCTCCAGATCTAGATCTAATTTTGACATGGAGGGTTGTATAGTTTTGCTTGGTATAGCTTGAGGCTCATTTATTTGGATTCCTATAGCCTTGCCTTTCCCTTTATCTGGAGCTTTTGCAGTGGGCTCTATAGGATCCACTTGAACAGGTTTATAGGCTTGGATTTGAGCAATAACTGGTTCTTGCCTTTGATTTATGTATTTCTCTTATTCTTGAACTTTAGCTCTCAGATTATCAACATCTCCAAAACCATCCTTATGGAGAGTTGTGGTATTTTCTTCTAACTTTTTATTCTGCTCCTTCAAAGCAGCCATCCTTCTTAGCAAAGCATCCCTTTCTATTATGGAATCCAAAGTGGCTTGCTCTTTCTCTTTTTCAAGACGAGCGCATTTAGCTTCTTCTTCAGCAATCCATTTTTTCAAAAATCCTATTTCAGAGTGCACTTCTTTAGGATCTATAGAAGTTTCCTTTGAATCAGCAGGGTCATCTAGATCTATAAGGCCTTGTTCCACGTAAGGGGCTACTCTACGTTTAAAAGGATTATCAAATGAACTCCTAAATCCTAGCCTATAGTTCATATCTGCTATAGGATCTGGCCTTGATGAAGCAACTCCTATTGTAGAAACACCTTTGTCTTTAAAGACTCTCTCATCTAATAATGGGGTACTAAAAATGCCTCCTAAGAGCCTCGTAGTTTCGGATTCAAAACTAAGTGAAGAAGACTCTCTTCCTACTACTAGTTGATAATGGGAATTTATAGATGCATTACCTCTAGGTTTCCAAGTGGGATTTGGATCTGTCTTCTTCTTATTTTGGTTCCTCCTACCACCTTGGGTTATATTAGTATACATTGATACATCAGGATTGGCTCTTATGTAAGCTCTTGTGTTCTTTCTCTTGTCAGCCATATTCACCTTTTGTTACAATAAGCACTAGCTTCAAAACTTTGACAGATTTGCCACCCTATCTCAGGAAAATATGTAATGACACTTATTGTTGACTCAAGGAAAATAATACACAAATAGAAAAAAAAATATTTAGCACAGACAGACCAATTACTAATGTCGTAAGACTACAACTCTTTCTTGTTAGATAAGACACTTGGATAGGTTGGATATGTTAGTGTGTAGCAATGGTGCTTTGGCTCTATCTTCTTTAAATTCTCAAGGTTTGTCACTAAAAGATTCCCTTATAACCATGGGAAAAATTTAGATAACATGACACACACGTACATATCAGGACCAAAGAAACTGTAGTACTTTCTCAAAAATGTGTTGGACAACTCCCCAGTAAAGTCGCCATTTTGTTGGTGTTTTAAAATGCACTAAAACTACTAAATGACAAAATGCTTAATACCAGAATGATAGTACATACACAATCTAAAGACTAGCCAATTCTTATTAACAATTGCATAAGCAAAGTATTTGGACCCAACTTCAGCAAAACGACAGCTGCTTTTCTACTCTTTTGGCTCTACAAAACCAGGGTGGGTATACCTAGGGATGATTCACAACTAGGAAAGACTATACGAGGATTATTTTAGTTTCATTCTGATTCTCATCTAAAATCCTCAAATACATACATAATTCATAACAATTTGCTAAATACATACCATATAACAAATATGGCCAAAAATTCTTCTATAAATCTACAAATGTTCTCAACAATAGTGGCTAACTGAAGCTAAAAAATTCAATGCAGACAAGTGCTGGCCAGCTTTGAAGATCTCAGGAAATAAAAGAAAAATTTTATTCGATGCTACATTTTGATAATTATTTATAATATATTTCTCCTTCAGCTGAATCAATTTGATCACTGCCTAATCCATTAGGGTTCAGAGTTTACAGCAAATTGTAAAATCTAATTTGTTGCCTTGCAAAAAATTCTATTAGCAATTCTTATCAGAATTCATCATTCAAAATCCTTTCCACTAATAAAGAAACCTTATCACATTCATCAAAGCTTTTATTTAATTCATTGAATTAACAATAGTGATAAATAGATATACAACCTAATTAGATTGCATTCAATTGCACAAGCCTTTACTTATACAATATCAAGACAACCAAGTAATTGGAAGGAGACAAGATTCAGAAAGAACTGATACGGGGACAGTTCACAATTTGTATTCATTTTCTTTGAAAATAGTATATCATTTACAATAGACTCAGAATGACCTTCAGAAAGAAACACAACTCATTCTATATTCATGTATTCTCAGAGAATTGATAGAGAAAATACATCATAAACTTGCTTTCAAAATTTGGACCAAAAACAGACTAAGGAATCTTACTTAGAAAAATAGAATTCAGACCCTTCTTTAGCTTTGGAAACTCACTTAAATACTATGAGATGCAACAAGGTTTAGGCTAAAAGAAAAAGATAGGTGTCCTTTTACAAAATTGGGTATATTACCCCTTTTCAAAAGAAACTGAACACCTTAACTCAAAAAAGGAACAAATAAAACAGTTGCAGATGACAGTTGGAGCATAAAATCTTCAATTTTGTCATTTTCTCTAACTGCTCCCTATTGGTAATTCTTTAATCTCTGCGATTGCCTCCCAAACAAATATTTCTCTTTTGGTGGGCCATTCACATTCCTTAACTGTTGTTAGTTCATCCATAGTTTTCTGCCACCTAGCATCAGTAATCACCCTTCCTTCTATGGTAAACCTATTCATTTCAGTTTCAAACTTGAAAAGGGTATCAATTAGTTTATTGAAAAGACATTCATCAATACCATCTTGGAGAATGGATACCACTTGTGGAAAATCTAAAATGCGATCAAAAGAACTAGACCACTCATTAAAATCTTTTAACTTATCATCTGAATCAATAACAGAAGGAATTAAAGAATTGAAACCATTTGGTAGCACTTTCAATTTACTTTGAATTACTGCCAGCTTCCTTGTGAACATTTGCAATAATTCTTTCACTTTATCAATACCCTCCTTCATAGTAAAAAATTTATCTAGGAGGTATGGTTTCTTGGCTAACAAGGGTATCAACGTATCAAAAAATTGCATATATGGCCCCCATTGTTGAAAAATAGGCTCAAGCCTTTTCATTGCATATTTGTATACCTATTCTGCAGATTGAAGATTGATGAATATATTATAAGAATCTTGAGATATTCTTTTCAAAATGCTTATTCTATGATTTAATACATTTATGAAGCCATTTTTCTTAGTTTCACTGTCAGATTGGGACACTTCTGTTTCCACACTAATCACAGGCACTAGCACTGTTACCCCTATAGGTATTTCCTCTATTTGGGCCTCTACTTCTACCATGTGCCTTCTTTCTTCCTCTTGCCTTTGTGCATGTTCTACCTCTGCTACTACCTTGAGTTGTTCTTTGAGGGATTTTGTTTCTGTTTCCAGAATTTTAATTTTTTCCTCTAACTCTTCTATTCTTTGTTTCTATACATGGCTCATTTTAAGCTCTTCTTCATATGTTCTTCTAATATCAAGGCATTCATTGAACATTGCAGCTAGCTTATCCTCAATTTCATCAACCTTTTCTTCATTCATGAGAGCAAAATGTTTGACCAAGCTGCAGATCTCCTTCCTAGTACTGTTGTCCAATGTCCATACAATCATATTGCCCTGAGCAGTTTCTTCTATATCCATCATCTTAGGCTTCTTAGTGTTAGGGGCCACACTCCATACTGCTAGGGTTTTAGTATCCACATTAAAATCTGACCCTCTTTTAAAGCCTTCACTGCTAGTGGCTTCATAACTGATGGCCTTATCTTGTCTTCTCATTTGGTCCAACACAAAGGCTTTCTCAATATCCCAATGTGGTATTAGAATCATACCACTCCTAAGCACCAATTCTCTAGCTTCTGCAGCAGTCATTGTTTCACTTTCAGGGTCATAAGCCAACAATTTTTCAACTAACTCTTTATTTTCCTCTAGATATTCTCTTGGCATGAGACTCAATGTGAGTTCATTTTGTTTGATCTTGTAGAGAAAACTTTTAAACTTTGATGATCTAATAAAATCATCATCTTCCATGAACTTTTCAGATTGAATGAGCCTATCATCCAATCTTGATGATGCAATTTGTAAATCAGTAGAAGCTTTTCCTACTTTAGTAGCCCTTTGGTGAAAATAATTTTGCCTAATATCAGCAAAATACTCACTATTTCTAGACATGACCTGTATGGATCTGCTTACCACCTTTTTAGGGATGTGCATTGTCTTTTTTATTTTATTTCCTTTTGGCACCGAGGCTAAAGTTGATGGTTGCTCTTCTTCTAGCTCAATTTCCAATTGTGTATCTGGCTCAGGGGATTCTCTATTTACAATGGCTTCCTCTCCCTCTGGCTCATGAGGCATTTGTGACATAATATGGTCAAAATTTTCAACCATCTTCCTTAGATTATTAGGATATGGAAATTCTATATAGAAACCCTTAAAATCAGGGTTGGTTCTCTTCAAAGCATTCTCCACTTTCCTTATTTCCTCATACTTCCTTAATAACTCATCTGCCTCCCCTGTTGCTACTATGTTGGAAATTAGGTCCTCTAGAGGGATTGGCTTGCTTTGAGGTAGAATAAAATGCCTAATGGCCTTAACCTCATTTGCAATATAACTGTCAGGGTCATACATCCTATAGGGTATAGTAGAAAATCTATATTTACCTAAATAGTCACTTAATTCCTCAAATGCATTCTTTCCTATTTCAAAATATCCTACTTTAAAGGTTCTACAAATAAAGGTAGGCTTATGCAAATAAGGAGGTATCATTTCTTTATTCATCAATAAGAATTGCCAAAAGAATTCAATAATAGCCAGTCTGGAAGCTAAATATTTTTGCAGTAGATGAAGAGGCTGTGGGCATGCAAAAACTCTAATTAAAGTACATTATTTAAACAAAAATATACTTCCCCAGTTATGATCTAATTTTTTTTTTTCATCTAAGAAAGAGGGCCTAAGTAGAGTTTTCAAAACATTGGGTGCCCTAAGGAAAGTATGATCTAGTTGCCTCATGATAACAGAACTGAACAAATTAAAAAACACTAGAGCATTTGAATAGAAGAAATCCTTATGCCAAATATGAGTCTAGAGTTGAACAGGTAACTCACCAAATTCATCAGAAGTTTGATCAATGAAGTCTCACTGATGTACCCAATGTTGCTATATAGGATAAGGTGCATCAGCAATGAATAATGGTGGAACTTGAAGTCTTTCAGCTCTTCTTTCTTAGGATCACAAATCTACATGTTCATACAGTCAATGATAAAGGCCACTTAATCATACTCCTTATGATGAAAAGGATCCTGTATATCACATGCCATCAGAAAAAGAGAACCATATACACAATCTTCTACACCATCGCTCCCCAATACTTTGTGCAACCCATACACTATATTTTTTAGGAAATTTTTGAACCTACTCAAAGGTAAAATGTCTCCCACCTTTCTTGGAATTAACCCTGCCTTCTTAACTCTGTAAGGAATATGTGGCAACATGACATTGTTTAAAAAATAGGTTTTATTCCTGGCAAATTTTCCTTGTAAATATTCATTTTTTCATATTTATGTTCCATGGGTTACATACTGGCACATTCTCTACTCTATTCTGATAAGAATACATGAAAGGATCGTAACCTGTCATTCTAGTACTAAAAGCATTTTGTCGCTTAGTAGTTTTAGTGCATTTTAAAACACCAACACATACATAGTATTGGAAGAGCAATTTGTTGATGCAAATGATGGAAAGATAAAGTCACAAATTGTTTCTAACTCAACCTATTTAAATTTAGCTATTACAGAAATAGCAGACCATTAGTTGTTAGAACTAACATAAGAGATTGAATTAGAGATTGCGTAATTAATAAAAGGTAGAAGACATAGAGAGAAAGCTATGGCTCAATGCATAAGTCTTGATGTGATCACAATAAGCAAGAATTGCAAGATCAAGGTCACGTGTAAACAAATACATAATTATGAGTTTATGGAAGATACACATTTATTGTGTAGTATGATTTGAAATGATTTAAGGATCACGAACAAGATTTTATGTGTCATTTCTTCATGTGAAGTGTATTGAATGAATTGAAGAGAAATTTGATAGTAATTGAAGTGTGAAGCAAGTTTGTGAAGATGAAAGTTGCAAAGCCCTAAAATTGTGAATTTGAGGTATTTTACAAGGTATTGAACCCATTTTATTCAACTATTTATAGTTATAAAGGAATGGTTAGTCAAATAATGCATGATTTTAGTGATAGACCAAGGTATGAGTTCAAGAAACACCCATTTCTTTATTTATTAGATGATCCTATAGGCACATTTTTGTAAGTTCCAAAAAATGTGTTACATGTAGAAGACATAAGGAGTTATATACATTGCAAAATTGAGAGCATAGGTGATGAGGAAATTTAGAAGGGCTTAGGAGACATGTGTAATAATGATTTAACCCTAAAGTCTAAGTATGTTCACATTGAAGATTTGAAATTTGTAAATTATATATTCTGCACAAAATTCGACAATCATGAGTGGACCTAAATTATATTGAGAAGAATACATGATAATATGTTCTAGTTAGGTGATGCACAGATTGTCATTGACAATAACCTAGTCCAAAGGTCGCATGATTTAGAAATAATTTTTGTACTTCTATTAAAGAGAGAAGTGTCAAGAAATTTGTGGAGACAAACTTAAAAACCAAGTTTAATGGAAGAAATATGAGGGTTGATCCTATTCAGGATAAAGGAGTCAAGTTGTTGACCAAAATCTTAGGATACATGTTGAACCATGGATCAAGAGTAAACTCTATACTAGCTAGATTCCATCATACATCATATGTGATGCTTGTTGAAAGGATAAAAGTAAATTTTTGCTACATTGTCAGAGTGAAGCTATTAGACAATATTAGATTTGAGTCCCTATTGACTCTTTTTTTTTTTTTATGTCACTAAGAACTTTCCTGGAGTGATAAATTGGGATAGTAGTGAGTGTGTAATGAAGATTATAACTCAAAGCTATAGATCTAAGCCTGAAAATGTCAAAGACATTGATATTGATAGAATGATGAAGAATTTCAATCTGAGGTGAAACTAAGATATAGGATACCTCCCTCTATGGTACAGAAGTGTAAGGATGATTTGTGCTTCATCATGGAAAATGAAAAAACCTACATGGATGTAATGATACCTAGAGTAAAGTTCATTGAGCCTATGGGCTATGAGATCAACACATAACTAATTGAGGGGTATATATAGATCATAATTGATTCTAAGAAGCACATAGACTATCCTAGATGGTGAAAGTATGGTGAGAGGTTAAGGATTGCAGAGTCTAAGCTCAACAAAAATGAGAATAAAAACAAAGTATAGAAGGAGATAGCTTCCAAACTCAAGAAATTTGGCATGACTAGGCATGAAGTCAATGAGATAAAAGGAACTATGTAGGAGATGAAGGCCAGTAGGTGGATAGAAGTCTTGGAAGATATATCTATTGCAATTGCAGGACCCTTAGAAGGAGTAAGGGTGGCACAACCATGTGCACAAGATTCCATTGCATCAAAAGGGTAAAGAAGATCAGTAGAAGGCCTAGAAAAAAGAGGAAAACTATGCAAGTAAGTAGTTCTATAAGCTTAGATGATGATGGTGAAGAAAAATTTGTTGAATGAGATGTGTAAGAGGCCAAGACTGTCATAGGTAAGAAAGCATGGAAACAAAAGATAGAGAATATGAACATGCATATTATAAATGAGGAAAATTTTGTTTAGTTCAATAAATTTTATAGCATGTATAATAGTATGGATAGGAGGCAATTAGAAAATGCCATAATAAGGAATATGATTCTAAGGAATAAGAGATTTGATAGCATTTAAAATAAGATTCCTAAAGACCTATACAATAGGTTGATCGATAGAAAGAAAAGGGTAGTTGAAGAAGATATGAATATGAGGATCACATCCATAAATAACTTATGTGATGTTGGACAAAAAGAGGAATCCAAGATAATTTTGAAGGGTATTGAGCCCTTTTTGAGGAATAAAAGGAGAGAAATTGTTTTAATGGGAGGCAAATATATAGAGGTTAGGCAACAAATAGAGGAGGCTATAGTAAAGTAAATGACCTCCGTGCCTAAGGAGAGTGTGTAAGTAGAGGTTGATAATCCAATATATGTATAGGTAGATTCACCTTCTAGGGAAGAGGAAGAAATAATCAAAAAACAACAACCACTATGTCCACCTCAATTTGTTGTGGGTACTAAAATAATTGCAAGTCGATAATATGTGCATAACAATGGACACAAAGGAGAATCTATTTTTAGTGTATGGGGAAAATATTTTTGGCAATATCACTTCCTATACCGATTTTAATGATGAAGAGGAAGAAAAAAAGAAGAAGGAAGAAGGAAAGAAGAGAAAAGAACATGAAGAAAAGAAAATGAAAGAAGATGAAGAAAAGAAGATGAAAGAAGTATAGGAAAAGAAGAGGAAAGAAGAAAAGGAGAAGAATAAAGAACAAAGAAGAAGAAAAGAAAAAGATGAAAGAAGAAGAGAAGAAGAACAAAGAGGCTAAGTAAAAGAAGAATGCAGAGGAATAGATAAATACTATTGTATGTTTAGTAGTATTATAGTTCGAGCATCAACAATAGTTTCTATTCCATCTAATGATCAAGAGAAAAAAGAGCTATTGGGCACCTTGAGAATTTTTTTTGATAAAAAAAATCTGTAAAATCTTTAGAGAAAACCCTTGCTAAAGTCTTGGAGCACATACAAAAGACAATTTCCAAAATTGTAGCTAATCCAGACTTGCAAGCCAAGGCAAAAGAGTTGGTGAAGACCTTTGATGGGGAATTCAAAACCTTAGCTAAAGTAGTAGCACTATAAACACATAATAACCATGATGTCATCCTATTCGACATAGTGTACACTAATGTGCACAATGATTTGAAGGCATTTGATGGAAACATCAAGAAATTGAAACAATGTATTGCTAGAATTAAGAAATTGTATATGTGAAATGTTCTATACTTACTTATTAGATTTTGATGCAAAGATAAAAGGCCATATGAGTGAGATTTAGTCACTCACTATAAGATTGTAGCTACCAGAGATCAAAATTGAAGATTTTAAGAATGAGATCGAGTAGATTCGCAAAGCTATCACAAGAATTGAATTTGAAAAGGAGAAGGTAATTGTTGGAAATATATATGATAGGCTAAGTTACTAAGACGGGAGGGGTGAATTAGTAACCAAAAAAACTTTAATCTTTATTTACCAATCAATCCTTTTTGTGAATTTTGATCTAATTCCTTTCATAAAAAACTAAAAGCATTAAAATAGAAAGTAAAACTAGGGTGGGGATGATACCCAAAAGTTTTAGTACTGCAATATAAAGTTGTCCTATTAAGGCTTATAATGATCACTTCTAATGATCTTCCCTATTAGGAGCAATAATGACTACTAGGTCCACCTTGCAAAAGGATTTACAAACATATAATGAAATATGCACTTAGTAAAGAGATAGACAAAAGACTGTTAAGTCTACCTTGTGAAAGGATTTAATTGATCTACCTATTAGGATGAAATAATGGCTAATCTTTGATTTGTAACATAGATTTTTTGAATGAGATGCCTTTGGAGTGTAATGATCACCTTGTTGTGATAGATAGAACTTTGCTGCTCCTTATACTATTGTAGCTTTTATACTTCACACTTCTAATTTTCTCTTCTTATTACATTACTTACATACATGATTTGGATTTGATATAATATATTACATATATACCAATCCAAATTACAATTCAAGAATGTTTTCTACAGCACAAGTTTACACAAAATACAAAAAGGTTAGCCCAACTATAGGAACTTAGGTCTTAAAGACTAGCTCTATGAGGTTCTAATACTTGACATCCACTATCAATGTTTAGGATTGTCATGAACTTGGTAGACATAGAAGCTTGCTCCATACTAATCAATTCTAAGTAGTGTGAACTCAGTCTACACTGGTGACTCAGTCAATACTACAAAACTCGACATATAAATTGAATCACTTGATTCACATTGCATGGCTTGGTCAATGCTATCACTATGATCTCAGTATAAATTGAATGACTTGGTTACCACTAAGTGGCTCAGTCAACACTAGAATCTCATCACTATAACTGCAAACTTGTTAAGCACTACACAACTTGATTTATACTGAGACACTCGGTAAAGCCTATAATGCTTGGATAATATTGTTAATAGTACAATAAGCTCAGTAGATACCTATTATCTAAATAAGTGCATGTCACTAATAACAAACTTGACTACAATTTCAATAATCTCCCCCTTTAGAATTAGTGAAAAAAACACTTATCAATCAAAAATAAATTGTCAAAAAGTTTAAAACACCTTTTATTCATTATATAGTGTCTTCAACTCAATAGCATACTCTATTTTTGAGATTTTTCAGAATTTCTTTTGTAAGAGTTGTATCTCTAAATATATGTACATGTATAGAAAATAATGCTGCTCCCCCATACATATATATTAAATATTACATATATCTTCTCATCTTCTCTCCTTTATATATCACAACTCTTTCCCCTTTACATATGTTTTTCATGTTATACATTTTCTCCCCTTTTCTATATTACATATTATATTATATCTTTCCCCTTTTATAATATATTATCTACATCTTCTCCCCCTTTTTTGACATAAATTACAAAGGTGTATTCTATATAGTAATACCGAAATGTGACAAGAAATCAAAATGTACCTTTAGAATCAGTGCCATTGTCTTGTACCAATTTTCTTGCAACACCTTGCTTCTATGGAATGCAACTTGAACTTCTACTAATAGTTCTATCATGTGGTCTACCATAGAGAAGTTGTTATCATGGATGAGGGTTTTAGAATTTGTAATATGTTTCTACAATTCATTTATGTTTGGGAGAATCATGCCTTGTATGTCTACCATTGTAGCTCTTATTCTTGCTTCTTCTCTTATAAACTATGCCTGCATATCTTTTAAAAATCTAATCTTTGTATAGTGGGTAGAGCTGTAACTCACGTCAAGTTGTAGCTATTGTGCACTTGCCTTTAGATCTTCATTAATCTTTGAAATTTTATCTTTAATTTCCTTGGTTAAATTGAAATTGTCACAAAGTTTACCAAATAAAGAAGTCACATTGATGCAAGAGGTCTCTAATGAGCCTAGAATAGTAGACAAATCTACTTGGTAAATTGCAATCTTTTGTGCAATTAGCTCCAAAACTTTATACTCAAATTTCTTCTCTACTCTCTACAAAAAAATTTCCTATCCATTCAAATCTTCATTGAATTTCTAGACTACTTCTGCTAGCTGAGCCAAAATTGGTTGAGAAGTGTCAACCTCTAAGCTGAGTGCCTCTACAAGAATATGCTTAGCATCAAAAAGCACTTGAAATTATTTATTTATTTCTTCTATAAGCCTCTACTACTTAGCTTTCTTTTGAATTAGCTCTCCAAATATGTGCATCTAATCAAGGATTAAGATTAGAGATATCTCATTTCAAGATGACTATCTCCTCATCAAGATCAGTTTCTTCTTCCTTTTCTTTGTCTTTACTCATAACTTTTGTATTCGATTGAGGCTTATTCTCAACTATCCCTATACTTATTAATTGCATGCTCAAAATGGAAACAATGGTAGAAATAGTAGGACTAACAAAAAAAAAGTAGATATTGCACTTATTGAATAAATGCCTTGTGTGACCAAACAAATGGAGAAGGAAGTATTGTTTGTTTTGTAAATGAAGTGCTTGTCACTTTTGTCAATGAAATACTAAGCCAGACAAGTGCAAATATTTATTGAGTTCTTGAACTTTCATTTTTTGACACAACCAGTTCTATAGTGGCTTTCTTTGAGCTTGATGTTTTCAATGCTTTTAGTGAAGAATGAGGAAGTGAGGCTATGCCTACTGCTACAATCTTTTCAAGATTAGTTTCCTTAATGTTCTAAACATTTGGTAGATCTTCCTTGGTAGCTTCCTATTCTTGTTCCACATCATCTACATTACCATTATTTGTTTCCTCTTCATCATTATTTCCTTCTTCTTCATTGGCATCATCATCATCATCCTTCTTACTGACATTAACAACAAAATCACTCTTGTTATAAGGATTATAGATATTTTTCCATGTGTTGGTAGCATTCTTAACTACATGTTCAATGGCATTGATTAATATCAAACAAGTGTTAAACTTCAAGGTAATTTTCTCTTCATTCTACCTGATGGACTCATTGACTTCTTTATCACTCAAGCTAAGCATGATTTGCCTTAGGGTCTGCTCACATATGTCTTTAGCAATTTTCTTGGTCTAGTCCAATCTTGGCTTAACATTCTCCATCAATTCATGTGGAATTTGTTAAGAAAGGTGGTCTAGTTAATATTTCCATTTTCCCATCTTAGACATAACCATGTCTTCAATCTTCTTTTTCTCTTATGTAGTTCTTATCTCATACCTTACTAATTTGAAATTTTCTATACTAGATCTAGTGTCAATTTCCTACAACTTTTCTTGGAATGAGGGTGGAAGCCTTTTGAAGATTACACCTCCTCCTTGTTTCTTCCTGGATGCCCTCCTAGTGAACATTGCAATAGATGGTTTTGTTGGTTTGGTTTTAATAACCTTACCTTTCTTCCTTACTATCTCTTCTTTTTCTAACTTCTCTTCATCTTCTGCATCATATTCCTTAATGTCATCTCCTTTGCCTATAGTCAATAGAAGAGTGGAGCTAGTTTTCAATTTTGCAATCCTCTTCTTCCCTTTGTTAATTGCCTAAGGGAGTTTTATCTCAAGTTCTATTCTTACTTTTGCTTCCTCATAAGTTCCAAGGTATTCATCTTTTCGGTCAATAGGCTCATTTAATAGTACACCAATAATGCCCTTGGTTTCATCAATATTAACCTCATATCCTAGAGGCTTGACCAATACAATTCTTGGGCTAACCACTTATATGTACACTTGATCATAATCAACCATGAAACAAATATCATCTTTGTAGTCTTCAACAAGTTTCTTAGGTATTATGTATCTATTATTCATCTTTTCTTAAAATGCATCATAATAGTTTTCCATAATACTAACAAGGTTTTGTCCCATTTTTTATTTATACTCATTCATTTGGTAGAGAATAGGTACAACTTCACTCCATACAACTATACATTTTGATGGTAAGAAATTCTGCACAAAGAAAAATATACAAGTGAAGAGTGAAACAAACTTACAAGGATTGTTCTTTGAAGTTATTCTGGTCTCCATATTTTTTTGAACTGATTAGACATCAACTAGGCTAGGTCAAATAATATGTTGTTCCTGACCACTTAGAGCACGAGATCCATAGCTTCACATGATACACTACTAATTTTTCTTGAGCTATATATCTTATGTGCAATGACATGTATCCTAAACATTAATTCCATATTCATGATGTAGTTTATCTTCATTCCCCTTCCATCCCTCTCAACAAGGGTTTTCTTTTCTAGCTTGACTCGACTTAGGGTTTTAGTCCTTTTTTTCTTGGTTAGCATTTGGAGACGTCCAATCCTATAATCATTTTATTCATTATCACAATAGTTTGCTCCAACCATAATTTCCCATTGTGCACATAGGTGAGAATAAATCATATCCATTTGATTTGAAAGTCTCATGGCATGTGAGGAATGTGAGTCAAACCCTTTCTTCCAAGGTGTTGATGTTCTAGTTTTAATACCTCATTAAAACATAATTTTTCCAATGAATAATCCATTTCTAGAGTTCCAATATCTTGAGTAGCACATCAAAAATGTGAACTAATATCATTAATCAACAATACCTTATATGCAATCTAAGATTGTGCTCCACTTGGATCTAGGATTTTTGCAACTATCGGACTAGGCTTAAAATATGGTGCTTTCCATTCCATGCCTTGAACTAACATTTTAGATCCCTTCTTTTTTTTGCTATTGGTGGATGCCTTTCCTCGGTAGTGTTTGCAATGATATGAAAATCTTCAACAGTAATTCATACAGATCACTTGGATGCATTAAAATCACTCTTCATAGATAGCTTTTGAAAATTCATGATAATAAATGACTTCGATTTCACCCTTTTATCAAATTATTCCTTATAATCACAATAAATGCCTGGTATGATTGCTTTGCTAATGATAGACTATCTTCCACTTGACCTACATTGAATGCTTGGTAGGAACCTTTATGACTTAGTTTCCACACAATAATGAGTTACTCCTCACCTTGCTCGGTAGGGTTTGTAACCCAACCTCATTCAGTAATTACTACCATTTTCTTGAATGCTTGGTGATCCCTTTGCATCTTAAAGGATGATATGGATTTTTTTCATTTTACTAACTGGAACTGATGTAAGATATCTATTTATGAATCCTAGTTCCAGTGCCCCTTGTGGGAGATCAAGTAGAAATGTTTCAGTAACCAAATTCTTGAGTGACATTTTTATCATTGCTTAGACTTGCATTATCAAAAGATTTTGAAATCCATTGCTATCTCATCTTCTTTCTAATGTTATCAGCCTTGTCTTTCTTTTTATCTTCAACTCTTCCAATATTCATATAGTTTTTGGCAAGATCACCAAGTTATGTACAAATAAAACATCTTCTCATGGTATCTCTTGTCCTCATGTGATGTTTTACACAATTCATTCCAATGTGTCCAAAGTCTCCATAGTAATAACATCTACACCAAGTGTTATAGTCCCACCCAAATATAGCTTTTATAATCTATTCTGTTGGGTTCAATAGCTTAGTTTTGCATTCAAAAGATTTGTGCTCATGCTTCTTGCATTTATGACATTTTTCTTCAAACTTAGGTTTCTCTTTGCATTCATCAACTCTTTGACCATGTTTATTACAATTACAGCATTTTCCATTGAATTTAACTTTACCATTGCTCTAACATTTTTTTGATGTATGACCTATCTTACCACAATGACTGCAAGTAGGTCTTTGATTCTTTTGAGCTCCTTTTTTGGATGATTAAACTTCTTTTGTATATCCAATTCCTTCTTTTCCTTTCTATCTATATTGGATTTTCTTATTTATTTGATCCATGTTTACTTGAGATTTCATCATCCTCTTATTGGTTTTCCTTTTAGTGTTTAGATTATTCTATAATCTTTCATTCTCTAATCTTAGATTTATTATGTCTTCATTTTCATTGGTAAGCTAATCAATGAAGTCTACTTGTTGAATTGATAGATGCTAAATTTCATTTTTCTTTCCTTCTATCTCTTCTTTTATCTTATTTTTCTCTTCCATGACTTCACACAATCTTACTGACTTAATTTATTATTCTCTTTTCAACTTTCTTACTTCTTCTTGAAGTGTACCATTCTTTCCTAATAGTTCTTTGCTTGCCTCATTAGGTTCATCTGAATTTCTTTCTAAATGGATGTCTTTGATTCTTTCCTCAAAGAAGACTTGGTCATTCATCTAGATTACAAGATTTTTTCTATTTTTCAAGGATTGAGAGAGTCACTCTTTTGGATTCTTGAGTTTCCCAATGGCCAATTCCAAATCTAATTTTTCATTGTCAATAACCTTATCGAATTTGAACACCTCCATAGCTTCTTGATCTTTGCTCAAGCAATTAAACTTTTCTCTCTGAACCACAATGCTCTGATACCAATTCTTGGAAATATATATATATATGATAGGCTAAGTTACTAAGAGGGGATGGGTGAATTAGTAACCAATTGATCCGTCATGTGAATTTTAATCCAATTCCATGCATAAGAAACTAAAAGCATTTAAACATTCATAATACTTTGACACATAATATGGTGACCCAAAAACCTTCCAAATAGAATGTAAAACTAGGGTGGGGATGATACACACAAGCTTTAGTATTGCAGTATAAAGTTGGCCTATTAAGGCTTACAACAATCACTTCTGATGATATGTCCTATTAGGATCAATAAGGACTGTTAGGTGCACCTTGCAAAAGGATTTACAAACATACAATGAAGTATGCACTCAGTAAAGAGATTTGTAAAAGACTATTAAGTCTAACTTTTCAAAGGATTTACCTAATCAACCTAATAGGATGAAATAGTGGCTGATCTCTAAACTACAATATATATTTGTTGAATGAGATTCTTTTTGAGTGTAATGATCACCTAGTTGTGATAGATAGAACTTTGCTGCTCTTTATGCTATTGTAGCCTTTGTACTTCACACTTCATCTCTTCTCTAAATATTACATTACATACATACATGATCTGGATGTGATACAATATATTTACATATATACCAATCCAAATTACAATTCAATAAAGTTGGCTGCAATACAGGTTTATACAAAATACACAAAGTCGACCCAATTGCAAGAACTCAAGTTCTAAAGACTAGCTCGGTGAGATTCTAATACTCAATGTCTAACATCAATTCTCAGAATCATCATGCACTTAGTAGATATAGAAGCTTGGTCCATGCTAATCACTTCTAAGTAGTCTAAACACAATCTGTATTGGTGACTTAGTGAATACTATGAAACTTGGCATATAAATTGAATCACTTAATTCACACTACATAGCTTGGTCAATGCTATCACTATGAGCTTGGTATAAACTAAATCACTTTCTTAACACCGAGTGGATTGATCAACACTAGATTCTCATCATTGTAACTATGAACTTGGTAAGCATTGCACAACTCAGTTTGCACTAAAAAACTTGGTAAAGCCTGAAATATTTGGTTAATATTGTTAACTATACAATAAGCTCAGTAGATACATACTATCTAAATAAGTTTGTGCCACTAATAAAAGACTTGACTACAATGTGACTAAAATAAGATGATTTTTTTCTCTCAAAAAAATCTGGCACCCAACATTTTAATATTATAGAGGCAATTGGAGGAATGTCTTTTTGCAAAGAATTCCTATGATAATTTTTCCCATACCAACTTGAGCAAAGTTGAAGTGGCATCTTATGCACTTTGTTAAATCATCAATATATCAAATAAAATCCAAGGAAACTAGAAGTGGGACTTTGACAAACTAAAGATTGATTTTGTAGATTGCATATCTAGAATGACGAGCTAATCAACTGCAAGCAACAACTTTTTGTGATACAATTTTTGTTGACATCTTTGTCATTGATGTCAAAAGGGGAGTATTATTAGAGTAAAAATTTATAAATTTAAATATATATGTAAGGGGGAACTTATGTATGTATCATTGTATAGGAGTGATAAGGGATGTAATGATCCATCAAACTATGAATAAAATTATTATGTTTTGAACGCAATTTGTGTATAGTTATTTTATTTTTTCTGTTTTGTATAACATCATTTTGGGACTTAGCAAATTTTTCCAAATGTTTCCATCAATTCCAAAGGGGGATATTTTTGGCAATATGATCAGTTAGATGTCTTGGAGGTTGTCATTTATGGCAACATATACTCAACATTTCATTTATGCATTCAGAGATAAAAAATTGTCTAAGTATGAGATAGTTTATAGGAGTATGACGAATAGATCTTAACAGTACAAATGATGTGTAGATAGTTAGCTTATGCATAGTTGAGGAAAGGTTTGTAATATTTTCACGATGATGTTTACTAGTGCACATATGTGTACAATTAGTATGACATAACTTATAGTAAGCTTAACTATGCTAGTATTTAACAGTGTAGAATAGAGCATAGCAGAAAATAGAGCTGTACGATTTTAGGAATTATTTTGATTTTGAAATAATTTCTAAGTCATGTTAAGATGACTATGTGGATATTATTTCAAGCATGTGAAGACATGGAAGCCAACTGAACAACAATTTCTGATTGTGCAAGATATAAGTAAAGATGTTATGTTGCGCAGATAGTGTGAGTGTGATATTATGTTGGGCAGTGAATGTGTGTAATGCACAGATATTGTGAAAGTTTCATGGTTAGATGTGACATACAAGAACTATCTATGAGCTTTATATGATCTAAAATATCATGTAAGATTAGAGAAAGTGTTATTTATAGTAGCAAGAAAGTATTATATGTATATCTATTCTATGAAGGAACCGAATTATATAATTGCATGTTAGGGTAGTGGACTCTTCTTGCATACACTGTAATTGATCTACCAACTCCCAACAGAGTTGTAGAAACTCCTAATAGAGTTGAAGATTCTAACAAGACCTATTCCTCTAACAAGGACTCGAGACACTATATGTACTTCATAGACTCCTAACGGGATCAATATCCTTATCAAGATCCCATTGTTTAGTGAATCATCTAGTGGGTATCATCCCCACCAGGGTTTTCCATTGGCCAGGGTTTCTCAAGTTAACAGATAATGGTGGTATGATTTCTCTATGTGTATGGTTATATTTACTAGTCATCATTGTTGGTTTACTTTCATATGCAAGATATAAAGTAATTAACAATATTTTGCTGTAGGAAAAAGTTTGTAGAATACTGATTCACTATTTCCCTCTCAACATTAGCTATTTCTAACAAAAAATATTTTTATATTTTCTTTCAAATAATTTTTTGACATACTTCCTCCCATCTAAATATTTTTTTAGTCCTTACCTATAATTTAAGATTTCCAATATGTTGAGTGAAGGTCTAAGTCTTGTATAATTTTAGTGTTTATGTTATTGTTGTCGGTCTAATTTTTTGTGTCAATTGTATGTTATTTCAAATTTGAAAATCTAAGAACATGGTGAATAGTGAATACAAAGCTTGTCATATTTTGAGTTATTTCTTGAGTTTCATATCAATATTGTATTATTTTAAATATCTGTGTCTCTAATTTTTGTCTCCATTATTATGTGCTTGCTACTTTAAGATGAATGAGAAAGGTTATTTCAATTTAATGGAGTTCGGATAGCTTGTATGTTAGTTTGTTGTTGCTTTTAATTCAAGGAATTAAGTAAATGGTTCCATGAACTAATAGAGTTTCTTAAGTATATAGCAGGATTATCATAAGAATGGAATTTAGGGTTAACAACTGATATGATTAATTAGAAGCCAATTAAAATAGGTAAAAGATTACTAGATTGATTCTACGTAACAATGGATAAAACATTTGTCATTAATTTAGGTGCAAATTTATATAATCATTTGGTTGCATATTACACACTTTAAAATCAAAATCAATTGTTTAATTTTTCATAACAAAGAACTACATTATGGGTCATTCACTTATTTGTAATCATTTTTCTCTAAGTTATAACTTTGTGTTGTAAACCAAGGAGTTATTTACAAATTCAAGAAGATTATTGACCATTTTTATGCTATTAGGGATAGATATAATATGGAGAAGATCAAAGAATAGATAAGCTATTAATCCCTAGGTGCACCAACCTTGGTCCTACGAAGCCTAATATATTGAAAGCCTTTGTGCTTTGTTGAAGTTGATCTAGATCTAAATAAATTCTTTCTAAGTATGGGAAATAACTATCCCTTGGTTATGTACCCTCATTCTACATCCTAGTATTGTTTTACCTCTCAATATTATAGGGGTTTATATTGGTTCAATTTCTTTCTTGGTTCTAAGGAGTGAACAATGTATTCAGTACTTAATCCTATGTACTAGGTGATTACAGTGAGTGCATGCATATGCATTTTAGTGAGATGGATCATTTACCATATAAACATTCTTTTATTCCTATTTTTGGAGGCCACGAAGATATCTTTCATCATTAACTGATCAGCTCTTTATGCTTAGTCTTCTCTACCTTGTCATGTTCTATATAATAGAGGTTCTTTATATCAATTTTTTGAGAGTGTTTGAAAGTTCATGCTTGAGTGGTATTTTTCATGATCATCTTTCTTTCCTATCTTCTATGGCATTCCCTAGTTTGGAGGCTTCTTTGGTCCTCAACTAGTTTTTTCAGCATTAATTATTAAGTCACTTATTATCTCTAATTTACTTAAGCTAAACTTTGGGCATATGATGATTAATTCTTTTATTAATTATTATCATGCAACCTAGGTTAGTTACATGTTAGGGTTTTGATCTCCTTTGATAATGATTGATCTCTTTGTAATTTATTGATTCACTTTTGATAATATAAATTTCTCTTTTTATCATAAAGAATGTCTCATTTTTGGATCTAGGCATTCCAACCTAGATAGTTTTTTCTTCTCTCTTTTTTTTGCAAGTGTTTTCATGTAGGTGATTCTTCAGAGCTATGGAGTTGATCTTTCATCAACTTCTACATGGTATCAGAGCATTAGATCTTCATGCCCCTATTCTATTTATGAGAGGTTTGGCTTTTAGGTTTGTATTTTCTCTTTTAGAGGGTTTTATTTTTCAAATGTTTTTTGTATTAGATAAGGGGCCTTATCTTTTTTGGTGCACTTTAAGCCCAAATAGACCTCATCGGTGAGCTCTAAGGGCCCAAAAACCTCTATTTTCATATAAAATTTCTCCAATTTGGACATAGTTGGAATTTTAAGAAAAAATATATTACTCCTACATTTGAAACATTTTGCAAGGCTGCAATTTTGTAATTTTTGGTTCAAAATTTGAGTATTTTAGATACAAAAATTGAGATATTTACTCAAAAATTTAAAAAATTGGTGCAAAATTTGACATTTATTTTTCTTATAAATTAATATTTTTTGCACAATATCAAAATTATTTGGCATTGAAATAGAAACCAATGTGATTTGACATTGATCCCAATGTAGTAATTTTTTATTTTGCCCTTCTAGATCTTTTTTGACCTACATATGGTTTATTGGTCATAACTTCCTCATCTGGACTCCATTTTTCACAAACAAGATATCACTACAAAGATAGTTTCAAGCCTATTCTAGTGGTGTAGAATTTTTTGAGTTTTTTTGGTTTTGTGATGTTTTTTTTTTCTGTCAAAGTCAGGAGTTCTATTTTGCACTCTAGGAGACATGTCTTCAGAATTTGATCTTTGATTTGGGAATTTTTTATTGCATTTCGGGATCTCGCACATCTTTGTGTTTTTTTGTAATCACACCACATTATAAAGTACCTTGGGGTATTTCATGTTGATCATATTCACCATCTTCCTTTCTCAAGTGAGTGTTCCTTCCATGATATTAGCCTCATAATATGTCGATGACTCATACAATCAAGTAGATTCTTTTACTTATTTTGCACTTTCAATATTTTTGTTTCTTCTTCTTGCAGGAGATATTTCATTCAGTTTTAGCATTCAAGTCTAACATCTCTATATTATAGGGAGTTATGTTTGTACTATTATTTCTTGGTTCAATGAAGTGAGAAATATATTCAATATTTGATCCTATGTATTAGGTGATTTTAGTGGCTAGATAACTATGCATTTTGATGAGATGGATCATTTTCCATATAGACATTCTTTCATTCCTATTTTTAGAGGCCATGAGGATACCTTCCATCTCCAATTGATCAACTCTTTAGACTTAGTCCTCTCTACCTAGTCATGTTCTATGTAGTGGAGGTTTTTTTATCAATAATTTGATAGTGTTCGTAGGTTCATGCTTGAGTGGTACTCTTCATTATCATATTTTGTTCCTATATTTTGGGACATTACCTAGTTTGGAGGCTTATTCAGTCCTTCTATAGTTCCTTTTAGCATTGATTAAATCTCTTTTTGAAGTAGGATTTCTCCCATGTTGTTTTCTCAATTTCTCCTCTTTTTTAGATATTTGGTTGTGCTAGGGTAACTCGTTAGGCTTTGCTATCAGGAACCAAATTTAATTTTAGTATTAGTACATTTTATAACTCTAAAATAAACCTTCTTGTAGAAAATGAGAACATTCTGAACTCATATGAAAAACTTACTAAAAATAGTAAGCTCCTATAAGTAGTAATCACCCTATCTACTAGTCCTTATTAAAATAGAAAAGACTGAAAATAAATTTTTTTTGGGTGATGCAAGATTTCTCTTACACCCAAGATGCTTTTGCATCAGACATCTAGAGTAATTTAAGAAGTGACCCCTTCACATCTTAGGTATCTAGAGGAAAACCAAGGTGATTAATCTCCTCCCTTGCTAGCCATGATGAATCCTCTACTTGGCTCCCTTTCTATTTGACCAATTATTCCTCATAATTTTTTTTCCTTCTACTTTTACCAATAGGACTATGTAGTATTTCCTTAATCTCATTTGTAGTTGAACTACCTATAGAAATAATCCACTGCTTTTCCTGCAAATTCATCTCCATCACCTTCTTCATAATACTCTATCAAATTTGAAATATTAAAGACTAGTGAGATATTCAACTCAATAGGGAACTCCACTTCATACGAATTTCCAGAATCATGCCTTTTCACTATCTTGCATGGTCCAAACTTCTTCATCTTCAACTTATTATAGGTACACACTAGAAGACACTCCTTTTGCAAATCAATCATGACTTCATCTCCAATATGAAATTCCTCACCTCCTTTTCACATCTACCTTAGCCTTATACTATGCATTCATCTTTATCATGTGCTTCCTCACCTCCTTGTGGATGTTCTTCAAATGTTCAATAAATTCTTTTACTTTACTACTACTTATCTCAGCTTTATCCAACTACCTTAATTAAGAAGCATTTCTAGGAGTACTCATATATATAATCTAGAATGGTGATTTACTAGTACTCATGTTGGCAAAATTATTATATGAAAATCTTTTAACAAGATGACATTTCAAGTGAATGTTCTAAAGTCCTTTAACTAGGCCCACTTCTAACAGGGTGGTTGAAATCCTTTAACCAAGTCACATTTAATAGTGTGT
The DNA here is from genome assembly GCA_028749045.1 of Cupressus sempervirens. Taxonomy (NCBI): domain Eukaryota; kingdom Viridiplantae; phylum Streptophyta; class Pinopsida; order Cupressales; family Cupressaceae; genus Cupressus; species Cupressus sempervirens. The sequence goes on from CM053790.1 coordinate 185,917,239, forward strand.
TGTAGCCTTTAATAGGGTAGGCCTTTCATAGGGAATCACTTTAGAAGAGTGAGAATTGAGTAGCATGTTATTGGTGGTTTTTTCCAAATTGGGTTTCCACGTAAATCACTATATTATGTGTTGATTCTTCATGTGTTCTTCTTGCATGTTGATTTTATAGTAACTTGCTAAGTAGAAAAGTTTAAGCTTGTATGCATGAATAGTTTAATGGACTCACTTGACTTGGTGAAAAAGTTTTATTAAGACATTTAGACCTTGAATAATTTATTCAACCCCCCTCTCAATTATTCTAAAGCATTTCTGACAATTGGTATTAGAGCTATCTGCTAATTTAGTTTAAAGGTACTAGAAGTAGGAAGATCAAGATGTCCAAGAGAGAATTTCCCAAGCTCAACAAAGATAACTTCACTATATGGAAAAAGCTAATGAAGCTGCACCTTGGATCAATAAGTGACCATGCAAAAATCTCAATTGAAGTAGAACATGTTGATCGAGAAGATATGAAGAAAAAGAAGCACAATCAGGCAATGTTGGAGATTGCCTCTATCCTCAGCCATGCTAAATTTGGTGACATCAAGGAATATGACTCTACATTAAAGATGTGGAAAGTTTTGACTGATATTTATGGAGGAGATCAAAATGTTCAAAGAGAAAAAAGAGAAAGCCTCAAAGGAAAGTTTGATGACATGAAAATGGAGGAAGGTAAGAATGTTGCTCAATATGCCTCTAGAATGAAAGAAGTAGTAAGTGCAATAAGAAGTTTGGGTGGTCATTTAGAAGATGAAACTATTAATAGAAAATTCTTAAGAACCTTACTCCCCATATATGCTATTAGAGTTTTAGCCATACAAGAATTGAGATGTGTACCAGGAAACATGTTAACTCTTGAAGGTATAGTAGGAAGACTCATCGCATTTGAGTTGTTCAAATATGATAACTAACGACCTAAGAATCTTGAATCTTCCTTCAAGGCCAAGATATCATTGAAAGATACTGAGGAGGTGAAACCAAAGAAGAAGAAGAAAAAAGTAAAATATACATGCAGTGATAGTAGCACAGATAAAGAAGATGTGGAAAAATTGGAAGCATTACTAGCTAGAATATTTCATAGAGGTAAAGTCAAATTCAAAGGTAGGCTTCCTATCATTTTTTTAAATTGTAATGAAGTAGGTAATATTGTTACAAGATGCACATAGAAGAAGAACTACAGAGAAGGCAATAAGAACAAGAACAAAAGAGAAGATGATAGCAGAGATTACAAAGAAAAGGTCAAAAAGTGCTACATTCTTGAAGAAGAGGATTATGATGAAAATGATGATGAGGTAGTCTATGTGGCCACGAAGGATGAGTTAGATGAAGATGATGAAACAACACTAGTAACGTGTGTAAACAAAAGTGACAAGTGGATCATAGTTAGTGGATGCTCACATTACATGAAACAAGACAAAAGTAAGTTTGTTATCTTTACTCAATATGATGGAAATAGTGTTAGATATTAAAATGATGCTCCATGTCTAATCAAAGGATAAGGTTCTATAAAAACTTATAGAGAAAATTTCATGTGATAATGCATATTATGTTGAAGGATTGAATTATAATTTGTTGAGTGTGTCATAGTTAGGCAATGTAGGATGCAAAGTAGAATTTGGAATTAAAGAAAGCTACCAAAATATATGAAATTGATGGAAATTTGATAGGAAAAGGAGAAAAAACTAGGAGTAATCTATTTTACCTAGATATGGAAGAGGCATCTTGTTTTTTTGTTAGATTTGATGATGTGTGGTTATGGCATCAAAGGTTATGTCATGTCAACTTTGATAATCTAATTAGCATCAGTAAAATGAGGAAAGTTGAAGGTTTACCTAAACTAAAGAAGCCTAAAAATACAATGTGCAAACAATGTCAATTAGGAAAGATGACAAAGTCAAGTTTCAAGAGAAAAACCTACTTTTCCAAAGAAGCATTAGAGTTAGTCCATACATATTTATGTGGCCCAATAGACGTACAAAGCTACAAAGGAGAAAAATATATAATTTTGTTTGTTGATGACTACTCTAGGATGATGACTGTCATGTTCTTAAATTAGAAATCTAACGTGTTTCAAATATTTAAGTGGTATTTGGATAGGGTTGAGAAGGAAACATGAAAGAATCTAAAATGTCTAAGATCAGATAGAGGAGGAGAGTTCAGATCAAAAGAATTTGAGACATTTTGCAATGACAAAGGAATTAAAAAACAAACATTAGCACCAAGAACTCCACCACAGAATGGCATTGCAAAGAGGAGGAATAGATAAGTGATAGACTATGCCAAAATATTAATGATTGAGAAGAATGTTGATCTAAAGTATTGGAGAGAAGCTATAAGTACTATTATCTACACCCTAAATTGAGTTCAAGTCAAGAAAGGTACAAATGCAACACATTTTGAATTATGGTATGGTCACTCACCCAATGTAAAATAGTTCAAAGTATTTGTTTGTAGATGCTATATTTTTAAATATAAAAGAAATTGAAAGTTTGATTCAAAGAGTGATGAAGGCATATTCCTTGGATACTCCACTAGAAGAAAAACATACAAGTGTTTGAGTACTAACACTAACAAGATTGTGGAGTCTAAATGTAAATTTTGATAACCATGTAGAAGTTCAAGACGATGAATCTGAGAAACCAAAAGAGTACAGATCCTTTGTATACTTCCATGAAAGAATGCCTACTGAAGAATAAGTTGTTAATCAATTTGGGAATTAGCAACAAGTTTTAGTATCATTTGAGCAACAATTAGTGAATATCAAGCTATAATCAGAAGCTGAGTTGTAGAATGAAGATAATTTACATTATGATTCTAAAATTAGTACACATGAAAGAGATGATGATATACCAGAAAGAGATGTGTATAGTGACTCTAAAGCTAAAAGACCAAACTTGGAAATTAGAAGAAAACCAAGGTTATCCAAGTATGTGAGAAGAAATCATCCTATAGAGAAGAGATAGATCAAATAAAGAAGAATGAAACCTAGACTTTAGTTCCAAGGCTAGCTAATAAAAATGTTATTGGTACCAAATGGGTATTTAGGAACAAGCTAGATGAGAATTGTGAGATCACAAGAAATAAGGCCAAATTAGTCTGCAAAGGATATGCATAGAAGAAGGACTAGACTATGGTGAAACATTTTTTACTATTGCGAGGATGGAAGGATTAAGAACACTACTTGCATATGTTGCCTACAAAGGTTTTAAAGTTGACCAAATAGATGTAAAGATTGCTTTTCTGAATGGTATACTGGAAGAGGAAGTCTACATAGAACAACTAGAGGGATTTTTTTATAATAAACACAAGGATATGGTCTGTAAACTGCATAAAGCACTCTATGGTTTGAAGCAAGCACCTAGAGCATGGTATGGAAGACTACACAAATATCTTGTGAAGATAGGATTTAAGAAAATAGATGACAAAAACAACTTGTATATCAAGGCAAAAAAAGGTAAAGATATTTTGATATCTAAAATCTTTGTTGACGATATAATATTTGGACAAAAAGATGCCCTATGCAAAGATTTTGTTGATCAGATGAAACATGTATTTGAGATGTCAATGTTTGGAGAAATAAAATTCTTTGTTTGATTGCAAGTACATCAAATGAAACATGGTATATTTGGAACTCAATCAAAATATATCAACGAGATACTCAAGACATTTGGCCTAGAGGATTCAAAACTAGTCAGTACACCAATAGTAACAGGACATAAGTTATCAAAGAATGATGAGTCAATTGAAGCAAATTGATGCAAAGGATAATTTCTTTTTTCGCCTGAAGTAATCAAATTACTAAAATTCCAAACAAGTCACAAGCAAGGTGACAGAGGGAGAAATTAGAGTTCCTAGAAATATGACACTTGCATGATAAGATGCCGAAATAGTAAGTCTTTGGCACTATTGTCAAAGAGGGAGAAATAGCAAAAATTGATCAATCCTATAGAATCAAATGGACATAAGGAGAAGTAGCTGAACTTATCAAAAGAAAGAGATGATACTAGAATAGTAGAAATTGATCAATGCATGTAGAGGGAGAAGTAATGCACAGAGGGAGAAGTAGCAAGTTTTAAAATATCAAAATGTAAGAGGGAGAAATTGCAGAAAGTTTTGGTGTAAATAAGTATTTACTATTTACACTTTACTTAAGTTTACTTAGGTTAATGCATTATTTTATTATTTTTCATTATTTTATTATTTATTTAGGTGAGACACTTAGGATTTTGTGTACTCTCATGAGTTGTCATGTTGACAATATAGTTATTCACATTTCCTTTTTAACACATGTTGTCTACACCATTGATTTACATGTTACACCATTGTTGGCTTATCCCCACATCATCGTACTTACTCTCATGCTTAATGGAGGATAACCCATATCTAGTGGACATGTGCCTAGTTGTATGACTTATCATGTTGTTGACTTCTATACATTATAGAAGCTCTCCAGAGGCCTTTATGTATAGGCACTCCTAGTGTACTTTTATATGCCATATTGAATCAATGTATCATCATTCTGATCATACTCTCTTTGGTCTATTGTTGTGCTTGTGTTTGATTTCCTTGGTCTTGGGTAAATTCTACCCTAAGCCAAATTCTTACATGGTATCTGTTGGCACTAAAAATTGCATGGTCAATTTTCAGCATCATTGAAGAATTTGAGCCCTATAAACGCTTCTAAGTGCCTATGTACCCCACTATCCATTTGAGCCCCCTAAGGTGTTCAATGTATCTAACACCCTACATTCAACATATTTAAGTGTTCAATGAAGTCCTATTTTGAGCAAATTTCAAATTTGCATTTTACCCAGTGTCAAGTAGCGATAGGAGGCCAAGTTTGCCAGTGAATATCTCACACCCATAAATGTTTTGTGATTCACCACTTTGGAATTGTCTAGTTTCCATACCCAATAACCTATGTTTCAGATTTTGAGTCATTTTGAGTTTGTTTGACTAGGTTTTGAATCCATCAAAGTTGGTTAGTTACTATTTTCATGCTTTTGCAAATTGCACACATTTATGGGAAGCCCTATTTGTCGAGTTATAACTTTTGACCAAGTGATCAAAATGCTGAAATTCATTTTGCGTTGCATTGTAGATGTTAGAGACTTCCTATGTTTCAATTCTAAGCTTATGATGAATACGTTTGCACACTTTCCAAGGTCAATTCCATTTGCAAAAAACCACTTTTTGTCATTGTCTCCAGTTAGCATTTCCAAGTAGCCCACTTTGACTAATCGCCATTTGTGTCATATTATTCATCATGAGCCCAAATCCCGAATTTATAGTTTCCTCATGACAAAGAATCAAAACCCCAATTTTTGTCTTCCTAAGTGTCAGTTTACCCAATTTTTGAAGCCGATTCTGAACCTAGTTTATTATTTTCTGACATGTTTTCTTGCAAGTAATTCTGAGAGGTCAACTTCAATAGCGAATATCTTTTGACCTCGAATTTGTCATGAGATGAAACTTGACAAGGTAGAAGAGTGTAGAGTGGAGAATCAGTGTGCCAGTTTTTAGGGCTTGGTTAGAGGTTCGGTTCAATTTTTAAGGCCAGTCAGTTGCCCTCCTGGTACCAAAGTGACAGTTAGCAAAAAGTGATAAAATAAATTTTAACAGTCAATCAGTGATCAAAGTTGATTCTAATCAGTCTGAGATGAGTAGTACACTAGTTTAGCTTTTCAGTTGTTTGGAAATGAAATATTTTTAGTCAGACCCACTTTGGGGTCTGACTAATTTTGCCATATTGATAAGTTGAGGAGTAAATTAATAAATGATGAATTATGAGAAAATGATTTTCAACCATGTTCATCCTACTTTTCATTCTAGGAATGCAATAAGGATTCAGAAATATGAACAATGCTAGATATTTGAACTCAAACATAATAGATATCCTAAATGATAACAAACAAGTTTCTCTCCTAGCAGCAAATCTCGAAGGTCCTACAACCCTAGTTGGTGCCCTCAGCAGTGTACTTAGTAGGCAACAATCAAGTAGACTTTGGCATGAATTGAGGGAAGTTGCGAAGGGTGTTAAAAAACAACTTGATGGCCTAAATACATGAAATGGTAGTAAAAATAGATGAGTATGCATGAGTTATGATAAGTGGCTCTCATTCCACATTATTTGAAGAGCTGGGGTTTTTATTACATAGGTCCAGTTGATACTCACAACGTTGATAATCTGATCACTATTCTCTAAGAAGTTAAAGCAACATATGCAACTGGCCTAGTGTTGATCCATATAGTTACAGAGAAAGGTTAGGGTTGTCCATATGCAAAACATGCACATGACAAGAACCATGGTATTACCAAGTTGGGTCTTGCCATTGGCAAGAAATTGAAGCAAAGGAAATCTATGCCATTAACATAAGTTGCGAACATATGTATATGGAATCATGCAGAAAGGAAGTTTTCCACACAAGTAAAGGGAGGAAAGCGCAGAAAATGTGGAAGGAGGACATTAAAAATGAGGTTCGGAATCTAAACAAGTCATTTTTATAGCAGATGTTTTCAAAAGGGCATTGACATGTTAAAACAGAGCCTCCCACGCTAATGAAGGAGCTGGTTATGTAAAGAAAAAAATGCCACAATATAAAAAAAAAAAACTAGTCTGACACAGCTTCATGACATCAAAAGAGGACTCCACATGCTAGTAAAGAAGAAAGTAGTCAAGATCAAAAGCCGCTGATTAAAAGAGAGATCTGCTAGCAATGCCAAGGTAGCTCCACATGCATTCGCAGAGAACCTCCACACAAAGACAAAAACCCATATCAAGAAGGAATTTGTAGGTAAGTTGATAAGAGGCACACCATTTGCATGATGCATCAGTCAATGCAAAATAAGAAAAGACTCCAAACTGCATGTTTGAACAGAGGAACTAAGACATAATCATTCATAGAGGGAGAACATGCTTAAAAAGGAGTTCCATGCATTTTAAAAAGGGGGTCATCTAGCAGTATGAGCAGTTAACCACACCAGTAAAAGAGAAAAGCCACAAGGGATATAAAAGAACCCACGCCTGGAGATAAAACTAAGCTCCTCATAGGGCTTTTTATCCCACATTGGTGGGGGTGACATTTTAAAATTTCTTTAAATACAAAAGCAACCATATTAGAAGCGTCCAAAAGAAAAGAACCTTTTAAAAAGGATTTGGTTATGGAGAGCCCCACAAATGATGTGGTTGGCTAGAGATGGGTAAAATTTTGAAGGAAAACAAATTCAAAAAACTGATGATGTCAGCAAATCTAGGTGACCGAAAAAGTCAAACTCTGGCTAGTTGCTAGCTGAAAAATTGTAAAAATATTGCTAGCAACATAGCAAGTTGCTGAAAATATCTAGAAATCTGACGAAGACAAATGAATTCAGATGGAATGAGATTGCGACATGTGTCTATATTAGAGGGTCATCACTAAACCACCAAATGGAAGATGCACGCAATTTATGATAGCGACATGGTGAGGATTGATGCAGTGATGACATGTGGCAGCGGGTCCAAGAGATGGTGACGTGGTGGGAAAATTTTTGAAATGCATGAGATTGTGGCATGTGGTAGATCATGTGGTTCTCATTATGTCACTAAGGGAGAGATGTTGGTCAATTAGTATAGTAACATAGCGAGTATGATGTGGTGGTGAGCAAGCATTCAATTAGAATGTACCACATGGCATTCGGTCAAAAATAGGTTTGACTCAGATAGAAATGATGAGAATTTGGAAAAAAATTTAATTTTAATCTTTTTAATTTTCCCTCATCTAAGTATGAACATGCATTTTTTTTTAAAAGTCTAAAACTTTATATAGTTTAAACTATATAAAAGTTTAAATTTTGGCAAAATATTGTTAAAACCATAGAGTAGAGGCCTGATTTTCAAACCGCCATAACTAGAGAAATTTTTAACCAAATTGGGCACTCCAACATACCACAAGAACTAGGAAGAGCTAAATTTTTCAAATCTAAGGTCAATTTTTGCATAGGTATTTACCAGTTCATTCTATAAGTCATTTTTTGAAATCTGGGGTATTGGAAATAGAATAGGAAAAACTCATCATTGATCATTTAGAGTGGTTAAAAGGTAGATGTGAAGGCTTGTTGAATCTTGGTTATGGAGAAAAATTAATCCAAGAATTTTATTTTGCCTTTGAGGTCTTATAACTGATTTTCACCTTTCACTTTGAGTTCAAATTCAACATCAGAAGTTAGTTATCTCTCCAAATCAAAATATCTAAGATTATTTATGCTTTGTAAAGGCCAAATGATGAAACCAAATCAGATATTAAGTTAAGGAGAGAGGATAGAGAGAGGCTTTTTCATCTTCTTGGGAAGGATTTTTGAGTTGAAAAATGTCAATTACAGATTGAATCCAAGAATTCCTTCTTGCTATATGTATCTTTTTCTTTCTCTTTGTAAGGGTTCTAGTTTTTTGTGACTAAGAAACTAGTAGGTTCTAGTTCTTTGGAGAAAATTTGCACATTACTATGAGATCATATTCTGGTTCCAATTTTTTGTGACTGAGAAACCAGTAGGTTCCAGTTCTTTGGAGAAAATTTGCACATTACTGTGAGACCATATTCTGGTTCTAGTTTTGATGTGTTCCCATACTATGATACCACATACTTTTTAGCAATTTCTCTCATGTGAATAGTAGTAGTGTAGATAATACAACAAGTTTTGATATGTTAGGTGTTTTTCATGTTTTAATTTTATGCATCTGAATGTATAGTTTCAAGGAAATGAATACATATGAGCAGCAATTTCACTAATTTTGTTCTAGTTCTTGTCTCCTATATCAGCAATCTATAAGTCTTATGTGATCTTGGAACAAAGACCTAATATCCATTTGCATCCCCTTTAGGTTGTATGTTTGATGTATTTTAATGTTGGACCAAAGGGCCAAGCAAATGCTTGATATGTTTAAACAAGGTTACTGGTTATTTGAGAAGGATATTTTGTGAGAATGAGACCTGAATGAACACTGATGTCTGAATCACATGGTGGTTAGTTAGATTTGATGTCTAGGCATACGAGATATGTCTTGATGTCGTAGATGTATGTTTTGAATTCATGGAATTTCCCAATGGATTAGGCGTTGATTAGTTATAGGATCACTTGTTATACTGTTGCATATTTGACGTTGTGTTGAATCAACATCATTAATCAAATGTTTTCCCTTTTATGTTGAAAGCTATTCAATGTTAACCCACACTTAGCTTTCTAGTTTCATAAGTTATGTTCTTAGCTATTTCATGCTTGTGATTCCTGGTTAAGTATAGAATGTTTAGGGGTTTTTATCTGCTTTGCATTAGATTTAGTGTATGCTTTGATAACTGGTACCATATAAAGAATCTATAGGTATACCCACCTAGGCCTTGTAGAGCCTGAAGTGCAGAAGGAGTATAGCCTTATAGTTGTCCCAGGTTATTGGTGAAGTGTGTCCATTTTTGGAGATAGCTACCCATAGATGCATTCTTGCCTTGCATACTTGGTTTTTTAAACATTGTTAAATCAGAAGCCAACAGTATCAAAGCTCAGGGAGATTCTCTACACATAGTTGTTTGAGACCATTCATGTTTCAGTGCCTCAACCTGAATCTAGAGAATCTGTAGAAATTAGAATTGTCTACAGCTAGATCTAACCTTGTGATTATGTCTGAAATATCAATTTGATGAAGATTGACTATAAATTTGCCTATGTTGGGCTAAAGTTGCTCGTGAGGCAAAAAAACTTTGCAAACTAGCACTTGACGGTACCACTTTGCAATTAGGTGTGGTCATTTTAATTGAACTATGCATTTATTTTGAGATCTAATTTAATTTAATTTCTCTATAATTTTTGAAATTATTATTTTTAATTTAGCCCAGTTGAGCATTCAGGCAGAGAAGGGCATTCAGGTAGGGATTTTTTTTTGCAAAACTAGGCAGTTACACCTAGGCTTTGTAATTTCAAAGGAATATTTGTATTTATTGTAGGGAGTATTATTTAGATTCGGGAGGCTCATTCATTTATTTTGCATTTCAAATGGACATGGCTATTCAACAAATTTGGGCTAGCCCATACTACAAATTGTGGTAATACAAATCTAGCTAGACCAATCATCCTACCAGTGACATAATCGACAAACCTCTCTCCACAATCTAGTGAGAGCCTCTCCACCAATGGGTGGCCTTTTAGTTTGTGATACGGAGGGCTTATTTTTAAATTTTGCTAACAACAACATTCCTACAAATGTGGGATAAAAATTTGAAAGTCTAGCGAAGTTAAAAGGTCCCCAGTGTCGCTTTCAATTTCTTCAACATTATTATTCACAAATATGGTGCCCACTAATTAAAAACCCCTAGCAATGTGTTTGAGCATATTCTAACAACATCCTACATTTTCCCAATGCTTGCTACATTTCCCACCTCCATTCACCATCAATAACTCTGGCATCACAGATATTTATCAACCACATGATGCAATTCACTTAGTTCACATGGCAACATGTCCATTTGCTCACCTACCTAAACAATAGTCCAGTCACCAATGACATGTAAGCAGCCATGGCCTATGTCCTTAGCCACACAAACAGCTCTATAACCTCTCCCCACCTAACACATGGCTCGAATCCAGCCACTAGTTGTCAGAAACATCAACAACGTAGTCAGTGACACATCAGGTCCATATGGAAAACCGTATTTATGACTCATCAATCCATGTAAGAACTTTTTTTGTAGACCATATGCCTACTTCAGTAGGACACATCATCCCTATCTATACATTTTCATATAGCTAACATCATGCTAGCATCATTGTAGGTCTACAAATTGCTGACATCATTACATCTGTGAGCCTAAATTTGAGGGTCGTGTGACCATCATTTTAGGCCAAATTAGAACTACTACAATGGCTATATGACCATCAAATTTAATCTTGTCCTTTGCTAATTCAAACCCTCTCCAAATTGATTTTCAATTTTGCAGTATAACTTTGGGAGGCCGCATCTCAGTCATCTAGATTCCAAATTAGGTGCAATTTTTTTTGAAATTGGGTAGAATTTCCTAAACTTTTTTTTCTAGTTTTTGTGCATGGATTTGTCATAAATTGTATCTTTTGGTGACTATACTTGCATAATCCTACATTTTGCAACTTCAAACACTCTGTACAGGTACATCTAGAGTTAAAAACAAGTTTCATTTTTTTTGAAAGTGCATTATTTCTCATCTACTTTCTAGACCTATATTCAAATTGTAGGTTTGTGTGGACAAAAGTGTCACTTTTGCAAATAGGGCCTTTCTTTTCTTTGTATTTCTTTAGAATTGTAGCATATTGTAAAGTTCTAGATTTGTATTTCATATAGAGGTTGTAATAAGCAAAATCAAAATTCCACGAAGGAAAAAATTGGAAAGTGGACATTGTAATCACACTACTTATAAAGTTCCAAAAGCATCTATTTTGGGGGGTTTCCTGATTTAGTGAAAAGGGGAGGTGTTCTTGGAGTTGTGTTTCATCTTTTCTGCAATTTTCTTTCATTTTCTACATTATGAAAAATTTTAAGTTTCCAAAATTAACTCCACATAACTATGCTAGATGGTCCATCAACATGTAATATCACTTAATGCATAATGGAGTTTCTCAAAATGTACATGGTACTCTTCCTAAACCAACAAGTGATAAAGTATCAACAAATGATATTTCAGCTTGGGTAGCAATGGATAGGAAATTCCTAGGTGATATATGTTTGGGGGTTGATGACAAGATCATATATCAAATTAAGAAATTTTCTACATCCAAGGAAGCTTGGGATACCCTCAAAAACCTATATGGTAAAGTGTTTGAAGAGGATGTTTTTAAAATTGAAGATGAGCTTGTCTCCCTAGATCCTAAGTCATTTGATTCAATACATGATTTCATCATCAAGGTGATTGAACTAGGGACAAAGCTTACTGATTGTGGGAGTTCTATCAAAGATGACATATTGATCTATCTCATACATAACAACCTGCCATCGGAGTATTCCACATTTCTTTCTTCTTTGAACACCTCAAATATTACACTAGGGTCTACCTATAAGAAAGTCTCCTTTAATGAATATGTCAATTTGTTGGATATAGAAGAAAATAAGTTGAAATCAATAGGGATTCTCAATTCACCTAAGTCTAAAGCATTGATGGCAATAATGAGGGTTCTCAAAATTTAGTTGGACAATCTTCAAATAAAGGAAAGGGTAAGAAAAAGAAGTGGAAGAATAAATCTGATGATGCAAAAAATACAACACCACAATCCAATCAACACGGAAAGTCTTCCACAAATTCAAATAAGAAGGACGACAACAACAATAAGGAAAATAAAAAGTGTGCCTATTGCAAGGAAATAAGTCATGAAGAACATGAGTGTTATCTTAAAAAGATTGATGAGTTGACCAACATCATGAAGAAACATAATGTTCCATTGCCTAATGCTTATAAGGATAAATAGTCTACTTCAAATTCAAAGGGAAAAGGGAAAGCATTCATGGAAAATTCAAATTCATTAAAGGAATGGATTCTTGACTCAAGTGCCTCTTATCACATGGGTTCTTCAAAGGAGTTTTTTTCTTCATTAAAGTGGTCAAAGGTACTACACATCTTCGTGTTGAGATGATACAAAAATGGAAGTTGAAGGAAAAGGAAATGAGGAAATGGAAAATGGAGATTTTCAAGATGTTCTTTATGTTCCAAACCTATGTTCAAATTTCCTATCAATCTACTAAATCACTCACCTAGGAGATGGACATAGAGTTGAGTTCCTTCCTAACTTAGTAAAGGTGCATAGTCTAAAAGATGACTCATTAGTTGAAGTGGAGAAATTGAACCATAATAAATGGTTGTACTATTTCACCCATTTTGTGCCCAAGTCTCCTTCAAAGCCCTTGTTATCTCAATCAAATTCAACAATGCAATTATGGCATCAAGGGTTTGGTCATCTTGCCTTCTACTACCTTCAGCAACATTGCACATATAGAATGGTCAAAGGTATACCTCAAATCAACTTTTCCCATCGTGAATATTTAACAGATTAAGTGCATATGCATCTAGAAGGGAAGTTACAGAAAGGGAAGCCTTCAAGAGTAGGACCTTTTGCAATCAGCCGGGGTTGCTACATACGTACCTTTTTTGATGACTTTTCAAGATACACTTGGGTCTACTTTCTTCATAACAAGAATGAAGTGTTGGACAAGTTTCTCACCTTCAAGCCTCGTGTTGAATAGAAATTGAGGAAATCCATCAAAATTCTAAGAATGGATAGTGGAAGCATGTGTGTAAACAAAAGATTTATAGACTTTTACAGACTTGAGGGTGTTGATCTTTATAATTTGCTAGTGTTCAGTTTGAATAAGATATATGTTGTAGCATTGAGGATCCAAACTCTTAAATCTATGGTGAGTTTCATAATATGAGCCAAGTCTCTAGATCCGTCACCTAAATTTGAAGCAATTAGTTATGCCATTCACATTCTTAATCAATCTCCTCATCTAGCCTTAGATACCAAGACTCCTTTTGAGGCATGGTGGGGTGGAAAATGTATTGTGACACACTTTAGAGTCTTTGGTTGTCCTACATGGGAAAACACATCTTCTAGGGGCTTAAAGGTACAGTCACCTTAGCCTTGTACTTTCACTGGTTATGAAGATGGTGTAAGGGCATATAGACTATTAGGTTCTAAGACAAATCAGATTTTTGTGGAAAATGATGTACACTTTGAAGAAAGTTCACCAAGCTTGTCCTCTAATCCTCTTCGTACATCATATTAAGTAAAAACTAATAGTGACATTAGTGATAGTTCTTCAAAAGATTCAAACATGTGGGGTTCTATCGACAGTTGTAGTGAGAGGTCACTACATCAATGTAGTCCACATGCATATATAGCTACATTGATTCAATAGAGTAGGGTACATCTAGTCTTCCAAGTTAAACATCAGTGTCAGATTTGGGGGATTGTATTTATGATTTTCCTCTTCTTCTTAATGTAGCAACACCTTTAGTTGTCACAAGGGCTCCATCTAACCCTCTTGTTCATTCTCTACATGATCAATCATCACAAGTTGAAGTGTGTATGGATACTTATGATCAGTAATTGTAGAAGGGTTCTTCATTAGTTGAGCAAATAGACAGTTCTTTGAGATAGGATCTTCAGCTAGTTGTGTAGGTTTTAGAGACATCACTTATTTATAAGATTCTTTCCACAGATAGCGGAAGCATCTCATTTGTACCTTTGGCATTGTTTCTTCATAAGGGAAGGAACACCATTCTGCAATCTTGGATCAACTTCTTCATTAGAGCAATCACTGGTAGGGATTCTTCTTTGGGGGGCAACTTATCTTGTCTCTCTTCCTCTTCTCATTTTTCTCTTATATATTTACTAGATGTATGTTGTAATGGGGGGGTCTTAATTACTCTATCCATCCATACATTGTTTTTTTTTCATCCCTCTTTTTGGGGGAGGGTTTTGCCCATGACGTTTTCACTCTTTCCTAGCTTTATGAGATATTTCATTTCATTATCTACATCGGTACCTAACATGGCCTGGTAGTCAAGACCCGTTATGCATTTCATCCTAGATTTTGTAAGCTTAAGGGCATTCTCCTAAGTTGCACTTAAGGGGGGGTGTTGGTGTAAATAAATATTTACTATTTACACTTTACTTAAGTTTACTTAGGTTAATGCATTATTTTATTATTTATTTAGGTGAGACACTTAGGATTTTTTGTACTCTCATGAGTTGTCATGTTGACAACATAGAAGTATACAAATCTAATTCAGCACAGGGTATCTACAACACTAGAGTTTGCATCATTCATTGAATTGTCATGTTGACAACACAATTATTCACACTCCCTTTTTAGCACAAGTTGTCTACACCACTGATTTGAATGTTACACCATCGTAGGCTTATCCTCACATCATCACACTTACTCAAATGCTTGATGGAGGATAACCCATATCTAGTGGACATGTGCCTGGTTGTATGACCTATCATGTTGCTAACTTCTCTGCATTCTAGAAGCTCTCCAAAGGTCTATATATACATTCATTCCTAGTGTACTTTTATATGGCATATTAGATAAATATATTAGCATTTTTATCATACTCTCTTTGGTCTATTGTTGTGCTTTTGTTTGAGTTCATGGTCTTGGGTGAATTCTGCCCTCGGCAAAATTCTTATAGAAAGATTAGACATACAAAGCAAGTAAATGGTAGAGAATATTAGAAAACAAGAAGAAAAGAGAATAATAGCTTAGAGGGAGAAAATAGTGCAAACAAGAATCAATCAAAGTGAGAGTAGAATAAAAGCAAAGAAAAATGTGTATCAACAAAATAAATATCCCCAATACATTGAAAGAGGGAGTTGCTTACAGAATTCAGAGGGAGTTATAAGAAATTCAAAGTTGCTAATAGAATGAATAGTTTTGAATAAAGTTTTCTTATTGGCATTTGATTTACTACTTTAACCTAGTTAGCATTTTGATAACTTGGTTGATTAGTTTGGTTTTCCATCAATGCCAAAGAGGGAGATTGTTGGGAATTTGATTGAAAAGACCACTATTGAAGAATGGAGATTGTTGAGAAGAAGGAAGATTTTTGATAAAGAATGATTTCAATCATTGTTTTGTCATTGATGTTAAACTTGATATTTGTTGGAATGACAATTTCTTATAAGATCCAATTACTATCACTTAGTTGAATAATGAAGAGGTTTTAGTCAATAAGATGTAACAAAACCACCAAAGAGAATGGTTGAGTTATGGTTTTGTAATGACGTACAAGAATCAGTTAAGAAAATGGTAAAATGATGTATTGATAATACACTTGAAGATATAGAGGTTGGCTACACTTAGAAACTCTAGAAGAATAAGTTGTAACAAGGTTGTCTGCAAAGTTTGACTAAGTTCATTAGTGGGTGTCGAGCAAGCTAAATCATGCAAAGTAGATTTTTAGTTAGTGTCAAAAAAATACAAAATATAGTGTGCATTGAGTGAAATGGAAGGAGTTGAGAAAGTTTAGGTGCCACACAAGTAATAGGTGTCAAGAATTAGTAAAATCTAGTTACTATTGAGTGAATCCATAGTAGGTGCCAAGCATTAGTAAAATGTAGTTGGTGCCAAGTAACACAATATGTGTCGAGCACCAGAATTTCAATAGTGGTGAGCTACTGCATTATTTTAAAAGTCAAATATTTTCGAGATATGAGTTCACAAGTTTGTTACCTTGAATTTAGTGAACCAGATGGAGGATAAGGATGATGAGCTGGTGGCATAGAATTTTAGGTAAACCATTTTTGGAAAAATTCAGTAGGATTCTTCATGATATTTCTAGAAGGAAACAAGAAATTGGGTAGATTCATTGAATCCTACCAAATCAATTAAAACTTTAATTAAAAGTGGGAAGATTTGTGAGGGAAAAGTATTCTAGACTTATATTTAATGAGTTACAGGTCAAGAAGCAAGAGTTATTGAGTTTTTTAAGGGTGGAAATGAGAAGGTATTAAGAGGAAGGAATCGAGCACAAAGACTATGCTTTGATAAATGGCCATATAGGAGATTGCACTAGTACATTGATCATGGAGACTCAAGGAGACAAAACTTGAAAGGAGGACAAGTTGTCATAGCTGTAGAGCCTAAAAGCCTAGAAAATTTGAGAGTTGAATTGAGATATAAAATCTACAAGTTAAGTTCTAAGTTTAACAGATGAAAAAGCCCTTGTTATTACTCTCTAAAAATTGTATCAGTTAGGGTAAAATCCTATGGACTTAGGTTGGTTTAATAGCCATTTTTAAATCTTTTAACAGGGTGGCATTCCGAGCGAATGTTCTAAAGTTCTCTAACCAAGCCCACTTCTAACAAGGTGGTTGAAATCCTTTAACTAGGTCACATTTAATAGTGTCTTGTAGCCTTTAACAGGGTAGGCCTTTCACCGGGCATCACTTTAGAAGAGTGAGAATTGATTAAAATGTTACTGGTGGTTTTTCCTAAATTGGGTCTCCAAATAAATCATTGTCTTATGTGTTGATCCTTGAAGTGTTATTCTTGCATGTTGATTTTACAATAACTTGCTAAGTAGGAAAGTTTAAGCTTGGGTGCATGAAAAATTTAATGGGCTCACTTTACTTAATGAAAAAGTTTTATTATGACATTTGGACCTTGAATAACTAATTCACCCCCCCCCCCCCCCCCTCATTTATTCTAAAGGATTTCTAACAATTATGGCCTCCATAAGATCATCCAAAAAATCTTCCACCAGGACCTCTTCAACTATTCTTGTTGTCAAACTTGTTGCCTAGTTTTTCCTCAACTCTTAAGGAAAACCGGTATGCCTCAATTTTGTTCTTTCAAAAAAAACTCAATTCATATTGAATACTTGGCCTCAACCCATTAAGATAATGGACCAATTTCTCCTTATTAGCTTCTGGATGGCTGGTTCTAATGAGAACTCTATAGAACTCTTCAATATACTCTTGAACAAATTTTCCTACTTGCTTCAACCCTTGAATTTTCTTCAGCACATCAAGCTCATATTCCATGGGGATGAATTGTCACTATAGTTTAACTATCATCTGATCCCATCTAGTGATTTTGTCCTTTCCCTTTCTATTTCACTCCAACTGAACCTCCTGCCACTAGATCTTTGCATATCCCTTTAGTTTCACCTTCCCAAACTTGACTCTATTAGGATCATCAATATTTTCATACTCAAAGTACTCCTCTAGTTCATTGATGCAATTGATCAAATCCTTTGGGTTATAATTTCCCAAAAATATGGGAACTTCAAACTTAAGCCTTTTTCCAATGTTGGAGATGGCCCTAAAAAGCATCTCTTCCTCTAGGTTTAGAACCGCCTCTAGTTCAACATTTTCATCTTCTTCTTCCTCATCCTCACTTTCATCTCTTATGGTAAGATTTATTCCTCTATGCATTTTTTCTTCCAATGCTTGCATTTGTATTTGGAGGGCTCTAAAACCCATAGGTGTAACACCTATTACTCTTCCACCATGCTCTTTTTGTGGAGGCATTTTCATGCTTATGTTAAAACCCTAGTGTAAACTAACTCACAATCGATGATCTATTTACATCCTCAGCCCGAACGAAAGTCCTAGTGTGAAATGTTGCCCAATTGGCGATCTATCCACACACTCAAGAACTCTAGCTCTGATACCACTTGATGAAGTTTTCTCCCCTTAATACCATAAACCCGTAATAGAAATAAAGAAGTAAATGCAAATTCAATAATCAAATATGGACTTATTATTATTGCCACAAATGTGAAATTAAAGAATTCACAAGTACAATAGGATAACCCACATGGGCACCTTCATTATATTAATCTACAAGACTAAGCTGCAAACTACCACCCAGAGTTGTCCTAGAAAATGTTCGAGTCTTTCTTAAATAGGAAATTATATGCCACTTAGGAAGGTACTAGATACTCAAACTTAATACCTAGGGTTGAAAAACCTTAACATTACATATATAGTCGGCAAAATACATCTTTTACAATTACTTTAGAAATTCTGGGTATCCCAAATTTGGAAGGCCATAACTCTCAAACCATTGCTCTAAATGGCTATTATAACCAATTTTTATAGATGCAAACTTATGATATATAGGCTTGGAATGGTGCAAGTGCCCTTCTATCAAGTTTTTGAACCTAATCCAAGCAATCTAAGGCATCCAACGATGAGCCAAAAGATTTTTTTGCAATTTTTTCTACCAAAAATCTATAATAAATTCTTTGATACTTAAGCTAGAGGAATGATATTTTTATGGTAGGCTTATAACACTCAAATGAACCTTCCTATAAAAAATGAGAACATTTCAAGCTCATAGAAAAAAATTACTAAAAATAGTAAGCTCCAATAAATAGTAACCACCCTGTCTACTAGTCCTTATTAAAATAGAAAAGACTAAAAATAAAATATTTTTGGGTGATGCAAGATTGCTCTTACACCCATCAGAAGTAGGAGTAACAACAAAGGTAGTATAAACATGTTTCCCTAAAATATTAATAAGTAAATTGATAAAACCTTGATGACAATAGAGAAAAACATTACAAGTTTGAATTCATGCAGATGCTCATGCATAAATATATGATATAGTAAAATAATGTGAATCAAAGAATAGATAAGTCAAGTATCAGGCCCTTGTTGTTTGATTTTCTCAAATGTTAAATTCATCATATAGGCCTTCTTTTCATAAAATCACAATTTGCAAAAAAAGGTAAAATGACTTTTAAATGATGACTTAGTGGTAAAATTTGATTTTAATTAGTACCAGATGATTAATTGATCAAAAATAAGGCTTAGGTATTTTAATTCAAAATTTTTCTTAGCCAGACCCCCTTTGGAGCCTGACTGACTCATCAAAATGATAAATCATTAATGAGGTCTAAAAAATTTTCAGAGACATCATCATCATTTTAATCATTATAGTAGCTTGGTGAGTATCCATCATAAGTAGATACCAAATGGTTATTTTTGGGCTTATATGCATAGTGTACAAAGGAAATTAGGGAGTTTGATTACTGATAAGAATCACACCAAGAAATTCAACATGAAATGGATATGGGCATTGTGTTCACATTATAATAAATAAGGGAAAATAATTGAACATGTCAAGAATGTTATAAGACTGGCATTTATTAGCGTCCACTTTGGTGATTGGCCTATCTCATGGAACATGATATCTAAAACTATTAAATTAGAAAGTGTGTTATGGGTTTTACAAATGGGATGAGACATGTGTTTCCAAAGGGTACTTCTACATCATTAACTTATTAGGATTTCACTCAGAGTAAAGAGTTTCCATTGTCATTTTTCCCAATTTGCTCATAAAAGCATAAGAAAATAAGTTAACTATCCCAACTACAAATATGTCATGCATTCAAATAGATTTGTGTAGCTTAAAGCATGGTTATAGTTTGAATTGTGATGACTTCAAGAATTTCAAAGAAGCTCGAAAGAATTCTCTAGCCTGGTATACATACATCTTTCTTGAGAAAGACTAGGAAGCACTTAGCTATATCAAATTGGAAATGATTGAAAATATACAGAGCAGTGAGATTTTCACCAAGCTTGCATATCCACATTTAAGAAAGGAATTGACACCTAAAAGAAAGAGGTTGTATTGAAGATTTATCAATCCCCAAAAATTGAGGAGCTAAGGCTTCCTCATTTGAGCTCTCCTAAATGGATAAAAATTGGACATTGTAAAAAATTAAAATGTATGTCAGGAACCTCTAATTTTTTAAAACTTATAGGGCTAGATATTTAATATTGTCAGAAGTTGGAATTTGATCACTTGCATCTCAATGGCATGAAATATCTTCAAAGAATGACATATCATAGGTATGTAAAGGTGAAGTATTTTTAACAGGAATATTTTCAAACATTGGGAACAATATAGTTTTCCTACAAAGATCTTGTAGAACTAATCATTTAGGGATGTTTGGACGTTGACTAAAGTTAATGTGATAATCATTTGTGGCTTTTTAGAGATTGTAAAATTTTTGTAGAGAACCCTATTAAGGTTTACCTTTTCTATTCTTCCTAGTAGCACATAGAGGGATCATTTTAAACCTATCGACATGGTCATAGGTAGGAGATTAACTTGATATATGTGTATGATTTTAGAGGTTTGATAGAAAGGGTTTTTTGAGGGAGCTAGATATGTGACATTGAATAAAAAACTATGATCTAAAATTTTCCAAGAATGTGTTACCCAAATTTTAAATTGTGAATCGAAAAATTGTTTAGAAGAAATTAGCATCTCCATATTGTGACTATAACTAATAGCTTCATTTTCACATACCCAAAAAGAAGGGTTCTCATACTCATTTAGAGACACATGTCAAGTAAATTAAGACATTCTCTATCATTCGTCGAAAGGAATTTCTAAGATGTGTCGCACCCTCCACACAATAGATTAGTCAAAAGAAGCTGAGCTTTGGTGTTAATAAGTTAAAAAAAGGGGTTGGATTAGAAAAGAATGGGATGTATCCAACAGGTGAGTTGAGTCAAATAGGGTGACAAAAGTCTAAAACATATATACCACCTGCATATAGTGAGAGCTCATTTTGATGTTTATCACCCAAGATATAAAATTGCATAGTTTTTTTAAGAGATGGGCCTCTTGAGACATTCAGCTCATGCGTGAGGGGTCCACTCAGCCAGCATGGAGGTTAGTAGATAGTGACATGGCAATAGGATGATGAAAGAGTATGTGACACACAACATAATTCCTAAGGCGGGCTTGAATTTTGTAGCTCTATGGTAGTCAAAGTGTGGTTAGTGCCAATGGAAGAAATGATACAAAAATGTTAAGTTAACCACATCTTGACCTTATGGCAATTAGAGACCAATTGAGCTTAACCACCTTGATGAGGAGATATGCCTCATTTATCTAGTCAGAGCGGTTAGAGGCTAGTTAAGCTAGCTATATATATATGAGGAGATACAGGTTATCATGTGGTCATTGTAGTTAAGGATTGAGGCCCTGAAGGCATGAAATGGAGATATGTGGCACCCAACTGTACAAGAAAATTGAGGTCGTAGATCCTACCAAAAACATAATGACACATGGCATTCATTAGGTGGTCAACTAGAGATTTTACTAAGGTGGAGTTGAAGATAAATATTATAGTCTAAAATGTTAAAAATTATTAAAATAATCTCTTCAAAAGTTAGATGTCCAATATCAAATTTGAAAGTTTAAATTAAATTTGAGATATAATAAAAAGTTGAGACTATATGAAATGGGAAATATTTCAACATTAAAATGTTTTGTTCTTGGCCAAAACACATAACATAGGCCTCATTTTTTATCAAAATATTCAATATCATATTTCAATAGAAAAGGGAGAACATAGTTGTTCTGATTTTGCAGTTAGAATATGTGCAAGTTCAACCAAGCAGAAGTTATCAATAGATTTGTGAAATAGGGGCATTCTGAAGAGAATAAGTATTTTTCATGATGGACCTTTCGATTCAGTTGGAAGACAAGTAGAGAAGTTTTTTGGATCCTAATTTGAAGGAAATATTCACACGGGTATTATTTTCCTATTTCAAACATTTGGTGGGTATTTTGGCATATTTTTTAGGAGAAGATCTATTATCTTTTATAATTAGTTCTTTCTTCATCATTTGGGTAGTTTCTAGTATTTTTCAAACTAAATGAGGATATTTGGTTTTTACTTAAACGAAGAGAGAAGAGAGAGTTTTTACATCAGCAAGTGGAAGTTCTTCAAGTGGAAAAATGGAAGAATCATAGCAGATCTAGGATTTATTTCATTATTTTTAGTCTCTTCTCTTCTCTTTCTTTAGTGTTGTTGCTAATGGTTGCTGATTTTCTAGACTATTGAGTAGAGCTCTAGTTGTGATGGAGACATGACCCAAGAACAGAATGGACACAACAAGAAAGAGAAAATTGTATTAACTATGTAAATATGCTATTACATTCAGTATAGAGAAAATAGACTTCAAAACATGCCCTAAGGGCTTACAACAGTATAAGTCTGGAGATAATTTCTCCTTTTAGTACCTCCTCTCAAACTCCACTCCGAACTGCCTTTTACAATGCCAGAAATGTTCTTAAATAGACCCTGGAGAGTTAAGAATTAGGAATACATTCTAGAAAGTGCTAGTTGGCATCCACTGACCAAATAGAAGGCTCTAGAAGTCGCATTAGAAGTTAGTACAAGATTAAAAGAATCCAGAAATGGTAACCAAACTTTTAGGAGGCATAACTTTTGAACCGTAGCATTAATTGATGAATTGTTTACATTTTTGGAAAGCTTTTGAAGCACTCTATAGCCCTATTGACCACCTTCACTCATCCCCCATTTTTGACCTTGTTTGAGGTCATTTAATGCCCCTAGCCTAACTTTGAAGCATTCTTAGAAGGTCTCCAAAAACTAAAAAATTGCAATAATTTTCAAACCGTGGGGCCTTTCAACCTGATTCTTTTTCTGGAATGCTCTAAATCAAAATTACAATCTTCTAACCAATTTACACCTTCTATTTCACCAAAATGATGGCTCAATTACATACTCCTATTTTTTGGCATTTACATGTACCCCAAGGTATTTAAATACTCTATCGTAGAACACTGATAGTGGAACTGTGAGAGTTGGAACCTTTATTTGACCCAAATGGATATCCAGAAATGAAAACACATGAAATAGAAACTAAGTCTAAGTACATTTTTTAGGTAGAAATAGGATTGCCCTTATACCTTTGGATGCTCCTACATCAGACACCTAGGGTAGATATAAAAGTGATCCTCTCACTTTATGAATGGTAGAGGAAATCCCAAATGGGAAACCTCAGCTGCTGAAATCCAAGTTCAATCCTCTATCGATCGCCCTTTCCACTTGACCAAATACTCTTCATACTGCCTATTTCTGGTACTCCTACCCACAATCTCCTCTATCTCTTCCTTCTTAGAAGTAGTTATTGGACATGGCTCTAACATCAGAGCCTCATCTGCACCATCATCATGATACTTTGTTAAGTCTGCAATTTTGAAAATACGAGAAATGTGAATTCCATCTGGAAACTCCACCTCATATGCATTTCTTGAGTCATGTTTCTTCAAAATTTTGCAAGGACCAAATTTCTTCATTTTCAGCTTGTTGTAAGTACTGGATGCAAATATTTCTTTTCGTAAGTGTACCATGACTAGATCCCCTACTTGGAATTCCTTTGTTTTCTCCTTTGATCAGCCCTAGCTTTATACTCTTGATTCAACTTGGTAATGTGCACCTGGACCTCCTTATGTAGACGCTTGATATGTTCAAAAAATTCTTCAGCTTCAGCACTTTTCCTCTCTCCTTGCTCTATCTTCCTCAACTCTGGTGCAGTCCTTTGGCTACTTCCATATATAGTATGGAATGGTGATCTACCAATACTCTTGTTTATAGAGTTATTGTAAGAAAACTCTACTTGTGGTAGAATCAAATCCCACCCCTTGGGTTTATCCCCAACTAAACATCTCAGCAAATTGCGTAGACTTATATTTACCACTTCTATTTGGCCATCAGTCTGCGGGTGATGTGTGGAATTGAATTTGAAGTCTATTATCAACTTCTTCCACAATGTTCTCTAGAAATACCCTACAAATTTAGTATCTCTGTCAGAAACTATACTCCTTGGAAGACCATGTAGTCTTACCACCTCTCTGAAAAACAAGTCTGCAATATGGACAACATCATGAGTTTTGTGGCATGGAATGAAATGTGTCATTTTTGAGAACCTATCAACCACCAAAAATACTGAGTCATTACCCCTTTGTGTCCTTTGAAATCCAAGAACAAAATCCATGCTTATGTCCTCCCATGGCTTTGATGGAACAAGCAATGGCTAATATAGTCCAATATTTTGACTAAATCCCTTGGCAACTTGACAAATCTGACAACTCTGTACAAACTTCTTCACATCCTGTGAAATCTAAGGCCAAAAATAATGTTCTCTAAGAATGGAAATGGTCTAATCTTGAACAAAATGTCCTGCCATCCTTCTACTGTGTTTCTCCTTAATCAATTTTTCCCTCATGGAACTCCTTGGAATGCATAATTGGCTGCCCTTGAATAAAATACCATCCTAAATCAGATAGTCTAACCACTTAGTTCTATCTATAGCAACAGGCTCCTTACAAGCCTTCCATGCTTCAGCAAAATCAAGATCCTTAGGGTAGAGATTCTTGAGTTCATAAAACCCAACTACTTCAACCTACATTACTGTAAGCAACAACTATCTCCTACTTAGTGCATCTGCAACCCTATTAGATTTTCCACTTCTATGCTTCAACACAAATATATAGCTCTGCAATAACTCTGCCCACTTCATATGCCTCTGATTCAATTTACCTTGGCTATTTAAGTACTATAATCCCTGATGATCAGTAGAAAAAACAAATTCCTTTGGCAATAAATAATGCCTCCATTTCTTTAAGGCCTGAACTATTGCATAGAATTCTTGATCATAAACAGAATACTTCCTTTTTGCATCATTCAATTTTTCACTTAAATATGCAATAGGCTTACCTTCTTGGCTTAATACAGCCCCAATAGCACTGCCACTAGCATCACAATCCACCTAGAACACCTTTCTAAAATTTGGAAGTGCCAACACAGGTTTTTTTATCACCTTCTTCTTCAGCAATTCAAAACTTCTTGTAGCTATCGCAGTCCACTTGAACTCTTTTCTATCCCCTCTTATTGTGCCAATCAGGGGTGCACATGTGCCACTAAAATTCTTAATGAACTTCCTATAAAAACTAACCAGACCATGAAATGATCTTTCCTCAAGAGTAGACCTTGGAGTAGGCCATTCCAAGATAGCTTTTACCTTCTCTGGATCCATTTTGAGACCTTCAGGTGGTATAACAAACCCCAAGTAGACTAATTCCCTTTTTGCAAAGATACACTTCTTCAGATTAATTAACATTTTCTCTTCCCTTAACCTTTCAAGAACACTACGAATATGCAATAAATGTTCTTCCAAAGTCTTGCTGAAAATTAAAATATCATCCAAATAGACAATAAAAAAAATTTCAAAAAACTTCTTAAGTACCTCATTCATAAGCCACATGAATGTGCTAGGGGTGTTCGTCAATCCAAAGGGTATGACTAACCACTCATAAAGACCCTCCTTGGTCTTGAAGGCTATTTTCCACTCATCTCCTCCTCGAATCCATATCTGGTGATAACCACTATTGAGATCTATCTTTGTGAAGTACTGAGCTGCACTCAAGCAATCCATAAGATCATCCATTCTTGGAAAAGGAAACTGACACTTGATGGTTATCCTATTTATAGCTCGAGAGTCTGTACACATCCTCTACTCTCCATCCTTCTTTGGTACCAGTAGTGCAGGTACTGCACATGGACTCAGGCTCTCCTGAATCAAGCCCTTCCTCAATAGCTCCTGAACCTATCTATTTAGCTCCTCAATTTCAGTAGGAGTCATCTTGTGAGAAGCCTTGTTAGGAAAACTAGCTCTTGGGATTAAATCTATCTGATGACTAATTTACCTTACTCGTGGCAATCCTTCTGGAACATTATTAGAGATAATATCTCCAAACTCACCTAGTAAATTTGAAACTTCAAGTGGTATTTCACTACTACCTTCTTTATCTTTCCTAGGAATCAAAGCATAACACATACGCTGATGTTTCATATCATCTAAAAACTTCCTTCCATCAACAAGACAAATCCTAGCACTGCTACATAACTTTTTCCCTTCCTTTTCCATGGGCTTCAGTTTGTGGTGAACTCCATCCTTTGTTGGAGAGTATGTGTTTGCATGACCATCATGTATTGCATGCCTATCAGACTACCACGGTCTACCCTACAATAGATGGCAAACATCCATTGGAATAACATCACAGAGAACTTCATCATGGTAACTCCCAATTTTAAATTCACTAAACATTGTTCACTTACTAGGACCTTATGATCATCTTTCACCCAAGCAATCTGATAGGGTTCGGGGTGTTTCTCCCTCTTGAGCTTTAGCTTAGAGACCATCTCCTCTGATACCAAGTTATCACTAGTACCACCATCAATGATTACATCACAACATTTATCCTCACACTTGCATTTGGTATGGAAAAAACTCCTCCTTTGTCCTAGTTCAATCTCACCATTTAGTAGGACCCTTTCATTTACTAAAGTCTCTCCTCTTTCTGCATCCTTTGAATGTAATGATTGTGCATCCTCATCCACATGGGAAACCCTAGCTTGGCCCTTAGCTCTCCTATTTGTCCTTCCTTGTCATTGAGGGCATTCAAAGGCACGATGACCTTCTTCATTACAATTCAAACACATACCATGAAAGTGTCCTCTTCCTTGTCCACATCCTCTATCTCTTCCTCTCTAATTTCCAAAGACTTGATCACAGGAGTAGTTGAAACCCTCGTTCCTCTGGTTCCTGCTAGTACCCACATCTTCATTTTTCTTTTGGGTTTCATTTTGGCCCCTAGATGACCTACCACTACCCCTTCCTCCTTGACCATGCCCTCTTTGTCTCCCTTCAAACCTCTTATTTAGCTTCTCTTCAACTTGTAGGGCAAACTGATATGCCTCTTCAATGCTGGTCATTCTTATCAAACTTAATTCCTCTTGGATGCTAGGTGCAACCCACTGATATAACGAACAACCTTCTCCTTATTTTCTTTTGCATGCCCTACTCTAATCAGAAGTCGGTAAAACTCCTTTATATATTCTTGGACTGATTTTTCCACTTGTTTTAACCCATGCATCTTCTTAAACAAATCAAGCTCATAATCAACAGGAATAAATTGCTTCTTCAATTTGTCCACCATATGATACCACCTTGTGATCTTATCCTTTCCTCTTCTATTTCTTTCCAATTGAACCACTTGCCACTAGATTTTGGCATGTCCTTTCAGTTTGGCCTTCACAAACTTAACCCTATCTAGGTCCCTAATATCCTAATACTCAAAGTATTCTCCCAATTCATTGATCCAATCGATCAACTCATCTGGTTTCAAATTTCTTGAAAATACACCCACATCAATTGTAGGTCTTTTCCAAAACTTAGTAATGGCCATAAAAAGCCTTTCCTCTACTTGATTTAGAACTTCCCTATCAAATTCCCCTTCTAGTCCAATTTCTTCTTCGTCATTGTCATCCTCACTTTCGTTGCTAGTAGCAACATTTATTCCTCTACAAAGCTCCTCTTGCAATGCTTGAACCTGCCTTTGGAGGGCTCTAACCTCCTCAAGATTAATAGCTTTGGCCCTTCCACCACACTCTCTTCATGGAGATATCTTCTTAACTCAAACCCTCAACCACACAGTCCTGATGCAAACTGCCTCACAGTTGGTGCTTTGTCTACAAACTAAGGAAAACTTACTCTGATACCACTTGATGGGGACATGACCCAAGCACAGAATGGACACAATAGGAAAGGGAAAATTGTAGTAACTATGTAAATATGCTATTACATTTAGTACAGATAAAATAGACTTCAAAACATGCCCTAAGGGCTTACAACAGTATAAGTCTAGAGATAATTTCTCCTTTTAGTACCTTCTCTCAAACTAGACTCTGAATTTCCTTTTACAATGCCATAAATGTTCTTAAATAGACCCCAGAGGGTTAAGGATTAGGAATAAATTCTAGAAAGTGCTAGTTGGCATCCAGCAACCAAATAGAAGGCTCTAGAAGTCGCATTAGAAGTCAGCACAAAATTAGAAGAATCCAGAAACGGTAATCGAATTTTTGGGAGGCATAACTTTTGAACCATAGCTCCGATTGACAAATCGTTTACATTTTTGAAAAGATCTCAAAGTACTCTATAGCCCTATGGACCAACTTCGCTCATCCACCATTTTTTGGCCTTGTTCAAGGTCATTTAATGCCCCTAAACTAACTTTGAAGCATTCTTAGGAGGTCTCCAAAAATCAAAATATTGCAGTAACTTTCAAACCGTGGGGCCTTTCAACCTGATTCTTTTTTTGGAATGCTCTAAATTACAATTAAAATATTTTGACAAATTTACACCTTCTAGTTCACCAAAATAATGGCTCAATTACATACTCCTATTTTTTTGGCATTTACACGTATCCCAAGGTGTTTAAATACTCTATCCTAGAACACTGATAGTGGAACTATGAGAGTTGGAACCTTTATTTGACCCAAATGGGTATCCAAAAATGAAAACACATGAAACAGAAACTAATTCTAAGTATATTTTTTTGGTTGACATGGGATTGCCTTTATACCTCTGAATGCTCTTGCATCAAGTTGTGATACCACCATTTTATGCCCAACATTTCTCTCTTGTATGAATAGTATTAATTAAATTATAAAGATAGTTCTTATCTACTTAGTTGTTCAACAAAATACTTTCATGCATCTTTTATGTATTTTGTTTAAAGAAATGAATAAAATGCAGCAATAAGTTTATCTTTACCATGATTCTTTTCTCCTATTTATGTTGTTTGTAATCTTTTTTTTTTTGTGAACAAAGAGCACAAATCTAGTTGCAACCTATTTTAGGTTGTATATTTTTGTATATTGTACATGTGATTCAAGGAGTCATCTAAATTCTTGATTTATCATCATAGGGTTGCAGATTTCATGAAGGGATTGATTGAGTATTAGATTTAGTCTTGATGTAGATGTCTGCTTCACAAGGTGATGGGATAGATTTGGAGTCTTGATATATGAGATATATCACTAGAATCAAAGGATGTATGTTTTTGGTTTATGGAATTTCTCAATAGATAAGGCATTTTTCATCTATGTGATCTATATGTTTTTTTGCTTAGATCTTGGTTATGCTAAAATTAATATATTAATCAAACTATTTTCCCTTTTATGTTGAAGAGTTTAAAGGATTTTTCCTCACTTATTTTATCAAGTTCATAGGTCATGTTATTGGCTATTTCATGTCTATGTATTTTTCATAAGCATAGAAGATTCAAGGGTATTTTTCTACTAAGTATACATTTAGATTTATGGTTTTAGAAACTAGTCACATAATGGAATATATAGGTTCACTCCCCTAGGTCTTGGAGAGCCCAAAGAAAAAGGAGTATAGCCTTATAGTTGGCCCCAATGTCTAAATAGGTGTGTTGAACATGGGAATTAGCTACCCCTAGATATATTTGTTCCTATCATTGGCTTATTGAAAAGTTGTTAATAAAAGAGCTAACATAATGTATCATGTTAACATTGATAACCTGGTTACTATGAGAAAGATCAAAACCTAATTCTTTTCAAAAGTTTAGATGATATTTGGCTAGAGTTGAGAAGGAAATAGGGAAGAATCTAAAATTCCTAAGATCATATTGAGGAAGTGAGTTCATCTCAAATGAGTTTAAAGAATTCAACAATGAAAAAGGAATCAAAAGATAGCTATCAAAACCTAGGACACTATAGAAGAATGGTATAGTAGAAAGAAGGAATAGATCCATCATGGAATATGTAAGAACACTAATGATTGAGAAAGATGTTGTACCAAAATACTTGAGAGAAGTAATTAACACAACAATTCATACACAAAACCAATTTGAACTGAAGAAACATATTAAAAACAACCTGATGAATTATGGTATGGATACAAGCCTAATGTGTTTTATCTTAGAGTATTTGGAAGAAAATTCTACATCTTGACATTATATGTAAGGAAAGGAAATCTTGATACAAAAAGTGATGAAGGTATATTCCAAGGTTAGTCCAATAAAAGTAAGTCATAAAAATCTTTAAATCTTGCTACTCACAAAGTCATAGAAAGTGCACATGTGAAGACTAATGAGCTTATAGAAAGAAAAAAAAGAATAGAGCAGCAAGGATCTTGATGATTATAGAAAAATAAATTACCATGATGAGGAACCTAAGACTTTACCACAAATAGTTGAAGCCAAATAACACCAAAGTGAACCTAATAAACCAACTAATAGTACAACTCGAGGCTCAAGAAAAAAACTTGAGTTGTGACCAAATCAGATAAAGGAACACGAGTCAAAGGAAATACAACCTGACTTATAGCTAGATTAAATAAAGGAACCCAAGACACATGAAATACAACTTGAGTCATAGATAGTGCAACCTGAGTTGCACATAGATTGGGTAGAGGAACTTGAGAAAAAGATAGAAAATTATGGACAACCAAGTGAACTAAGTTTAGAATTAAGAAATTGATGCAGGAGCATCTTAACCCATTAGCATCATAAGGAGATTTCATAAAATTGTATTGTAATGTGTTAAAAACATATGTCAAGAAATGGTTAAAATTCACAAAATTGTATTGTAATGTGTTAAAAACATCAAAGATGATTAAGTGTTTGTGGGCAACTTAGTTAGTTTTATAACTACCTTAGCATCTCTTGAAACAAAGAGAAAAATGTAACTAAAAGGATAGAGAAGGAGAGTAGAGGGATTATGAGGGAGAACACACAGAGAGAGCACAAAAAGAATAGAGAAGAGAATTGGCTCTCTGGCCTTTAGCCAAAGAGCCATGCATGTGTTATGCATTTGTAATTAAGGTCTTTTGAAGTTAAATAAGATTGTGTTTAAGTTCTTAGGTTTCTCTCCCTTATTATTGTTTTCGATTATACTATTGATGATTGCGATTCTCTCTTTTGTTAATTAATTTTTATAGTCCATTATAATGCATCAAATTGGATTGTACTCTATCATCTAAGGGATATTAAATTTTCTATTGTTATCAAGTTTCTTGTTATTGTAAATGAAACCTTTGGTACTCTGGTTCAATTATGTATTGATTGCCATAATAGTACCGAATTTGGGAGATGGTTGTAATTAATAAATGGAGAAGCAAAGGTGGCAGATTTGTAAATCATCTCAATGAGAGAAGTATGCCACTACAAGTAACAAATGTAGAATCCAATAATGTTAAGAGGAGGAAATAAATTATGTAAAAGAATGAATCAGTATATATGAGTTGTTATTTGTGAATGACGATGAATTAGATCATAATGATAATGGGCATTAAAGTAGACAGATTTATGTCTCATTTGTTTTAAAACTATGGTAGAATTTAGTCTCGATGTGGGGGCTCTATCCTGTAAACTAACCCTTGGATGTTTCTAAGATTTAACTGTGTTGGTGATAGGCTAATTGTGCCCATCATCACAAGAGCGATCGAGGTGTTTTGATTTCATTCAAAACTTATACTCCTCTTAGTATGGGTCTCTCTAGGAGATAGCAAGGAGGTATATTCTTGGCTATTTCTTTAAGAGTGTTGTTTAATGGATTTAGTGGATGGGAAAGTATATCAAAAAGGTATTGATGATAAAATGTGAGCCTCTAGTGAATGCCAATAGAGCATGATAGGAAGAATGTGAGTTTTGAAGGCCCGTCACAATTTCCTCCACATCAAAGTTGTATCAAAGCCAACAAAATGTTTGGTGATTGCGTGGGTAGGATTGATAAATAGTTACATGACTAATCCATCAAGCCGGAGGGTAAAAGCACAAACCTATGTCACCCTTTTGTAAATAAAAAGGCTAACAAAAGTATAATTGTTCACCTTCAATGACATAAAACTGGTACTATTATTTAGAATTTCAAAATGAAGTAAACTAATGAAATGTATAGAAATAGATGACATTTAGGATTACAAATTTTAATAATTATTTGGAATAAGAACTGATATATTTTCCTAATTTTTATAGATAATTATTTAGTCACTTAAAAAAATTGAAAATTAGGGGTCTAGTTCCTACCACAAAACTATATAAAAATAAACTTATTTCCCTTTGATCTCAAACTATGTTATAGGTATCATATATAGATAGAACAATCAAAAATAAAAATTGGCTTTAGACATACATTTTCTCTTTTATAATGACTCAAATCCCAACTCACCTGAAATTGATAGTTTTCATCTCCCACCAAATTTTTCAAAACAAATTTATTCTTACCAGAAGGAAAATTATACATTTTGAAAGAGGCCTCCCTTCTCTAGAATGTCATATAATTTTTTTTTTAAAAATTAGATATAATTTAATATTTTTCTCCTTCTCAAGATAGATATCTTTTCAAGTGTTAAAATACATGCTTGTAGATATTTTTAATTACAATATACTATATCTATTTAAAAAACTATCAAATCTATATGAAAATATTCTTGACTTTGAGCTCTATAAAATGGTGTTTATATGTTATTAAAAAAATTCATTAAAAATAGTAAGAGTTATTGAAAAGGTAGTTTTCTAAAATAATTTGATTTCTTTAATAATTGGATAGAAACTAGTATAAAACATGCATTTAATAGACATTTCCAATTGGAAAAGTTTGAGACCACATATAAGTTAGCTAGAATGAATTTATCTAGATTATATGTTTGAGAAAAAAAAATTTTTAGATAGAAATACTCAAATTCAATCATTCTAATAAGTTAGCCTAAAAGGTGACATAGATTTGTACTCTTACATTGTAGTAGAACAAAGATGTCCTTGTGTGAATATATCATGAGTAGAGGTCTTGGTATTGTCCCCACCAAGATAAGGCTGGGCAGAAAGTGCAAGAGAGCAACCACTAATTCAAGGGTGGTCAACATCTTCTAGGATCTTGGGTGGGTAAGATGGAAATATGGTGATGGAGTGATGCAGCATGATGCAAGGTGGATAGTGGCCAAGTTAGTTGCAACATTAGAGTGAGCAGTCAAAGGATGCACCAATCAGCATTTCCATGGCAGGAGTATCTTGACCCATTAGCATGATGAGGAGATTTCATAAAATTGTACTGTAATGTGTTAAAAACATATGTTGAGAAAAGGGTTAAAATCCCCAAAATTGTATTGTAATGTGTTAAAAACATCAAAGAGCATTAAGTGTTTATTACAAACTAGGTTATTTTTATAACTACCTTAGCATCTCTTGAAATAAAGAGAAAAATGTAACTAAATGGATAGAGAGGGAGAGTACAGAGATTACAAGAGAGAACACATAGAGAGAGCACAAAAAGAATAGAGAAGAGAATCGGTTCTCTACCCTTTAGCCAAAGATCCATGCATGTCTTATACATTTTTAATTAAAGTATTTTAAAGTTAAATAAGATTGTGTTTAAGTTCTCAAGTTTCTCTCCCTTACTATTATTTTCAACTATACTATTAATTGTTGCAATTCTCTCTTTTGCTAATTTAATTTTACAGTCCATTATAATGCATTGAATCAGACTATACTCTATCATCTAAGGAATATTAAATGTGTTAGTGTTATTGGCTTTTTTGTTATTGTAAACAAAAACCTTTGGCACTCTAGTTCAATTATATATTGATTAACATAACAGTGCTGAATTTGGGAGATGGTTGTATTTAATACTACGGAGAAGAAAAGGTGGTGGCTTTGTAAATCATCTTGATGAGAGAAGTATGTTGCTACAAGTAACAAATGGAGAATCCAATAATGTAAAGAGGAGGAAATCAGTTATGTAAAAGAATAAGTTAGTATTTATGAGTTGTTATTTGTGAATGAGGATGAATTAGATCTTGATGATAATGGACATTAAAGTAGACATATTTACATTTCATTTATTTTAAAACTGTGATAGAATTTGGTCTCAGTATGGGGTTGGATTTTTCTAATATTCAAGTATGTTCCTGATAGGATAGTTGTGCCCACCTTCACTAGAGTGATCGAGGTGTTTTGATCTTGTTCAAAAGTTATACCACTCTGAGTATAAGTCTATCTAGGAGACAACAAGGAGCTATATTCTTGGTTATTTGTTTAAGAGTTTTATTTAATGAATTTAGTGGATGGGAAAGTATATCAAAAGGGTATAGATGATAATATGTGAGCCTCTAGTGAATTCCAATAGAGCATGATAGGAAGAATGTGAGTTTTGAAGGCCCATCATAATTTTGTCCACATCAAAAAGAAATAACAAAGACTTGCAAAATATGTCAAAATACATTATACACCTAAACAAATAATTGGAGAAGAGACAGATGGCATGTTGACAAGGAACCAATTAAATGACACATGCTTAGTGAATTTGAATCTTGATATGTAAAAGATGCTTTAGAAAATGAGTGTTGGATAGAGGCAATGAATGAAGAAATTAAGATAATAGAAAAGAATAATACCTAGTCTCTTGTACCTTGATCTAAGGATAAGAATGTGATTGGTACAAAATGGACATTCAAAAATAAGTTAAATGGGAAATTAGAAGTAAAAACTAACAAGGAAATACTAGTATTCAAAGGATATGAACAAGAAGAAGGTAGAGACTATGGAGAAAATTTTTCCCATATTGCAAGACTTCAAGGAGTCATAATACTACTAGAATATACTACACAAAAGGGATTCAAAGTATATCAGATGGATATAAAATCACATTTCTTAAATGAAATCCTAGAAGACGAAGTTTACATTGAAGAACCTAAAGATTTCATTGATCCAAAAAAAAAAGATATGGTATGTAAACTTCACAAAGCTCTAAATGGGTTGAAGCAAGCTCCTAGGGCATTGTATGAAAGGTTGCATAGATATCTAGTAAGAATTGGTTTTTAAAAGTCAATTGATAATAATAATTTGTATATAAAGTAAGGACCACTAGAAGAGATATTTCTAGTAGAAATATTTGTGGATGATATCATTTGCTGAAGAAATGAGGAAAGAATTTGAAATTTGTATATTTGGAGATATAAAATTCTATGTTGGCCTACAAGTTTATCAAATTAAGGATTGCATATTCATGACTTAGTCAAAGTACATTAGGGAAATATTGAAAGCATTTGGAATGGAAGATTTCAAACTAGTTGGAGCACCTATTTCTACTTGATATAAAATTTCAATGAATGGTGATCAAAGGAGGTAAATCAAACTACCTACTAATTAATAATTGGCACGAAAACTTCTATATCTGGTACACACCATACCTAATACTACACTGCCAATTGCATTATTGCTACCCCTACTATTCTATGGCATTGAGGTCCTAAACTCCATAGAATAGTAGGGGAATAATCTAATAATAGGGCCAAGGTTTTCTGCAAATCCTAAAGAAAATGACATAATGGTAGTGAAAAGCATTCTAAGGTACCTAAAAGGCACTAAAGAATATGGTTTATGGTATAAGAAATGAGGAAACCTTTAGTTAAGAACCTTGGCTTATGTCAATTGGGTAGGAAGCATTCTTTCTTGAAAAGAGATTAGTATCTTAGACAAGCAAGAAGCAAAATTGTATTTCTCAATCGACGATGGAAGCAGAGTATGTTGTTGCAATAGTTTAATATTCTAACATAATATGGATCAAACAATTATTGTTAGGAATGAAAGAGGAAATCAAGGAACTAGTGGTTATCTATTGTGATAAAACAAGTGCAAATAGTATGTCCAAAATCCCTATGATACATACAAAGACAAAACACATTGCAATCAAGTACCATCACCCAAGGGAATTAGTTCTAAACAAAGAGGTGAGATTGAAATATCTAAATACCTAGGAGCTAATAGGAGGCATATTTACTAAGGCATTACCTAAGGATGCATTTATGTATCTAAGAGGTAAACTAGGGGTTATTCCCCTATTTTATGCTCATTAAAGCACAAGATAGTGATGCATGAACCGAGTTCATTGAAGATGTATCAAGTTGGCGCAAGTGTCACACTTCATGTGTGAAATGTAGAACATATTACATATGAATAAGTACAAAAGGTATATAGTAACTTCATAGCATGTATCCTTTGTTAACTAAGTGGGCTTAGTTAGCACTCAACTTCTACTAACATCTCTTTGACACTCAAGTGAACTTGGTAGATACTATCTTCTAAATTTGGAAAATACTAAAATTATAGGCACACATAGGAAACTGTCTTCATTGTTTCAGTGAGCTTGGCATACACTGATTGGTAGAGATACAACATTTTTGTGTAACATCAAAGACAATATACAATTGATCAAGTGTTTTCAAATAACTCCCTCTTTGACATTTATGGCAACACAACATGTCATAATAAAATGTAATTTTAGAGAAAAATAATAGTAATGATAAATCCTAGTCTCATTCTTATTCTCATCCACAAGAACTCCCTCTATCAGTGTAAACTCCATATAACTTGAATTTCTCCCACTGTCAAAAAAATGTGTCCTTTTGATATCATACCAAGTTTATTCTCCCTCTTTGACATCTTCAAAAAAAATTTCTATGATATGACACAAAGTCTTCATCTTTGAAATCTTATGAAAAAGGAAATATACAATGAATATCAATGTACCTCATGTACTGATTCATATGCAATCTACCCTTTCAATACTACAACTTGATTGATCTTCAACATGCTCTACTTGATGCATCACTAAAATTCATTTAGTGAGCTTCAAATAGGGGAATAACCCCTAGCTTATCTCTTAGATACAAAAACACATCCTTAGGTAATTTCTTGGTCAATATGTTTACAATTTCTTATTTAGTATTCACATATTCCAATCTCATCGCTTTTTATCATACCAATTATCTCAAAAAATAATATTATATTATAATTTTATTAGTCTTGGTATGCATCACAAGATTATTTGATGTATTAAATGTGCTGGTGTTATCATAGAAGATAACCATCAGATCCTTGATCTCTACCTTCATACCTACTAATAGTTGCTTGAATAAAAAAAATACAAACAATTAATTGTTGGTGCAACATACTCTGCCTCTGCTATAGACTAAGAAATGCAGTTCTAGTTCTTTCTTGTCTAAGATACTAGTCTTTCAAAAAGAAGGAATGCTACACCACTGGTGCTCTTCCTATCATCAACATGTACAACCAAATTAGCATTTGTAAAGGCTTTCAAATCTAAATTGCCTCCTTTCTTTTACTATAAACCATAGTCTTCTGTACCCTTTAGATACCTCATGAATCTCTTAATTGCTATCATATGGTTTTCTTTAGGATTAGCTAAAGATCTTGCCACTATTCCAACTACTAATTCAATATCAGGCCTTGTATGCACTACATACTACATTTTCTCAATAATTGATCCCTATGTGGTATGATCTACCTCCTTGGAATCATCATTTTTGGAAAGCTTATGTCTAGTAGACATAGGTGATCCAACTGGTCTTGACTCTTTCATTACAAATTTCTTCAGTATCTTCTTGATATACTTAGATTGAGTAATGTACATACCATCTTTCTTCTATTGAATCTACAATCCAACAACTAATTTTATCTCTCCAAACATGGACATCTCAAATTCCTTACTCATTTCCTCTGAAAAAGATTTGCAAAAATCATCATTTCCAGTAAGCAACGTGTCATCCACAAAGATTTCTACCAACACAATTTTATTTTCTAGTCTTTCTTTGATGTATAAGATGCTATTATTATTTATCTTTTGAAAACTTATGTTCATAAAATAATTATGAAGTCTTCCATTTGAAGCTCTATGAGCTTGCTTGAGACCATACAATTCTTTCTACTTGTAAACTATATAATTTTTGTTGGGATCTATAAAACCTTCAAGTTGCTCCATATAGACTTCCTCTTCAAGAATTTTATTCAAGAATGTATATTTCACATCTATATGATAAAATTTAAATCCCTTATGTGTAGCATAAGCAAGTAGAGTCGTAACACCTAATATTGCAATAGGAGCAAACATTTCACTATAATCAATACCTTTTTCTTGAGAATAAACTTTTCATACTAACTATGCCTTATTTCTTGAAACTTCTCCATCTTCATTCAACTTATTTCTAAAAACCCACTTTGTACCAATTACAATCTTATCCTTGGGTCTAGGAACAAGAGTTAGGGTCTTATTCCTTTTTATCTATTCTATCTCTTCATTCATTGCTTCAATCCATCTTTCATCATCCAAAGCATCTTTAAATAATCTAGGTTCAAATTTAGTAAGCAAACATGTACCTTTTAGTTTGTTGATTGTCATTGTACCTTCTAACTTGTCTCTAATGATCTACTTAGGTGCATGGTGCCTTTTGAAATATCTTGCTAACACAAGTACTTTAGATTTAGAAATTGTTCCATTTACCTCACCATGATCTTTTACATCATGCTCAGGTCCCATTGTCCATGACTCGGGTCCTTCAACCTCAATTTGCACTAGGTGCAACTAGGTGGCTTCTATCTGCGACTTGAGTCCTTCAAACTATGACCAAGTTTGTAATAGATGCAACTTGAGTGCTTCTAGATATTTTGGGGACTTAGGAGGTGAAGTCTCCTAACTTCCAATTAGATTGGGCAATGTCTCAGGTTCAAAGTAAATAAACTTTCTCTAATCTTTAGGCTCTTTGTTGCTCTCTTCTTCACTCTTTTCTACAAACTCATTAATTATCACATGTGCACTTTCTATGATCTTATGAGTAGTTATATTAAAACACTTGTATGGTTTACTTATACTAGAATATCTTAGGAATATGCCTTCATCAAATTTACCTTTCCTAGTCTCCTTCAAAAATTAAAATTTTCTACCAAATGCTTTCAAGTAACTTACATTAGGTTTATAGCCATACCATAGTTCATAAGGAGTTTTATTTGAGTCTTTCTTAGCTATACTCTATTCAAGGTATGCATTGTTGTACTATTTACTTCCTTCTAGTATTTCATTGCAACATTCTTTTCTATCATCATGGTTCTTGCATAATTCATGATTGATCTATTCCTTCTTTCTACTAAACAATTTTAATTTCTCTGTCAATGTAGAATTCATTGAATTCATTAGAAATGAGTTCACCTCCTCTACCTAATCTCAAAAATTTCAGCTTCTTTCCTATTTCTTTCTCAACTCTACCCAAATATCATTTAAACTCTTGAAAAGCTTCAGACTTATATTTTAGATATATTACAATTGGCATTCTAGAATAATCATCACAAAATAAAATAGAGTAATTATCTCCACTATAGCTCTTGGTCCCAATAGGTCCATAAAAGTTTGTATGAACCAACTCCAAGACTTCTTGAGAATGATAGTTCTTTCTCTTGAAACTTATCTTGCCTATCTTACCAATTTGACAATTTTTACATAGGTCCATATCAAGTTTCCTCAAACTAGGAATACCTCTCACTCTTTTGTTTTTTCCTTATCTTAATCAAGCTTTCAAATTTTAGATGACACAACCTCTTATGCCATAACTATTGGAAGCATGAATGTTGATGATATTCCTATGGAAGAGTATTGTAGAAACATGATTAGATCATTATCATGATGATATGTTACATTTATCATTGTGTTTTTCGTTGATGTCAATATAGCATTTTTCTATGGTATTTGATAGAAGAACAATGGAAAAGGTTAAGTTAATGTAGATAGATCATTAAGTACTTTCAATGGAAAGGTTGAAGGGAGATTATACTATGTGTATACATAGCTAACTTTAGAAGCATAAGATATTAAGTTTGGAAGAAGTTATGCAAGTTTCAGGGAAGATTGTTCTAAGATAGAGTTTATAGAGGCATGTTTTGGCAAACTTTCTATATCTCTTAATAGACATTTTATTCTAAGAAGCCAAAGTTAAAGATGTGAAGAAGACATGTTGGTGATGACATGGCTAAGCTCACTCGTCATAATCTTACATTTATGAAAATTTATTCAAATTGCAAGGCAAAAAATTAATGTTATCACTAAGTGTAGTGTGTTCTTAATCTGGTCCTATAATAATTAATTGAGAAGATGTAACTGATGACTTAGGGAATTTTTTTATGGATTTAGTATAAAGGAATGACATTTTCTTTTATATTGTATGTAGTAATGCAAATGATTGTAATAAACAAAATGAGAAAAATGCAAAGATAACTAGAACAAAGTGGAAGTGAAGAAAACTTCATTGCCAAGGTTTTGTTACATGATCTGAAGTTTTATACTTGGATCTGGGGTTCATGACCTAGTCTACAAGGTCTAAAAATGATTGGTCTACGTTACAAGATAGAGGAAAGAAGTTAAAGTTTAGTACATACAATTATTCTACAAGGAATAGTTGAGATATCAATTGGGTAGTGAGTTCTATGATCTTGCTCCAAAATTTGTTTGGATAGTGGGTCCTTCTATCTTCTACAACTCCTAATAGGGGTGGCATAGTGCCTAACTATTGCAATGTTCAAAATGGGAAGAGTACTTCTGTGTGGGGGTGAATCAGAAGTACCACACTTTTAACCTTTAAATCAAATAATTGAAAAGTAAACTACATGCATGTAAACATATAAATGAACATAAAGTAAACACATGATATAACACATAACTCTAGATTTGGTAACCCAAAAATCCTCTAGGAATAAGAAGGTAAAATTGGGGTGGGGATGATACCCAAAAATATTATTGCAGCAATAAATTTTTGACTACTTTTGATGGTCTTCCCTGTTAAAGGCTTTACACTATGTCAATAGTGACCTGATTAGAGGATTTACAAACACATTAAATGAAGTGTCACCCTATTAAAGGACTTACAATAGGCTATTAAACCCACCTAATACAATAGGATTTTCAATCACCTTCTTCAAAGGTTCTCCTAACTAGTTGTTAAGCTAACCTCTCAGTATAGAGTTTCCAACTTCTAATACAATGATAAGAAAGTATTAGAATAATGAACTTGACATTATGCAATCTTTAATTGTTGGATTCATGCACTTGATCTACTCTCTCTAATCTTGATCTTCTGATATCTAAATGTGTCCCTTGTCTCTTGTGTTGCTTTGATCAACTGAATAAGTAATTTTTGCTCTATTCCTCTAAGTCTTACTCACTCCTCACTAATTTTTGCAATAATCTCCCCATACGCTACTCTCATACACATAGGAAATGAATTTTTTGACCTACTTTTAAAGATTGTGAAGACTTAGGTTTAGGTATGGATCTACAAACCATATTGAATCTTAAGTTCTTGCTTATTCCTTGCATTTTCCTTATTGGTTGCATGCCTTCTACATTTTTTTGATTAGCTGCATGTTGATCGTATAGGAAATCTAAAAGATTTGTTTTATCCTTTTTCTCCTTCAAAAACCTTCTATGTCAACTCCAAAAGCAGTTTACATCTGAGTTTGTGAGGGCACAAACTCATATGTTGTTTTTGTGTTACTCAGCACATGCTAGACTACTGGTGCTTGACACATATACTATCTTGGATTTCTCGACACCTATTACACTCTATCTCACTTGTAACATATATGATTCTGACTCACTCAGCATGTAAAACTTTTACACTTGCTTGGCATCAACTGTGACTCGGCACTTATATACTACTTGGCGCCTAAAGTCACTCAACACCTGTTGAAATACTGACTCAACACACATAGTGTAATTGACATTAATATAGAAAGTGGTTTAGTGTGTTGACACTCAAATGTCAAAACTATCTAATGACCAACACTAATAGGGTTGGAATCTTCTAAGAAGGATTCAAAGTCTCCTAAAAGGGACTCATATGTACTAAATGTTGTAATAGGCTCCTAATAGGGTCAATCCTCTAACAAGGAATATTTATATTAGTACATCATCTTGTGGGCATCATTCCCACTGGGGTTTTCCCTTTGATCAAGTGTTTACTGAGTTAACATATCTAGTGTAATTATGTATGTGCATCTTCACATGGTTGATGTTTAGTTTGGTTGAAAGGATAAGATTGTTTAAGGTCGATAAATGTTTTAATTATTACATAACTTATTCACCCCACCCCCCCCACCCCCCCCCCCCCCCCACTAGTTATCTTGGTGATCTATTGTTTCCATCAATAACCATCTCTCTTTTACTTGAGCAATGAAACATGAACTTCCACTAAGATCTAGGTAGAATAAATTACCTTTTCTTTGGTTACCACACCCAACTAGATTTCC
The DNA here is from genome assembly GCA_028749045.1 of Cupressus sempervirens. Taxonomy (NCBI): domain Eukaryota; kingdom Viridiplantae; phylum Streptophyta; class Pinopsida; order Cupressales; family Cupressaceae; genus Cupressus; species Cupressus sempervirens. Next base: position 185,959,558 of record CM053790.1, read on the forward strand.
TTTTTCATCTAACATCTTGCATTTCTCATTGATAAATTTTACCTTAAATCCAATGTTATTCAACTATGCTACTCTATAGATTATGCTTCAGCCCTTCAACCTAATAAGGATTATCACATCTAAGTCCATTGGTTAGTGAGTACAACCTTTTCCCTTTAAGAAACATGGTTCATTATTTCCACATCTTACACTTCCACCATTATAGTGTTCCATATGTTGAAACTTTTTTTTATCACTAGTAATATGATGTAAATAACCACTATCAATAATCCATGTATCATTTTTGCTAACATGAGAGATAAGTGTCATTTTATCTTCTTCATCATTAGATTCATCTTTTATAGCAATATAAACCATTTCATCATCATCGCTACTATATGAATTTTTAGCCATAAAACAAGACTTCTTACCTTTATCATTGTAGTCTTTGCATCTTTTGAAATCCTTCTTTCCTTTGTATGTTTTGTTATTCTTTTCATTTATGTCTTCTCTATTTGGACACCTTGCAGAAATGTGACCATCCTCTTCACTAGAAAAGTAGATTAAAGGAATTTTACCTTTATACTTTCTTTTACATTTGGTATAACTTCTTGTAGGTAATGCTTTAATGGCTTCAAGATCACTATCAAAACTATCATCCTTTTCACTTTCATATTGTTGAGATTTTGACTTTGCATCTTTCTTCTTGAGGGACAACTTGCCTTCAAATGGATACCTTCTAATTCACTTCCACTAAGAATCTTATATCCTTTCATAGACTCTCATACATTCATTCCTCAACTTGACTTTATATTTATATCATATGCTTTGTTAAGTCATCTGAATAGATCTTAGAATAATTAATATTCATCTCCTCAATTGACTAGAACCAACTAAAAAAATTAATTAAACTCAATATGCCAAAACAAGAAAATCCTTTGTTAGTCAACCTTTCTTGGTAGACACTAATACAAAAATGATTTTCTTGTGTTAACCAAGTGAACTCAATTAACAATGCATCTTTTCAAACTTCCTTTGGTAACTAAGCAAGCTTGATTAGCATCAGTTCTAGCCAACTTTCCTTTGTTAACTGAGTGGGCTTGGTTTACACCCAACTTTAGCTAACTTCTCTTCAACATCCAAGTGAACTTTCTTGATATTGTCTTCTAAACTTAGAAAACACTAGAATGTTGGGTAGATAGAGGAAATTTTCTTCATTGTCTAAGTGAGCTTGACATACATTAACTGCTAAAGATATGACATTTTGTGTAACATCAAATACAATATACAATTGATCAATTGTTTTCAACAAAATCCTTCTTTGGCCTTGATGGAAACACAACATGTCATAATATAATGAAATTTTAAAGAAAAATAATTGTAAGGATAATATCCTTAGTCTCATTTTAATTCTCATCCATGAGAACTCCCTCTATCAATGTGAACTCCCTCTAACTTCAATTTTTCCCACTATTAGCAAAATTTGTCCTTTTGATATTAGACCAAGTTCATTCTCCCTCTTTGAAATCACTATAAAAATTTCTCTAATTTCTGAGTGAAATCTCCCTCTTTAACATTTCCAAAAAAAATCTAAGTGATATGACACAAACTCTCCCTCTTTGACATCTTATGTCAAAGATAATTTATAGTACATATTAATGTACCTCATATACTGATTCATATTCAATCTACCCTTTCAATACTACATCAACTTGACTGATCTTCAACATGCCATGGTTGATGTATCACTAAACTTCATATAGTGAGCTTTAGATAGGGGAATAACCCCTAGCTTACCACTTATATGCCAAAAATAATCCTTAGGCAATGACTTGGTGAATATGTTTGTAATTTATTCTTTAGTATTCACATATTCCATTCTCACATCTTTTTCTTACACTAATTCTCTTAGAAAATGATATTTTATTATAATATTCTTGATTTTAGTATGCATCATAGGATCCTTTGATATATTAATTGCTATGGTGTTATTATACAATATAACCATTGGATCCTTGATCTCTACCTTCATACCTACTAATAGTTGATTGAACCAAACAATATTTTAGCTCTAGGAGCTTGCTTGAGATCATACAATGCTTTGTGCAGTTTGCAAACCATATCCTTTTTGCTAGGATCTACAAAACCTTCAGGTTTCTCTATGTAGACTTTCTCTTCTCTAGATTTCTATTTAAGAATGCATATTTCACATCCATCTGATAATTTTTAAATCCTTTATGTGCAGCATAAGCAAGTACAGTGTTTACACCTTCTAGTATCTCAATAGGAGTAAAAGTTTTACCATAATCAATAGCTTCTTCTTGAGAATAACCGTTGCATACTACTTTTTCTTTATTTCTTGAAACGTCTCCATCTTCATTCAGCTTATTTCTGAAAACCCACTTTGTGCTAAATACATTCTCATCATTAGATCTAGGAACAAGAGTCCAGGTCTTATTCCTTTCTATCTATTCTATCTCTTCATTCATTGCTTCAATCTATCTTTCATTATCTAAAGATTCTTTAAACGATCTAGATTCAAATTAAGTAAGCAAACATGTACCTTTTAGTTTGCCCCTTTTCATTGTGCCATCTAAATTTTCTCTAATGATCTACTCATGTGCATGGTGCCTTCTGACATATCTTGCTAAGATAGGTATTTTCAATTTAGAACTTGTTACACTTGCCTCACCATGATCTTTTGCATCATGTTGGGTCCCACTATTTCTAGTTCAAGTCATTTAGACTTGGTTTGCACTAACTCCAACTTGGTAGATTTTGAGTGTGACTTGGATCCTTTAGACTATGACTTAGGTTACATTAGATATAACTCAAGTACTTCTGGAGATTTTGGGGACTCAACATGTGAAGTCTCCTGACTTCCAATTGGATTAAGAAATGTATTAAATTCTGTTGGTGTTTTAAAACTACTAAACAACAAAATGTTCAATACCAGAATGATAACACTCACACAACCTAAGAATTAGCTAATTCCCATTATCAGCTATATGAGTAAACCATTTGGACCCAACTTCAACAAAACCAAAGGATGGTTTCCTACTCTTTTGACTCTACTAAACCAAGGTGGGTGAACCTAGGGATAATTTTAATGCAAACTGTTGTGTAGAGATTCTTTTAGTTTCATTCTAATTATCATTTGTTACCCGCTAACTCATGCACAGTATTACTTCAATTCGTTCAAAATTCTCAAACTTGTATACATCCCTTATTTGTAGATTTGGTCATAATTCTCCTTGGATTTACAAATATTCCTAGAAATAGTAGCTACCTAAGACTCAAAGAATAGGTATAAATGAGTATTGACCAGCATTCGTAACTTTGAACAAAATGGAAATATGATTTTGATTTTATAATAAAATGATTTGATATGCAGCTTTAGAATTCACCCTTGCTTGGTTTTGATTTATGAGACTAGTGCCTTATCCATTGGGAAAAAATTAGCTATTGGCAAGAGATCTAATTCAGATAACTTGTAAATGAATTAATCAATTGCAATCATGCATTTCCATTCTTATGAAATATCCCTTTATGAATTCACAAACCCTACTGATTCACTAAAACATTTATATAATTTCTTCGATTAAGAGCAACAATAAAAATAGTATACAACCCATCCAAATTGCATTCAGCTAATTAAACATTATTTAAATGACTTGAAAGTAGACAAACCCATAAATTGGAGATAGAAACTTATGGCACAAATATAGTGTAAATACCCTTTTGTATTATCCTTTTCATATGACTAATACAGTGACCAATAGAAAACCCATTGAAAGCCCAGAATAGATTGCTATTTCAATCATTCAGTATGTTATCAGAAAATATAATGGAAAAAAACTCAAATCAGCTACACTCAATTGGACCGACTGAATGTACTTTTCTTGAGAGAAAACAAAAATCATACAAGTCTCAGACCATCACATTGCCTTGAAAACTCACTTATATAGGTGTGAGTTGCAACAAGCAAAGGGAAAATGTGACTGGCAGGTGTCCTTCAAAATATTTTTACATACATCTGTAACAAAAGGACAAAAACCATGAATAACAAAAAGGCTATCAGATTGAACATTCCTTGGTGGGTCCCTTTTTGTTATGTTTTCATTGATTGAGAGAAGAGCTTTAATTCTTTTATTTATTCTTCATCCTTAGAGTAAGTGGTCATTAAATCAAAAAGTGATGAATCATCTATGATTACCTGCAAACTTACTTTAATTTGGGGATTTTTCTTGTCTTCATCCTTAACCGTGAAGGTAACTTTTACTTTTGCAATTTCCTCCTCCTCTTCTTCCACTTACTAATCTTGTAACAACTGCTCTTCTGACATAAATTTCTTTCTCCACTCATCATAAGCAGTGTCCTCTGGCCAATCAAAACTTAGTGCCTCTCTTTGTACAGTTATTAAATAAATTGCAACTACCTCTAAATCAACAAAATCCTTTTTGATGGCATTATAAAATAGCTACACTTTCACCAATTCCTCAGTTGTCTTTGCCCATAGCTGGTAGCCAGTTTCATTAACAATATTATTCATTCTTTCACAAGATATCTCATCCAATTCCTTTTTCCATTCTTCTTTTTCCTTTATTTTGTTAATAGTATTTAAAGCACAAGGAAGTAGACTATTTTTTTGAGCCATATATCTAGAAAAACAATTTATTAATCTTTTCTGAAAATAATCTCTTTTGTCATCAAAACCTTCTAATTTATTCAATAAATCAAAAATCTTCTCTATTTGATGACAAGGCAGTTGGATGATAGATATGCACATAATTGTAATATCATTGTTTCTTCCCTCCATTTCTTCATAAGAGGCCTCAACCTATCCTCATCTCTCTACAATTCATCCCTAATGGATGCAATCCTTGCCAATTGATCAAAAAAGGTTAGCCATTCTATCCTATCCATCAAATATATCACACCCTACCTCAATTTTTCTCCATATTGATTTTTCAATTCTACATGCAATTCATAAATTTTGGTTTTCTCTTCCTCAAAATCCTCTACTACGTAGAATTGAGGCCTTTCAAGGGTATTAGGTACCTCAATAATTGGAGTGGATTTGAAAGGCTCAATAGGTGGATTGGGAGGGTATACAATCCTGGGTCTACTGGACTCTTCTATTTTTCTTTTCCCTAGCATCTTCTCCGTTTGAGATACCTGATTCTCCATTTTTTGTATCTGTGTGCCCCTTTCTTCATATGCCTTGAGCACCTCTTAAAATCTAGCATTTAACTAGGAAAATCTATCCTCTTCCTAGCCAGACACCACACTACCAAATTTTAGCATTTCTGAAGCCATCCCAATTATCTTTTTGCTGCAAACTTCACCAACCTTGAAGATTGTTTATGCACCAGTATGTTCTACAGTGGAGATTTCCTACATCCTTGTTTTATCCCTTTTCGCAATAAACCAAATCAAAAGGGCTTGGTGGTCATAACTAAATTTGACTCCTCTATGAGCCTATAGTATCTCTTCTTCAGTTTGTAACTGGACATCCTTTTGTTTTCTTACTGAATCAAAAACCATAGCATTCACTATATCCCATTTAGCTAAGATAAGGATAGATGATTGCTTAACTATATTGCCTCCTAGCCTCAGGTGTAAATCAAGAAACATCACTCAAAAACAAGGATTTTACCTCTTCTTTAATAACAGATTCTGGTTTATCAGGTTGTTGTGCCCTTATCTTTTCACAAACTTTTTCAAAATTGCCTATATTTAACCTCCACAAAAACTGTGCAAATGCCCTAGATTTCACAAAATTTTCATCATTTATAAACCTTTCAGAGGCTTGGGCAACTATAGGATCAATTTACTTACCTTGATAATCAGCAACAATGAGCTCCAAGGACGGTGTAGGGGGTTCTTGTCATTCCCCAATCTCCAGATTAGTGGAAGTAACAATTACATCCCCTTCTCCACCAATTTTTCTAAGTTGTTCCCTTAAAGATGCTTCATTATCTATCCAGATTGGGGATTGGCTTGGGGAGTATTATTCTAGCTGAGAAGAAGAAGACCCTTGTTCTAACTTCTACCTTTTTGGAGCATTGGTTGTAAGTGGACTTCCTGGTCTTTTTCCTTGATGCAGAGGACCCTATTGCAAACTCTGGATCATCACATAACCTAACCTTCTTTTCAAGGTGTATTGGCCATGAGCTACTATATTTTTACTGTTGATTTTCCTTTGCACTTCTGCAGCCTTGTCTGGATATGTCTCAACATATGTAGCCTTCTTTTCATTCATAGCTTGTATTATCTTAGCAAAACTATTCATCAAGGCATGTATCTTGGCTCCCTAGTATTTCTTTTCTTTTAATGTATCATAGTGGGGGTCAAAAGCATTAATGAATTCAAGGGTTTTTCTAAATACTATCCATTTTTCTTTTTTAATTCTTGTTCTTGTAAAGTAAGAATATTTCTAATCACATCTTTAGGATAATAAACTTGTTGCACCATGCGAGAAGCTTTTATTCTCTCCCTGAAGACATCATAGAATCCTTCAGGATCAATAAATCTGGTATGAGATTCTGCCATGTTATATCTATCTAAAAACAAATGAAGATGCTTCCACCCTTTCCTTACAAAAAGAAAATCATGGGTCATAGTAACAATTGGAAAAAATGTGCCCTTCCTAGTCAAATCCCTCTCATCTATGGTTCCTATTTGCCATAACAACTTAGCTATTCTTATCTTCAAAGGCACATGAAATGGTAGCACATGAGGCTTTCCCAAAAAGCCATATACTCTTATCACTATTGAAACATTGTAGGGAATTATATCCCCCCAGTTATGATTGACAAGTAGCCCTGTAGCATGGTCCTTAGGTCTGACCAATTCTCCTCTCAAAAGCAATCTAAGCTTTAATGCAAAATACCTATAAAACCTCACATAACTGGCACCTGTGGCTTTTGAAGTCATATCCACACTCCACAACTGCACTGGATTCTTTTCTCGATCCCTAGCTATCTCTAGCTCCATACCCTTGGAAAAGAAAGAAAATCCCTTATACAAACACATATGCATAAGGATTGAATACCCACAGAAAGTTTTATCTACTTTTCCCCTTGCTATCCCCACTAGGCCATTGTGAATCTCTTTTGCAAGAAATGTCGCAAAATCTAGAATAGTACTCATTCCAAACTGAAGAGTTTGAGCCATTGTGAGGACAATGAGCCTGGGATTTGTTCTACTTCATCCACTCTAAAAATCTTACAAAGAGAAACATATAATGCCTGAGCTCTAGTGTTAAAATGTCTCTCAAATAGTGGCTCTGGGGTGCTAGTAGTAATCATAGACAAAGTACCAATTTTAGTAGCATGCTCATCTAGTGGCCCCTTTTTCAAGTAGATTTTTTGTGCATCATACCTTGCTTGAAAGTCACCCATGTCAATAGTTTCATTCACAGCATGGTTATGGCTAAGATTAGAGACTTCTCTAATTAATTCATGGCAAACCCTAAAGAGGTTCACTCCAACATGATTCTTCACCCACCCTATAATTGGATCATATTTCTTGGCCAAATCTACTAATAAATCACTATCGAAGAACACAATGGGGACTAATAATTTTCCAATATCAAACTCCTAGACATTGCTCAGAGGAGTATCTGGTCTTCGCCTTGAAAACCATTTTCTGAATAATTCCAAACCTACCATGGAGGCCTGAGCATCTCGTACCCAATTGGCCTTGTCATAGAAACCCTCTACTACGGCTACTCTAGGGTTTTTAGGAATCAACTACCTCCCCTTAGTTATAAAGGAAATTGTTCCAAAAAATCATCATGCATACCCCTCTTTGAATATTTGGTTTACCTAGAAAAATCCTTTCATGGAGGCACTTTATAAAAAATTTAAATCTTACTCAGCAGATTTTTTATTTTTACTGGTTATAGACCACTTACCCGCAAAAATTTGCTCCTCTTTCTACGATTTTCTCCCCAAATTCACTGAAGGCTTCGAGGAATTTTATACCATAGCTCTGGAAATCCTTTTGCTCTAAGAAAATCTATAATCTATGCTTCAGCAATGGAAAATTTACATGTTATATCAGAGCATTGAGGTCACACAAAGGAAACTTTGTATCATATTAATTCCTGCAACCGTTATTTTCATGTTGAATTTTGAAATTTGAATTTTACTCATCAATTTCCCATAGATCGAATGGTTTTGTTTCAAAAGAAAAAAGCCTTTTAAAAATTTGGGATCCCTAGCCATGAGTCAAAAACCCACTTGACCGCATTATTTAAAATCCTCGCATCTTGATAATGCAAGAATGCGGGCACCATCAATCTCATTCTAATTGATGGTGAACCAAGATCTCTTTATTTGGCAGCACACTAAATTAACTTGACCAATGAAAAATTACCTTTTAGTCCATGTGCTCTGATAGTAATTAAAGTTTTCTATGCCCATGACATTGTTGCTTCCAACTTTGCACACCTGTCACCCACCACCAATGAGCATGTTGCATTGCATTTAATCATTTCTAGTGTAGCATGACTCGGCATACTTCCTAAAGCTTAGTCTAGGTCCCACCATGCCCGCTTGCCCATATTATTTAAATGTCAAGTAGTTCCATATTGTAAGAATGTAGGCTTCGTCGATCTTACCCAAATCAACGATGATGAAATCTTGAAATGACTGCACATCTAGTCATCTAATTGGACCAATAAGAGACTTTCTCTGTATTCCATGTCATCTGATAGCTTGCTACAAAATATACACTGCTATTACTTTTTTGAAAAAGGTGGGCCCATTATGTCACTCTTGCGATGTGTCAAATGACCACTTCCCCGCATTATTTAAAAATCACACAACTTCATAATGCGAGAATGCAAGAACTGTAGATCTAAACAAGATCCATGGTTGGTAAACAGTTTGTAAAAGGCTTTGACCAATTCTAACAAACAAGAACTTTTTCCAGTGCACTGAGTTTTGAATGTCATCAGGGGCTATGTGTCACAAACGCTTTTCCCTGCATTATTTAAAAACCTCACAACTTCATAATACAGGAATGCAAGAAACCTTGATCTTGAGAAGATCTACGATGCTGAAAAGTATTGTGCTTTGACCCTTCTTTCAGTAAAATGAAGTAATTAAAAAAACTCCATAAAGTTTATTCAAAAAAATTACAAGGTTATTCTAATGTAAATAATCTTTAGAATAAACACGCCCTGCCAAAAATATTTGAAATCAGACCCTTCTAAAATTTTCAAATACTAGGACAACACAAAACACAATCACAAGGATTTCTCATGTACTTAGGATTTTTTCATGAATGATTTGAGAGATGAACCCTGAGAATTTAAAAGGAAAAAGAAACATATGGAATAAGGCATAATTAGGGTAACCTAAAACCTTTCAAAATATCTTGAGATAAAACCATAATCTGCATGATTCAAAGACCTAAAATGATTTTTTCACTCAAATATCAGAATTTTTCTATACTGTGAAAAATCAAACCAATAGATTCAAAGTAAATAAAATCTATGTAATCTTCATGTTCTTTCTTGTTATCTTCTTTACTCCTTTCTGCAAACCCATTAATTATCACATGTGCACTTTTTATGATCTTGTGAGTAGTCAAATTCAAACACTTGTATGAATTACTTCTACTGGAATATCCTAGGAGTATACCCTCATAACTTTTGACATTAAATTTATCTTTCCTAGTCTCCTTCAAAATATAACATTTTCTACCAAATACTTTCAAGTAAATTACATTAAGTTTGCATCCATACTATAGTTCATAAGGAGTTTGATTTGAGTCTTTCTTCAGCTCTACTCTATTCAAGGTATGTATTATTGTGCTAATTTCTTCCTTCTAGTATTTGATTGCAACATTCTTTTTTATCATCAAGGTTTTTGTACAGTCCATGATTGATTTTTTCCTTCTTTCTACTATAGCATCCTATTTTGGTGTACCATCAGCTACTACTTGTCTTTTGATTCCTCTTTTAATGCAAAATTTATTGAATTTATTGGAAATGAATTTACCTCTTCTCTCTGATCTCAAATATTTCAACTTCTTTCCTATTTCTTTCTCAACTCTAGCTGGATGCCACTTAAACTTCTAAAAGGCTTCAAACTTATCTTTTAGATACATTACATTCATCATGTTAGAAACAATAGTCCACCAAGATAATTGAGCAAAGGGGTGAATCAATTACCCAATTAAAACAATTATCAACCTTAATTAATCTTAACCATTCAATGAAAGTAAACAACTGAACTGGGGAAAACCTTGATCAAAGGGAAAACCCTAATGGTAATGATGCCTACAAGATGATGTACTAATATAAATATTCCTTTTTAAAGGTTGGCACCTGTTAGGAGTCTATTACAAAATTTAGTACACATGAGTCCCTATTAGGTGTTGTGGAAGGCAGAAGGACCCACTATCCAAATAGCTTCTAGGGAAAGATCAGTGAACTCACTGTCCAACTGATCTCTCAAATATTCCTTGGAAAATAATTTTTTATACTCTTCTTAACCTCTTTCCTCTATCCTATCAATTGGACTAGTCACTATTAGACCTTCTAGACTAGATGAACCTCGCATCCAAATGTCAAACCTCAGACCTCACAATAAAACCTTGGCAATGAATTTTTCTCTAACATCCGTCTATTCTACTTATCTTCATAGTCCACTCTTTCTGTTTCTTGAAATCATTCATGCACTCCATACATGATAAAGTAAAATGTCCTTCCTTTATACTAAATTGATAAAACAATTCATTGAGTTAGCTATTACACCTCCTCAATTAATTATTATAGGACCTCATTAAGAACACATTACACTTAGTGATAACATTAATCTTTCACCTTGTAACTTCGATAAATTTTTGTATGTTGGACATCATGACAAGTGAGATTATAAACATCATCTCAAGAATGTCTTCTATACATCTTTTACTTCGGATTCTCAAAATATCAATCCCACTAAGAGATATAATAAGTTTACCAAAATAGCTTCTATAAACTCTATCTTACAACAGTTTTCACCAAGACTTGCATGAATTCTTCCAGACATAATATCATTCTTCTAAGGTTAGCTTGCTATACTAGACACTTATTAGTATCTCCCTTTAACCTCTCTTAGTAAAAATTTTCAACTATCTATCCATACCAATTGATCTTTATCGATGTTCTTCTATCGGATACCACCAAAAATTGCTATGTTGACATCGCTGACAAACATAGTAATGAATGTAACATATCATCATGATAATAATCTAGCCATGTTTCTACAATACTCCCCCATAGAAGTATCATCAGCATTCATGTCTCGAACAATCTCCCCCTTTGGCATTAGTGGCAACATTGATGAAAAACATCTAGTTTCAAAAATACCAACTATATTTGATTGTTGTCCTTTCTTTTCAAATCCTCTTAATCAATCATTCTCCCTATTAATATGCCTCAATTTACTCTTTATCAATCATCAATATACTCTATATAAAACTATTTTTCTTGTTCTAATCTCTCCCCCATTGACATCAATGTCAACAGTTTCAGCAATCATCAATCTTACAATAACTATCTCTAACTTCCTCGAGTGTCCAAAGGCATTGTTCAAAATAACATGCAACAAGAGTCCTAGATGACTTTGTCCATCACAGACACTTGCCCATACAAGAAGCATCAACATTCAGTCCAAAAAAATAGTAGTGCTCTATAATATTGGACTGATGTACTCTTGCATCATCTATTGTGATGTAGGAAGGGGCTTAACCCCTACCATACCTTGCAAATACTCAGAAGTCTCTTTGGGAAGAGGCTTGGTAAAAATATCTACAATATTATATTTATTGCTTTCATACCTTAGTCTAATTTCTTTTTCTACAACTTTCTCTCTCCACATGTGATATTTGATAGAAATTTTCTTAGTCTTAGAATGCAAAACTAGATTCTTAGACATATTCACTGTGTTTGTATTATCACAATGTATGACAAGAGGTTCACTGAATTCTATCTTTATATCCTTAAGCATCTACTTTATCCAAACAACTTCATTAAAAAAAATTTCTAATAAAATATATTCTTCCTCTACTATACTTTGTGAGGTGTAGTCCTACTTCTTTCTTAACCAAGACACCAATCTTCCTCTAAGAAAGAAGGCTCCACCATAGGTACTCTTTTTGGCATCCATATTGCCTACCCAATTAGCATTAATATAGAATACAAAGTGAAATCATTAGATCTATCATACCACAATTCAGACTCTTCCAAAAATTCCAACTGCATTTGCTATATCTAGCCTTGTGTGAGTTAGATATTGCAACCCTTCAATCATAGATTTGTACTTATTTTTCTCAACAGTAGGTGTCTCATCCTTTGTATATAGCTTCTATCTAGTTACAATAGGTGTTCTAACTAGTTTAAATTTTTCCAAATCAAACATTTTTACTATATCTTTCAAATACTTAGTCTGGGAAATAAAGATTCCTTCTTTATCCTACACAATCTATAATCCTAAGAAGTATTTCACCTCTCCTATCACTCTCATTTCAAATTCCATCTTCATTTCTTCTACAAACTTGTTACTTTAATCATCATTTCCTTCAAATATGATATCATCAACAAATATTTCCAAAATCATCATTCCATCATCTATTTCTTTCCAGTATAGGTTATCTTTTGCCATAACTTTGTTAAATTCAAGCTCTGTTGAATCCTTGTCCAACCTTGCATACCAAGTTATGGGTACTTTTCTTAAGCCATGCAATACTTTCTTTAGTTTTCATACCATGTCTTTGTCATCTATTAAAGAAAAACCTTTAGGCTATTCTATGTATACCTCTTCTTCAAGCTCTCCATTCAGAAATGTAGACTTGACATCCATCTGATAAAATTTGAATTTCTTGTATGCTACATGGCCTAAGAATAGCCCTATTACTTTTATTCTTTACATGAGATCATAGGTTTCATCATAATCTATTCCTTCTTGTTGTCAGTAACCTTTGCATACAAATCTTTCTTTGTTCCTTACAACTTCACATTTTTCATTCATCTTATTCCTTAATACCTATTTTTTTCATATCACATTCTTGTATGTTGGTCTGGGGACCAATTCCCATATCTCATTCTTCACTATTTGATCCAATTCTTCTTTCATAGCTTGCTACCAATAGTCATCTTTATATGCCTCATTTGCACTCTTTGGTTCAACTTGAGATATTAGACATAGTTCTTCATTAATTTTTCTTCTTCTCATCATACCTCTATCACTACTTCCAATGATATGCTTGGGTGGATGATTCTTTGTCATATTCTTACTAGAAGTACATGTTAGTCTCAAACTATATTTCATCATTCCTTGGTTTAGTAACAACATTCTCATCATCAGAAATGTAATCAACTACTCTTTATTGTATCTTGAATTTCTCATCAACTCTTACATTTGCAATTTCAACAATAGTCTTAGTTCTCATATTATAACATCTATAACCTCTACTTTTCAATGAATAACCAAGAAACATACCTTCATCACTTCTAGCATCAAATTTACCAACATCAACATTTCTTTTGATGTAACCTTAACTATCAAAAATTCTAAAATACTTAACCATAGGTGAGTGTCCAAACCATATTCATAAGGGGTCTTGCTTGTGTCTTTCTTGACTTGCACTTTCTTCATAGTGTAGATTTTTTTATTCATAGCTTTGCTCCAAAATATCTTGGATACATCAGTCTCAACCAACATAGCTCTTGATGTTTCTATTATTGACCTATTTCTTCTCTCTATAATGCCATTTTGCTTAGGGGTTCTTGGAGCTAAAAACTATATTTTGATTCCATTAGCCTCACAAAATATGTTAAACGTATTTGAAGTAAACTCTCCTCCTCTATATTATCTTAAACATTTAATCTTTATACCTAATTCATTCTCAACTCTATTCTTGAATATCTTAAACTCATCAAATGCCTCAAATTTTTCTTTAATAAATGCAACCCACATCATTCTACAAAATTCATCAATAATAATCATGACATAGCTTTCACCATAGAATCCTTTAGTCTTCATAGGACCATAAAAATCTATGTGTACAATCTCCAACTTTACTATATTAGTAAACTTCTTTCTCAGAAGATGCTTTGCCAATACACACTCCTTGAAAAAATATGTTAGTAGGCTTTACAATCTTAGGAAAATATCCAACTATAGACATACAACTAGTTTTCACAATGCTATCAAAATTCATATGAAAAAATCTCTTATGCCATATTAAACTATGATCTACCTTTGTAATGGAATATGTCATTTTTATGGGACTCAGCTGAAATACATTATCTCTAGATCTGGTTCCTATTCCAATTACCTTTCCATCTTTGTCTCTAATCATGCATGTATTTTCTGTGAACTATAACTAATAACCTTTTTCTATTGTAATACTTTAGAATAACTTAGATGGGGAGTGAATCAGTTATCCATGGTTTAGATGTATAAATAAAACTTTTCATAGCTTAGTCAACCCATAAAATATTATTCATCATGCATGCATCCATAAGATTATGCAATTACTTTAAACTTGTAGGTTATTTTCAAATCAATCTTTGCAAATATGTCAATATAGATGGAGTAGCTTGGGGGGGGGGCGGGGGGGGGGGGGTGTGAATCAGCTACCACAAAAATAAATCCATGGCTCCCTTAAATGTCTTAAAAATTAAGTTACTATTGTTAATTGGCAGCTACATAAAAAAATGGTTGTAACTCGATAGATGTTTGTTACCTCATTAAGAATTCACAAAGAGTTAACATGCATGCATAAAAGAAATAACATCAACACAACAGACACAAGATTTAACGTGGAAACCCAATATGGGAAAAACCACCAAGTAACTAGCTACCAATTTTCACACTTTTGAAGTGAGGGCTATTAAGAGCCAACCTTGTTAAAGGTTACAAAACACACTATTAGGTGTGACCCTGTTAGAGGATTTAATCACCCTGCCAGGAGTGACCTTGCTAGAGGACTTAAGAATAATTCAATAGAACTATCCACCTTGTTAGAGAAGTTACAAAAATGGCTATTAAACCTACTCTGTTAAGAGATTTAAGAATCACTAATATAATGATGAAAAAGTAACAATGAAGTGACCTGAATGAGATGTAACTAATCTTTGTTGTTACAAATCTCTTTTCTACTTCACTAGATACTCTCTAATCGAATACACCTTTGCTGCTCCTCAAGGATACCTAATCCTTCTTCAAAATTTTATCACACTTCTTCTTCACGCAATCAAATCACTTGCATGCTCGCTCATTTCAATTTAGATTTCACAAGTAGACCTTTTATTTATACCTTAGAAATTATCTAGTTAGCTCATTTACAAGTTATAATTAGCAATAATCATTACATCAATTGGATACAAACTTTATTTCCCAAAACAATGAAATCATTCATTGGCCAACCCTACTCCAGAAATGATTTGCAGTGTTAACCATCTGAAGCTTGGTAAATACTAAGAATTCTAAAAAATCCTTTGGAGACTAAGTGAACTTGGTAAACACTAACTTTCCTTCGCTAACCTTGTCCGCTTGGTAGAAACTGACTTCTATCATAAAATCCTTCATTGCTTGAGTGAGCTCAGTAGAAGCTACCTCTATAGCGTAACTTCCAAAAACACTCGAAAAACTCTATCAATTTCTTTGCTAATTGAGCTCGGTAGACTCTATTTAATAACTGATATGACATTTGTGTAACATCAAAGACAACACACAACTGAACAAATGTATCAAACAATCTCCCTCTTTGGCATTGATGGAAACACAACATGCCATAGTAGAATGAAATTTGAGAACAAGTCTACTTCCGACAGAATATTTCTCCCTCTTAGATTTTATTCTACGAACTTCTCAAATACAGTAATCTCCCTCTGTGAAGGAATTATACAGCTTCTTATCAAACATCAGACTTTCCACAAATTCAAATTTCAAAAAGATATGATAGTATACTCTCCCTCTTTAACAACACATACCAAAGACAACATATACCAAATGAGTACCAATGTACCTTAAGTATTGATTCATATGCAATGTTCTCATTATTATGTTGCATCAACTAAAAAATCTTTAACTTGATACCTATTGATGCAGCACAAAATCTTCATTTTAGTGAGCCTTAGATAGGGGAATGACCCCTAACTTACCTCTTAAATACAAGAATGCATCCTTAGGTAATGGTTTGGTGACTATGTCAGCAATTTGTTCTTTTGTATAGATATATTCCAATCTAATCTCCTTATCCTACACCAATTCTCTGACAAAGTGATATTTTATTGCAATGTGCTTGGTTTTTTAACGCATCACTAGATTCTTAGATATGTTGATTGCACTTGTATTGTCCCAAAACATAACAATAGGTTCTTTTATTTCCACCTTCATGCCATCCAATTATTGTTTGAACCAAACAATATTAGAATAATTTACTGCTGCTACAACATACTCTTTTTCTGTTATAGATTGGGAAGTATAATTTTTCTTTTTGTTTGTCCAAGAAACCAACTTTTTTCCAAGAAAGAAAGCTCCTTCACTTGTACTCTTCATGTCATCAATGTTTCCTGCCCAATCTACATAATTTAAGACTTTAAAATCTAGATTGCCTACAAATTTATACCATAATCCATAATCTTTAGTGCCTTTCAAGTATCTCGTGATCCGTTTGATTGCCATCATGTGATTTTCTCTTGGTTTTGCTAAATATCTTGCAAAAATACCAACTACAAGAGTAATATCTGGCCTTGTATGAACTACATACTACAACTTTCCAATCATTGATCTATATAATGTCTGATCCACCTCCTTTGATTTATCATCCTTGGTAAGCTTTAGTCTAGTAAAAATAGGACTTCGAACTAGTTTACAATCTTTTATCCCAAACTTTTTGATTATCTCCTTGATGTATTTAGATTGAGTGATGTAGATACCATTCTTACTCTGCTGAATTTGAAGACCAACAAAGAATTTAATTTCACCAAACATTGACATCTCATATTTCTTGTTCATTTGTTTTGAAAATTCTTTACATAGATCATCATTCCCTGTAAACAAAGTATCATCAACAAATATTTCTGCCAAAAAAATCTTGTTATCTAGTCCTTCCTTGATATACAAGTTGTTGTTATCATTGCTTCTTTGAAAGCCAATTTGAATAATATAGTTATGCAATCTTTCATACCATGCTCTAGGGGCTTGTTTCAAACCATATAATGCTTTGTCTAATTTTTAGACCATGTCCTTGTCTAGATCAACAAAACCTTTAGAATGTTCAATGTAGTCTTCTTCATCTATTATACTAGTGATAAGTGTTTATTTGACATCCATTTGATATACCTTAAATCCTATGTATGCAGCATATCCAAGTAGGGTCCTGACAACTTCCAATCTTTCAATAGGAGCAAAAGTCTCTCCATAGTCTATTCCTTCTTCTTGAGAGTATCCTTTACGTATCAGCCTGGCTTTATTCCTTGACACCTTACCATCTTCATTTAACTTATTTCTGAATACCCACTTAGTTCCAATCACATTCTTATCTTTAGGCAAGGGTACAAGAGTCCATGTTTTATTCTTCTCTATTTGCTCTATCTCTTCATTCATAGCCTCAATCCAAATTTTATTTTCTAATGCATCTTTGACATTTCTAGGTTCAAAATCAGCAAGTAAACAAGTACCTTTTAGCTTACTTCTTGTCATAGTACCTTTAGATTTGTCTCCAATGATCTAATCTAGTGTATGATGTCTCTTGACATACTTGGCTAATATAGGTTTTGGCTAATCCAGCTGATCTGACTATTGCTCGGGTCCTTCAAACTTGCCTTAGTGGCATCTAAATGTGACTCAGATTCTTGTAGCTTGGTTTGAACTTCTTGCAACTCAATGACTAAAGACTGGGGAGTAGAAGTTTCCTAATTGACAAATGTATCTGGCACTGTATCAGGTTTAATGAAAACAAATCTCTTGTAATCTTCTATTTCCTTTTTGATTTCTTCTTTAGTCCTTTCTACAAATTCATCAACTTTCACATGTGCACTTTCTATGACTTTGTGAGTAAACAAATTCAAACATCTATATGCTTTACTCTTGCAAGAATATCCTCAAAATATTCCTTCATCACCCTTCACATCAAATTTACCTTTTCTAGATTCTTTCAAAATATAACATTTACTTCTGAACACTTTTAAGTAACTTACATTGGGTTTATTGTCATACCATAACTCATCAAGGGTTTTGAATGAGTCCTTTTTCAGCTATACTCAATTCAAGGTATGAACTATAGTGTTGATAGCTTCCTTCCAGTATTTGATAGAAATGTTCCTTTCAATCATTAAAGTCATTGCATAGTCCATGATAGATTTTTTCCTTATTTTAGCTATTCCATTTTGCTCAGGAGTTCCAGGTGCTGATATCTATCTTTTGATTCCCCTTTCAATGTAAAATTTATTGAACTCATGTGAGATGAATTCACCACCTCTATCTGACCTCAAGCATTTCAATCTTTTCACTTTTCCTTCTCTACTTTGGCCAAATATCATTTAAACTTCTCAAATGTTTCTAATTTCTCTCTCAAATACATGATAGTCATCATTCTGGATTTATCATCAACAAAAAGAATGAGGAACTTTTCTCAAGTATAGCTTTCAATTCCAATAGGTCTACACAAATCATTATGCACAATTTTTGAAACTTCTTCAAACCGATAGTTCTTACTTTTAAAGCTAGTTTTTCCCATCTTACCAATCTAACAATTCTTGCATAGACCAACATCAGGTTTCATTATACTATGGAATGCCTCTAACTTTCTCGAATTTTCTTATTTTCACTAGATTATCAAAGTTCACATGACATAACCTTCTGCGTCATGACTAGTTTTCTTCAACTTGAGCAATAAAGCATGAACATTCACCAAGTTCAAGATATAACAAGGTACCTTTTTTCTATATGCCTAATCCAATCATCTTTCCTTTGTCATCCAACAATCTTTCTTTTCCATACATGAATTACACTTTGAATCCAATATTGAATAGTTGTACTGCACTTAACAAATTATGTTTTAGACCTTCAACCCAATAGGCATTATCACATACAAGTTCTTTAGTTAGTGAGATTCTTCCTCTTCCTTTTATGCAACAAGGTTCAGTATTACCAAATCTCACACTACCACCATCATATTCTTCAAATTGTTCAAACATAATTTTATCAATAGTCATATGATGAGAGCAACCATTATCTATGATCCATGTATCATTTTTTCTCACATGAGAGACAAGTGCCATGTTATCTTCCTCATCATTATCAGATTCATCTTTCATAGCAATGTAAATAATTTCATCTTCACCATCATCAGAATCATTAGAATTCTTAGCCATGAAACATGCTTTCTTACCTTTGTCCATGAATGATTTGAAGCAATAGTATTGCTTGCTATTGCACTTATGACCTTTCTTCTCATCCTTGTTTTGCTTGTTTGGGCACCTAGTAGAAATATGTCCAATTTCCTCACATGAAAAACAAATCAAAGGAACCTTACCTTTTTATTTCCTTTGCCTTTAGAATATTTCCATGCTAGTAGAGCTTCAACCAACTCAAGATCACTATCAGAACTCTATTCTGATTCTTCTTCACTTTCTGACTAGGATTCCTTTATCATTTTGCATGTCTATTTGAGTGAAATCTTGGCTTAAAATGCTAATTCAATGTTCTTGGAAGCTAAGACATAGTTGTCATAGTTATCTAGCTCAAATGCAGTCAATCTTCCTACTATTGCTTCTAAATTTATCTTATGATTTACTTCACATCTTCTTTTTTGAATTGTAGAAACTCTAATTGCATTAATGGGAAGTAATGTTCTAAGAAATTTACTTACAATTGTTTCCTCTTCAATGTCTCCTCTAGAAGCCTTTATTGCACTGACAACTACTTTGACTCCTTCAACATATTTGGCAATGTTTTCATCCTCTCTCATCCTCATCTGATCAAATTGTCCTCCTATACTTTCTACTTTGGCTCTCCTCACATTATTATCACCTCCATAGATATCTTTTAGCTTGTTCCACATTTCAAAGGTAGTTTTGTAGTCTTCGACATCATCAAATTCTTCATAGCTTAGGGTAGATGCAATGTCTATCATCATGGTGTTATGAGTCTTCCTCTCAGCAATGTGATTGACAAATAGTGTACCAGAAGGAGTCACATATTCTTCATCAAAATATTTCAATCTTGTATCTTCAATGGAAGCCAGATGGAGTTTCATGGGAGCTTGCCATGCTAAAAAGTTATCCCTATTAAGCCTTGGAATTTCCCTCTTATAAGACATCATATCTTTACCTTAGATCCTTAAAATCATTCTAGCAGGCACCAAAAGCTCTGATACCAATTTTTGCAAATATAGATGGAGTAGGAAGAGGGGGAGGGGGGTGGGGAATCCTTAAATGTCTTATTAACTTAGTTACTATTGTTACTTGGTAGCCACATAAAAAAATGGTTGTAACTCGATAGATATTTGTTAACTCATTAAGCATTCACAAAGATTTAACATGCATGCATAAAAGAAATAACATCAACACAAGAGGCACTAGGCTTAATGTGGAAACCCAATATGGGAAAAATCACCAAGTATCTAGCTACCAATTTTAACTCTTTTGAAGTGGGCCCTATTAGGAGCCAACCCTATTAAAAGTTACAAAACACATTGTTAGGTTTGACCCTATTAGAGAATTTAATCACCCTGCTAGGAGTGGCCTTGCTAGAGGACTTAAGAACAATTTAATAGAACTGTCCACCTTGTTAGAAGATTTACAAAAGTGGTTGTTAAAACAACTATGCTAAGAGATTTAAGAATCACAACTACAATGATGAAAAAGTAACAATGAAGTGACTTGAATGAGATGTAACTGATCTTTGAGCTTACAAATCTCTATTCTACTTCACTAGATCCTCTCTGATTGAATATACCTTTGTTGTTCCTCAAGGATACCTTATCCTTCTTCAAAACTTTCTAGCATTTCTTTTTCACACAATCAACTCACTTACATCCTCACTCATTTCAGTTTAGATTTCACAATTAGACCTTTTATTTATACCTTGCAAATTGTCTAGTTGACTCATTTACAAGTTACAATTACCAATATTCATTACATCAATTAGCTACAAACTTTACATGAAACAATCAAAATTTATTTCCAAAAAAAATGAAATCCTTCATTGGCTAACCCTACTCGGTAAACACTGCTCTAGAAATGATTTCCAGTGTTAACCAACTGAAGCTCAGTAAACACTAAGAATTTTGCAAAATCCTTTCGAGACCGAGTGAACTTGGTAAACACTAACTTTTCTTTTTTGACCTTGTGAGCTTGGTAGAAACTGACTTCTATCATAAAATCCTTCATCACCCGAGTGAGCTCGGTAGAAACTGTTTCTATAGTGTAACTTCTAGAAATACTCAGTAGACTCTATAAATCATTTTGCTGACTAACTGAGATCGATAAACTCTGTATGATAACTAATATGACATTTGTGTAACATCAAAGATAACACACAATTGAAAAATTATATCCAACATCATCTTCACCTCTTTATCTTGAACTAATTCTCTCAAGTAATGATACTTGATTCCAATGTGATTAGTCTTTGTGTGCATCAAAGGATTCTTTGATATATTGATAGCACTTGTATTATCACAATGAAGTATCATTGGTTCTATGATATCTTCCTTCATACCTTTCAATAGCTATTTGATCCATACAATGTTTGTAAAATTTACAACAACAACAACATATTAAGCTTCAGTAGTAGAATCTGAAGTTCAATTTTTTTTCTTGCTAGTCCATGTAACTAGCATCTTTCCTAAGAAAAATACTCCTCCACTAGTGCTCTTTTTGTCATCAATCTTTCCAATCCAATTAGCATCAATATACGCTCTCAACTCAATTTTTTAATTCTTCTTATAGTATAGATAAAACTCTTATGTTCCTTTCAGATATCTTTTTATTCTCCTTGCAACCATCAAATGATTCTCCCTAGGATTAGTATAGAATCTTCCAACTATCCCTATAGAAAGTGCAATATCAGGTCTATTATGTACTACATATTGTAATTTGCTAAACATAGACCTATACAATGTTAGATTCACCTCAGCTAAATCATCATTCTTTGACAACTTGTGTCTTATTACCATAGGTGTACTTACTAGTTTGGAATCCTCCAATCCAAAAGTTTTCAATATTTCCTTGACATATTTTGATTAAGTGATTTATACCCCATATTTCATCTAATATACTTGTAAACCCATAAAAAAATTGATTGCTCCAAACATAGACATCTCAAATTCTTGCTTCATCTTATTTGCAAAATACTTACATAAAGCATCATGACCTCCAAATATGATATCATCAAAAAAAATTAAGATAACAAAGTAGCTTTGCATTTCTCTGTCTTCATGTATAGATTGTTGTTATCATCAGTCCTTTCAAATCCAATATTCACAAGATAATAATGAAGTCTCTCATACCATGCACTTGGTGCTTATTTCAAACCATATAGATCCTTGTGTATTCTACATACCATGTTCTTATTGTTAATATCAACAAAACCTCTTGGTTTTTCTATGTAAACTTCTTCCTTTAATGTACCATTTAGAAATGTAGATTTAACATCCATTTGATAAACTTTTAAACCTTTGTATGCAAAATAAGCAAGTAGAGTTCTTATTTCTTCCAATCTAGCAAAAGGGTAAAATGTCTCTCCATAGTCAATTCCTTCTTCTTGTGCATATCCCTTGCAAACTTATCTTGCCTTTTTCCTTGTGACTACATCATTTTCATCTAACTTGTTTCTGAATACCCATTTAGTGACAATCACATTTTATTCTTTTCATCTAGGAACTAGACTCCATGTTTGATTTTTTTGAATTTGTTCAATCTCTTCTTCCATGGCTTTACTCTAGCCTATATCTTCATGATTAGAAAACATGTATAATTTCTCAATCTATTTCTTGTCATTGGTCTAGCATCTTTATCTACAATTATTTGAGTAGCAGGATGATGTCTTTTGACATACTTTGAAAATCTTGGTTCAGCTCTTGTTTCTTCATTTTGTCTTTCAACTTTAGAGTCACTGTGTACATCTCTATCAGGTAGCTTAGAAACACTTTCATGTACACTAATCTTAGAATCATAATGTACATTCACTTCATTCTATAACTCAACATTTGTATGTAGCTCAGTTCCTCAATACAACTTGGCATTCTTAGAGTGAAACTCGACAGTCACTTAAACTTGTTGTTTATTTATAGCTTGATTTGCAACATCTTCATCAAAAAGGATAACTTTATAAAAGTATACAAATTATTTATATTCTTTTGGTTCTTTCATAGGTTCAGCCTCATATACCTCTATATATTCATCAAAGTTCACATTTCCACTTTCTACAATTTTGTTAGTGTTAGTATTTAAACACTTATAAGCTTTACTTCTTGTGGAGTATCCTAAGAATATACCTTCTTCACTTTTTGTATCAAGTTTTCTATTCTTGACATCTTTAATAATGTAACATTTACATACAAATACCTTAGATTATTTTACATTGGGTGAGTATGCATACCATAGTTCAAAATGTGTTGACTAAGTACCTTTCTTGATTTGCACATAGTACCTTTCTTCATTTGCATGATTCTTTACAATTTTAGTGATATGGTCATATTTCTTGGCCATATCAGACAATAGATCACTATCAAAGAAAATCCTAGGAATCACTACTATACTGATATCAAATTCCCAAACATTAATCAAAGGAGTATCTAGGTTGCATTCAACAAACCATTTTAACAATAATTCTAAGCCTCCAATAGAAACTTGAGCATCTCTCACCCAATTGGCTCTATCATAAAAACCCCACCCACAACTAACCTAGGGCTTTTTCAGATAAGCTCTCTACCTTTTGTTATCTCATGTATAGATAAAGGAAATTGTTCAAGGAAATCATTGTGGATAGATCTTTTAAGATAATCAATATGGCCTGAGAATTCCTTTCATGGAGGCATTTTTTGAAAAAATCAACTTCACACAATTCTAATTCCTTGATTTTTAAAAGTTATAGATCACTTACCCACTCAATTATGCTTCCTGCTCTCTATAAATTTCTCTATAAATCGCTAAATACCCTACTAAATCTCATGCCCTTGCTTCAAAAACCCTTGTGCTCTTGAGAAATTTTCAATTTTGTGGTTTAGTAATGGTGAATTTTGCAAGTTATACTATAGTATTAATATCACACAAAAGAAATATGAGCACATGTATGTTCTTTAGCCATTAATTTTCATATCGTGCTTCAAATTTGAATTTCACCAATCAATCTCATAGCATCTAACAATTTTATTTGAAAGAAAAAAAGCCTTTTTAAAGTTTTAATGTCTTGGCCACATGTCAAATGGGAACTTCCCCACTTTAGGTAATTTCCTTGCATCTTTTCATTGAGGTGACTCACTGCTCGTTGATCTTACTAAGATCAATGATCATAGAAAAAATGCAACACCTTATTAATAAACTATATTTGAAAAATGGGCACATGACATAATCATTTCCAACCTAGAAAATACATGTCATTCTTCACTAATTACTACACTCTGACTCATCAAATCCTTCCAAACTAGAATGACTTAGCAACTTCCTTATAACTAGGTCCCACTATGTCATGCTCCACATAGGTGCTTGCTCACATTGGTTAAAGTTCATCCATTTTCTCAATGTACGAATGCACTAATCATTGATCTCACTTTTCATCGATGGTGTAATAAAATCACATCCCTTTAGGACCTATTCAATAGGACCAGCCCATAAAATGCTTCCTTTATGCACTAGCATGTCTAAAAACTACCATGGTAGGGACTTCATTATTGTATTCAAGCAAAATGGGTCCATGACATCACCATGTGCCATGTGTCCTATTTGTGCTTCCCCACTTTAGGTAACTTTTGTGTATTTTCTTATGATGGTAAAGCGATATCCATCAATCTCACCAAGATCAATGGTGCCTCAAGATTTACATAAAGCAACCCCACTAAATGAGCCAGCTAATAACATCATAGGAATTTAGAACATGCACTATAAGGTACTTGACTTCTCTAAAAAAAGTCTGATAGAATCTGACAAATTTTGATCTTTGAGGCACATTGAATATCTATTGTTAGCAAGGGCTACATGGTACATAGGTGCTTGCCCACATTGCTTAAATTTCATGCATTTTATTAGTGTGGGCCTGCACTAATATTAGATCTTGTTAAGATCAATAGTTAATCAAAACAAACTACCATAGTTAAGATATTTCATGAAATAGCAAAGAAAGTGAACCATTGTTAAAGGAAAGCCTAGCAAATAAAAGGTTCAACTCATGAAAAATAATAAAGTAATGATTGCAAAAAGAAGACTTGGTATAAGCTTGTCCCACCTATATTATTTGAAATAATATTTTCAAATCTTTCAAGGGTTAGGGCAAGACAAACAACGGTTTTAGGGTTTTCAATAAATTATTACCCAAGGTCTTGACCTAATTTCAAGATTTTTAAAACAAAAATTTAGGGTTTTCCACTACTGGGTGCAACAAAATATAAATGGTGAAAAACCAAGCCAACAGTGGCTTTTTCTAGGGACAATGAATAAGAAAAATTCATATGAGGGCTCAAAATCCTTGGGAGAAGTAGACCACAAACTTGACCTTTTTACTTTTAGCAACTCTGAGAGAGCAAAAAAATACAAAAGAGAATATATAGGGGTTGTACATAGGACACAAAGAATATGCAGAATGTACAAGAGAAACCTAGATTACTGCTCATGGAAACAAAGATATTCTAAGAAAAATACCTCTTCAAGAATCGTCCATGAACAAGCAATTCAAGTATACCTCCAGTTAGATCCTTCAGATAATATGAATCTTCACCATTTTTATCATAAATGTTATATCAGCCAAGCCAGATAGGGTCAAACTTATAATGCTTTCCTTTATCTTCCATCCTAGCATTCCACATTAGCACCATATCACCTATTCCAAATTTCCTTTTAGTAGCCCCCCTATCATACAAGTGCTTCATCTGTGACTACAATTTGGCATTCTGAATAGAGGACTCTCTTCTTGTTTCTTCCAATTGTAGCAGATCATCCATCCTAATGTGCATTTCATCAATGATATCATATTCATAGATTTGAACAAACTTATACATCTCCTTCAAATTATTCTGTAGGATTTTAGCCAATATACCATAAACTAAATCAAAAAGAGCACATCTAATGGCCTTTTTCACAATAACCCTATTAGCCCACAAAGCTAATGGAAATTTGGAATCCTAGACCTTTTTGTTTTCTTGTAGAATCCTTTTAATAATCTTCAATATGTCATTATTTCTTGATTCGGCTTGACCATTCCCTTGAGGATGGTAAGGTGAGGATGTATATTCTGTAATGCCATATTTCTTGCAAAAATCCTTATATTCTTTAGATCTAAAGTACATAGCATTATCTATTACAATCTTCTACAAACATACAAACCTAGGTATATATTATTCAAAATAAAATTAATCAATATTCTACTTGTTGCATTTTTAGTGGAAATTACTTCAACTCACTTAGTGAAATAATTAATAGCTACCAGGATCTAATAATGTCTACCACTAGATTTGTTGGAAATCTTACCAATGAAATCAATTCCCCACTGTTGAAAAGGCACCTGTACTTCAATAGGTCTTAATGGTAAATTTCTAGAGAATTTTAGTTTTTCACCAAATCTTTGACAAGCATCACATGTTTTAACAAATTCATGGGCATCTTTGAAAAGTGTTGGCCACCATAAACTAGATCTAAGGACTTTGTGAGTTGTGGTCTTGGCCATGTAATGACCTCCACACACACCTTCATGCATATCTCTTAAAATTTTCTAAGACTCAATTTCATCTACACACTTCAAAAGTAACCCTTCCATATCCCTCCACCAAAGCTGCCCCTGCACTATAACATACCTTATGGCCTACAATTTTAGGGATCTTTTTTGGTGGTCTAGCAACCTTGGTGGGTATTTCATATTGTATAGATAATAGATCACATCTTTATACCAATCAAGAGTATCAATGTCACAGAGATTATTTGTGTAGTTATCATCACACTAATTGATTTGATTTGCTTTTGAATTAGCTTCTATCATCAATTTGGCTAAGCCTTAACCTCTAACCAAATTAGTGATCAAATTATCAATATTAAACTCTTGTATTCTATTAATCCATCTACATCTTCTACCAAATACCACTTGTTGTGAGAAGATATCCTTAACAATAGTAGTAGGGACAAATGCAATAACAATTGCTCCCATTAGATAGCATCCAAAAGCCTTCACTCCTTTCACCAGTGCATATGCATGTTTCTTATTTATATCATATTTCAAGTACCTCATGGAGTAGTAAATTACTCTTAAACTATTCTGATTCTTTAACAACCGCTTGACTATATCCTAAAAATCCATCCATCATGGACATAAGCTCAGAACCAGTGACCTTTGGTAGCATAGCCTCCATATTTGGTAAACCATAATTATCCTTTAATGAAGATATATTAAGATTCCTAAAGTCAACACACAACCTTTTATCTCCATTCTTCTTTCTAATTGGGACTAAATTAGACACCCAAGATGAAAGTCTAATAGGCTTAATGATCCCTGCATCTCTTAACTTGGTTAGTTCCTCTTGCATTTTGGGGACCAGAGTTGGATTTATTGGCCTTTGTTTCCATCTAAAATGCTTAGCATCTGGTTTCAATGGGATTGCATGCTAAAAAAAAAATTCTCTATAAGCCTTTAGGTCATCATATGACCTTGCAAACACATGTCTATATTTCCTTAACAAACCTATCAAACCCTACCTTATTTTAGGACACAACCTCTTACCAATATATACCTTCTTAGGTGTTTCTTTGGTTCCTATATTTATCTCCTCCAAGTCCTTAGTATTATATTCATTAGTACCCATTTGGCATTTATCTTGATTTTCAAAAACAGTCTCTAGGATAACTAAACACTTTGGGATTTTTTTTATTTTCAATTGTACAACTTCTTTCCCAAAAACATTATCTTTTCCATATATATTTTCTACATAGGCTACACAATCAATTTCTTTCCCTAATAACATATTTTCACAATTTTAAAATCTTAGAATGTCTTTATCATCCTCAAATACTTGCCAGTTCTAGACATTGTCAAGGACAGAAGGCCTAACTTGAACATCAACTTTGTATATACCAACAAATGTAATCTCATCAGGCTTTATTGCTATGTTTGATAACAAATTTTCCATCTTTTTGTTACTCCTATCTTTCCAAACTATCCCAAATGCATCAAAATATTCAATCATAACCCATACAACATTTCTGTATTGTTTTATTCTTACATTTTTTTGACACATAAATATTTCTCACTTGGGATACAACCAACTCAAAATCTCCTATAATATGTAAACATTTTATCCCATTCTTTTGACCTAATTTGAGTCCTAGCAACAAGGCCTCATATTCTACTATATTATTGGTACAAGGGAAACTCAATGTAAAAGAGAATTTGTATGTTACCCCTATGGGAGAGATCAATAAAAAACCTACACTAGATCCATCTTTGCACCAAGTACCATCAAAAAACATATTCCATAAATCACCTTTATCTATCTTTGTGTCAGCTTTTGTTTCCATCTGTGATTTATGTTTATCTTTCTTCAAAGTTAGAACCTCAACTTGAAATGCATTGACATTTGTATCCACAAAGTTTGTCATATCATCCTCTATCTCTTCTTCTATTATATATACTCTCTTAGGCTCTCTTTTTATTTTCACTAAATTCCATCGATGTTGAAAGTGGAATATGATAGGTCACATTGTAAACTTCCTCCCATGGTAGCACTCAATTTTCTAGACAACAACATGCCATACTAAGGTGGAATATCAACAACCAGCACACTCATAATAAGTTCTTTATCAAGACAAGCTATTAGTTTATATGTCAAAGCATAAATAGTACCTATGACTATCACTTCTCTTTTATCCATAGCACAACATCTTCCCTAAGTAGTATCAACCTTCAGGCCTAATTCCTTCATTATCTCAAAAGGCATAATAATATTAGAAGCACCAAAATCAATCATGCATTTTTTCAATGTTTTACCATTTACTAGGATACTCAAGAAAAATGGTTCAACACTTCCTAAACATTTATTTATAGAGCTATCCAAAAACATTTGGGGAATTTGAGACAAGTATTTCAATTTCTTTTTTGGTTACATTTTATTCATTGCTTTCCTTAGGAGTATGACACTTATTACAATCATGTTTTACCTTTTCAATAGTACCTCCTACCCATGATATGGCTTTATTTCAATGTTTAGGGATTCTCAATAATTTAGACAAAGGAACCTTAACCATGATTTGTGATAGAATAAAAAGCATATCTACAAAAGAATCAGAAGGGACATTGATAGTCATACCCATTTTCTCATAATGTTTATCAAGAATACTTACATCACCCTAATGATTCTTGTCATTTACATTTTTCTTTTGATATCTTCTACTCCAACTACTTAGGAACATCATTTTGAACATCAAGAATCTTAGGATTGTCCACCTTCCTTGGTTCCCATTTCTTGTTTGTAGCTTTTACCTTCAGAGTAGGAATCTCTTTAGGCTTCACAACTTCCTTTTTCTTAGGTTCAACCTTCTTGATAAATATAATAGTAACCCTGTCACCCTTAGCATTCTGAGCCATATTTCTAGTCTATACTTGAGCTACGATGCTAGTAGTAATCTGATCGACCTCTTCTCTAGATGGTTTCCTTAGCATTACCTCCTCTCTTGTAGATGCCATGTTACATATATTTTCCTCAACATCACTTTCCTCATCATAAAATACCTATTGTTGCATGTGACTCTAAAACTGTCTATTCTCATTTACATCCCTATCATGATCATCACTAACAAAATAATCATAATGTGACTCAAACATATTACATCCCACCTGACCAATATTATCTTCATGTTCTTGATGTTCTTCTACCTTAGTTTGATTTCTAGAAAATGATAAAGCTAGTGCACAATATTTAGGAGCATGGGGTGATTGATAGACAAAACAATATGTAGGCTCAATTGTGAACTCAAAATCATCTACCACATTTACAAAAATTTTAAATAAGGGATTAGGAGTGACATTTTTATTGGTATCCTTGAGAGGAGGAACACTAGGTTGACCATCCTTCCAAGTAGTATTATAAGGGAAATTTTTCAATCGATTATGTCTATTGAAATTGGACTGATAAGGCACCTTATTTTTCATGTGATTTCTATCATTCTTTACTTGAGGAAGATTCAAACCTTTTATAGCATTTAGAACTTGACTCATCTAGCTAGGCTCTTGCTTTTTTCTTCCTACAAGTTTGTGTTCCTCCTTTCTATTTCCCTTGCTCCCAAATAACTTAGGATCATCTCTTTTTCTTTCTAACCTCCCTAAAATTCTCAAATTATTTTCTATAATTATAGCAATTATGAAAGCATCCCTTAAGGTTCAAGGCTCCTTATCTCTAAGCTAGTATACCATTTCACCATCAAAAGCATTCCAATAAGTGATCATACATATCTTATCATCAACAGACATGGCTTGCATTAGTTTGTACATCCTCTTCTAAAATCTAGTGTTGAAATTAGTAGTAGACTCATTATGAAACTTCTTAATATTATTGAACTCACTTAAGATATAACTTGGGTTTTGTTTATCACCATACTGCTTCTTAAAACAATATTCAATGTCTTTCTAGTCTACAATGGATGATTCAAGAAAGCTTTTGAACCATTCTCTAGCATCTTTAGTTAATAACTAAACAAATGACTTCATGATAACATCTTCAGCCTCAACCTCATAATCGCTCATCACGTCAAGAAAGTGATAGCATTATTTCAAAAAAAACTTAGGCAATCTTTTCCTCATTTATTGTGGGATAGGGTTAGGGGATCTAGGAACCCTTAAAACATATCTGCCTATAACCCTCCAACTGAATAGGCATCTATAGTAGACTTATTAAGATCCATTTTTTATGATGAAGAAGACAAGAAAGAAGCAGACAACTTAGCAGTATTCTGATTTGCATTAGATTTATCATTATCTTTAGGAATAATTGCAAATTTCCTCTTAGCACTCTCTAGAAACTTAATTTTATTACTCATCTCAACTATGGCTACCTCATTCTCTACAATTTCTAACTTCTTAGCCAAAGAATCCTTCTCCTTCCTCCTTTTCTTCAACTTCATATCAGAAGGTGACATAGAGTCATGGATATGAATGATTTTTACTTGTCCTTTTAACTTCTAAGGTATTATATCTCCTAATCTATTGTACCATAGGACCCCCTTGGTTTACATCTTGACTTTCTAACAACTCGTGTTCTTGTATCTTAAGTTGTTCAACTTGACCTACAATCTCAAGCTACCAAGCACTGGCTGCTATCTCATTTTTCTTTTTTAGGGTAGCAATTCGCCTAAGTAATTATTTCTTTTCTTCAAAAGCTTTCATGGTCTTCTCTTCCCTTCCTTTTTGAAATTTCCTATCAATAGGGTCTTGATCAGCAAGCTACATTCTCAAGATCTCTTTTTCATTAGAATCAAGAATGGTAAACTCAGAACTAGAGGTCTTCTCATCATTGAAACTATTAGGCTCTAAATGTTTACATCTTTCTCTTTCAAGAGAGTAATCTAACATGAAAGGGTTCCTACTATGGTGAAAAAGATCATTAGTATTCCTATCATTCAATTAAGTGCATGTGGTTGCACAACTTTCTCTTGACATATTATTTTAGGAGCATTATAGAAATCATCATCAGATAAGCTTAGATGAGATTTAGAACCTTTTCAAAAGGATTCCCTTTTAGTATTAGATAGATAAACATTTTTCTTTCCTTGCTATTTTCTTAGAGGAATAATTTCCTTTCTACATCAAAACCCCTTTGATAGGCTAGTTCTTCTTTCCTTTAGGAGAAAATTTAGTTTATAACTTAATTGTTGGGTTTTTCTTCACATTTGCCCACATATTTTTCACACTTCCCATGATCTAAAACTTTCTTAAACTTGATAGTGGTTAAAACCTTTTTGAGGCATCACCCACCTAGGGGAAAATATAATGAAATAACTTTTTGACCTACTGAAAATATCATGGGATAATAAGAAGAAAACTAACAAATAGAACCAATCATAGTTGGTTTTTGAATTGCATCTCTTTCTTTATAGATAAGACACCTTTGTAAGGATTGTACATGTCAGAGTACACCTATGGTGTGGGGATTTTCTCTATTCTTTTAAATTCTCAAGGTTTCTCACTAGAAAAGTCCACTAAAACCACGGGTAATTTCAAGGAGTTCGACAAATTGAGCACTAACACAACCAAAGAAATTGTAGTGATTTAACATATAAGCATGTGTTTGTACAATTCCCCTGTAGAGTCAGCAATTTTGTTGGCTCCTAATTTAATAGTGATTATTCTTACCAGTAGAGAACAAAATGTATTACACCTAGAGGTAGCCAATCCTCATGATTAGTATAATACACTATATCTTTGGGCTAATAGCATGAAACACAATGCTTCCTACACTTCTAGCTCTACAAAACCAAGGTGGGAGTACCTTAGGGATTTAATTAATTTCTTGATTCTTACCCTTAATCCCTAGAAATAGAAAATATGGTCCATTTTCTCTGATATATGTAAAACAAACATGAACTATAGTAGCTGACAATACTTCATGAATTTACACACATAGATGATGACCACCCTTAAACACTTGATACAATATTTAACTAATTTAAATTTGACTATAAATTGGATATGTGCAGCAGAATTTACTTCAATTTGCCTCTGACTTAGATGAGCAATGCCTTATCCTTTGTTACACAGAGTCAACTACTACTAGGGGATCTAATTCAAATGACTTATAAATGAATTTATCAATAGTATGTTGGAAATAATCAGGACTAACTAGGTTAGCAAGAGGGGAGGGGTGAATTAGTAACCTCAAAAACATTAAATCAATTCAATACTTGATCCATTCATCATTCATTCATCTAATCTACTATATGTAGGCATGAGAAAGATAAACATTTATAACACATGAACACAAAATTTTGGTAACCCAAAAATCTTCCAAATAGAAAGTAAATTTAGGGTGGGGATGATACCCACAAAACTTTATTACTATAGTATAAAGTTAGCCTATTAGGGCTTACATTGATCACTTCGGATGATCTACCCTGTTAAGAGCAATTTGGACTGCTAGATCCACCTTTAGAGGATTTACAAACATACAATGAAGTATGCACTCTATTAGGAGATTTATACAAAGACTGTTAAGTCTACCTTGTTAAAGGATTTACAAAACTTATTCACCTGTTAGGATGAAATAGTGGATCTACTTACAACTTGATTGTTGATTAGATCCTTGAAGTACAGATCATGTCTTATGGCTAATGAATCTTTACTACTCCTAGTAGGCCTTGCTGAATACTCTACTTTACTAGTAATTCACTTTTATTCTTCTTAAAACTTTACATGTCCATTCCTTAAAAAGATCTTCATATTTATTATAAATTATATAATTGTTGGTAAATAGATTTTTTGTTCTTCTTTTCCTCTCTTTATGTGCCCAAACTTATAACAAAGAACCACTTTACACAATAGTTGGGAAACCATTTCTAAGAATATCTAGTTTCCCTCTGAATTGAGGTACAACTCCCTATGTGAATGATGTTCAAGGAATTATGTTTTATTCCTAAGACTAATGTGGGGTATGCTCTTAACCCAAGAGCAGAAGAGGCAAACCGAATTAAGCCTAAATAGAACTTAATTCAGGCAAGAAATACTTCTAAATATTGAAATAGATTCATGATCCACACCTCTTATGAATCCATAAATCTATTCACATAAGATTAGAACAAATTAAAATTTAAATCTAGACTACGAATGATAGATCAGGAAAAATTAACAGGATTCTTTCATCAAATGAATTATAATAATACTTATTACATTCATTTGTATTCTAAAAAATAGGGGAAATGAAACTCTATTCTTCCTTAGTTTTTTGTAACAAAGAAAGGAAATACTAACTAATTACAATACCTATTGGACCAAAAAATGATTAAAACGAAGTGCCATTCAATTGTCTCTACAACAAATAGTACTTCACACCAAAATTTTGCCAACCTTTCATTAATCATTTAACTTGATACATATAGGGTTGAGAGATGACCATTACAATAGGAATTTCCATTGGTTCATCTTTTGAATATGACAAATGGGAAGCTGCCAGTTTGTCAAATTACAAAAATTTACAAAATTTGTAAAATTTATTTCAAGAAATGGAAAGGGAGTGTTAAATAAATCACTTAGATTTCTTTCCCTTTTCAATTTTTTCCCTACATGTTCTGGTAGCCACTATAATTAGGATCATTTCTTCGTGACTAGGCACATGTACATTGGTGAATCTTAAGAGCCACTTTCAATTCTCTCAAGCCAACTCCTTTACTACACTCAGCTAACTTGTCAACTCTTTAGATGCCACATGTATGTATCCACCAAGTGTCTGAAACTCTACCACTCTATTTGGACAACTTGAAGTCATCCCAGATAGATTACTCAAGTATGTGGAGAAGTTATTTTTCATTACTTCCATCCCAATGAGATCTTTTCCTTGCCCACTATTTTGTGGATCAGTGTGTAATCCTTAAATGAGCTAAAATGCTCTATCTTGGATCTTCTCCACCCTTTCCTTTTTTTCCTTGAGTCCTGCCTCTACCTCTTGAATCATCTCCTACTTGAATTGCATGTTTTGAAGCAATTTGAACAAAGGCTCAGTCCCCTTCTTCAAAATATTCACTTCAACTACCTCTTTTGCCTTCATTTGCATGACCATATTTAGGAGAGAATTGCATTCGTCACACCTTGCCTTTTTTGCAGCCAAAGTGTTGTGATTAGAAGTGATATTATCCTTCTCAATTTCCAACCAAAGGATAAAATTTCCAATTTGATTAATCAAAATGGCTCCATCTGTACTGAGCTTCTCAATCCATTCTTTTTCGATTTGGCCAAAATGTCTATCTTTTTGGAGCTGTGAGATGAAGGCTTGCACTTCTTCTGTAGTAGGGTTCTCAGTAGCAGGTACGCCAATAATGGTTACCAGTGGAACAACTAGTTGCTTGATAAATCTTTTCAATTCTTCAATCTCTACTTTCATTTTGATTTTTGACAATTTGAGGTTCTCCTATTGTTCTTCTATCACCTCATTCCTTGATCTCCATAGGCCCACTTTTGTATCATGCCTAGCTTCCTCGAGATCAATTGAATGTAGAGTGAAGTCCTCTGATGTCATATCTTCAATTCTCCCTACCTTGTTTGGTTTTGCTACCTCTAGAGTTAAATTCCTTGTTTCTAGATCTTGTCCTAGAATTGACAAGGTCTTCTGCTTTTTAGCTTTCAGTATGGCAGATCCTGAGTGAACCACTTGAGATACAACATCTTTTGAAGGACCACTTTCATATTTTCTTTTCCTCTTCTTTTCCAAAGTATCCTCGAGCCAAGGCTCTATACTAATCACTTTGGAGACTATTCCAAGTGATTCAATGCTGAACATTTTCCTCTTTATTGGAGTCCTTGTCACTGTAGCTACAGAAAAGAGGTTCTTCAGATCTTGAGAAAGAAGCCGAGATGAACTTGAAGCTTTCTCTTCTTCTTGAGTTCTCTTCGCAACTTCATCAAACTCAATGGATTCACTACTACTACTTTTATCATCTCCAATTTCTACTATTTGAATAGGGGAACCAACAAGCTTAAGGATAGGAGCACTTACAGATGGAGTAGGGCTACGATGAGGGGATAAGATAGGGGTGACATGAGGAGATGGAGTTGGAGAAGCTTAAGGAGATGGGGGTAGAGTGGCATGTGGAGGTGAGACTAGAGCAGGAGATCCATCTTTCTATTCTTACATTTCTTTTTTAGCTTCAACTTGAGCTCCAATGATTGGTCATGATCCACCTTGACAGGTTGGGGCTATTGGAACATTCTTCTCTAGGCGTTGATCACCTCCTCCTACAAATTGAGTTGGGCCTTGAGTAGGTGTAGTAGTAGCACTGGGTGTGGCAGTTTGAGATGAAGTAGGAGTAGCTACAGCTAGAGAAGCTTGAGTAGTTTTTCTCTTGCTCCAACTTTTCTTAGCTATCAACTCAACCCACTTCCTAGTCCTTTTGATAATTTTTCCATCATGACATCGAAGTCTTATTCTATGTCAACATATGGTTTGGACCTAATGGGAGTATTCCACAACTTAGTCAAATATGTATTAGTGTATATATTTTGACCATCATCTTCCAGTCCCTCCACATCTAAATTTATACCATATGTCTTTACCTGATCAATTGTAAATCAGGCAAAGGCATGATCTCAACTATCTAGTTCATTTTTACAATCTCCCCAATAATCCTCCATGGTTGTAACATGTTTGATTACACTACCAATTTGGAGCACATCTCTGGCATATCCATTAGGATCAAACAAGGGCCTTACTGCTTCATACTCTTCCAATTTGTATTTACTCTCAAATGCTTTGAGTATATTCTTTGCATCTAATCTAGTTTCACAACTGTATGCTCCAACTTTTATAGGTAATTCATACCCTTTCTTCCTCAACCTGGAACTCAACATGTTCACTTCAATTGCTTGCATCATTATCTCTATGAGCATGATCATATCATCTGGATACATGGGCAGCGTCAATGGAAATCCATCAACTGCTGCAAGACACAAATAAGAAAATGATGAGAACTGAATGAAATAACTGCCAAATTGACTGATGGTCACCATTGCTTCTATATTGAATCTCCACTTTGGACACCCTTGGAGCTCCCTGCAAATCCTCATGGTGAATGTATCATTTACCTGGATGTATTCTGCATAACTATTCTATAATTGCAAGCATGGATAAAACTCATAACTTTTTACATTGTCAGGAAAATTCTCAATTCTAGGGAGTCCCAGCCACAATTGAAGAGAAGCCAACATGTATATCAAGAAAGAGGACATATAAAATGAATTATAAAACTTGGTTGCACTGAGAGCCCTAGAAAGATGCTCACTGACCTCATACGCCCAGTCAATATACTGTGTTTCTAAGCAAATAACTTGCACCAAAAAGAAGTAGTGCTCTACAAAATTAAAAGCTTCTACCTCACCTATGAATAGATGCAACAAAACCAAAATGTCAACAATTTATGGTTTGAGGTTTGTACCAAAAAGAGTTTTAGGGACTTTACTCTTAGCTCCCCTTGGCTTTTGAAACCAAGATTGCATGATCTCCCTCCTCCAAACTATCTTCTTCAAAGAGAAATTAGACATGGCTCCACTCATCATTAAACTAGAGAACTCCTCCCATTTTGGAATTTGCAAGCAATTCACCACTGCTTGTCGATCAATTGAAATAAA
The DNA here is from genome assembly GCA_028749045.1 of Cupressus sempervirens. Lineage (NCBI taxonomy): Eukaryota > Viridiplantae > Streptophyta > Pinopsida > Cupressales > Cupressaceae > Cupressus > Cupressus sempervirens. The sequence continues at coordinate 185,997,072 of CM053790.1, forward strand.
CATTGTTTGGTCGAGCAATAGAATCTGCCTTGTATTCAAGTTATAATGATTGATGCATTCCAAAATCAACTCTGAGGCTTGTATTGCTCTAGGGATCCTAGCTGCTTCCACTAATCCACTTCCCTGAAGTTTCTTTGTTATGGGATGAACTAGCTCTACTCTTAATCTCTTTTGAAAATCTTGCATATCATAAAAACAAAGTGAAGTATCTGTGATAGTCACCCATGCTGATTTAATTCCACCCAATCCATCAAAACCCACAAATCTTGTTGCCATTTTATTTTATGTATGATAGAAAAAATCCAAACAATTGTAGATGATACAAGAAGCAAACTCTATAACTTTGAAAACTACTTGAAAGCACTATCCAGTACAATAGTATAATAGTAAAACAATAGTTTGAAAATTTGTTACTTCCCTCTTTATAAAATAACCCTAGATTCGACCGTTGAATTTCATAAATTGTGCCACACGAGTGAAATTAAGGGTAAATCCATTGTATTGGTAGATGTAAAGGTTCTAACAAATTTATCTTTGTCTTTTTACTATTTCTGTTGGCTCAATGGTAACTTTTACTTTCCATTTCATCCATCTTTAAAGAAAACAAGAACAGAGTACTTCCTAGGGAAAAATCTTCTTAACTCAATTCTGCTTGCAAAAACCTTATCAATTCACTAATTTTCTTCTATTTACTTGCCCAAAATAATCTGCAATCACTTCACATACATACCACACTTGTAGGAATGATTTTTCTTTAAATGTGGAAAATAACCTTCGAGGGTAGAAAATTCGTAACGGAGAAGCAGATTTTTGATTTTCCTCTTAAGCTTTCACTTTTATCTTTCTACCTTAAGCACTTTACTAAAAACCTTTAGAAAACATAAAAGAGGCTTCACAAGTGAAAAATGGGGACTGCTAGTGACTTTAATTTTCTAATTAGACCTTTGCAAAAAATTTACCTCTTGGGTCGAAGTCCGCCAAAGGAGTAGCTACTTCTGAGTTTTTTGATGATGCTTATCGTAATCATCTTAATAAGTTCTGAGTAATTTCCGCTATGAAAATTGATAATTTTTGAATGGTTTGATCATAGTATGGCTTACCTTTTCTTATTTCAGCCTACAAATAGCATTTATGGATTGTTGTGCAGTTTCACCTTCTGGGTGCGAAAACCTGCTATGGAGAAGAAGAAACTTTGTTTTTTGTGAATGCCCATTGTTTTACTTCTTCTACCCTATTCACTTTATTTTAAGCCTTTAGAGAACTCAAAACTAACTTTTCAACTCAGAGGTGGGACCCATGGCTCTCTTAATTCCTTTACATACACCTCTTTGGAAAATTGATTTCTGACTATGGAGTCCACCACAGAGAAGCTCTTTCCTAATTTTCTACCAATCGTTATTCCTATCATTTTTTGGACTTCAAAATGATTCTCGCTGTGAAAACATGACATCATTTGAATGATCCTTTCATAACATGATTCACCTTACTTCAATAAAGCTCGCTAATAGCATTTGCCAGTCTTTGCGGAGTTTCACCTTTGGGTGCGAAAACTCTGCTAAGGAGAAACGAAAACTTGCTTTTCTACCAATTCAATTTCTCTATTTCCAGATCAAACAAGCTACAAGAAAATCAATTGATGTTGCACAATATGAGAATCCCCATCAAGTATGGTTCTAAACTACCCTTTAAGGCTCACGATAATCAAGAAATACCCACCCGAGCTATATATGACATGGGAGAAGGGGAAAGATGAAAACCCAATGGAGAAACTCAGCATCTAAGAGGAAAGACCTATTGACCTGACTTGAAAAAATGTGACATTAGTTTATTTTCCACTTTAAAAAATTTGTATATGGTGAAAAGTGGGGCAAAAATAATACATTACATATATACCATTCCAATAATTACAATTGCAAGGTCGGCCAAAACACAAGTGAAAAAAATATTACTGAGTCAGCAAAACAATAGAAACCTCGAGTTCTTCAAGCTGGCTTGGTAACGTTCTAATACTTGGCATCCACTACATTACTTGGAATTTTCATGCACTTGGTAGAAGTAAAAGCTCAGTCCATACTAATCACACAATGTAGCTTGGAACTCGATAACCATTGGAGACTTGGTATATATAGTATTACTCAGTAAAAATTGAATCCTTCGTTTACCTTGCTTTCACTCAGTAAACACTATACTTCCATCACACAAAATGATGACTTGGTAGATACTATGAAGCTTGATGAACACTATATGCTCAATAGATACTATTATGCTGCACACTCACTCAGTAGCTTCATGAATGCTCGGTATGAACTGCTAGACTGCACACTCACTCGGTAGCTTCAAGAATGCTTGGTACGAACTATTCAAGTGATGAACCTACAAGGTAACCACTGAATGCTTGGTATACACTATAGACTGAGTGATGAACTCAATAATCATTCAAAATTGAATAAGTATTGTCACTAATAAAAAATACAATATAATGCCAACAATCTCCCCCTTTGGCATTAGTGAAAAAAAACTTATGAGCCAAACATTGTGCACACTGACATACTGGATTTGATTTTTCAAAATTGATATTTGTAAACCTATTGTATATACATTTCTTACATGTATTTACATATCTCCCCCATACATATGGCATGGTATATACATAGCTTATCACTATACATATATCAATATATTCTGACTTATTTTCTCCATTGTCTCTTACTCCCTCTTTGACTTTTACTATCTCTTACTCATAATAATCTCCCCCTTTTTGATAATAATGCCAAAGGTAATCATAACTATATAGAGACACCAAAATGTGAGAAAAACCTTAGAATGCAATGCACCTTAAGAATGAGAGCCAATGTCTTATCAAAGTTCTCTTGCAAAATTTTGTAGGTGGAGAGAGCCACTTGAACTTTTGCAGAAAGTTCAATCATATGATGTGCTATAGAAAAATTGTTATCATGGATCAATGTTTTTGAATAAGCAATATGCTTATGCATTATATCCATGATAGGAAGGATCATGTTTTAGATGTCTAATAGTGTAGAATAGATCCTTGCTTCCTCTCTCAATAGTTCTACCTACATGTCTGACAGGAATCTGATCTTTATGTGATGTGTGAAGCTTGAACAAGGGTCAAGCTGCAAATTTTTAGCACTGGCCTTCAAATCTTCATCAATTTTTTCAAGTTTACCTTTATTTCTTTTGTGTACTTAGTAACATCACATAGCTTGGCAAAAACGGATGTCACATTTGTAAAATAATTTTCAAGATTGCTCAAAATTTAAGATAGTTCAACCTGCTTTATTGCAATGTGTTAAGCAATGTGCTCAAGCAATTTATTATCAAATTTCTTCTCTGCCCTTTCTATAAGCTTCTCTTGACTAGAAGTGTCCTCATTGAAATTTTTTATGACCTCTCCTAATTGTAACAAAATGTGTTGAGATGAATCCACATCAACACCTATTGCCTCAGTAATAATATTTTTAGCACTTACAATTATAGTGAATTCTTTATCTCTCTCATCTCTAAGTTGTTTCTTCCTTGCTCTTTGCTCCAAATGCTGACTAACCAGTCTCATTTCATCAACTATGGTAGTATCTAGATCTATCTTAGGTATAATAATTTTCTTGTCCAAGTCTATATCCTCATCAATTGCCTTGCCAGTAAGCAAAAATTTTAGTGGAGTCTTTGGTTTTACTTTAGTGCTTACAATAGTTGATGAAGTTGGACTAGCAAAAAAAACTTGAATTGAGCTAACTATAGGAAAACTGAGAGAAGTGCTAAATGTATCCAAAATTGATGTGCTTCTCAAAAATGAAGTATCAATAGGTAATGTACCCACTAGAATATTTACAACTGAATTACCAACTGGAACAAAAATTGATGCAGTTAAAGGTATGGATGACAAAACTGTAGAAAAAACTGGCAAACTTACTATCCAAGCTGCAATAGATGACTCAAGAGCTGATAAAGAGGGCTATAGCTTGGTAGATTAAGTTCTTGACACTTCCATTGAAGATACTTGTAGCTGGGAGATGATGGGTGATGATTGAGCTATTGATGTGGCAATTGTGCTCACAGTCTCACTTGTAGAAGCTATCACCATAATAGATGTAACAGTCTTTGGTGGAGAGTGAGGAAGGGATGCAATAACTTTTGCTGCAATTTTTATTGGATATTCTTCATCCTTGTCTTCCTCTTTAGCTTAATCATCATCCTTTAGTGCCTAATAGTCCTCAACATCAAAAGTGGCACATGGAGCATTATATCCTTCATTATTGTCATTGTCATCATTATCATCTTTGATTTCTATAGGATCATTACTGGAATTTTGCAGATGATAGATGTTCTTCCAAATTTTTGTTGCATCTCTTAGAACATGTTCAATTTCCTTAATTAAAATCAAACATGTGTGAAATATAATCATCATTTTACCTTCGTTGTCCTTCATTGCTTTGTTTATTTCTGCTTCAATAAGACTCAATAGAAGATCCTTCAAGGATTGCTCATATATGTCCTTGGCCATTTGGGTGGCTAACTCCCGCCTTGGTTGCAATCTCACCAATAGCTCTTTGGAGATTTGAGGGGTAAGCTAGTTTGGGGAGTATTTCCATTTTCCCATCTTGTTAAGTACTAGTTCCTCAATCTGCATTTTCTCTGCATCAGTCCTTGTTTCAAATTTCCATGCCTTAAAATTTGTGATGCTAGTTCCCTCTTCCATTTGTTTCAATCTTTCTTGGAAGGTTAGTTGGGGCTTGTTGAATACTACTTCACCTTTGTTCTTACCTTTTTCTCACCTTGTGAAAATAGTTGTGGAGGCTTTGGGTGGCTTGGTAATGATTACCTTGCCCTTCTTTTTTACTGGCTTTGCCTCCTTCTTAGATTCTTCCTCTATATCTTCTAGTTCCTACTCCTCTTCTTCATCCTCACCTTTTCCTTTAGTAATCATTAGGGGCTTAGTAGTAGTTTTTAACTTGGAAACCTTTCTCTTTCCTTTATTAATTGCTTGAGGAAGTTTGATTTCAAGCTCAATTCTAGCCTTTGCCTCATCATATGTTCAAAAAATTGGTTGCTTTGGATCTACTAGCTCATTCACTAGTGCTTAAATAATATCCCTAGTTTCATCAATATTCACCTCATAAGGAAGAGGTTTCACCCATGCAACTCAGGGTCTGACTACCTGAATGTATACTTTATCACAATCAACCATAAAGCATACGTCATCTTTGTAGTCTTCAATCAATTTTGGTGGAATTCAAAACATGTTATTCATCCTTTCCTTAAAATCTTCAAAATAATTATCCATGATGCTATCAAAGTTTACACCCATTTCTGCTACAAACTCATTTATTTGATATAGAATAGGAATATCTTTTCTCCACACAATATTTCCTTTGGATGGAAATAATTTTTGTACATAGAAGAAAAGACATGTCAACAAAGAACCAAATTTGCAAGGGTTGTTCTAATGCTGTCCATATTCTTTTTATTAACAATAATTTTGATAGATCAAATTCTAGATTTTTCTTCACAACCTTGAATGCCAAATCCACGGCCTCATAGGGCACACTATTCAAACAACTAGACCTATAAATCTTGTGAGCAATGATGTGAATGAAAAACCTTAATTCAACATCAGAAACAATGCTAATCTTCAAACCTCTATCATCCCTTTCAGCTAGGGTTTTCTTCTGAAGTTCGTCCTGACCTAGGGTTTTGGTAGTTTTTGCTTTATTTAGCATGGGGAGATCAGCAATCCTATGAATCAACTTCTTGGTGATTAATACTGGCTGCTCTAACCATAGTTGACCATTGTGAACATGACTGAGGATGTACCTAATCCACTTAATCTACAAACTTCTTGGCATATGCGAGATATGGTTTAATCCTTTGGTCTCTAAATGCTTATGCTCAGGTTTCAAAGAGCCATCAATACCCATTTCTCCTAGGGCATTGTCCATTTCTAGGTTTCCAATCTCTTGAACAATAAATCTGAAATGAGTACGAATATCATTGATAAGAAGTACCTTTGGTGGATTTTTCAATTGAGCTCCATTAGGGTTGAGTGATTCTGCAATTGCTGGAACCAGCTTGAAATTTGGCACCTTCCACTCCACACCTTTACCTAACATTTCTGAACCTCTTTTTTCCTTGGTGCTTCTACTACTCTCAGATGCCATTGATGCTCGATAAAAGATAGAAATTATTTGAAAAAATCCTTCACTAGAAAATTTCTTGAAATCACTTGAAATTTTCTTGAGTGCACCTAAAAATCTCTTAGCTCTGAAATCGTGGTGAAGAAGGAAATCAAATTCTGCCTTTTTGACAATAATTTTGTCATTAATGTTGGGTACAAAAGTAGCTAAGATGACATAGTGCTTGACAGGCTATCATTCATTCACTTGCTTGATAGAAGCTTGCAACTCGATGATCGAACAAAACTTTTGTTACTCCCGACCTAGCTCGGTTGAGTCTGTGACTGACCTTTCTTAGTATGACTTGATTTCTTGTGACCCTTTGTATCTAAAATACTGATTACATCTTTTACTTTCTTTCATTTAGAACTACTCTAGATATAGCTTGATGATATAGTTCTAGATCCTCCTTTATGAATCTAATTGGAAATGTTGGAGTCACCCATTTCTTGAGTCACATGGCCATTCTTTGAACTATTCTACTCAGTAGATTTAGGAATCCACTATTGTTTCATCTATTTCTAAATGTTATCAACTTTAGCTTTCTTTTCATCTTCAATTCTTCCTATATTCATGCAATTCTTGGCTATATGATTGAGTTTAGTGCATGTATAAAATCTTACTATTGTATCTCTTTTACTCAAGTGATGCCTTGAGTTGTCTTTGCCAATGTGTCCATATTCTCCACAATAATGACATCTGCACCAGGTATTGTAATCCCATCCAAAGATTGCCGTAACAAGTTGTTCAGCTGGATTGAATGATTTTGATCTGCATTGGAATGCCTTGTGACCATGCTTCTTGCATTTGTGACATTTGCCTTCAAATTTTGGTTTTTCCTTGCATTCATTAGCTTTGTGACCATGTTGATTGCAGTTGTAGCATTTTCCATTGAATTTTTCTTTTCTATTGCTCCAACATTTGTTTGATGTATGACCTAACTTACCACAATGATTGCAAGTAGGTTTTTGATTCCTTTGAGCACCTTGTTTGGAAGATTCACCTTCTTCATTATATCCAAGTCCTGCTTTACCCTTTTGTCTATGAAGGTTTTGCTCATTTTGTTGGTTTAATTGATTCATATCTTCTTGAGACTTCATCATTCTCTCAATGATTTTCTTTTCAATATTTAGGTCATTTTCCAATCTTTCACTAATTTTTCTTTCAGTGATTAAATCAATCTTTAGGATTTCATTTTCACATCTTAGATTCATGATTTCTTCATTTGCATTGGATAGTTGATTGACAAGACTTTGATTTGAATTGATCCTTTCATTTGTCTCATTTTTAGATTTGTTTCTTTGTTCCAAGATTTCACATAGCCTGATTGATTGGATTTCTTATTCTCTTTTAAGTTTTCTTACTTCTTCATGTAGAGAGCCATTCTTTGCTAGGAGTTCCTTGATTGCCTCATTTGCTTCATTTGAGCTTCATGATGGTAAAAGGTCTTCAATATTTTCTTCAACATACTGATAGTCATTCATTTGTCTTGCAAGTTCCTTCCTTCTCTTTAGAGGTTGAGAAAGATGCTCCTTTACTTCTTTGAGTTGAGCCATGGACATTTCTAGATCTAGCTTTTCATTTTCAATTTCTTTTTCAAGTTTGAATATCTCCATTTGTCCTTTAGATCTATGCACAAGCTATCAAACTTTTTCCTGAGAACCACAATGCTCTAATACAAATTGTTGGAAATAATCAAGACTAACTAGGTTACTGAGAGGGGAGGGGTGAATCAGTAACCTCAAAAACTTTAAATCAATTCAATACTTGATCCATTCATCATTCATTCATCTAATCTATTGTATGCATGAGAAAGATAAACATTTATAACACACAAACACATAATTTTGGTGACCGAGAAACCTTCCAAATAGAAAGTAAAATTGGGGTGTAGATGATACCCAAAAAACTTCATTACTACAGTATGAAGTTAGCCTATTAGGGCTTACATTGATCACTTCTAATGATCTGCCCTATTAAGAGAAATTTGGACTGCTAGATCCACCTTGTTGGAGGATTTACAAACATACAATGAAGTATGCACTTTGTTAGGAGATTTATACAAAGACTGTTAAGTCTACCTTGTTAAAATATTTACAAAATTGATTCACCTTTTAGGATGAAATAGTGGATCTACTTACAACTTGATTGCTGATTAGATCCTTGAAGTATAGATCACCTCTTGTGATTGATGAATCTTTACTGCTCCTTGTAGAGCTTGTTGAATACTCTGCTCTGCTACTAATTCACTTTTATTCTTCTTAAAATATTAGATGTCCATTCCTTTAAAACATTTTCATATTTCTTACAAATGATATAATACATTACATATATACTATCCCAATAATTACAATTGCAAGGTCGGCCAAAAAACAAGTGAACTAAATATTACTGAGTCAGCCAAATAGTAGAAAACTTGGGTTCTTCAAGATGACTTGGTAACCTTTTGATACTCAGCATCCACTGCATTACTTGGCATCATCATGTACTTGGTAGAAGTAGAAGCTTGGTTCGTACTAATCACATAATGTAGCTTGGAACTTGGTAACCATTGGAGACTCGGTAGATATAGTATCACTCGATAAAAATTGAATCCTTCGTTTACCTTTCTTTCATTCGGTAAACACTATACTTCCATCACACAAACTGATGGCTTGCTAGACACTGTGAAGCTTGGTGAACATTGTATGCTTGATAGATACTATTTGGTTGCACACTCACTTGATAGCTTCATGAATGCTCGGTATGAATTGCTGGATTGCACACTTAGTAGCTTCAGGAATGCTCGGTATGAACTACTTAAGTGATGAATCTACAAGGTAACCAATGAATTCTCATTATACACTATAGACTAAGTAATGAACTCAATAATCATTCAAAATTGAATAAATTTTGTTACTAATGACAAATATAATATAATGCCAACAAAGTAATATCCAATTCTAATTCTTATTAAATATTCCTTCTATAAACCCATAGACCCTACCAACTTATTGAAGCACTTCCTTAATTCCTTGAATCAAAAGCAACATTAGAATTAGTAAACAACCTTTCAATATTGCATTCAATCAATTAAACCTTATTTAACTAATCTCAAAATAAACAAACTCATAAAATGGAGACAGAAATTGATAAGACAAATATAGTGTAAGTACCCTTTTGTATTATCCTTTGAATAGATTGATACAATAACCAATAGGAACTCAATGAAACTCAAAATACCTTGCTGATTCTATCATGGATATATAAACATCAGAGAATACAAAACTTAAATGTAAACTCTAAATAATTACACACAGATGGATTGATTGTACTTTTCTTGAACAAAGTAAAAATTATACAATGTTCTTGGACCCTTCTCTAACCTTAGGATCTCACTTATATAGTGTGAGATGGAACAAGCTTCAGGGTTAGAGAACTAATAGTTTTCCTATAGAAAAAATATTTTTACAATTATTGTTATCATAAAAGACAAAATTTTGTGTAACAAAAAATATTTTTTATCATGGTATTGCTTTCATGGGACTATTTTATGTTTACATCTTTTAAGATACTACAAACTCTATGATGGGCTCCTTTATCACTCTGATTCATCAGGGTATGTAGAAATTAGGCTTGCTAATGATGAATTCTTCTTTAATGTTTGCAATTTTACTTCAATTCATGGCTCTTCACTATCACCATCATGAACTGTCAAAACAATAGTTATCTGTGAATCATATTTTGCCATCATCAGCTAAGACCATGATGCTTTCTTCTTGAATTGGTTGCTCCTCTTTGTCCTACCCTACATGTTTTGATATGTCATACATTTGGCTCTCTTCCTAATTAGCAGTCATAACTAGTTGATCTATTTCCATTGTTGAGGGTGACTACTCTACTTTTCTTTCTTCTTCTGTGAGATCAATTATTTGATCCTCTTCATGGCCCACACTCTCTTCTTCTATTTCCACCTATTCTGAAGACAAAAGTTCTTCCTTCAATTTATTAAAAATAGTATCATCAGGCCAATCAAAATTCAAGATCTCCGGCTACCTTTCTATAACAAAGTCTCCTATTTGTTTTATTTCAACGAAATCCTTTCTAATATTATCAGAAAACAATTGTACTTTGACATATTCTTCATTAGTCATTGCCCACAGTACATGTCCTTTTCCATTAATAGACTCATTCATTCTATTGTACAACAGATCATCTATTTCTTTCCCCCGTTCTTCTTTTCCTTTTATTTTATTAATCCTTTTACGTGCACTAGGAAAAACATCAAATTTCTCTACTAAGTATTTGCAAAGACAAATCATTATTCTCTTTTGAATAGAAACCCTTCTTTCATCAAACTCAAAAAAATTACTAGTCAAATAAAAAAAAATCTATCTGCTCAGATGATAGATGAATAATGGAGATACACAAGAGGGTGATATCATTGCTTCTTGCATTCCACTTTTGTACAGTGGGCTTTATGGTGTCTTCAACACTCTTTATCTCCTCCCACATATTAAGGATCCCTACCAACTGATCATAGAAAACTGTCTAGTGAATCTTATTTATCAAGTATAAGATTGTTTACCTGAGTTTTTCTTCATACTCATTATCTAGTTCCATCTACATTTCATATAATTTGTTCTTTTCCTCATCGAACTCCTCTACAGTATAGAACTCTGGCCTCTATGGGGTATTTGGTAACTCAACAATGGGGGTGGATTTGAATGGTTAGTTGGGGGATGAGTGGGGTATGCAATTCTTGGTTTGCTAGACTTCCCAACTTTCATTTTTCCAAGTTGTTTGTCCATTTGGGATACTTGTCTTTTAAGTAGTTTTATTTTATTTCCTCTCTTCCCATATGCCTTAACTATTTCTTCAAATTTAGCATTGAGTTCTATGAATTTACCCTTCTCTTTATTAGCTACTATACTCCCAAAGGATAACATCTATTGAGCCATCTTCATGACATCTCCACTGTGTGCTTCATTAGCTATGTATACCATAAGAGTACTAGTATGTTTAGCACTTGAAATTTCCTGCATCTTGGCCTTGTTTCTCTTTTCAATGGACCAAATGACCAGGGCTTGGTAGTCATTGCTAAATTTTACCCCTCTATGTGCTTGTAGAATTTCTTCTTCGGTCTTATATTGCACATTTTTCTCTTTTCTAATAGAGTCAAAAATCATAGGATTAGCTATGTACCACTCTAGCAAAACCAAAACTCCTTATTCTTTGACTAACTATCTCTCAATCTCAAGTGTTAAATTGGTAAAATTTTACAAAAATTTGGCTATCACCTCTTCTTCAATTTTACAGTTCAATTTGTTTGGTTACTCTATTTTTATTGCTTTACATTTCTCCTCAAAATTGTCTATATTCTTCCTCCATAAAAACTATGCAAAGGCCCTAGATTTAACAAAATTTTCATCATCTGTGAATTTCTAAAAGGTTTGAGCAATGTTAGCATCTATCTCTTTACCTCTATAACCAGCAATAGTGAGTTCAAAGGAGGGAATAGGAGGCTCCTCAAGCACTCCTTGTTCCATATCAGTACTAGTAGCAACTATGTCTCCTTCCCCACCCATTTCTCTTAATTATTCTCTTAAAATTGTTTCATCTTCTATTCAGAGTGGAGTTAGAGTTGGTGAATACTCTTTCACATGAGAAGAGGATCCCTATTCTAGTTTCTTTCTTATGGCTACATTGGTGGCAGGTGGACTCTCAGGTCTTGGCCTTCTATGAGGGGAAACATGTTGTATATTCTGAACCATAATATATCCTACCCTCCTTTGTAAGGTATACTGGCCTAGAGTAGCTATCATTCTACTATTTATTCTACTCTCCATCTCTGTTGCTTTATCAAGATATGCTTTAATAGAAGTATCCTTCTTTTCATTCATAGTTTGTAGTATTACAACAAAATTATTCATTAATACATGCACTCTAGCCCCTCAATACTTCTTATCTTTCAAAGGATTATAATCAGGGTCAAAAGCATTAATGAATTCTAAGACTTTACTGAAGAGTATCCATTTTTCTTTTCTAACTTCTTGTTCCTATAATGAAAAGATATTTCTAATAACATCTTTAGGGAAGTATACATTTTGTGTAATACTCTTAGATTTTTTTCTCTCCCTAAGGAGGTCATACAATCCTTCTGGATCAATATACCTTGCACGGAATTCCACCATGTGATATTTATTCAAAAATAAACTAAGATTCCTCTAGCTTTCTTAACAAAAACAAAATCATGAGCCTTTGTGACAATAGGAAAGAAAGTTCCTTTACCTTTGTTGATCATATCCCTTTCTTCAATGCTTCAAATTTGCCACAAAAATTTTTTAGTTCTTATCTTCAAAGGATCGTGGAAAGGTAAAACATGAGGTTGTAGAGACATTGTATAGGATTATATCCCCCTAATTATGATTGACCAAAAGTCCCTTAGCATGGTCCTTAGGTCTGATTAATTCTAGTAAAGGTTGTGGAATTTTTGGGCTATCCCCTCTTAGGAGAAATCTAAGCCTCAATGCAAAATATCTGTCAAATCTAACATAGCTAGCATCCCTAGCTTCCCAAGTCATATGAACACTCCATAGATGGACTGGTAGCTTCTCACCAACATTTTCTAGCTCTAGCTCCATTCCCTTAGAGAAAAAGGTAACTCTTTATAGAGACATATGTGCATCAACATGGATTACTAGCTAAAAGGTCTATTTACCTCACCTTGAGATATTCCCATCAAACTATTATGAATTTCTTCTACAAGGAAAGTAACAAAATCAAGAATCATGCTCATTCCAAACTGTAATTTTTGAGCCATAAGAAGAACAATAGAACCTTGGATGTGTTCTTCCTCATCCATCCCAAATATCTTGTAGAGATTGAAATATAAAGCTTGGGCTCTAAGATTGAAGTATTTCTTCATCAGTGGCTCTAGGGTGCTTGTTGTAACCAAGGGTAGTGACCCAACCTTAGCAATATGTTGTTGTAATGCCCCTGCTCTCAAATATACTCTTTGTGCATCATAACTTTCTTGAAGATCATCCATATCAATAGACTAATGAATTGCATGGTTAGGGTTGAGTTTAAAAACCTCACTGGTCAATGCAAGTAAAACACTAAAAAGATTGTGTCCAGCATGATTCTTTACAATTCTAGTGATATGGTCATATTTCTTGGCCATATTAGACAATAGATCACTATCAAAGAAAACACTAGGAACCAATAATTTACCAATATCAAATTCCCAAACATTACTCAAAGGAGTGTCTAGGTTGCATTTAGCAAACTATTTTTTAAATAATTCTAAGCCTCCTATAGAAACCTAAGCATCTCTCACCTAATTGGCTCTATCGTAAAAACCCTCACCCACAACCAACCTAGGGCTTTTTTGGGATAAGCTCTCTACCTTTTGTTATCTCATGTATATATAAAGGAAATTGTTCAAGGAAATCATCATATATAGATCTTTTAAGATAATTAGTATGGCCTGAGAATTTCTTTCATGGAGGCATTTTTGAAAAATTCAACTTCACACAATTCTAATTCCTTGATTTTTAGTAGTTATAGATCACTTACCCACTAAATTATGCTTCCTTCTCTTTGTAAATCACTAAAAAATAGAAAAATCTAATGACCTAGCTCTAGAAACCCTTGTGTTCTTTAAAATTTTTTGATTATGTGGTTCGGTAATGGTGAATTTTGCAAGTTATACTATAGTATTAATATCACACGAAAGAACTCTGAGCACATTTATGTTCTTTAGCCTTTCAAATTTGAATTTCACTCATCGATCTTACAACATCTAATGGTTATATTTGAAAGAAGAAAAATCTTTTTTTAAGTTTTAAAATCTTGCCATGTGTCAAATGGGCACTTCCCCACTTTAGGTAATTTCCTTGCATCTTTTCATTGCAGTGAAGCGCTTCTCATTGATCTTACCAAGATCAATGATTACAAATAAAATGCAATGCCTTATTAAAAAACTTTATTTGAAAATTTGGCCCATGATGTAATCATTTCTAACCTGGCACATACATGTCATTCTTCACAAATTATTGCACTCTCACTCATTGAATCCTTCCAACTTGGCGTGACTCAACGACTTCCTTATAACTTGGTCTCACTATGCCACGTAGTGCATAGGTGCTTGCTTGCATTTCTCAAAGTTCATGCATTTTCTCAATGTGGGCATGCACTAACCATTGATCTTACTTTTGATCACCGGTGTAATAAAATCACGTCGCTTTACGACCCAATCAACAAGACTAGCCAATGAAATGCTTCCTTTATGTGCCAACATGTCTAACAACTACCACGGTAGAGACTTCATTATTGTATTTGAGCAAAGTGGTTCCATTATGTCACCATGTACCATGCATCCTATTGGTATTTCCTCACTTTAGGTAACTATTGTGCATTTTCTTATAACAGTAAAGCGATATCTGTCAATCTCACCAAGATCAATGGTGCCTCAATATTGAATGCAAAGCAACCACACTAAATGAGCCAGGGAATAACATCATAGGAATTTCAAATGTGCACTAATAAGTACATGACTTCTCTAAAAAAGGTCTAACAGAATCTGACAAATTTTGGTCTTTGATATGCATTGCATATCTACTATCAATAAGAGGTACGTGGTGCTTAGGTGCTTGCCTCCATTGCTTAAAGTTCATGCATTTTCTCAATGCAGGCATGTGTTAACCATAGATCTTATCAAAATCAATGGTTAATCAAAAAAAACTACCATAGTTATTATGTTTCATCAAATAGCTATGAAAGATAACCGCAATTAAAGGCAAGCCTAGCAAATAAAAGGTTCAACTCATGAAAAATAATAAAGTAATCCTTGCAAAAAGAAGACTTAAGATAAGCTTGTCCCACCTATTTTATTTGAAATAATATTTTCAAATTTACAAGCGCTAAGGCAAGACAAACAAGTTTTTTATGGTTTTCAATAAATTCTTACCCAAGGTCTTGACCTAATTTCAAGATTTTATAAACACAAATTTAGGTTTTTTCACTATAGGGCGCAACAAAATATAAATGTTGAATAGATAGGCCAACAAAAGGCCAACCCTATTAAAAGTTACAATACACACTATTAAATGTGACTCTATTTAAGGAATTCAATTACCCTATCAGGAGTGAGCCTTATTAGAGGACTTTAGACCATTCACTTGGAATGTCATGTGGTTAAAGGATTTAAAAATGATTGTTAGGTCAACCTTAATCCAAAGGATTTACCTTAGATTAATACAATTGTTAGAGAGTAACAGTAAGGCCTTGATTAGATACAACTTATAACTTCATTTGTAGATTACATATCACTGTTTAGTCCTCAATTTTTCTTATCCTTCATACGTTGTAGCCTTGATAGCTTGTTTAACTTGTTCTAGTCAGTCAAGCTTGGTAGAAAAAGTTTGTTTAACTTGTTCTTCTATCCTTTCCTAGTGTAGCCAACATTTGTAACCTTAAGTAGATTATAAATACATCATGTCATCACTATCTTAATTGATTCTTATACTCCATTTCATAATCATAACTCAACCTTTCCTCTAGGTGTTTTTGTTACATCTTTTGATCAAATCCGCTTCATCAATCAAATAAGTGATAGTACTTGAATCTTAAAAATATTTCTCTCACCATCAAATAGCATCATTGACATCAGTGATAAAAAAATGATTGACGCATATTTTTCATGCCTATATATTCTCACCAATTCCCCTCTTTCAAAAATCCCCTTCTTTGATTAGCTTCTTCAATCTACTCTCAACATTGTCCACTAGTTGTCCAACACTCAAAAGACTGTGCTTTAAACCATCAAAAAAATATACATCCTTAGTGTTATTTTTACCATGAAGAGTTATAGATCTAATACTTTTTACTTGGCATGATGCATTGTTTCCAACTCTAACAATACTTCCATCCTGACTTTTAAAGTCAACAAATTTATTCATAGCACCAGTCATATGATGTGAACAACTACTATCAATTATCCAATTAGATATTTTTCAGCCTATAACACCAAAGCTACTTTCTTTGGACTTTCTTAATTAATAGATATGAATCCTATTTCATCATCACTAGCACTTACTGCTTCTTCATTAGAATCATCTTCTTCATTTACATACAAACAATATTTATCTCTTCTAGGTTTGAACATTACTTTTATACTTTTTTCTCTCTTTTAAGACACTTAGATGAATAATGACCAAAATTAGTACATGTCCTACATTTAAATATTTTCTTACCATCTTTTTCTCTTCTTACCATAAAGGCTACTCCTTCTTCTATCTTTTTGTCCTCATCAGATCTACTACTGCTAGCAAAATATCCTCTAGTATTTATGCTCCTTGATAAACTAGGTCAAATGTTTAGGGCACTAAAAGTTGTTTCTATTTTGGTCAATTCTCCTAACTATCTAAGCTCATTCTCAACTACTTCAAGTCTCCCAAGTAATATTTCCTTTGTGAAATCTTTGGTACAAGAGATAAACAATTGTATCATTTTAACTGCTCACTTAAATGGTGGCATTAAGCTCTTTAATATCTTCCAGATCACCTCATCATCTTCCTTGGTTCCTCTTTGAGATCTGATACCTGCAATAATTTATGACATACTGCCTACATATTTTCTTATAGATTCATCTTCCATCATTTTAGCATCTTGAAATGCAGAAATCTAGCTTTGTAGCCTCAATTTATTAGAATTCTCATCACCTCAAAACTATTTTCCAAACCTTTCCAAATCCTATGAGAAGTATTAAATCATTTTACATGGTTATACTCAATTTAAAGAAGTGTAGATAATAGTGCTTCTCTAGCTCTCATCTCATAGATGAAAAGTTCTCTCTTTGCCTCAATACAAGTTTCCAAAGCACTTTTACCAATAATTGTCTTTTCTGATTTTGTCAAGATCCAATATCCTAGACCCATACATAGCATATTTTTCTTTATCTTTTCCTTCTAGCTATCATAATGTATTCCATCAAACTTTAGACTATCCTTCCTAAATATGTTCACTATAGATTTTGTAATGTTGTTAAACTTTACCTTCAAGAACTTGATGCTTTGATACCAATTGTTAGAAACAATAGTCCACCAAGATAAGGAAGAGGTGGGGGTAAATCAATGATTAAATTAAACAATTATCAACCTTAATTAATATTAACCATTCAATCAAAGTAAATAAAAACCATAACAAAATGCACATACAAAAATACACCAGATTTGTTAACTAGGGAAACCATTAATTAGAGGAAAAACCCCAGTGGGAATGATGCCCACAAGATGATGTATTGATATAAATATTCCCTATTAGAGGATGGACCCTATTAGGAGTCTATTGCAAAATTTAGTATAAAGGAGTCCTTGTTAGGAGACTTTGAATACCTATTAGGAGATTCTAATTAAAACTATTATCAACCTTAAATAATCTTAACCATTCAATCAAAGTAAACAATAACCATAATAAGATGCACATTCACAATTAACCAAATTTATTGACCATGGAAACCCTTGATCAGAGGGAAAACCCTGGTGGGAATGATGCCCATAAGATGATGTACTAATATAAATATTCCTTGTCAAAGGATGGACCCTATTAGGAGTCTATTACAATATTTAATACATATTATTCCTAGTTAGGAGACTTTAAATCCATGTTACAAGATTTCAACCCTATTAGGAATTGTATCAACCCTGTCAGGAGTTGTAGAAGGTAGAAGGACCCAATGTCCATAAAGAAATTCCTTGATTCATCTATTACACCTTCTCAATTATATATTATGACAAGGGAGCTTAGCTATGTCATCTCTAGAATGTCTTATTCACATGTTTAAATTTGACTTCTCAAAATAACAACTCTGATAAGAGATATAACAAGTTTACTAGAACATGCTTCTATAAACTCTATCTCAGAATAGTCTTCACGATAACTTGCATAACTTCTTGTAAACTTAATATCTTATGCTTCTGAGGTTAGCTGCATATACTAGACACTGAGTATTATCCCCCTTTAACCTCATTAGTGAAAGTACTCAATGATCTATCCATATCAACTTGATCTTTACAATTGTTCTTTTCTCAAATACCACAGAAAATTTCTATGTTAACATCAATGAAAAACATAGTCATGATTGTAACATATCATCATGATAATGATCTAATCATGTTTCTACAATAGTCCATCACAGAAATATCATCATCATTCATGCTTCCAACAAACTACCCCTTTGGCATTGATAGCAACATAGATGAAAAACATCTAGTTCCAAAAATACCAACTATAAAAGATTTTTAACCTTTTTTGCCAAATCCTCTTCATCAATTATTCCCCACTTTCATATACCTCAATGTGCTCTATATCAGCTGCAATCTCTTTCTTCAATGTACTTTATATCAAACTAATTTTCATGTTGTAATTTCTCCCTCATCTACATCAATATCAAAGGTTTTATCAACCATCAATCTTTGCAACAATTTAAATTGACTTGCTCAAGTCTCCTAAGAAACTATTCAAAATAACATCCAACAGGACTCCTAGATGATTCTATCCATCATAGATACTCCCCATATAGGAAGAATCAACATTTAGTCCTAACAAACAATAATACTCTATTACACTGGACTGATACACTCATATCATCTGCTCTAACGTAGGAAGGGGCATAACCCCTACCATACCTTGCAAATACTCAAAAGTATCTTTGGGAAGAGGCTTGGTGAAAATATCTACAATCTTCTCTTTGGTGCTTACATACTCCAATCTAATTTTCTTTTCTACAAATTTCTCTCTCAACATATGATATTTGATGGAAATGTGTTTAATTTTAGAATACAACATTGGATTCTTAGACATATTCATTGCGCTTGTGTTATCACAATGTATGATAATAGTTTCATTGAATTCTATCCTTATATCCTTCAGCATCTTCCTCATCCAAACAACTTGATTACAATTGTTTGTTGTTGCAATACATTATGCCTCTATTGTACTCTATTAGATATTTTATGAGATATAATCCTTCTTCTTGCTTAACCAAGAAACCAATCTTCCTCTAAGAACGAAAGTTCAACTACTGGTGCTCTTTCTATCATCCATACTGCCTATGTAATCAACATTATTATAAGCATATAAAGTGAAATCATTAGATCTATCATACCACAGTCCAAACTCTAGTATTCCTTTTAGGTATCTAAATATCCTTTTAACTACTGCATAATGTGCTTCTCTAGGATCAGCTTGAAATCTTGGAACAATTCTAACTGGATTTACTATATCCATCCTTGTGTGAGTCAGATATTGCAACCCTCCAATCATAGATGTATACTTCTACCTAATAGTAGGTTTCTTGTCCTTTGTAGATAACTTGTGTCTAGTTACCATAGGTGTTCCAACTAGTTTACATGTTTCCAAACCAAACCATTTGAGCAGATCTTTCAAATGCTTAGTCTAAGAAATAAAGATTCATTCTTTGTCCTATACAATCTATAATCCTAAGAAGCATTTCATTTCTCCTATCATGCTCATTTCAAATTCATTTTTTATTTCTTCTACATACTTGTCACTTTCATCATCATTTCCTCCAAACATGATATCATTAAAAAATATTACCAAAATCATCAATCCATCATCTATTTCTTTTTTGTATAGATTACTATCTACCATACCATGGTTAAATTCTTGTCCAGCCTTGTGTACCAAGTTTTGGGTGCTTTCTTGAACCCATACAAATACTTTCTTTAATCTGCATACTATGTCCATGTCATCTATTAAAGGAAAACATTCAAGCTACTCTATGTATACTTCTTATTTAAGTTCTTCATTTAGAAATGATGACTTCACATCCATTTGATACACTTTGAATTTATTATGTACTATATATGCTATGAATAACTTTACTACTTCTATTCTCACCACAGAATCATAGGTTCCATCATAGTCTATTCATTCTTGTTGTGATTAACCTTTATATACCAATCTTTCTTTATACCTTATAATTTCACCTTGTTCCTTCATCTTGTTCCTAAATACCCATTTTTTCCTATCACATTCTTGATTGCTAGTCTAGGGACCAATTCCCATGTCTCATTCTTAACTATCTAATCCAATTCTTCTTTTGTAGCTTGCTTGCAATAATCATGTTTACATGCTTCATCTTCATTCTTTGGTTCAACTTGAGATATTAGACATAGTTCTTCATTGATTCTATTTCTTACCACCACACCTTTATATCTACTTCTCATGATCTTCTCTTATGGATGATTTTTTGTCATATTGTTACCAAAAGTAGGAGTTGTTATCTCAGCTCTTAGCTCTATTGAAGGTTCTAAGATTTGTTCCTGCCTTTCTTCACCTTCATTCTATAGATCATTGTTACTCTCAAAGAATACTTCATCATTCCTTTGTTTAGTAACAACATTCTCATCATCATAATTGTAATCAACTACTCTTTCTTGTATCATGAATTTCTCATCAACTCTTACATTTTCACTTTCAACAATAGTCTTAGTTCTCAGATTATAACATCTATAATCTCTTCTTTTCAATGAATAACCAAGAAAAATACCTTTTTCACTTCTAGCATCAAATTTACCAACATCATCATCTCTTTTGATGTAACATTTTCTACCAAAAATTATGAAATACTTAATTGTAGGTGAGTGACCAAACCATAGTTCATTTGGGGTCTTCTTTTTATCCTTC
Source organism: Cupressus sempervirens (assembly GCA_028749045.1). Taxonomy (NCBI): domain Eukaryota; kingdom Viridiplantae; phylum Streptophyta; class Pinopsida; order Cupressales; family Cupressaceae; genus Cupressus; species Cupressus sempervirens. The sequence goes on from CM053790.1 coordinate 186,017,957, forward strand.
CTAACTTACACTGTATTCATAGTGTAGACTATTGTATTCATAGCTTCTCTCCAAAACATCTTTGATACATCATTCTTAGCTAACATAGCTCTTGTTACTTTTTTTACTTACCTGTTTCTTCTCTCTGTAATACCATTATGCTCAGAAGTCTTCAACTCAAATCTTTCTTCTACTCCATGATTAAATCTTTTCTCTTCAATCTTATTCCCATTCTACAAATCATTGCTAATGACAATTTCCACATTTTCATGGTTAGCCTTTGGATCAACAATTGTTACCAAATCTATCTCTTCTAATACTTCATTATTCTTAACTAATTCAAGTTCATTATCTTTATCATCACAATCATTCAAGAATCTTTCCATTACTTATTGAAATTCTTCATCTTCATTAGTAAGTGAAATCTTTCTAGTGTTCTTTACTCACTTAGGGCATGTAGATAAAAAATGACCAAACTCATTACATGTCCAAGAATCAAAAACTTCCATATCTTCTTTCTCTTTCTTCATAAGCGAACCAATACCTTCTTTGATCTTCATGTCTTTTTCAAATCTACATTTGTCTTTGTGTGTGCCTTTATCCAGAAGCTCAATGGTGAATTTTGTACATAATTCTGATCTCTTACCAAGAAGCTCCATCTTTTGTTTGTCAAAATTCCCTCCATTAGAATTAGGACTATCCTTTTAGAAATAATTCACCATTGATCTCCCAAATATGGTAATCTTTATCTTCAAGGATTTGATGCTCTAATACCAATTGTTAGAAATAATACTCCACAAAGATAATTGAAAAGGGGGAGGGTGAATTAGTTATCCAATTAAAACAATTATCAACCCTAAATAATCTTATCCATTCAATCAATCTAAGTAGCAACCATATTAAGATGCACATACACAATTACACCAGATTTGTTAACTATGGAAACCCTTGGTCAGAGGGAAAACCTTGGTGGGAATGATGGCCAAAAAATGATGTATAAATATAAATATTTCTTGTTAGAGGATGGACCCTATTAGGTGTCTATTACAACATTTAGCACATATGAGTCCCTTTTAGGAGACTTTGAATCCCTATTTAGAGATTCCAACCCTGTTAGGATTTGTGCTAACCCTATTAGGAGTTGTAGAAGGTAGAAGGACCCACTATCCAAACAACTTCTGGGGAAGACCACTAAAATCACTAGCCAACTAATCTTTCAACTATTCCATATAGAATAATTGTCTATACTATACTTTAACATCTTTTCTTTTTCCTTTCAACCACACCAATCACTATCAGACCTTGTAGACCAGGTCGCAAATCTTGGATCCAAATATCAAACTTTGTATCTTATAATAAAACCTCAGCAATTAATTTTTCATCATCTTCACTCTGGTCTTCTTTTCTCCACATTTTTCTCTTTGTGCTTCTTGCAATCTTTCATACATTTCATACATGATAAAGGAAACTATCATTCCATTATACCAAATCCATAAAATAGTTCCTTGAGTCGACTATTATGCCTTCTCAATTAATTATTATAAGACCTTACTAAGAACACATTACACTTAGTGACAAAATTAATCTTTCAACTTGAAACTTGAATAACTTTTCGTACATGTAGCATTATGAAGATAGATTTTAGCTACATCATCTCTAGAATGTCTTCTTCACATCTTTAACTTTGGCTTCTCAAAACAAAAAATCTACTAAGAGATATATCAAGTTCATTGAGACATGCTTCTATAAAATTTATCTGAGAATAATCTTCACCAAAACTTGCATAACTTCTTCTAGACTCAATATAATATGTTTTTGAGGTTAGCTACATATACTAGACACTTAGTAATATATCCCTTTATCTTTGCTAGTGAAAGTACTCAATAATCTATCCATACCAACTTGATCTTTACCATTGTTCTTCTATTAGATACCACAAAAAAATGCTATGTTCACATCAATGAAAAACACAATCATGAATGTGATATATCATCATGATAATGATGTAATCATGTTTCTATAATACTCACTCATAGAAGTATCATCAATATTCATGCTTCCAACACTGTCCAAACAACTTCTACGGTAAAACCACTAAACTCACTATCCTACTAATCTCTTAACTATTCCTAGGAGAATAATTGTCTATACTATGCTTTAACCTCTTTCGTCTAACTTTTCAATTAGACCATTCAGTATCTAGCCTTGTAGACTAGGTCACAAACCTCAGATCTAAATATCAAACCTTAGATCTTACATTAAAACTTTGGCAATGAATTTTTCTCGAACTTTGCTCTGCTTTGCTTATCTTCCCATTCCACTCTTCATGATTCTTTCCATCATTCATGAAATCCATACATAATAAAGTAAAATGTCCTTCCTTTATACCAAATCCATAAAACAATTCCCTAACTTAGCTGTTACACCTTCTCAACTAATTATTATAGGATGTCATTAAGAACACATTACACTTAGTGATAACATTAATCTTTCACCTTGTAACTTGAATAAATTTTATAGGTATGACATCATGATGAGTGATCTTAGTGATGTTGTCACCAAAATGTCTTCTATACATCTTTAACTTTTGCTTCTCATAATATCAATTCTGGTAAGAGCTATAACAAGTTTACTAGAACATGTTTCTATAAACTCTATCTCAAAATACTCTTCACCAAAACTTACATAACTTCTTCTAGATTAAATATCTTATGCTTTCGATGTTAACAACATAAACTAGAGACTCAGTAGTATCTCCCTTTAACCTCACTTATTGAAAATACTCAACTAGATTTGTTTGTACCAACTAATTTTTACCAATGTTCTTCTATCACATACCATAGAAAACTTCTATGTTCACATCAATGAAAAACATAGTCATAAATGTAACATATTATCATGATAATGACCTAATCATGTTTCTACAATACTCCCTCATAAAAGTATCATCAACATTCATGCTTCCAACACATCATTCTAGAATAATCATCAACAAATAAAATAAGATACTTATCTCTACTATAGCTCTCAGTCCTAATAGTTCCACAAAGGTTTGTATGAACCAGCTCCAAGACTTCTATAGAATGATAGTTCTTTCTCTTTAAACATGTCTTGCCCATCTTACCAATCTAATATTTTTTTCATAGGCCTATATCAGGTTTCCTCAAACTAGGAAGACCTCTCAATCTTTTGTTCTTTTCTTATCTTGATTAGATTATCAAAGTTCACATTGCAAAACCTCTTATGCCATAACCAAATTTCTTTTACTTGAGCAATGAAACATGAAATTTCAGTAAGAGCTAGGTAGAATAAGTTACCTTTTCATTGATTACTAAAGCCAACTAGATTTCCTTTTTCATCTAGCGGCATGGCTTTCCCATTCATGAATTCTACCTTGAATCCACTATTATTCAACTTTGCCACACTCACTAGATTATTCTTAATTCCTTCTAACCACTAAGCACTATCATGTCTAAGTTCACTGGTTAGTGAGATACAACCTTTTCCCTTTATGCAACATGGTTCATTATTTCCAAATCTTACACTTTCGCCATCATAGTGTTCCATATGTTCAAACATTGTTTTATCACTAGTCATATGATGTGAATAACTACTATCAATAATCCATGTACCATTTTTTCTAATGTAAGAGATAAGTTCCATTTCATCTTCTTCATCATCAGATTCATCTTTTACAGCAATTTAGACCATTTCATCATCATCACTACCATCTAAATTTTTAGCCTTAAAACAAGACTTCTTACCTTTATCCTTGTTATCTTTGTAGCTTTTGAAATCCTTCTTGCATTTGCATTTGTTCTTCTTCTTTTCATCTTTGTCTTCTCTATTTGGACACCTTGCAGCAATATGACCAACTTCTTCATAATAAAAGAAGATTAAATGAATTTTACCTTTATACTTTCCTTTTTCCTTTAGGATACCTTCTTGCAAGTAATGCTGCAATGGTTCAAAATCACCATTATAACTATCACCCTCTTCACTTTCAATTGTTTGCATTTTGACTCTGCATCTTTCTTCTTGACTAACAACTTGGCTTCAAATGTAGACTCAAGATTTCTAGAACTAGGAACATAACTATCATAGTTATCTAGCTCAAATATTGTCAATATTATTAAATCCAACGTTATATCATTCTTTTGATTCCATCTCATCTCTTAAATTTCTAAAACTATGATTTCATATATAGGAAGAAGTTTTCTGAGAAACTTACTTATCATTATTTCATCTTCAATCTTTCCTCCTGAGGCTTTGATTACACAAATACTAGCTTTGATTCTATCATTGTACTTTGAAATATCCTCATCTTCCCTCATCCTTATTTGATCAAATTGTCCTCTAAGACTTTTAGGTTTGACTCTTCTTACATTATCATCTCCTCCATAGATGGATTTCAGCTTGATCCAAATATTATAGGTAATACCACAGTCTTTGACTTCATCAAATTCAACATAGTTGAGAGTTGAACCAATATCAATCATCATAATGTTATGATTCTTCTTCTTTGAAATTTCTCCAATAGTCATATTTCTATTGGGTGGCAAATACTTGGAGTTAATATATTTTAGACTTGAATTACTAATGGTTGCTAAATGTAACTTCATAAGTTCCTTTTGTATATGAGCAATGTTAGTATGCTAATAGAAACCAAATTTAAATAAACCTTCTACAAACTAAACAAAATTCATAAACTTCAAGATAGACTAAGATGAACTCTCAATTGAGAATATGAGCCATTAATGGGCTCTCTCAATGAGAAGCTCTCTTGTTGAGTAGCTTTGTCTAAATAGATAGGATGTATGCTCAATATGCTTCCAAAGGCTTCAATGGATGATTGTGGATTTTTGGTGTGGATAGATGGCTTTAGTATGGATTTGGCTCTCAAAATAGAATTATAACTTTACCTCATGGATTGTGTTATTTTGCAAAGGGGAAGGATCCAATTTATAGGCAAGAGGCTTGAGGGATTGAGGGCTAAGATGCAAGGATGGGAAAAAGCTCATGGAGGGCTTAGATTGCATGAGAGGAGAGCACATGGATTGTGCTTCCTTACAACCAATCAAGGAGTGACACATGTCACATGGTGAGAGGATGGAGAAAAGGGGAAGGATGAGTCAACAAAGGAGGCTCAAGGGATAAAATCTTCATAAAGACCTTTCATAAGTGCTTTGTAAGAACATTTATGACTTTGTGGGCTTTATAAAGTTTTGTGGTTGAAGATATTTGTGAGAGATACCATGAAATTCGAATTTGAGGGTTTAGGGAGGTTTTAAGCTTGCTTAGGGTTGTAAAAATGATTAGAGGAAGGGTTAGAGATGGCTTAGGACTAGGCAAGTGGATGGCAAGTGGATTGCAATTAATGAGGGTGGGTGAAGGAGGAGATATTTGTTAACTTTGGCTTGAGTTCGCAAGTCTTAACCCATGTTTAGGGAATGTGACAAGGTTAGGAGGGGATTAGGATTAGGGTTAAAGACATCTTCTAGAAGAATCTAGGCTTTGGATGAGGATGAAGACTTTCTAGAAGAGTCTAGAACTTCCTAGGATAAGATTTTATGAAATAAATAAAGTTTTATTTATTTCAAGGGTTTGGGTTGAGGAGATATTTATTAAAATATTTTTAATAAACATGAGGATTAATATTTAATCTTAATTAAATATTTTGAGTTGGGATTAGGGGTAGGAAATGATGGGATTAGCCTTTAATCAAAATTAAAGAACGATTAGAAGATTTTGGAAGAGGTTATTGGTCATAAGGAAATTGGCCAAGTTTTGGGCAAAAAATAAAAATTTTATTTATTTTAGGATTTTTGGTCAATTTATTAATTAAATAATTAATAAATAAGGAAATAATGCTTAAATAAGATTTAAACATTTTTGGGAGGGATTCCTTAATTAAATATTTTTAATTAAGATAAAGGGATTTAATGGCATAAAAATTAATTAATTAATTAATAAATGATGATGTCATCAGGTATTTTTTCAAAAAATAAAAATAATTTATTTTTTAAAGGATTTTTAGGTGTCTACACCTTTCATGCATCAAATTTATCTCTGTTCAACTTGGGGATCTCCCTTCTATAAGACATCTTGATCTTTAGCTTGGATCCTTGAAACCTTTTCTGCAAGCACCAAAAGCTTCAATACCAATTGCTGGAAATATAAGAGGAGTAACTGAGAGGGGAGGGATGAATCAGTTACCACAAAAATAAATCATAGATCCCTTAGATGTCAACACAAAACATAACTCTGTTGAGATTGTTATTACTTGATTAACACATAGGTACTCAATAAACACTAATAATATGTTGTAACTTGGTAACTACTAAAATAAAAACTATTAGTAAAAAAATTGTTAATACCAAGATGGTAAAGATCAAAATAACCTAAGGATTAGCTAAATGATTTTCATATCTGAACCTAACTTCAACAAAATCATAAAAGATTTTCTACACTTTTGGCTCTACAAAATGAAGGTGGGTGCACCTTAGGGGTAAAAGGTTCAAAAACTTGATATTACTCTCAAAATTCACTAATTCAATGATATTTTATTACATTATCATTCCCTACAACCAATTGGTCACAATTCTTCTTAGATCTACATGTAATTCTGAGTAAGAACATCTAACTAAAACATAGAAATTAAGTTTAAACAATTATTGACCAGCAATGACACTCTTCATATATTTAAAGTAAAATTGATTTTGATTTCCAAATTTCTGTTTGATACTTATCCATGATTTCTTCATATTCAGACTAAACTAATTAATCAGTGCCTAATTGACTAGATTACAATCAATATTATCAACAATTCTCACTAAAACTCATTCTTATACATATCCTTCTTACTACCTAGAGATCCTATAGTATTAAATGAAGCATTTACTTAATCCATTGAATTAAAAGCAATAGCGAACTGATATACAACCTATCCTAGTTGCATTCAATTGAGCATGCTTTGTTCATACAATCTCAAAATAACTAGATAATAAAAATGGAGACAATGTTCATAGAGAAAAGATATGAGGATAGTTCATTTTTGTATTAATTCTATTTGAGAATTATGTAACACTGGATAATACTCAAAATAATACAAGATAAGATACCATGATCCTAAAAAATAATGTATCCTCAAATTGGCAGAGAAATACATCACAAAACTTGCATCAAGGACTAGACCAAATAAAACATAGGAAAACTAAAAATTATACAATTCCCTCCTCTAGGCTTGGAATCTCACTTATACAGTGTGAGATGCAACAAGCTTCAAGCATAAAAAAAACTAATGATTTTCCTTACGATAGAAAGATATTTACAATGTTACTACCATAAAAGACAAAAAATAGTGCAACAGTAAAACTTAACATCATAAATATTCTCTTGTGGGGACCACTTTCTACTACACTTTTCATTGCAAAGAAGTTCATGATTGGTTTCAAGGTTTTTGGCATTCCTTGGATAGTGTAATCAATGGAGTTTCATGTGATGGACCTGGTTCAAATGTTTGTAGAGTTACTTCAACTCAAGAGTCTCCATCCACATCATCATGCACTGACAAAAAAATAGTTATATCTAATTTTCCTGATGCCATGTCATGATTTTATGCCTCTATGCTTGTCACTATAGTTGGTTGTTCTTCTTTGCTTTCTACTGCTTCAACTGATGTATCATTTTCTTGCATCTCATCTTGGTCCATTTCTTCTTCATCAATTTCTTCAGTTACTAACTTCTTTGTATGCACAAAATCTTCCATCCATTTATTAAAAATTATGTCATCTCGCCAATCAAAACTTTAAATATCTTGCTACTTCTTGATTACATGATCTCCTAACTTATTAATTCCAAAAAATTCTTCTCTAATAGAATTGTAGAATAATTATACTTTAACAATTTCTTCAATTGTCATTGCCCACATCACATGCCCTTTTTCACTTATAACTCCATTTAGTCTGAGGCACAATAGATCATCTAATTCTTTGACCCATTCCTCCTTTTCTTTCAATTTATCATTTTTTCTAAGTGCATGGGGAAAGAGCTCAAATTTTTCAGCGAAATATTTTGAAAAAAAAAATTTTATCCTTTTCTACATTGCAACCCTTTTTTCATCAAAATTAAATAGATCATTAGTCATGTCAAATATTTTCTTTATTTTTTTACAAGATAGAGTAATAACTAAAACATGAAAAAGGGTGGCATCTTTATCCTTGCCACCCCATTTACTCAAGATGGGATTTAAATCATCTTCACCATTCTTTATTTTAGTCTAGATGTGCATTATTTATACCAATTGTTCATATAATGTTGGCCATTCAATCTTGTCCACCAAATACAAGATTGTTTTTCTAATTTTATCCTCATATAAATCATTTAATTCTACATGCAAGGCCCAAATTTTATTTTTTTCTTCTTTGAATTCCTTAGCAATATAAAATTCTAATCTATGTGGAGTATAAAGCAATTCTACCAAGGGAGTTTACTTGAATGGCTCAACTAGAGGATGAGGGTAAGTAATTTAGGGCCAGTTTGATTCTCCCACTTTTCTATTTCCTAGTCATTTGTCCATTTGGGCTACCTAAGCCTCCAATTGATGTATCTCATTTCCCCTCTCCTCATATACTTTTAGTATTTCCTCAAACTTGGCATTGAGCTCCAAGAATTTATTTTTTATCCTTTCCAGCAACTATAACCCCAAAGTCCATCATTTCCCTAGTCATTTTGGATACCTTTTCACTGTCTACCTCCTCTGCTCTGTACACAATGAGCCTACCTCTATGCTTAGCACTTAAAATTTCATGTATCCTAGTTTTGTCCCTTTTTTTAATGGACCATATCACCAATGTCTGGTGATCATTACTATATTTCATTCCTTTGTGTACCTGTCGGACCTCTTTCTTAGTTTTAAATTGAGTATCTTTTGCTTTCCTGATAGAATCAAAAATCATAGCATTGGCTATGCCCCATTTAGGCAAGATTACAATTCTTGAGTCCTTTAATAATTTTCTTCCCCCTTCCAGGGTTATATGTGAAATATCTTCCATAAAGTCAACTTTAATTTCTTCTTCAATTTTAGAGTCCATTTTACTAGGTTGCTCTCCTTTTATTAATTTACACTTATTCTCAAAATTACCAATATTCCTCCTCCATAAAAACTGGGCAAAAACTCTAGACTTTACAAAACTTTCATTTTCAATAAATTTTTGGGTAGTCTATGCTATCACAAGGTCTATTTTCTTACCTCTATAATCTCTAATGTAGTAAAATCAAAAGATGGCATAGGTGTTTCTTTAGGTACTCCGTCAATATCTTTTGTTGTGACCAAGATATCTCCCTCCCCTCCAATTTTTTTTAACTATTCTCTTAAGGATACTTTATCATCTATCTTGAGTGGAGTTTGGGTAGGTGAATATTCTTCAACATGAGAAGATGATCCTTGCTCTAATCCTTACTTCTTGGAAGCATGTGTATCAGGTCAGTTTTCTAATCTTGGTCTTTTATATGGAGGAACATACTATACATTCCTAGCCACTACATACTTGGCTCTTTTCTACAATGTATATTGCCCTAGGGTTATAATCATTCTACTTGCTAGCCTCCTCTCCACCTCAATGGCCTTGTCTGGGTATGCTTGTGTTATAAATTCTTTCTTCTCATTCAATATTTTCATAATCCCAGAAAAATTGTCCATAAACATATCTTTTTTCATACCCCATTACTTTTTGTCTACTAGGGGATCATAATCAAGCTCAAAATAATATATTAAATCTAAGACTTAATTGTAAACAATCCATTTTTCCTTTTTGAGCTCTTGTTCTTGTAATGAGAACCTACTTCTAATTATGTCCTTAGGGATGTATATAGTTTGCTTCTAAATTTTAGCCTTACTTCTTCCTCTAAGGAGGTCATAAAATTACTCTAAGTCCAAAAAATGGGCATGGGATTGAGTCATCTGATATCTATCTAAGAATTTTCTCGAGTTCCCCCATCCCCTTTTAACAAAAAAAATTTATGAATGATAATGAGCTATGGAAAGAAAGTACCTTTAGATTTTCCCAGCAAATCCCTCTCCTTAACTAATCCAATTTGCCATAACAATTCAACAATCCCTACTTTCAAAGGCACTTGGTATGGTAACACATGTGGTTTTCCCAAAAGGCCATAAACTTTGAAAATAGTGGACACATCATATGGAATAATATCACCCCAATTATGGCTCACCAATAGCCCTTTAGCATTCAATAACATTTTGAGCCTAGAAGAAAAATATTTGTCAAACCTAACAAAGCTAGCATCAGTTACCTCCCATGTCATGTCCACACTCCATAACTAAATAGGGAGTTTCTCTCCATCTCTTTCTAATTCCAATTTCATCTCCCTAGAGAAAAATGTAACTCCATTGTATAAACATATATACATTAGCATGGAGTACCAGTGGAAGGGCTTGTCAACATTAGCCTTGCTATTCAAATTAAGCCATTATGAATTTCTTCAACCAAGTAAGTAGCAAAATCAAGAATTGAACTCATTTCATATTGAAAAGTCTGAGCAATAATAAGGACAATAGTGGTTGGAAAGTGGTCTTTTTCATCCATAACAAAAATCTTATGAAGAGAAAAATACAAGGCCTATGCTCTAGGGTTAAAGTATTTTTTCAATAAGGGCTCAAGGTGTTTTATGTAACTAAGGGAAATGATCCCATTTTAATAAAATGTTCCTACAATGGTCCCCACCTTATATACACTCTTTGTGCATCATACCTAGCTTGGAGGTCTTCTATGTCTATTTTTTCATGAATAGCATGGTTAGGCTTCATCTTAAAAACTTCTCTAATCAATTCAAGTGAAACCCTAAAGAGATTATCACCCACATGGTTCTCCACAACTCTAGTAATTGGGTCATACTTCTTTTCTATTATGGCCAATAAATCATCATCAAAGAAGACTCCTGCAACAGTAAATTTTCCTATATCAAATTTCCACACATTGTTTACTGGAGTATCTAATTTCTTTTCTGCAAACTATTTCTGAAAAAGCTCTAACCTCCAATAGACACTTTTGCATCCCTTAACCAATTTTCTTTGTCAAAGAAACCCTCACCAACTAGTCACCTAGGGCTTTTTAAAATAAGCTCTCTTCCCCTAGCTAATTCATTCATTGATTGTGGAATTTGTTCCAAAAAATCATCATGAACTACCCTCTTCAGGTAATCAAATTTTCTCCAAAATCCTTTCGTGGAGGCATTTTTCAAATCTACCCTAATGCAATTACAATTTTTCAATTTTCAAGAAGTTTAGAAAGCTTACCCACTTTTTCTTTTCTTTTCTTTGCTAGAAATTTCTTAGTAATGTGTTGAAACCCTTGAAAAATCTTGCCCTTAGCTTTGGAAATCATTACACTATCAGAATTTTGCAGTCTTTTTACTCAATAATGGAAAATTGGAAATTTTATTATAGCATTAAGCTTACACAAGATAGCATTTATAAAATTTGATACTTCAACAGTCAGATTTTGCATCATGCCATGAAGTTTGAAACTCAACAGTCGATCATGAACAATCAAACAACTTCATTTGAACTCAAAATGGTTGTATTAACCTTTTTATAAATTTCCATGTCTTAGCATGGTGCATTCCTACATTTCATCATATTTGAGTACTTTCATGAAGTGGTGAAGCATCAATCATTGATCTTCCAAAGATTGATGATCATGAAAAACCTTCTATCTTTATAATTTCAGCTCCAAAATTATAAGCCCACTAGTAAAATCACTTTGCAGCTCAGAGAACACATACACCATTCCACCAATCATCTTGTACCATGTCAATATGCTTTCTACCCTGGTGTGACTAGGAAACCTTCTAAGTAACTAGCCCCACTTGTCCACATGGAAAGCAAGTTCCTCCCCACATTAGTTAAAGTTTAGTCATTTTCATATTATGGTGAAGCACCTTCGATTGATCTTTCAAAGATCGACGATGTCATACATCTTATCTTTTTTACAATCTAGTTAGTAAGGTCAACCAATGAAATGCATTACTTTTTCCAAGGTGTCTGACAATTGCTAACTACTTCAACACCCTTTTAAACTTAGAGGCATGATATCATTGAGTACACATGGCACGAGGGTGCTTCCTCGCATTGGTTAAACTTTGCACATCTTTATATAGTGGTAATACAACTGTCATAGATCTTTCAAAGATCAATGATGTAATGTCATGACATAGAATGGTAAAAGTACAAAGTTGTGTCACCTTTCAAGTTGACTTATTAGAACAACTGAATTTGAGTATATCTAAAAAATATTTTTTTTGAACTTATGATCTTGATAAAATTATTCTAGCTAAGTTATATATGGTCTCACACTTTTCCAATTAGAAATGTCTATTAAATGCAGGTTTTATAGTATTTAGTATGTGGTTGCTAAAAAAATACAATTATTTTAGAAAAATGATGTTTAAATAAATCTTACTATTTATTATTATATTTTTTAAATAACATATAAACACCATTTTATAGATCTCAAAGTCAAGAATATTCTCATATACAATTCATAGTGTTTTAATTAGATATAGTGTAATGTAATTAAAACATTCTACAAGTACATATTTTAACAGTTGAGAAGATGTCAATTTTGAGAAAGAAAAAAATTTAAAAATTTATGGCATTCTAGAGGAGAGAGTCCTCTTCTAGAATCTACAATTTTTATTTTGGTTGGAATAGATTTATTTTCAAAAATGTGGTTGGAGACGAAAACTATCAATTTTAGTAAGTTGAAATTTGAATCATTCTAAAAGATAAAATATAGGTCTAAAGCCCATTTTATTTTTGATTGTTCTAGATCCATATATTATCGATAACATAATCTAAGATCAAAGGGAAATAAGTTTATTTCCATATAGTTTTGTGGTGGGAACTAGACCCTTGATTTCCAGCATTTTTTAGCAACCAAAATTTATCTTTAAAAAATAGGAAAACATATAATTTCTTATTCCAAATAATTATTAAAAATTATAATCCTAAAATTCATCCATTTCTACAGATTTCATTAGTTTACTTAATTTTAAAATTCTAAATAATAATATCAGTTTTATGTCATTGAATGTGAACAACTACATTTTTGTTAGTGTTTTCCTTCATAAAAGGGTGACACATTTTTGTGTTTTTACCCAGAAAGGGTAATTCCTTCATTCAACTTGACCAATCAGATAGCTTGAAATTCCAACATGCTTTTACAACCCTTGAAAACTCTAAAAAAGATTTGACATCTTCTAGCTTTTATGGTGCATTAAAGAGCTTAGTATCTAGAAGTGCTACATGGAAAATACATTCTTTCCCACATTTGCTAAAGGTCAAACAAATTTTCGATGCAGACATGCACTCATCATTCATCTTCCAAAGATCAACAGTTGAAAAGAGAAAACCATAGTATTTAAAGTATTTTGAGAAAATGTTAAGGAAATTAACAAAGGTAGGACCATGGCTAGAGCAAGGGTTTTATAACAAAAGGATTTTTATTTCAAAAAGGTAACTTACAAATAAATACGAGAAAATGTAAGAGTAAAACCTTAGGATAATAAGCTTCCTGCGCAAAAATTTAAAAACACTGCATTCCAAGATTTTGATAAGACTAGGGCATATAACAAGGGTTTTATGAAATTTTTAAAATTTCAATTAGAGTTTTAACACATCTCAAAAAAATTTAAAATAGGACTATTGGTTTTTTACTATGAGTGCAGTGAAATTTTACAAGTTGAAAAACTAGGCCAACATACAGAACTTAAGATATTATCTGTGATTAACCTTACTTAACTTAGTTGCATACATATAAAATAAATAGCATGAACACAAGAGAGAACAAGATTTAGTGTGCAAACCCAATGTGGGAAAAACCATCAATTTCAACTATTTATTTTTTTCACTCTTCTAAAGTAAGCATTGCTAGGATCCAACCCTATTAAAGGTTACCAAACATATTGTTAGGTGTGACCCTATTAGAGGATTTAATCACCCTATTAGGACTAGCCTTGTTAGGAGATTTACAAATAGTTGATAAGCCAACTCTACTAAGAGATATAGTTTACTACTACAATGGTTAGAGAGTAATAATGATATGACTTGATTTATGATCCAACAATATTTTTGATTTTAGATCTCAATTCTAGCTAGAATACTTGATACTTCCTGATCAAATGTATCTTTGTAGCTCCTCAAGGATATTATGATTATCCTTCTAATTAACTTCCTCTAAGCATCTTCTATTCTTTCATATACTCTCACACATTCAATCCTCAACTTGACCTTATATTTATATCATACACATTGTCAAATCAACTTGAATACATCTTAGAATACTTAATATTCATCTCCTCAATTGGCTAGAACCAAAAAACAAATTTATTAAACTCAATATTCCAAAACAAGAAAATCCTTCATTAGTCAACCCTGCTCAATAGACATTAACACAAATATAATTTTCCTATGTTAACCAAGTGAACTTAGTTAACAATGCATCATTGCAAACTTCCTTTAGGAATCGAGTGAGCTTGGTTAACACTAGTTTCATCTAAATTTCCTTTGTTAATTGAGAGGGCTTGATTAACACTCAACTTCTACTAACTTCTCTTCGAGGCCCAAGTGAACTTGGTAGATAATGTCTTCTAAACTTGGAAAACACTAGAATACTTGACAAAAATAGGAAACCATCTTCATTTCCTAAGTGAGATCAGCATACACTAACTGGTAAATATATGACATTTTGTGTAACATTAAATATAGTATACAATTGATCAAATGTTTCAACACCCCCCCCTCCTTAGAACTTACTTTCCCATTGTTATTTTCAACAATTGGCATCAGATCCTTGTTCTCTAGAAAGGAAAGTTTTACACATTTTGAGGTAAGAGCTTAAAGATGGAAGTCTACAAGTTGGGAACCACTATTAACAACCAAAAGATTGAAATATAGCTTTCCCTACATCAACTCAAGGAGGCAAGAGATGAACTACAAAATTCTTTAAAGAGAAGGAAATAGATAGCTATTCAAGAAGATGACACCCAATATTAAGAAGACACACTACTAGATTATTTAAAGATGGAAACTCAAAAGATTTGGATGCAATAATTGTAGATCTGATGAAAAAGAATAATTCCCTAAGTCAAGAAGTCAGGAACATGGAAATAGAAAAAGAAGTTGAATTAGTATTGTTGTACGAGACAACTAAACTAAAGAGGAAACATGTAGAATATAGGGCCATGATTGAAGAAGACAAAAGACTACTAGCTAATAGACTTGAAGAGAAGAAATCGGATGTGCAAAATCTTGCAAATATGCAATTGGATATAATGATTCCACTAATGATTGCAAACCAAGGCCTAAATAGTAAAGACATAGAGATAACAGCTTTGGAAATATAGAATACCCTACTATAGAATGAATTCAAGGCTAAGAAGGAAAATCCTAAACAGCCTAGTGACTCCATTAAGTACTTTGAAAAACTTATGGAAGCACCAAGACTAGAGAATGACATTGTTGGTATATGATATTCTAGTATTGATCAAGGAGAATCATCTAGGAGTGGTGAGTAGAGAAACAATAGAGGAAAGTCCAACAAACCCACTTGTCATCACTGTAGAAAACTAGGTCATACAACAAATGTTTGTAGGAACAACATAGGAAATCAAAACTCTAAGAAGAAATTCAAGGGACATTATCACAACTACATGAAGCAATGACATCAAGCACATGAATGCAAGACCAATACCACCAACACTTAGAGATTGGAAGGTTATTGTTACAACTGTCAGAAGTATGGACACAAGGCATATGAATGTAAATCCAAATCTAAGTGGAGATTAAACAAATATACAAAGGTACGCCACAATGGAAACTCTTATGATTGGGATTACAACACAAGGTACAATTATCACTATTGCAAAGAATATAGTCACATTCCTAAAAATTGCATAATAACATATTTCATAGGTAATTACAATAGATGGTTGAATGAGATTGTATGCTTTAGTTGTCTTAAAACTGGTCATTTCCACAAAACTTGTCCAACTCAGTCACCTGCACTGAGCAATGAAGGAAACAAAGGAAAAGGAAAGGTTGATGCTAAAAATGTGAAGATGCAAATGAGAAAGACATGGAAGAACAAGGAATATTGCAACACATAAAATGCAAATTTCATCTAATGAATTAGATGATCACACCACCCCAACTAGGTAATAAAAGGTATGTGTGGAACTGACATTTGAAAAATAATATTATGCATCAATTTAAAATATCTAACATCCAAAAAAATCATATTAGAGTGAATTAAAATTCAATGAAGTGATTAAAACCAAGAGAAAATCTATCATTTTATTTTTTTCTATGTTGTTGCCAAGCATGAAAGGAATTTTAGTTGTTGTTGATTAATGCAGATATGATAGTGTGATCTGAGATCTCTATGTTAGTGGAGCATGTTGAAAATTTTGGAAATATTATGATAGGCTAAGTTACTATGAGGGGAGGGGTGAATCATAACTAATAAAACTTAATCCTTAAGTAGCAATTAATCCTTCAAGAGTATTCTAATCTAATTGCATGCATGAGAAACTAAAAACATTAAACCATACATAACACTTTTGATAAAAAATTTGGTGACCTAAAAACCTTCCAAATACAAAGTAAAACTAGGGTGGGGATGATACCCACAAGCTTTAGTACTGTAGTATAAAGTTTTCCTCTTAAGGCTTATAATGATCACTTCTAATGATCTGCACTATTAGGAGCAATAAGGACTGCCAGGTCCACCTTGCAAAAGGATTTACAAACATATAATGAAGTATGAACTCAATAAAGAGATTTATACAAGATTTTTAGGTCTATCTTGTTTAAGGATTTGACTAATCCACCTGTCAGGATGAAATAGTAGTTGATCTATGATCTACAACATGGTTTGCTGAATGAGATTCCTCTTAGTGTAGAAATCACCTTGCTGTGATAAATAAATCTTGCTCCTTATACTATTGTAGCCTTTTTAATTCAATTTTTTACTCTTCTCTTCTTATTTCTTACTTCCATTAATTTCTTTGATGTGATACAATACATTACATGTATACCAATCCAATTACAAAATTACAAAGTTGGCCACAATACAAAGTTTACACAAAAATCACAAAGTTGCCCAAAGTGTAGAAACTCAGGTTTTGAAGACTTTCAATGCTTGGCATCATCATGCACTTGGTATACATAGAAGCTTGGCCCATAATGATCACTTCCAAATAGTCTTGAACTCATTCCACACTAGTGACTCGGCAAATACTATGTAACTTGGCATATAAACCAAATCACTCAATTATCATTGCATAGCTCAATCAATTCCATCACTATGAGCTCGATATAAAATAAGTCACTTGGTTAACACTGAGTATCTTGGTTAACACTAGACTTGCATCACATCAACTATGAACTTTGTAAGCACTACATAACTCAATTTGCACTGGTAAACTTAGCATATACTAAGATTCTCAATTTACACTACTAATCAACAACTTTTTAGTAACTATTGGACACAAACTAAAAACTATCCAAAGGACTCAATAGTAACTATAGAGCTCAATAGCAACATAAATGCTTGGCTAACACTATTAACTATATAGTAAGCTGAGTAAATGCTTACAATTTGAATAAGTGTATGTCACCGATGACAAACATAACTAGAATGTCAACAATCTCCCTCTTTGGCATTAGTGAAAAAAATACTTTTCAATCAAAATAGAATTCAAAATGTGTAAAAATATCTTTATCCATTACGTTATGTCTCCAACTTGGTAGAGTATATTATTTTTGAAATTTTTCAAAATTAGTTTTGTAAGATATATATGTTTGCACATGAATAATATGGTAAATCTCTCCCATAAAAAATATATAGTTTACTATACATCTGATATATGCATTTTTCTCCTTCTTTTACAATATACATTTTCTCTACAATCTTTCAATCTTCTCCAATATTCTCCTCCTTTCTCATTATATCTTCTCCCCCTTTTTTTACATTAATGCCAAAGATTTATGCTATATATATTTATATAGTAATGCCAAAATGTGATAAGAAATTTGAATGTACCTTCAAGATAAGTGCCAAATTCTTATCCCTTTTCTCTTGAACCACCATGCATGTGTGCAATGCAATCTACACTTCTACTAAAAATTCTATCATATGGTTTGCAATGGAGAAGTTGTTGTCATGGATGACCATTTTTGAATGTGCAATGTGCTTCTACAGTGCATCCATATTTGGGAGAATCATGTTTTGAATATCGATCAATGTTGATCTTATTCTTTCCTCTTCTCTTATCAATTCTACCTACTTTTCAATTAGAAATCTGATATTTTTGAAGTGGGAAAAGCTTGAACTTGGGTCAAGTTGCAATTTTTTTGTGCTTACTTTTACATCCTCATCAATCTTTGACAATTTATCCCTTAGTTCCTTAGTGAAGATTTATGTATCACAAATTTTACCAAAAGGTAAAGATACATTGATGTAGGAGGTCTCTAAAGAGCCTAGAATAGTAGATAATTCTACTTGATGAATGGAAATTTGTTGATAAATAAGTTCTAAAGCTTTATTCTCAAACTTTATCTTAGCTTTCTACAACAATTTGTCCTATCCATCAAAATCTTCATTATATTTTTATCCTACATCTCCTAACTGATACAAAATTGGTTGAGAAGCATCAACCTCTATGCTTAGAGCCTTTGCTAGAATATTCTTAGCATCCTCAATTATCTTAAATTCCTTGTTTCTTTCCTCACTAAGCCTTTATTTATTAGATTTCTTTTGAAGTTCTCCAAAAACATGCATTTGATCAAGATTTAGATTTGAGATGTCCCAATTAAGAATGGCAATCTCCTCATCAAGATCTATGTCTTCTTCCTTCTCTTTGCCTCTTCCCAAAAAAATTATTCTTGGTTGAGGCTTGGTCTCAACTATCCTTGCACTTATTAATTGCATAGTAGGAATAGAAAAAATTGTAGAAATGGTAGAACTAACTAAAAAAGTGGATACTGCACTCATTAAAATACTAGTAGTAGAAATAACTAATGTAGCCAGAATTGATGTAGAAGGAAGTGCTTGTTGATTGGTAGATGAACTGCTTGCCACTTCTATCAATGAAGTACTAAGCTAGATAGGTACAAATATTGATTGAGTGATTGTGCTTTCAGTGCTAGTCAAAATCAATCCTACTAAATCTTTCTTTGGGCTTAATGTTTTCAATGTTTTTCTTGGAGAATGAGGAAGTGAGGCTATGACCACTACAAAAATCTTTACTAGGTCATTCTCCTTAGTATCTAGAACATATGGTAAGTCTTTCTTTGTAGCTTCCTACCCCTATTCCTCTTCATTGTCTACATTGTCAAAATGTGTCACCTCTTCATTATCAATCTCTTTATCATTTTCTTGATCATCATCATCATCCTTGTCACTTACATTGACTACAAAATCACTTGGCTTGTGAAGAAGATAGACATCCTTCCATGTGTTTGCAACATTCTTCACAACATGCTCAATGTCTTTCAACAATATAAGACAAGTATTGAATCTAAAAGTTACCTTTTATTCATTTTTCTTCAAAGATTCCTTTGCCTCCTTGTCATATAAACTTTGCATGAGTTGCCTCAGGATCCACTCATACATATCTTTTTCTATTTTCATGGAATTCTCCCATCTTGGCTTAATATTTTTCATCAAAGCATTAGCAATCTGTTGAGCTAGATGGTCAAGTGACTACTTCCATTTACCCATCTTGGATATTATTATATCTTCTATTTGCTTCTACTCCTCTGTAGTCCTACACTCATACTTTACTACCTTGAAATTTATAATGCCAGATCCTGGCTCTAATTCTTTCATTCTTTCCTCAAAGGTGGGTGGAGACCTCTTGAAGATTATGTCTCCTCCTTCTTTATTTGCTTTCTTCCTAGATGATCTCCTTGTGAACAAAATAGTAGATGTCTTCAAAATTTTGGTAATGATTACCTTACCTTTCTTTTTTAGTGGCTCTTCTTCCTCTAGCTTTTCTTGATCTTTTGCTTCTTCATTGTCAATGTCATCTCCTTTTCCTTTATTTCATAGAAAATTGGAACTGGTTTTTAGTTTGGAAATCCTCTTTCTTCCTTTGTAAACTACCTGAGGGAGTTTGATTTTAGCTATATCCTAGCCTTTGCCTCATCATTGGTTCCAAAATAAGCACCTTTAGGGTCAACAAGTTGTCGTTGGTTTCATCAATATTCACCTCATATCCTAGAGGTTTTACCCATACTATTCTTGGTGTAACTACTTGAATGTATACTTTGTCACTATCTATTATTCATTTTCTCTTTAAATGCACCAAAATAGTTGTCCATAATGCTTGCGTAGTTCTCTCCTATTTCAGCAATATACTCATTAATTTGATATAGAACTAGTACATCTTTCCTCCAAACTATTGTAGCTTTTGATGGGTAGAACTTTTGAACATAGAAAAATAAACAAGTCAAGGGTGAACCAAACTTACATGGATTGTTCTTGGAATTTTTTATGCTCTCCATATTCTTGTTGACTTGGTTCATTAGTAACTTGGCAAGGTCAAGTGATAGATTATTCTTGACCACCTTGTATGCTATATTAACTGCTTCACAAGATACACTATTCAATCTGCTCAAACTATAGATTTTGTGAGCTATGACATGTATGCCAAACTTTAATTCCATGTTAGTGACACAACTTGTCTTCATTCCCCTTCTATCCCACTCAACAAGGGTTTTCTTCTACAGTTCAACCTAACCTAGGGTTTTGGTTATTTTTTATTTTACCAACATTGGAAGACTAGTGATCCTATGGATCATCTTCTTGGTTATCAAAACTAGTTGATCCAACCACAACTGACCATAATTAACATGACTAAGGATAAATATTATCCATTTTATTTGGAAATCTTGTGGCACATGAGAAAGGTGAGTTAAACCTTTTGTCTTGAGATGTTGATGATCAAATTTCAACACACCATCAATGCATAACTCCTTTAATTATTCATCAATCTCTAATGTTTTGATATCTTGAAAAGAAGATTTGATATGTGAATTAATATCATTGATTAACAATACCTTAGGTGGAATTTTCAATTTTCAATGGGAAGAGTCAACTTGAAATCTAGTGCCTTCCATTCCACACCTCAAACCAACATGTCTAAACCTTTCTTTGACTTACTATTGGTGGATGCCATCTTCTTTCAATAGGATTTGAGAGAATATGAAAAATTTTATTAATAATTTTCTCAAATCACTTGAATTCTCAAAAGATCACTCTACACAGCAATCGAAGATCAAATCAAACCCTCTCCCATTTCCATATCTATGTTTCCCCTCTATTGAACTCTAACCAAAACTATAACTATATAGTGGAGTGGTTCCACTACATTTGGGCCTCCAACAAAACTCGTATATTATTTGTCGATGAATTCCCAATGCCCTATTCCCACTTAATAGGGCTTGATTCTATACGTAACATGCCCAGCTACTAGTAAGGTTGTGGGTTCCAGTGCAGAGGTCTCAATGATCCACTATTGTATCAATTTTTTCCATAAATGTCTAGTATGATTGTTCACTCAAATGACAGATTGTCATCCACTTAACTTGCATTGAAACTTGGTAGAGTCTTCCATGACTTAGTAACCACATAAGACTTAGTTACTACTAACCTTTCTTAGTAGAGTTTGTAACTCAACCTTGCTCGGTAAATTTTTCAACCCAACCATACTCGATATAGACTAACATCTCCTACATAGTGATCCCTTTGCATCTTGAATGCTGATATGGATCTTTCATCCTATCAACTGGAATTGATCTTAAATTTCTTTTTTAGTATCCTAGTTCTAGTTCTCTTATGATAAATCAAGTGGAAATGGTGGATTCACCCAATTCTTGAGTGACTTGATCATCGTTGCTCAAAATTGCATTCTTAGTAGACTTTGGAACCCATTGTTGTCTCATCTACTTTCTAGTGTTATCATCTTTTGTCTTCTTTTCATCTTCAATTCTTCTAGTATTTATACACTTCTTGGCAAGATGACCAAGTTTTGTACAAATGAAACATCTTCTAGTAGTATCTCTTTTCCTCATGTGATGTTTCTCAAACTTAATTCCATTGTGTCCAAATTCTCCATAGTAATGACATATGCAGCAACTTTTGGAGTCCCAACCAAATATAGCTTTTACAATCTATTTTATTGGATTCAATATCTTAGTTTTTTATTTTGATGACTTGTGCCCATGCTTCATACATTTGTGACATTTGCCTTCAAATTTTGGTTTTTCTTTGCATTCATTTTTCCTATGACCATGCTAATTACAAATGTAGTATTTTTCGTTGAATTTAACTTTCTCATTGCTCCAACATTTATTTGATGTATGACCTATCCTACCATAGTAACTACAAGTAGGTTTTTTATTCTTTTGAGCTCCTTACTTGGATGATTCACCTTCTTCTATATATCCAATTCCTACTTTCCTTTTTTTGTCTATAATAACTTTTTTCATTCAACTAATTCATATATGCTTGAGATTTCATTATTCTTTCATTAGTTTGTCTTTCAATGTTTAGATCATTCTGCAATCTTTCATTCTCTGATCTTAGATTCATGATTTCTTCATTTGCATTGGTGAGCTAATCAATGAAGTCTATCTGTTGAACGGATACATGTTGAATTTCATTGCTCTTTCCTTCTATCTCTTCTCTTATCTTGTTTTTCTCTTCCATTACTTCACATAATCTTACTGACTAAAATTCTTTCTCTCTTCTTAGTTTTATTACTTCTTCTTGAAGAGTACTATTCTTTTCCAATAGTTCTTTGATTGCATCATCAACTTCATCTGAATTGCTTGAGTGGATATTTTCAATTCTTTCTTCAATATAGAGTTAATCATTCATTTGGATTACAAGATCTTTTCTTCTCTCTAGGGATTAAGACAGTTTCTCTTTTACTTTCTTCACTTGTCCAATAGCCAATTCCAATTCTAGCTTCTCATTGTTAATAGCCTTTTCAAGTCTAGATACCTCCATAGTCTTTGATCTTTTCTCAAGCTATTAAACTTATCTCTGAGAACCACAAAGCTTTGATACCAATTGTTGGAAATATTATGATAGGCTAATTTACTAAGAGGGGTGGGGTGAATCAATAACCAATAAAACTTAATCATTAATTAGCAATTAATCCTTCATGAGTATTCTAATCCAATTGCATGCATGAGAAACTTAAAACATTAAAGCATACATAACACTTTTGACACACAATTTGGTAACCCAAAAACCTTCCAAATAGAAAGTAAAACTGAGGTGGGGATGATACCCACAAGATTTAGTAATGCAATATAAAGTTGTCCTATTAAGGCTTACATTGATCACTATTGATGATCTACCTTGTTAGGAGCAATAAGGACTATTAAGTTTACCTTATTAAAGGATTTTACTGATCCACCTATCAAGATGAAATAGTAGCTAATCTTTGATCTCCAACTTGATTTGCTAAATGAGATTCCTTTGAGCGTAGAAATCACCTTGCTATGATAGATAAATCTTTGTCACTCCTTATATTGATGTAGGCTTTGTAATTTGATATGCTTATCTTCTCTTCTTATTTCATAATTCCATTCATTTCTTTTGATTTGATACAATACATTACATATATACTAATGCAATTACAAAATTACAAAGTCAGCCAAAGTGTAGAAACTTAGGTTCTAAAGACTAGCTCAATGACATTTTGATACTTGGCATCCACTGTTAATGCTCAGCATCATCATGCACTTAGTAGACATAGAAGCTCAATCTATATTGATCACTTCCAAGTAGTCTTGAACTCAATCTACATTGGTTACTTGGTGAATACTATGAAACTTAGCATATAAACTGAATCACTTGACTCTCACTACATATCTCGATCAATGCTATCACTACGAGCTCGATATAAATTGAGTCACTTGGTTAACACAAAGTAGCTCAGTTAACACTAGATCATGGTGTGCCAAAAAGTGGCGATCTGAAAAATATGTAGTTTTGAAATGCCTCAAAGAATTTCAAAATCTATTCCAACTTTTTTCCCACCCATCTAGATACTAAATTAAAACAATTAATACCTTTATAATTCCTACTATATCTTTCGATACCAACCTTATATGGTCACCTTTAAAACATCTCAAAAATTTGTTTTTGGCATGTTTTTATGTGTTTTTTAACCATGTTTTTGACATTTTTGTAGTTGAAGTTGTTGATTAGTAGTGTAAATTGAGCATCTCAGTGTATGCTAAGTTTACTAGTGCAAACTGATGTGATGTGATGTCAAGTGAAAAGGGTTGACATGTACCCTAGACTTTCCTCAAGGTTTTAAAATTGGATTTATCAAAATTGTGTTGAACCATATACATGAAAATAAATTTTTTTAAAGAATGGACCAATTAGGATTACAAAAAGAATTGTGCATAGAGTATCAGGGTACCCTACCCTAGATAGATTGAATAGCATGCGAAGTGATGCAAAGGAGATTATTGAGAAGAACACAATTTTTGTAATTGATACACTTTTAGACCCCTTGGTAGCCATTGTAATCAGAGTTATAACTCACAATTTCTTTTAGTCAAGATGAATAAATGGTGTTTCCTATATAGTAGTTGACCTCATCTACAAGATTGTAAACAAATACCATTCTTATGACCTTGTTGACTTGCAATTTCAACCATTGTTAGAAAACCTAGAAGCCATTAGGAAGGCTAAAAGTACATATTGTAAGTTTAGATCTTTGATTGTTTGCATATTTTTCTATGTGAAAAACACATTCCCCAGTTTTGGTAAAGTTGCTTGGAAGACAAATAGATTAGTAACACATCAAATAGCAGAGTTCATTGAGTGACTTGGAGAATATTTTGAGCTAGTAATGACTAGTTATTTTGAGGATTTCAAGAAATCCATGAAGAAAAGTTTGAGGATTCCTATATCATTAGTGGAACAAAATTACAATGATGTGTGTTTCCTAGTTGATGTAGATTGTACATATGTGTAAAAATAAATACCGAAGGTTAGATGGTTAAAGCCCTTGCCATATCAAATTAATGTGGATGAAGCCTCTATAGACATCACAAATCTACTAGTTGAGGAAATTGATGAGGATTCTATATCCTTTGGAAACTATGATGAGGCTAAATCAAGAATAAAATTTAATTTATAAACTACCTCAATGATAAGAAAGAAGAACAAGATAGTGAAGAAGCTCAGAGAAAATTTTGGTGAAGGTGTTGAGTAAGAAGGAGGAGGATGAGGTGAAGAAGAAGAAGCACAAGGTCAAGGACCTTTGGAAATACACAAGGTTTAGGTGATGATGTTGATGTAGAAGGAGCCAAGGAAGAAGAAGTTGATGAAGGACCTAAGGTTTTCAAGAAGAAGATGAAAGAAAATAAATAGGTAGTGGAGAAACCAAAGAAGACTGTGAAGCAATCTCCACAAAATCCAACTATAAATTTAACTAGGTCAAGCACTATGGAAACCACTACATAGGATAAAGAACAAACAAATCCTAAAGGAAAAAGAGAAAATATCGAAGCAGAGTTGAGCCAACATTCTCAAAAGACTTTCAAGAAATTAAGGAAGTACAAGCCACAAGAAGATTCAGATGAGGAGAAGACAAGGTCTAATGAATTGAGTCAATTCAAAGTGGTAAGCCACAATCCCTCTTATGACATTGATAACTTGTGTAAAAAATATTAAGACCAATGCAGATTTGTTAAGTTTCACACATGTTGATTTTGATAATTTAGGAAGTGTAGAGAAAAATAATATAGAGGAGGCCATATATGACATGATGGTAACTTTTAAGACCACTCCTCTAGATATTTCCAACTTGTTACCAAAGAACATATATGAAAGAGTTGAGAAAAAGTGGCAATTTAGTTTAAATACTAAAAGACAAATTAGTGAAATCACTTTAGCCCAAGTGATACCTAAATTGGATAAGCACATGATTACTAAGGAAATAGAGAAGAACATAGGGAAATTCTCTCCCAAATACCAAGCATTCCATATTTTAAAGAAGAAAATAGAGGATGTGATAGCCAAGAGTACATCAATTTAGAAATCTATTTATGGGTCATCCACTAAAGCAATAATTAAGCAAGGTGAGAAAGAAGTAGTAGATAATAAAAAAGATAACCTAGTCAAGGAAGGTTCTATGGAGGGAACCAAACAAACAATAGAGGAAGCTACAGTTGAAGAAGAGAAACAAGATGCATAGGTGCCAAGTGTCAGTCCCCCACATAATGAACAAGAGATACATTTGGACTTAGTGAGCATCAAGGATGTTCCTGATACTACATCACAAAATATAAATCCTTTGGCTAAGGATGATTTGAAGAAAATACTACAAAACTCTACCAATGTATCAATTTTATGCAATAATCCAATATTGGTGAGAGTGGATGAGATTCAATAGGAAGAAGTTGCATCTATAGGAGAGAAGCATCAAGACACATATCATGTGTGCCTACAAACTATAGAGGTAAAGAAAAAGGAATCAAATGATCTAAATATAGATCAAAGTGTAAACCTTGAACAACAAGATGTTACAACAAATACATCATCTCTAATGCCCATAGTTATCATTAAGATGAAAGAGGTAGATGCACAACCAAAGATACATAATTTCTGAGCCTACACAATTCAAGTTTACTAGCCATAGTGATTGTTACAAGGATCGAAAAGAAGAGAACCAGGGTAAGGAAGAAATTCTTGTATCTATTCCACCATCATAGGGCAAAGTTTAGCAAGAAGGTGAAAATATTGAAGAGGATATGTTGAATATTACACAAGAGGAGAAAAATTCCATATAGACACTAGTAATTTTGTTAGTCTCTACATCTCCTATCAAGAGTCAAGCTCTTTAGGGGCTAAGTACACATGATACTCCACTACAAATATCAAGGTAAACTTCCAACACACATAAGAGTATTGTAGTTACATCATTTGAGGATCTAAGCCTAGATGAGGTGATTGAGCTACCAAAGTTTGATTGGAATACAATCACTATTGAAGAAATGAGCATTCTTCAAGACACTCTAAAAAGGAAGAAGAGGCAAGAAATCTTAAGGAGGGAGCATAAGAAAAAGAAAATTTTGCATGAAATCAAAGACATATTTATTGATTCTTTCAACCTCTTAGAAATAAATGAAGATAAGCTTATTATAGATCAACTTGTCAGCATTGTGGCCAACCTTAAGGATAAAGACCTAGACACCAATGTAAAATTATTAGAATGGTGTAAAAGGAAGTTTCATAGCAAGGTTTTGGAGAAGATATCTAGTGTTATTGCACTCAGATAGGTTGATCTAGCAACCAAAATGGAAAATGTAAAGAAAATATTAGAGAACATTTTCATCCTATACACAAAGCTATGGAATGTTGAGATATTTACTAAGGAGACTCAACGGGCTAATGAGTAGCTATAAAGAGATTTGTAATTAATAGATACTACACTACAAAAATCTCCAAGTAATAGTTAGTTACATTTTTAGAGGTTACTTTCATCTTAGAGTATGCCTGCCAAGTTGCAAGCACATAATCCAAATATTCAGTCTACTCTAATTAGTATCCAATCCATGTTGACACCTTACATAGAAGTATTGCACAAAGAACTAGCCTATGTAGAGACATTTTTGAAGAAATATTCCCATCTTTCTACACATGAAGACTTAGTTGACATTGCTACCTCACTAGACATTCAATATCAATCCCCAGATGCAACAAGAAGAAATGAGGATGTAGTATTGAAGATAATAATGGAGTTATAAAAACCATTTTTAGATAAACACATTGTCAGTATACAACCATATTGACAGAAGTTTCAAAAAAGGGGAATTATGAATTCTGAAGAAAAATGTTTATCAAGGTAGATATCTACACAGTAGGAGTAATTGAAGAAAACATGGAAATAAAGTACTTACTTAGGGGGGGGGGGGTAATAAGGTATGGAAGATAAATAGAATTTTCTTGATACAAATGCAAATTTTTGAATAAAGTTTTCTATAGAATCCAAGCAACGAATATACATTGTTTGACTTATACACAAAATAAGGAAGTTTATGTTATGACAAAGTGTTTTTACTATTTATGTCAAAGGGGGAGATTGTTGATCTCATTTTAGTTTTGACAAGGTAGTGACAAAACATGTAGTCATTATCTAGTAGAATTATAGTGCATAATGCATTTTGAGTGATTAGAGCAAGCTGAGCAATCAGTGTGAGTTGACTGACCAAAGCATGTCAAGCATAAGTTTCTAGATAGTATAGTCAAGTAATATGACTAGTAAGTGTTGAGCACTAGTGTGTGTCAAGTGTATATATGAAATGAGGGCCTCTGATCCTCACATAAACTTTAACATGGTCATTATTTGAGAGATCATCTTGGAATAAACATTGAACTATTCATCTGAGTAATCCAATAGTGTGACCTGTTGCCTTCTTACTAGATAGATTTTGCCTTTGCTCTCAAATCAAGAATTAGGCAACCAAACCTCTAGTATAAATTATTTATATAGCTATATGAAAGTTCAATTAATCTAGATGAAGTGCAATTTTAAACTAAGAGCAAAGAAAAGAGAATCATGCTATATGAATGCATTTTATCTAAATGATATTAATACTAGAAAATTATGAAAGCTATGAAAGTATTAAGTGAATAACTATTTTGACATTAATTTGATGCAATTCAATTCCACCTTTAATGAGGAATTAGAGGCCTCTTAAATAGCATTCCTAAAATCAACCAATGGTCAAGATCAATTAGAATGAACGGTCACAATAAAAGATGAGATTCAGTCAGGATGGAAGATTCCCTATGTAGGTGAGGTTAACTAACTCAGACCCTGAGTGTGATGAAGAGTTAACTAAATTTCACCTAAGTGTGAGAACAAGTTGATTACATCATTTCCAATTTGAGTTATAGATCATTCAAAATTTCCATTCCTAAACTAAACAAAAGATTTGAAAAGAATATTTAATTTAATAAAATAAGATATGACCTCATAAATGCATATTTTTAATTAATTAAATAATTCAACCAAATAATTAAAATAAGGACATTATCTCATTAAATTAAATATGTTAAATTCCTTCACATATTAGCTAAAGAAGTAAATTAATTTAATTAAAGTATGAACAATTATAATTGAAGTAAATTGGACCAATAAGTTTAATGTAGATAATTTGATTCGATACTTAGGAATTAAATAAAGAATGTGATTAATGCAAATTAGGGTTTTCTACATCTAACACTTGGGTCAAGTAGCAATAATTAGAATCATAATTACCTAGTAAAATGGGACTTAGGAATGATTGAATAGACCAAAATTGGTTAACATAACAATGTCCCAATTTTGGGGTATTACATTTGCCCCTCTTTGAATGAATGTGTGAGCAACACATTCGATTCAAAGAAATCAAAAGTATGAAGCATAGATCAAGAAATGAGATTTGTTTCAAAATTGATAACATAGAGACCAATTGATAAGCTTTTTAAGGTTATCTCCATAATTAATCTTAACCTTATGGGATCTAGATAGAACATGTAGACACTAAGATGTGATGAGATTTGTACCAAAATTGATGACATGGAGACCAATTGATAAGCTTTTTAAGGTTATCTTCAAAACAAAGTTTAACCTTAAGGGATGCAGATAAAACACCTAGATATTGAAATGTGATGAGATTGGTTCTGAAATTGATGACACGAAGACCAATTGATAAGTTTTTTAAGGTTATCACCAGAGTGAAGATTAACCTTAAGGGGTCTAGATAGAACACCTAGATACTGAATTGTGATAGCACAAAGATTGTCAAATTTCATAGAATTATTCCTAGAACAAGAATCAATCCTTAGGAGTTTGGGTTTAGACTATCCCGATACCTATCCATAAAAAGATGAAAAAATTAATCATGATTCATAGAGTCATCCCTAGAACAAGGCTTGATCCTTAGGATTCCAAGTTTAGACTATCTTGATACCTATCCATTGAATAGTGATCGAAAGAAAGAGCCTAGAATTATCCCCAAAACTAGGCTTAATACTTAACAAAAATTTAGGATTATCTCCAGAATGAAGCTTAACTCTTAGCAACAATTTGGAATTATCTCCAAAATGATGCTTAATATTCCAAAGTCTAGATAGAACACCTAAATTTTGGTCCATAAAAGATAAAAAGGCATATCAAAATTCATAGAATCATCCCTAGAATGAAGCTTAATCTTTAAGAGTTGGGATTTATACTATCCTGATACCTATATATCAAACTCTAACAAGATTGTTATAAGATAGATAAGCTAATCAAAAGATGAAATAGATGATGTATGATGCTAGATAGAGGGAAACAAGATACCCTGAGTGATGAGTGTTGGTGTTTCGAAACACTACAAGTTACAAATTACCCTGATGAGAAAAAGACAGATCTAGGGGTAGCTAATTCCCATCCTTAACGTATCCTTTCAGACACCTAGCCAACTATATGTCTAGACCCTTCTTATACTTCAGGTTCTACAAAACCAAGGTAGGTGGACCTCAAATTAAATTAACATGGTACCAGTGCTAAACATATCCTTGAATCTATTAATAGTAGATTTAACCCTTATTTTTCCTAATGACTCATGCAATAACATAGATCTACAATAGCTAAATGCAAGATAATACAATTCATAAGTTGAGTCAGGGCATCTTGTTTTGCCTCTTCAAACATAAAATATAAAGATGATTTGAATTTGATTTGATTTTATGTGGGTGGGGAAAGTAGATGAAAACCAAGTATAGACAACAAGCTAATGATCCTATAGTTGATCAGTGCCTCATCCATTGGGAAAATTCACAAATCTCTCTCATGCATTTTAGATATCTATGGCATACATCCTATGCCAAGACTTCAAATCTATCCATTTACCTTGTAAATTGGATATCAATGTTCAATCTAAATCTCATTCTGACTTGATATCCTCCTCAATAAACCTACAACCCTATTGATTTCCATCAAGAATTTACATAACTCATTGAATTATAAGGAAATGTTACCTATTTTGCCCCCCCACCAAAATTTGAATCCAAATACTTGACCCACCCAACAGTCACTTCCCATCTTTAGTATTATTTCAAATGACATGGAAATATCAAAAAATAAAACAATTAGAACCTTAGGGTATTTCCTTATTTCCTATTTTGTTTCTGCTAGACTACAACTTTCCCCACCATTGGATCTTGTTACGCTCTATGAATGTTGACATCTTGCTATGAAAAGTTATGAGGTTGTTTTCCATAGCAAGATAGCAACCATCAAAATTTTGGTTATGGGACTGAAAATGAAGTCCGACGCCAATTTTTGGTGACTTGCCAAAGCTCTCTATGTCGCTATCGAAAAATTTGTGTTTATCACTGTTAGCGACATAGTGCCCAGATGGATAATAATATTATGGCAACATTTTAGATAAGGTGGGCCTCAAGCAGGTGATTCATCATGAATGAATTTTACAAATTAAAAGACATGGTAGCATCCTACTCTGTATTTGTAGGCTGAAAGTTTTGACTCTGTCCGAGCTCGCTATGTCGCATCGAGAAACTTGTGCTTCTTGTCATTAGTGACATAGCACCCAATCAATAAATAAACACATGGTGGGACCTAAAACGATGTTGAAAGATGACTAGGATGAAAGTAAGGTTTTGGCTTGTTGCTAGTAGTGCATTTTCTTTTGTGTCAGCAGTACCTGGACCCACACCCCATTCATAAAATACATGAGTTCTTATCATTAGATCAATGCAGAATCAACAATCCTTGCTATCTCGCTATGGAAAGTTGCCAATTGTTTACTCATAGTGACATAGCGAGTATGGGACCCATTACCTCTTATGGGTACTTTGCGCAGTTCTCTACCCTTGATTGATCTTAGATCGACAACTGTCACTATCTCAATATGGTGAGTTGCCCAAAGGTTACAAACAACGATATAGCAACTACAGGCCCACCATATTTCTCTTTAGTGATGTATCAATGACTTCCACATGATATATGAGGATCTACGATTGTCATTATCTCACTATGGCAAGGTACTCACTATTTATGTATAGCGAGATAGCGATTCAGAAACATGTGTCCTAGAGGGCCTGACTAAGGCATTAACAGTTAGTGGCTGGCAGTTGGGAGACTGCCACAGTCATGGTTTTGAGGAGGTGGCATAGTTAGTTATGAAGATGTGGTCTAACCTAGGAAGACCTTGTGAAGTGGAAAAAAAATAAAAGATCATTGGTTCACGTGGCCCATTTTGGTTGTAGTATTCTATTGACTGGCCGTCTTTGCTGATTCATCAGCAAGAAATGAAGGAGATCAAATTTTCCTACATGATCTAATCCTCATGATCAATGCCAACCACTCTTGTATGAATGTTGAACTCAATGAACAAAGGAGAACACTCCACCACCTTAGTTCATCCATCTTTTTTGGTCAGAATGATTAATGGTGCCATTTCTGTCAGGGCCCTATTTCCATGAAATATCAGGTTTCATTGCATCTAAATTTGTACCTAGATCTAATTTCTCCAGCTCTTTATCAGGCCTTAATGGCAGTGGTTGTGGAATAACTTTAGAGAAAAATATCTTAGTTATACCTAAGCTATAAAGGCATTTTTTGTAGATTTTCTATTGGTCGACTCTTCTCTGACTTCTCTAATATTGCTTTGTAATTTCATTTTTAAATTCCCTTTGCCTCTGAACTGTATGACATTCTGCCTTATCTCCTTCAGCCATTGATGTAAAGTGCAAGAACTTTTTGCCTCTCATTGGTGTATTGTAGAGATCTACAATCTTGCATGATTGTATCTCTTTTTGGCCTATGAATGAGATATAGGTGAATCTTGTCTTTCCTTATGTCATTCATTTGGGTTTTCTAATCTGCATGTGATCATTGTTAGATTAAAGCAAGTTTGGATGTGTATATCCCTTGGTGTCATGATGGTTCAATGGTGCATGTATAGGTAGAGATTGGTTTGAACACTCTATTTTGGTGCATCACCCCCTTAGGTTAGAGTAGGTATATTTGCTTTCATGCATTCCTTTTCCCTTTTTCCCTC
Source organism: Cupressus sempervirens (assembly GCA_028749045.1). Classification (NCBI taxonomy): domain Eukaryota; kingdom Viridiplantae; phylum Streptophyta; class Pinopsida; order Cupressales; family Cupressaceae; genus Cupressus; species Cupressus sempervirens. Next base: position 186,051,108 of record CM053790.1, read on the forward strand.
CAAGAGTAGTTAGGTGCACCCTGATAGTAAAGGAAGTCGGCGTTCTCTAGAGACTCAACCTCATAGTTCAAGTCCCATAGCTTGGAGGTTGTTTCTATGTTTCATAAGGTTGTCCTTAGGTAAAAACTTTCGACAAGGGTGGAAACCTTTGTGACAACATTTTTTGGCACATCTAATGGGAAAATATTCAAAAAATTTCAAGTCTACTAGTGTCAAAAGGAAGATTTCAAGATTAATACCAAGGAGATAGTATTGGCTTTGATGTTCAAGCCTTCAAGAGGCTCATTCTTCAAGTACTTGGCCACTCTAAGCTTCAAATAAATCTAGTTCCAGACCAAAGTCATAGTAATTCATGCCCAAAGCTGAAACAAGGGCATCTTCTAGAGGTAAATTTTAGCACCAATAACTTTCATTTTAAAATCCTAGAAGAAGGAAGACTAGGGTATCTTTATCACCAGTTAGGAGTGTAATAGTAACAAATACACCTACAAGATCTATTTCTACTCCTCCTATTGTTAGATCTCAGCCTAGATTTCCATAAGCACATATCAATAGATCACTTGTCTATATAGCACATCCTAGAGCCCATACTTTATCCACCTTTAATGGTGGGAGTCCTCTTTTATTGCCCCAAATACATGACGTACCAATAGCTACACTCAAAAGTGTACCAAAATTTACTAGCGAAACTTCTATCTCTCCCTTAGAACACATTCAAGAAGTTGAAAATGTTTGTAATATCCATGGTATTACAGAAGATGATGTTACAATTAAGCTTCTAGCATCATTCTTGAAAAGAAAAGCACTACAATGGTATAGAGGTTTGGCTCATGGTTCTATAACAGATTGGGATGGATTAGGAGTAGGACTCTATAAACACTTTGAGGAAAAAAGTGACCATTTGTCACTTTTAGAGTAGTTGACTACTATAAAAAGAGCCCCCCATGAATGTATGAATGATTTCAACTATAGATTTCAAAATACATGGGATAGAATACCTACTTTAGTAAATCCTACCTCTGGTAATTCCTTCTTGCATTACCTCAGAGCTTTTAACAGTGACATTGCCACTACAATCCAAACTATGGGAGGAGATACCTTCCCTAATGCTTACGACATAGTAATAAAGTCAGAAAACCTCCTAATACAAGGAGGTAAGGTAGCTCCAAGGCCCCCTATGCCTTTTTTCCCTGATGTTCCAAATCACCAACCGGTAATGGCTCCTCTTCCCACACTTCCACATCACAATGGCTTGCTCTAGTCCCTCAAGCTTCCTCATCTTCAAATGGAATAGATGAAATCAAGGAAATGATGCAATCTATGATGCTAAACATAGGGAACATAGATAGAAGATTTTAGGGCCAAGAGAAGAAGCTGGAGGACAGCTTCTCTATGATGGAGAAAGTGAGCAACAAGTTGGTGACTTTAGAGAGATAGCAAGCTCAAGGTAGTAAGGCTCATCAATTGCAACATCAAACTCTGAACAATGGTAGGCCTCCAAATCATAATTATGGGAACAATTCTTTGGATCATAATAGGGAAAATAGCCATGCTTCAACCTCAAATATAAACCAAAGCAAGGCCATAGTTCCTCAAAACAACATAACCCAAGATCAGGATTTTTGTCCCTCCTGTAACTACTCCTACGCCTATTGCATGTGTCAGAAGGCTGAATCTTATTTGGCTTTGACCATACAAGAGCCTATAGTAGGAAAATCATACAAGGAGGACCAATTTAAAGATGACTCATATATACAAGGACAAGGTGATTGGTCCTTTATAAATCATCAAGTGGAGGAACATTTTAATGTAAACCAAGATTCAATTGCTCACAGCATAGGATTAAGAGAAGAGCTATTGAAGATGCTAGCCCTTCTCCCAATTAGGCCTCAGCTTCAAATACAATACCTCATGAGCAAACAATGAATAATCAATCAAATACTTTTCAAAATCAGAGGCAAAATAATGGCAGAAAGGATGTAAGTGATCCTCAGGTTGTTCCATCTCAACCTCCTACAAATGTAGCTCCCAAGGCTTCTACCAAAGCATCTACTACACCATTCAGTGCGGTAGAACAAATGAAGAAGCCAAATGTGAATATTTCCATGTGGGATGTTGTTGCTACTATACCCATGCAAAAAAGGTTATTGCAGCAAGAATTTGAAAGTATTGAACCAAAGGATCAACCACCCAACATGGAAAGTGCCACAAGCCTAGTACAACCATCAAGGGAGGAAGAAACAAGTAAAAAGGTTAGACCCCCTCCATTTGATGTTTCTCTAATTATAGGGGATAAAATAGTCCACAATTACATGATTAATTTAGGGGCTAGTAGTTTAGTGATGCCTAGGTGTGTTGCTGATGCTTTGGGAATGAAATATGAGCCCATTGTTAGGGATGTATTACAGTTGGATGGTAGTACTGCCAAGATTGTATGGATCCTTAAGAATGTAGAAATGGCCCTACATGCATGCCCTAGTTGTACTATAACTCAAGATATATCTGTTGCTGAAGTCAAGCCTCATTTTGGCATCTGTCTATCAAGAGACTTCACTTCCCAAATAGGTGGTTACATATCTTTTGATTGGTCATATATGTCTTTTAGAACAAGATATGGGACCAAAGCTTTAATTAGAGTAGAGCCTCTAGCCCTCCATCATACTAAACCTTACACCCCTAATCTCATCAACATGAACTGCACTATCCTAGAAATGGATGAAAATGACATAATGAATGAGCCTACTACTTCCCTAGCAGAGATACCTAATTTTCTCATAGATGAATGGGCTAATGGATACCAATTTGATCCTATGCCAGAAACCCTTGAGATGGGCCTCGGTACATATTGTATATTAGAGAAGGATGCCCTAGTTCCCAATCTTGTGGAGACTAAAGAAGATATGAGTGGGATATGGAGTATGTACTTTGATGGCTCAAGGAATAAGAATGGATTAGGGGCTAGTGTGATGTTGATTTCTCCTACACAAGTAAGGTACTACTTCTCCTATAGGCTCCAGTTTAGTTGCACTAATAATGTGGCTGAGTATGAATCCTTGATTCCGGGTCTCCTACTTGCTCAGGAAAGAGGAATTCAAGCCTTAAGCATATATGGAGATAGTGAGTTAGTGGTTAATTAAGTGAGAAATCAAAATATCACCAAGAACATTTTGCTCAAGTCTTATAAACATAGTGTATGGGATTTTCTTGAAGGTTTCAATGCATTTAATATTCAAAGTATCCCTAGAAAAGAAAATAGACATGTTGATAGACTTGCAGCAATAGGTGCATCTCATGATGTGCCAGGGAATCTTGAGGAGAAGAAGAAATAAATCAAAATGGTAGTAGGGCCAAGCATCCCTAACAACAACATCCATTGGGAAGTGTTTGAATCTAAAGGAAAAATTGTAAGCTTCTTGTAGAATGAAGTAGAGTTTTTAGATAGAAACCAGCCAAGACTACAGGATTAGTATGGTGATCAAATCTTTAATCTTAGTTCCAAAAAATTGCCTAGGGGTATCATTACCTTAGAGATTTTTTTTAATCCTAATGACCAAGCAAGAGGTAGAGTCATGAATTTAGCTATTGACGAAGATGATCACACCCCAGTCATGGTTGCTGATGGAAAATCCTTAAACATGGGGAAAGTATGTTCAAAGATTGAGCAAGAAAGTTTTATTCATCTATGTCACAAATTTAATGATATATTTTCTTGGATGTATGATGATTTAAAGGGTTTTCACCCAATTTTGTTTCAGCATACCATAGATTTAATTGATAATGTCAAACCAGTAAGACAAAAATAGAGGCTAGTAAATCCCAAAATTGAACCCTTAATGAGAAAAGAGCTATCCAAATTGATTGAGGCCAATTTAATTTTCCCCATCAAGTACTCATCATGGGTAGCAAACCTTGTCCTTGTTAGCAAGAAGAATGGAGAAATTAGATTGTGTGTAGACTTTAGGGACCTTAACCAAGCTTCTCTTAGAGATCACCATCCTCTCCCTTCCATGGAGTAGATTTTGTCCAAGGTCAGTGGTTCCAAAAGGTTTTCATTTCTTGATCAATTTTCTGGCTACAATCGAGTACTGGTCAAAGACTCTCATAGGTACAAGATTGCATTTACCACCAAATAGGGTACCTATGCTTATTGTAAGATGCCATTTGGGCTAACCAATGTAGGTGCTACATTTCAGAAGGCAACGGACATGGCCTTCAAAAACATGATTGAAAAGTTTGTATTAGTTTACCTTGATGATATCATAATGTATTCAAAGAGTGTAGAAGATCATTTTGATCATTTGAGATAGGTGTTCTTAAGGTGTAGAGAGTTTGGGGTATCCCTTAACTTGAGAAAGTGTGTCTTTTCTACCAATCAAGGAAAATTATGAGGACACATTGTATCTAAGGATGATTTAACCATTGATCCAGAAAGAACAAAAGAAATACTTGCTCTCCCTCTTCCTAAACATAAGAAAGGGTTGCAAAGCTTCCTTGGTAGGATAAATTTTGTGAGAAGATTTATCCCTAATCTTGCTACCATGGTAAAACCCCTTACAGCTATGCTCAAGAAAATTATGGTCCTTGCATGGACCAAGGAAGGGAGGGAAATTTTTGAAGAGATTAAGGTAGCCATAGCCTAATCCCCTACTCTCATGAATCCAAATTTTTAAAAGGATTTCATCCTTTCTACCCTAGGTGGTGAGTCAAGTATATGTTGTCTTGACTCAAACAAATGATAAAGAATAAGAGCAGCCCATAGCCTTCTTTAGTGAAGGGCTTAAAGAGTATGAACACAAATACAGCTATGTAGACAAGCAATCCCTTGCAGTCATCAGAGCTTTAAAGAAATTTAGACACCTCTTGTCTCATAATAAAATTCATTTGTTAGGACCCCATGCCAGTGTGAAGGATTTCCTTTTGAACAAAGATATTAGTGAGAAGAGAGCTGGTTGGATTACTAAAGTAATGGAATATGATGTTGACATCCAAATCACCAAGCTGGTAAGAGGGAAGGAGTTGTGTAAATAGATGATATCATGTTAGGAATCAAATGAGGAAGTTGCTATGATACTAACAGAACAACAAGAGACAACAAATGATGACCCAAGGAATTGGATGGATGATATGAAGAATTTCTTATTAGGTAATGGATATCCTCAAGGATTAGATAAAACTAAAAGGAGATAGTATAGATTATAGTCAATTCCTTATGTCATAGTTGGTGTTATCCTTTTTAGGAAAGATTTTAATGGAACCCTATTAAGATGCATTGACATAGATCAAGCTGAAAGAATGATCAGAGAGCTTCATGATGGTCCTAATGGTGCTCACTTCTCAACAAGGACAATTTCAATAAAGGTCATGAGGGTTGGTTAATACTGGCCATCCCTATTCCATGATTGTCATAGGTATGTGAGGAAGTGTGAAAAATGTGCCTTCTTCTTTGGTAAGCAGAAGCTTGTAGCTCTTCCTCTTCATCCCATTTAGGTGGACCAGCCTTTTCTCAATGGGGATTGGATTCATAGGCCCTATCAATCCTTCTTCTAGTTCTAGTCACAAATGGATTTTAGCTGCTACAAATTACTTTACTAGATGGACAGAGGTAGTTGCATTAAAAGATGCTACAAAATCTTTAGTTGTTGAGTTCCTTGATCGAATTGTGACCAAGTTTGGTGCCCCTTCAACCATTATTTCAAATAATGCAAAATCTTTTATAGGAGCTCAGATTTGTACATGGGCAGTTGACCATAACATCTACTTGAGCACATCCTCAAACTACTACCCTCGAGGCAATGGTTTGGCTAAGTCAGCCAACAAAAACCTAATTAGGATTATGAAAAGAACTATAGAGGATAACTAGAGCTGTTGGCATCAAAAGTTGAGGACTACACTATGGGCTGATAGAATAACACCTAAGAGGTCAATAGGAAATTCACCATTTATGTTGGTATATGGAAGAGAGGCAAGGCTTTCAATTTCATTAGAATTCCCATCCCTAGAACTAGCTCATTAGCTGGAGCTAATTGAAAATGATGCCATGACAGTGAGAATGGCAGAGCTGATGGAGCTAGAAGGGAAAAGAAGTCAGGCCATGCAAACCCTAGAAACACATTCACAACAAGTGAAAAGGAGCTTTGACAAGAAGGCTAGGGTCAAAACCTTCAAAGAGGGTGATTTAGTTTTAAAATGGGATGCAAATAGGGCAAAACTAGGGAGACACTCAAAATTTGATGCATTATGTAGTGGTCCCTATCTGATTGTCAGTTGTAAGCAGGCCAATGCTTTTTAATTAAGCAACTCTAGTGGTGAAATTTAGCCTATCCCAATCAATGGGATCTATCTCAAACCATGTTTTTTATAGGGGTTGAGGTTTCATGTACATATGTAACCTAGTTTTCTTTCTATTGGTTTCCTTCTTTCCAAAAAGTGCATGACCACATGTATTTTGTTGAGGTTGCAGAGATAGAGGACAGGGTTTTCAAGGTTTTGTTCCCATAGAGGTAGGGTTAGGGTTTCACGGTGCACTGATCCAAATCTTGTGTGACTCTATAGCCCAATGGATGCATAAGGTCACTGGTCACATGCATAGCAAGCATGCATCCCCTCTGAGTTGCCAGAAATGTTACCTATTTTGCCCCCTACCAAAATTTGAATTCAAATACTTGACCCACCCAATGATCACTTCCCATCTTTAGTATTATTTCAAATGGCATGGAAACATCAAAAAATAAAATGACTAAAACCTTAGGGTATTTCTTTATTTCCTATTTTATTTCCGCTGGCCTAAAACTTTCCCTACCATTTGATCTTGTTACAATCTACGAATGTCACCATCTCACTATGAAAAGTTGCAAGGTTGTTTGCCATAGCAACATAAAAACCATTAGAATTTTGGCTACAAGACTAAAAATGAAGTTCGGCACCAATTTTTGGTGACCTGCCAGAGATCGCTATGTCGCTATTGAAAAATCTGTGTTTATCACCATTAGCAGCATAGCGCCCAGAATGAAATTGTGGCAACATTTTGGATAAGGTGGGCCTCGGGCAAGTGATTTATTAGGAATGAATTGCACAAATTAAAAGACACACCAACATCCTACTCAACATTTTTAGGCCAGAAGTTTTGACTCCGTCAAAGCTCGCTATGTTGCTATCAGGAAACTTGTGCTTCTCGCCATTAGCGACATAGCACCCAGCTAGTAAATAAATAGATGGTGGGACCTCAAACATGGAAAGGTGACTAGGATGAAAGTAAGGTTTTGTTTTGTTACGAGTAGTGCATTTTATTTTGCGCCAGTAGTACCTGGACCCATGCCCCATTCATAAAATACATGAATTCTAATCATCAGATCAATGCAAAATCAATAGTCCTTGCTATCTCGCTATGGAAAGTTGCAAGTTGTTTACTCATAGCGACATAGCGAGTATGGGACCCACTACCTCTTTAGGGTACTTTGCGCAATTCTCTACCCTTGATTGATCTCAGATCTATAGCCATCACTATCTCGCTATGGTGAGTTGCACGAAGGTTACGAACAGTGACATAGCGATAAGGGGCCCACCATATTTCTCTTCAGTGATTTATCAATGACTTCCACACAATCTATGAGGATCTACGATCATTGTTATCTTGCTATGGCAAGGTGCTCACCATTTATGTATAGCAAGATAGTAATTTAGTGACATATGTCCCAGTGAGCCTCGCTAAGGCATTAATAGTTAGGGGTTGGTAGTTGGGAGACTGCCACAGTCAAGGTTTTGAGGAGGTGCCTTAGTTATGAAAATGTGGTCAAACCCAAGAAGACATTGCGAAGTGGCAAAAAAATAAAATATCATTGGTTCACATGGCCCATTCTAGTTGCAGTATTCTATTGATTAGCCAAATTTGTTGATTCATGAGCCAAAAAAAAAAGGAGATTGAAGTTTCCTGCATGATCTAATCCCTATGATCAATTCCAACCACTCTTGCATGAATGTTGAACATAGTGAATGAATGAGAACACTCCATGGCCTCATTTCATCCATCTTTTTTGGTCACAATGATTAATGGTGACATTTTTGTCAGGGCCCCATTTCCATGAAATATCAGGTTTCATTACATTTGAATCTGTACCCAGATCATATTCTCTCTAGGTCTTTATCAGGACTTAATGATAGTGGTTGTGGAATACTTTAGAGAAAAATATCTTAGTTATGCCTGAGCTATAAAGGAAATTTTTGTAGATTTTGTACACATCAACTCTTCTCTAACTTCTCTGATATTCCTCTGCCATTTCATGTGTAAATTCCCTTTACCTCTAAACTATATGACATTCTTCCTTATCTCCTTCAACCATTGATGTAAAGTGCAAGAACTATTTGCCTCTCATTGGTGTATTGTAGAGATTTGCAATCTTGCATGATTGTATCTCGTTTTGGCCTATGAATGATATATAGGTGAATCTTGTTTTTCCTTGTGTCATTCATTTGGGTTTTCTGATCTTCATGTGATCATTGTTAGATTCAAGAAATTTTGGATGTGTATATCTCTTGGTGTCATGATGGTTCAATAGTGCATGTATGGGTATAGATTGGTTTGAACACTCTATTTTGCTACATCACCCCCTTAGGTTAGAGTAGGCAGATTTTCTTTCATGCATTCCTTCTCCATTTTCCTCTCTAAGTGTAGTTAGGTGCACCCTAATAGTAAAGGAAATCGGCCTTCTCTAAAAACTCAACCTCATAGTTCAAGTCCCATAGATTGGAGGTTGTTTCCATGTTTCACAAGGTTGTCCTTAGGTAAAAACTTTGGAAAAGGGTGCAAACCTTTGTGGCAAAAGGAAACAACATATAGCCTTAAGGGATTGCAACTATGATCCAAGCCCTTTTTTCAAAGATCATAAAACATTACAAATCACTAAGGAAGAAGATAAGATTTAAAATGAAACTCAACACCTATTGTTCTTTGTATTGATTTTCTTGAAATAATACATGAAATTGACTCACAAAAATACCTAATAATCCAGACTGTACAATAAACATATGTTGTCATACAAGAGAGAAAATGGCAGAAATGAGAAAATTATGGGATGGGAAGGGGATATCATAGCCAAAGAAAGTCTTCATGGTCTAGAATAGGCACATCCTAGATCTTTCCACTCAGATTTCATCAATTCTAGAACCATTTTTGCTTCAATTTCCAACTCTTGACTTTTCCCTTACTTTTTTCCAACCTCAAATGAACAAGAGAAAGATACATGTATAGGATGAAAGAATTCAATCCTAACCTAGAAAAATATTTTCATTTCCTCTTTTGTTTCACAAAAGATCTGATTATTAAATGATGACTCCAACTTCAATCCTAAAATTCAACACAACTGAAAAATGAAATTCCCTCATAACTAAAAATTCGAGCCAAATTATACCAGAATGACATAATATCCTCAAAATTCATCCAATAGACCTTTCACCATGTGTTTTTACCATGCCTAAAACTACATTTTCAATTTTTGCCAATCTCACTAAGAAGACACAAATTTTACATTTATTCCTATAGCTTGAACTAGTGACATCATATCTTAAAAAAACTTCATAATCAAAATGTTCATCATCTCTTGGTTCCAGCAATATATAATATGCCTATATTTGCTTATCAAAAACCCCCAGAATCTTGATTTGAAAATCAGGCTCCTACTAGGCTTCATATAACATATTTGCAAAAAATTAATCATTTTACAAAGTTAGAACTATAGGATTAATTCAAACTTTATTTAAAATGAACAGGCATGTAAATTTTTTTAAGGAATATTAAAAAATTCATTTTTAATGCAATTTTGAAATTCCCTCTAGAAATCCATCTAGGTCAAACCTTGTTGACTTCCTTGCCACTTGTTGAGTCTTGATTGGTTGACTGTTGTTTTGTCATTTGACCCCTGCCATCTAGGCACCACGTGGCATCATCTCATTGGTTTCCTACTTTGCTATGTCACTCTACCATGTCATCACACCATGTCATTGGTTGTTATTTTCTTATCCCAGTTAGCATTCTGCCATGTCATCATGACATAACAACCTTGCAACACATGTCATTCTCTATCACATTAGCATCTTGGGAAGCATGCCACATATGAAGCCTCCTCCACATGTTAATTTCTAACTCATCCACCTCACTACTAACTCATTACCACGTATCACTTGCTAGTTGGGTCACCATGACACATGGTTAACGGTCGAGCAACTTCACTTTAATGATGTAGTGATCTGCCATGTGACACAATCTAGTGCCTTTTGATCTCAGACCACTATGTCACTACTCATTGAATCCATGCCACATGTCACTTTCTAATTTGTCCACCTTAGCCTGATACATCACTACACAACACCTGGTTTCCACATCACTATGCCACATCATCAGTCTAAGTAGGCCCCACAATCTCACTAGTTTTCAAGTTTTCCAAGAGATCAACATGTCACTTGTCAGAAAACATCCCAATTTCTAGTGGCGACATGGCAACCATCAAATTTTGACCATTTTTCTAGTACTTTCCTAGTAGCTCCTTCATTTGTTTTTTCATTCAAAAATTTTGTGGTCTCCATCTCTAGTTGGCTGGAATGGTGGGGTCCTCACTATACAATCCACGACTTTAAAAAACCTTTGTCTTGTGGACATCAAAGAATGCATGTGTTTTAGTAATAATAACTAGTTTTGTAATAAAATTACCTTTTGTAATAAAAACTAGTTTTTTCCACATCATGCTCCATAGTTCTATGTTTCCATCATCAAAACTTGATATAAACTCTTCAATATTGACAAAACAACAACATTCTAAAGATACATTCTAAAGATATTGCAAGTCCTCTAAACACTAACTACGTCTCCTTGGGAATATTCCATAAACACAATGTGTGATTATGTCTAACAGAAAGAACTCATTCTTTTTGCAAGCAATCTACCATTAGGATTTCACTTTGATGGCAGTAGAGAGTATCCATCTACAATCTATCCTCTACACTCCACAATTTTATTGTGTGATCAAATGATCTAGATATGAGTTATTGTATACCTTGCCAAAAAGCTAAACAAGACATAGCTCCCCTATGACCTAGAAAGGCTTGAATATGTTCTTGTGTGTGGGCATACCATAGATGAAAAAAATGATCTAATCCTCCAGTAGGGATGTACTATCCATCAAAACTAATAGCCATTGAGAGAATATGTTTGTTGCCCTACTTCCTATTTAAATTTTTTGTAGAGGCTTCTTTGTTGGGCCAGTCACATTTCTGACTTTCACCTACTTTAACATCCCAATGAAAAATAGTACCATCTTTTGATGTTGAGAAACCCTTTGAATCATCTTCTCTTAGAGCTACAACTATTACAGACTTCTTGTGTCTTTCGACAACTTGCCACTCTACGTACTTGAAAGGCTTCACAACCTTGGCAATGATTTCACCATCTCTATAGTTTTCATATTTCATGTTTTGAAAAATGCACTTTTCATCAAACCACTAACATATCAAGAAGCTCCTACTTTTTTAAATTCTTGCAGTTGAGCTTCAACTTCCTTCCTTGAAGCCTCTGTTAGACAAAGTTAGAAGGAAAAATTGGATGAAGTGACAAGAGGAATCCCAATAATAACTTCAGTCAAATCTAGTAAACCTCTCTCTTTAGCTTCATCCAACCATCTTTTATAATAGTCTAGTAATAATGGTGGTTGCACAATGATGGCTTCAGCTCCTAGTATGATTTGAGGGAATCACACAACTATTTTGAAGCTTATGTGCAATATGCAGTAACGAAAAAGAATTGGGAAAAAGGTGATTAATTGGCTAGTGCTTGCTAAATGGATGCCCTCCAAATACTAAAAGAAGAGATCCTTTTTGCCTAGAGTTTTACATTGTTGTGCACAAAGATGTTCATGGTATCTTTTTAGGATAAAAGTTTCATGAAATTTGTATGATATAGAAGAATAATGTACTTTTGTCAGAGTCCTCAAAGACATGGGACTGCAGATCTTTCTTGATTTGGAAGAGCTTGCCATTGGAAATCACTTTCGTAGTGTACTAGAAAAGGTATTGAAGAGTGCTAAGCTCCATAAAGCCATATTTTCATAGAACTATGCACAATCCAAGTGGTTTTTTTAGAGTTGTTGTTTATGCTATTAGTCTATTGAAATCAATCAAGCCCCAAAGTAGGCCCAGCTAAACAAGATTTCATTTTCAAACACCTAAATAATCAAATTGATCCATTAGTCATTAGACATTGATTTTCTCTAAATTCAATCAATGTTGTGTAACTTAAAATTGATTTTCAATGTTTCCTAGAAAATGTCAACTTCGTGCGAAGAGGTCCTTTGATTGGCCTTAAAAACTAATCCAAAAAAACAACTGGGCTCTAAAATCAAACATATTGATTCTCTATTCTACATTCTTACACCCTGTCAAATCTCATCTCATGAAGAATACTCAATCAAAAGATATTGGCTATCAAAGTTTCCCTTTTAGAACTTCGTGCAATAGAACATGTCAGAAAACCATAAAAACACATTTGGATTTAGCTATGATAACTAGGAAAACTGACACGTAGGGGCACAAATGTTGGGGCATTAATTCTTTATCATGAGGAAAAAATAAATTTGGCATTAGGGCTCATGAAAAATAATAGGTCAAGAATGGAAAGCAGACAAAGTGGGCCACTCAAAATTTGCAGGACTAGAAACACTAGCAGAAAAACATTTTTTTGCAAATGGATTTGACCTACGAAAGTATGAAGATGGATTCATTAAGATTTGAAAATTGGAACACTTAAAGCATTTTTAGAGTAGAAAATGATAGTACAATCCATTTTATCTCACCTATCATGGATTTCAAGATATGAAATAATGAACAGGGGTACTAACCAATCTGCCTTTCTTTACACTAGTAAAAAGTTAGAAATTGCATTTGGAATCACAGTCGAAAATAGACCAAACAAATTTTTCATAAGGTCAAAATTGAAACATAGTAAGTATCTGACCTCTAAAATGCAACATAAAAGAATTTTATCATTTTTTTCCATTGGGTCAAATTTATAACAAGTCAAACAGGGCCTACTAGAATTCTAAACATTTGACATCAGCATGACAACAATAAATGACCAACTTTGAGGGATTCAAAACCTAGTCAAAACATATCAAAATCACTTGAAATCTACAACATAGGTTCTCTAGTATGGACACTAAACACTCCCAAAGTGTTGAGTCATGAAACATTATTGGATGTGAGATATTCAATTGCAAATACAACCTCCTATTGCTATTTGACACAGACAAATGCAGATTTGAAAATTGCTCAAAAAAGGACTTCACGGAATGGTTCAGAATGGAAACTTATCTTCATGGGATGCATAGACATATTGAATACAAGGTGTTAGAAAAATTAAACACCTCTTGGGATTCAAATGGACTGTCGGGTACACATGCATCAAAAAGAGCTTATAGGGCTTGATTTTTCAATGGTACTAAATCAGGGCTTCAATTTTCAATCCCAACAGTGGCTCTGTTTAGAATGTATGTCCCTTGTAGGCATGGCAAGGATTTAGATCTCTGGAAGAAGTAGACCACACAATTAATAGAAAAAACTTCTCTTGAATAGCTTTTATTGAAAGCAAGAAATCTACTACTACTATGTACATATGATGGCCCCAGGCCATCGAACTTCAACAAAACCTTTTACCTCTGTCATATACCTGATTCTCATTGAAATTTTCTTGGGGTAAATTGAAATTCCCATTCTCCTTTATTTTATCCAACACATCAGCTATTTCAATCACTTTGTTAGGCAAAACAAAATTATTATCATCACTTTCATAGTGCACATACAAATCAGCACTAACTTCTACATCATGCTCACTATGAAAATATGAATTAGGATGATCATAACTACTAATATCAAACTAAAACTATCATCACCAACTGGTTCATGGACACCTTCAATAAAAACACAAAATTTTTGTATTCTACCTCATTCAGCAAGTTACATGAACCAAATTGTAACTCACCTTGTGCATCTAGATATGAAGAAAATGTAAAATTTGATTTCTCTTCATTTGTAATATCAGTACTCCATAACTAAACATTCATTGCAACCTTTTCACACTCAAACAACTGATTAGATACCAAATCACAAGAATCATCATGAAATTGCATGTTCACAATATGCTGATCCATATCAATGTTTTCTTCAAATAACTCATTAGAATGAACCACTTCATTACTATTAATTTTCTCATCATATGAGCAATCAAAATGTATCTCAGCCTCATGAAAACAAGAATAAAATGAACCAGCAATAGACCTTATCTCTACATCTTTCTTCTCAAAATAGAATTTTTCATGTGTATTGATGTATGAACTACCATCATATACATCTCCAAAACTTGATATAGCATATTCTGAAACTACATCTACTTTAGCATCAAATTTAGGGGAAATGACTTCATCATATAAAAAGAAAAAAATGGCAAATCACAAATATCCTTGGATAGATTTGCATACCTTCCAAAATCATGAGCCAACAAATCTAAAATCTCATCAACACTTAACAAGACTTCATTACTAATTTCTTTTCCTTGGCTATGATTATAATCTAGATAGCTTGACTCATTTATAATAATAGACTCTTTAGTAATACATTCTAAAAAATCAGAACTCTAATCATCCCATACATCTTCTTAGACAATACCTCAACAACCAGTATCTTATACCATTCACATTCATCACTAGAAGAAAGACTCTTACTATTGTTACACTTTTCCTCTTCTTTACAATCATCATCACTACAAGATGATTACACATTATGCATGTCATCAAATTGTTGACTAATGTCATCTAATTCATAAAACTTAGACTCTTCATCTTCAACATCATTTTCAATGGATTCATTTCATTCATTAACATTAGATTCATTAGCATTCAAAGCACCTTCAATCTCCATGATAAAATCTTGGAATTCAAAAATCTTATCTAAGCTTGAATTTGCTGACCAATCAATTGAATGTGGCATTAAAAATTCTAAGAGTACCATTGGCCATGAAGAATCCTCAGGTCTAATATGCCCATCAAGATTCATAACTACTAATTTAAACTCCATGTAATTTTGAAATTCACTAAGACCCTTAATATTACCAATTATACTTCTTATCATTATGATAGTCTTATCATGAATACTTCTTTTCAGCTTAGTAATGTTTGTACGAACACATTCAATAGTTGGCACATCACTTTTAGACCTAGACTCTAAATCCATCTTATAAAATATTAAACTCCCACATTTGTTTCCTTAGTGCTCAAAACACTAGATATAGGTAACCATTTTGTTCATTCAACTTTCATGAAATACAATACATGAAAATTAGAAATACCTTTCTGTGTTGCTGCATGAAACCTCTAATCTAGTAATTGGCATAGGTGCAAACATGAAATCCTTTACACCATAGATAAAATCCTTGTAGAGCCACCACCTCCTTAAAGAGGAAAACAAAATCACAACAGTGATTCACCTTTTGAAATCAATTATTTTGGCAAATACAAACAACCACAGAAACTATAACTAGACTGATAGAAGGTAGACTTATAACAGTCATACAACATAATTTGCATCCAATTCTCATAACACACTATTTTTAATGAATAAATCTTAACTGGGGAACACAAAACTTCAATAGAGAAATGCAAAACAACTCACAAACCTATTGTTGTCACTAATTCTTCCTATAGTATTGAATATTTTCTTTTCAAATTCTCAAGGTTTGTCTATCATTTAGATTCAATCCCTAATAGAGTCACCATTTTTATGGTGTTTTGAAATGCTACAAGTTGCAAATTACCCCGATGAGAACAAGACACATCTAGGGGTAGCTAACTCCCATCCTTAGCATATTCTTTCAAACCCCAGGCCAACTATAAGCCTAGACCCTTCTTCTACTTTAGGCTCTACAAAACCTAGGTGGATGGACCTCAGATTCAATTTATATGGTACCAATGCTAAACATATTTTTGAAACTATTAACATCAGATTTAACCCTTATTTCTCCTAATGACTCATGAAATAACATAGATCTACAATAGCTAAATGCAAGACAATGCAATTCATAAGCTGAGTGAGGGCATCTTGTTTTGGCTCTTCAAACATAAAATATAAAGATGATTTGAATTTGATTTGATTTTATGTAGTTGGGGAAAGTAGATGAAAACCAAGTATAGAGAACAAGCTAATGATTCTATAGCTAATCAATGCCTCATCCATTAGGAAAATTCACAAATTTCTCTCATGTATTTTGGATATATAAGACACACATCCTATGCTAGGACTCCAGATCTATCCATATACCTTATAAATTGGATATCAATGTTCAATATAAATCTCATCCTTACCTAATATCCTCCTCAATAAACCTACAACCCTATTGATTTCCATGAAGCATTTACATAGCTTATTGAATTATAAGCAACAATGAAACAACATATAGCCTTAAGGGACTACAACTATGATCCAGGCCCTTTTTTCAAAGATCGTAAAACATTACAAATCACTAAGAAAGGAGATAAGATTTAAAATGAAACTCAACATCTGATGTTCTTTGTATTGACTTCCTTGAAATAATACATGAAAATGCATAAAATTAACTCAAGAAAATACCTAATAAACTAGACTGTACAATAAACATATACTATCATACAAGAGAGAAAATTGCAAATGAGAAAATCATGGGATGGGAAGGGGGTATCATAGCCAAAGAAAAGCTTCATGTTTTGGAACTAGCACATCCCAAATCTTTTCACTAATATTTCATCAATTCCAAAACCATTTCTTCTTCAGATTTGAACTTCTGACTTTTCCCTCACTTTCGTCCAACTTCAAATGAAAGAGAGAAAGATTTATATATAGGATGAAAGAATTCAATTCTAACCTAGAAAAATATTTTCATTTCCTCTTTCATTTCACAAAAGATCTCATTCTTCAATCATGACTCCAATTTCAATCCCAAAATTCAGCCCAACTAGAAAACAAAATTCCCTAATAACTAAAACTTGAAGCCAAATTATACTAGAATGGCATAATATCCTCAAAATTAACCCAACAAACCTTTTGCCATGTGTTTTTACCATGCCTATAACTGCATTTTAAATTTTTGCCAATCTCACCGAGAAGGCCCAAATTTTACATTTCTACCTATAACTTGAACTAGTGACTTCTTGTGCAAAAAAAACTTCATAATTGGGAAGTTCATCTTCTCTTGGTTTCAGTGATATATAATATGCCTATATTCACTTATCGAGAACCCCAAGAATCTTGATTTGAAATTTGAGCTCCTGCTAGGCTTAATATAATATATTTGCAAAAATTTAATCATTTTACAAAGTTTGAACTCTAGGTTTAATTCAAACTTTATTTAAAATGAACAGGCACATAAATTTTGTGAAGGAATATTAAAAAACTCATTTTTTAAATCAATTTTGAAATTCCCTCCAAAAATCCATCCAAGTCAAACATTTTTGACCACCCTACCATGTGTCGAGTCTTGATTGGTTGATTACTGCTTCATCATTTCACCCCTACCATTTGGGTGCCACATAGCATCATCTCATTGGCTGCTCGCTTTGCCACATCACTCTGCCATGTCATCATGCCACATCCACAATCACTATGAAGCTATCCCAGTTAGTATTTTACCACATCATCATGACATAATGACCTTACAACATGTTTCATTCTCTACCACATCAACACCTTAGGAAGTGTGCCACATCGGAAGCCTCTGCCACATGTCAATTTTTGACTCATCCACCTCACTGCCAACTCATTGTCACATGTCATTTTCTAGTTGGGTCATCATGTGACGTGGTTAATGGTCGAGCAATTTTTTTTTATCAATTCTACCACATGGCATGATTTGGTGCCCTCTAATCTTGGACTACCATGTCACTAGCAGTTGGGATCCATGCCACATGTCACTTTTTGATTTGTTAACCTTAGCTTGATATGTCACCACCAAAGCACCTAGTTGCCACATCATAGCACCACATCATTAGTCTAAGTGCACCCCATGATCTTGCTGATTTTTTAGTTTTCTGGGAGGTCACCATGTTGCTTGCTAGAAAGCCTCCCATTTCCTGGTAGTGACATGGTGACCACTAGATTCTAGACATTTTTCTGGCACTTTCCTAGCAATTCCTCAATTTGTGTGTTCATTCAAAATATCTCTTGTCTCCATCTCCAGCTAGCCAAAATGGTGGGGTCCTCGCTATGCAAGCTATGGCTTCCAATAGCCTTTGTCTTGTGGACATCAAACAATGTGTGTGCTTGAGTATTTAAGCATCAAAAATCTCCCTACCCACTCAATGTGGGAGAATTCTTCAAATTGCCTTTTGCAGTAAAAGCTAGTTTTTTCCACATCATGCTCCAAAGTTGTATGCTTCCATCATCAAAACCTATTATAAACTCTTCATTGTAGACAAAACAAAAACATTCTAAAGATGTTGTAGGTCCTCTAAACACTAACTATGTCTCCTCAGGAATCTTCCATAAACACAATCTGTGATTACATCCAATAGAAAGAACTTTTTGCAAGCAATCTACCATTAGGATTTCACTTTGATGATCATAGGGTGTACCAATCTACACTCTATCCTCTGCATTCCACAATTTGATTGTGGGATCTAATGATCCAGATATGAGTTGTTGTGTAGCTTGAGGAAAAGCTAAACAAGACACAGCTCCCCTATGACCTGGAAAGGGTTGAATATGTTCCCATGTGTGGGTATCCCATAGATGAATAAAAAAATATAATCCTCTAGTAGCCATGTACCGACCATCAAAACTGATAGCCATTGATAGAATATGTATGTTTCCCTACTTCCTATTAAAACTTTTTGTAAAGGCTTCCTTGCTAGGCCAGTCATATTTCTCTCTTGCACCTATTTCAACATTCCAATGAAAAATAGTACCATCTTTTCATGCTGAGAAATGCTTTGAATCATATTACAGCTGCAGCTATTACAGACTACTTGTGTCTTTTAACAACTCACCACTCTACCTACTTGGAAGGCTTCACAACCTTGGTAATGATTTCACGATCTCTATAGTTTTCATATTCCATGTTTTGCAAAATGAACTTTTCATCAAACCATTGACATATTAGGAAGCTTCTACTTTTTGAAATTCTTGTAGTTGGGCTATAGCGTCCTTCCCTGAAGCCTTTGTTAGATGAAGCCAGAAGGAAAAGTTGGATGTTGAAGTGACAAGAGGAATCCAAATAATAACTTCAATCAAATCTAGTAAACCTATCTCGTTGGCTTCATCCCACCATCTTTTAAAATAGTGTAGTAATAATGGTGGCTGCACAATGATGGCTTTGGATCTTGCTATGATCTAAAGGAATCACACCATTATTTTGAAGCTTATGTGCAATACACGTTAACGAAAAAGAATTGGGAAAAAGGTGATTAATTAGCTAGTGCATTCTAAATGGATGTCCTCCAAATACTAAAAGAAGATATTCTTGTTGCCTAGAGTTGTACATTTGTGGTGCACAAAGATGTTCATGGTAGCCTTTTAGGATAAAAGTTTAATGAAAGTTGTATGATATGCCAGAACAATGTACTTTTATCAAAGTTGTCAAAGACATGGGACTGAAGATTTTTCTTGATCCAAAAGAGATTTCCATTGGAAATCACTTTTCTAGTGCACTAGAAAAGGTAATGAAGAGTACTAACCTCCAAAAAGCCATATTTTCAAAGAGCTATGCATAATCTAGGTGTTTTTGAGAGCTGTTGTTTATGTTATATTAGTTTGTGGAAATCAATCGGGCCCAAAAACAGGCCCACCTAAAAAAAAAATCATTTTCAAACATCTAAACTGTGAAATTGGTCCATTAGTCATTAGACAATGATTTGCTCAAAATTCAATCACTGTTGTGTCACTTAAAACTAATTTTCAATGTTACCTACAAAATGTCAACTTTGTGCTGAGAGGTCCTTTGACATAACTAAGCTCTAAAATCAAACATATTGATTCTCTATTCTGCATTCTTGCGCTCTATTGAATCTTGTGTCATGACAAATTCTCAATCAAAAGATATTGACTATCAAAGTTTCCCTCTCAGAAATGCTTGCAATAAAACATGTTAGAAAACCATAAAAACACATTTGGATTTAGCTTCAAAAATTGGGCAAACTGACACTTGGGGGAACGAAAGTTGGGGCATTAATTCTCTATTATGAGGACAACATAAATCTAGGATTAGGGCTCATGAAAAATAATAAGATGAGAATGGCAAGTAGTCAAAGTGCGCTACCCAAAATTTGCAGGATTGGAAACATTGGCAGAAAAACATTTTTTGCAAATGGATTTGACCTGGGAAAGTGTGCAGGCAGATTCATCAAGATTTGAAAATTGGTATACTTAATGTATTTTCAAAGTATAACATGATAGTACAATCCATTTGATCTCATGTATCATGAATTTCAAGATATGACATAACGAACAAGGGTACTGACTAATCTACCTTTCTTGACACCAATAAAAAGTTAGAAATTGCATTTGGAATCACATTCAAAAATAGATCAAATAGATTCATCATAAGCTCAAAATTGAAACATAGTAAGTCTTTGACCTCTAAAATGCAACATAAAAGGAATTTTATCACTTCAATCAATTGGGTCAAATTTATAACAAGTCAAACAGGGCCTCCTAGAATTCTAAACATTTGGCATTAACATGACAACAATAAATGACCAACTTTGAGGGATTTGAAACTGAGTCAAAACATATCAAAATGACTCAAAATTTGAAACATAGGTTCTCTAGTATGGACACTAAACACTTCCAAAGCAACAAGTCATGAAACATTATTGAGTACAACATATTCAATTGCAAACATAGCCTCCTATCCATGTTTGACACTTGGGCAAAAATGTAAGTCTTTGACCTCTAAAATGCAACATAAAAGGAATTTTATCACTTCAATCAATTGGGTCAAATTTATAACAAGTCAAACAGGGCCTCCTAGAATTCTAAACATTTGGCATTAACATGACAACAATAAATGACCAACTTTGAGGGATTTGAAACTGAGTCAAAACATATCAAAATGACTCAAAATTTGAAACATAGGTTCTCTAGTATGGACACTAAACACTTCCAAAGCAACAAGTCATGAAACATTATTGAGTACAACATATTCAATTGCAAACATAGCCTCCTATCCATGTTTGACACTTGGGCAGAATGGCTTAAAATGGTTGTTTATGTTAATGGAATGCATAGACATACTGAATGCAAGGTGTTAGAAACATTAAACACCTGCTAGGCTTCAAATGGATAATCAAGTACATCTGCATCAAATAGCGCTTATACAGCTTTCTTTTTCAATGGTACTCAAAATCGAGGCTTCAATTTTGATTCCAAACAATGAGATGGCCCTAGCAATGAGGACATAAGATATAGAATAAGTTGCAACTAGTTGTCAAAGATTTAATGATGCAATCATCTTGCCTCCTTGGAAGAGAAATCGAAAGATGACACACCAAAAATATGATATAGAGTATTATATGAAGGGATACTGAAGAAATATGAGAGTCAAAAGAATATAGAAGAGATCTGAATGATTTGAAGAAAAGTTGGAGTTAGTTCAAAGTGATTTCAAGGTCCAAAAGACCAAGTTTGACCAAAGTTTACTTGAGTTAACTTTGTCTAGAAATTTTTGAAAATTTGAAGCAAATGTGATTTCAAAAGATTCCAAAATGCACAAAGTATCAAAAAGATGGATTACACAAGCATTCGATCATGTCGGTCCCAAAATTTAAAATTCTTTTTTGAGCTATCTAAGTGTGTCAAATTTTGAATTCAATCCCGAAAATGGATTCAATGGAGCCAAATTAGTGAGGCTGGTGAGTTTCATGTCAATCTTAGCACTTTGAAAAATTAGGTCAATACCTATATAAGGGCCCAAAGTGTCATTTTCAAATCATTTGTGCTTTTGTCTTTTGTGGAGAAGAGAGTTGTGAGGAGAAAATGGTGGTCCCCATGTCTTCACATAGATTTGAGCACTCCCGATGACACAATCAGTCAATGGACAATGGGCATCTGGTGAGTAGTTGATAACCTTGCTTTGAATTTTAATTTTCATGCTTTTTGAGGTATTTTAGAATGTTTAGGGTATTTTTAAAATTTATGTGTTGGTTCTAATGCAAGGGTGTCTCTCCTTGTGTAGGCCTAATCTCTTCTCGCATGAAGAAGTACCATACATGTACTTCTTTGCCTACTATAATGAGCTTTCTCGCATGGGAGATACCCATGTGTCACATCAGAAGCCCAAAAAAGGGTGATTTCTTTGCCTAATGCTTGATTTCTTCTCACGAATATGTGCAATCTCATGCAAGAACATGAGATTTCATATGAAATTCTATTGTGAAATGCAATTTTCAAAGATTTAGATTTATTTTTTTGTTTTAATTTTGCACTTTCTTTCATCTTATTCATTTACTAGAGACTGATCATTTGCATGTTGTATTTTTGTGCCCAGGTTACATTTCCTAATGTTGCATTTCAATCCCATTACCTACCCTATGGAGCTTTGTTGTGGTAGCTTGATGATATCGATATGACACACATCATCAAACTAGGATTATCTTATATTTGTCAGATTCCACCAGTGTTGGTGAATCATGGCCTTTTGACTGCACTAGTGGAGCATTTCCATTTGGAGATGAACACTTTCCACCTTTCTCAGGGAGAGATGATCATTATGTTGGAGGATATCTATAGGATATTGTAGATACCCTTCCATGGACCATGAGTGGTGTATGATACAGTGTCACAAATAGGCATAAAAGCACTGAGGGCCATCTATGAGGAGGATCTAGTCATGGACAAAGCCATTATGTTGGAGGATCTTGTACACACCTATGAATACACACATAGACTACCAATGGTGTTCAATATATTCATTAGTTGTTTCTTAATGCCAGACAAAGGGCAGTATGGATTAGAGTGCGGATGGGGTCAGATGTTGTAGATAATGTTAGAGATTTCAGAGAGATATGGGTGGGGTCAATGTATGCTTGCCCACATGTCCCATGAGACGAATGAGATTGTTCACCATGAGAGGAAGATCATGGCCACTAGGGTCTATGTTCTTCAAATATGGGCATGGGAGCACTTGCTAGTGATGAGGCCTATTTTGTAGACAAGAGGTAGCCCATTGAGCCTTACATATGGCAATATAGAGGCCAATTGACCCATATAACTCTAGAGAAGACTAAGCAGTGGAGAGGCCATCTGGATGACCTGGTAGCAATGGTGTGATGACCCTAGAGAGAGATAGAGGATTGGGATGATGCATCCTAGGAGCTGGGACACATGTTAATCTCTCAGCCACTAATAGGTTGATCTATATAGATTGTGGAGTGATTTCCTTTTACACGAGTGTGGTGACATTATAGTTGACCATAGGACATATCGCAAGAGTACTATTATTATGCATGGTTGGTGACATATTTGGATGGTGGATGGTCCTCGAGGTAATATCCCTATAGATTGATGATTGATGTGCACAACTTCGTTACAACATAGTGAGACTATCTACTAGTAGTAATGGACAAAGGGATGACTCTAGCTTCCCAAGCATATTTCGTGAGTCATTCCTTCCCTTGGCTCATTGATCTAGTGGGGATGGCCACACCCAAACAACTGAAATAGGTACCATAGGGACCACCACAATAGTCCCAATAGGAGGGAGTGAGACATAGGACATGCCAGGTACAAATCCCAGCTTGATAGATGAGAGTAGATCTAGGTGTCGGTAGTAGTGGGATAGGTCAAAGGAGACATCGTGCTCAGATGGGTTCCTTAGAATCCATTGGCAAAGACACACAAAGACCATGCATAGAGGAGTAAAGGCTAGCCAAGTAGCTAGCTAATTAGGGAAATGAGGAGATGCAAGACCTTCCTATTGTAGGGACCCAGGGGTGGAGATGCCCTAGCATAGGCCTAAGAGGCCCCGAGGAGGTCTAGAGAGTGGATATGGACCACACATCAACTGCTAGGAGAGTTGTAGATACAAGTTGAAGTTAGAGACTCCTAGATCATGGACCAGGAGTGTGAGATCCATGGGCTGCGAGAGTAGTTAGAGTGAGAGGTTCAAAGGTTAGAGTAATAGCAAGACAAGATCTAGCTGAAGTCAGCTAGGGCAGGTTATTATTTTTGCAGCATATGCGGTAGTTGTGCCAAACAAGGCAGAGTAGGTGCCCATATTTTCATACTATGCAGAAGAGTTGGGAGCTACACAGCCTACAGTGAGGCTTGATATACCTCCTCCTCCTCCTCTACTAGTGAGAGGTGAGGGGGAAGTAGAGAGTTAGATTCATTTTACTCTAATTTTTATCTAGCTATGTACTAGTTGGTGTGCTAGCACTGTTTTGTACAATTTTGAGATTAATATTGCTCGAGTAGCACCTAGTTTTGCACCAATGTACACTTTTGATATGTGTGTGTGTGTGTGTGTGTGTGTGTGTGTGTGTGTGTGTGTGTGTGTGTGTGTGTGTGTGTGTGTGTGTGTGTGTGTGTGTGTGTGTGTGTGTGTGTGTGTGTGTGTGTGTGTGTGTGTGTGTGTGTGTGATATTTTTTGATTTGAGTACCATTTTCATTTGTCATCTTTCTATTTGTATAGCTTGTTGTATATGAGTTGTTTATGCTTATGATTATGAGTGCAAATATGATGTGATGTATGGATGCACATTTGATATGATGTATGAATCTAGTATAGATTAGATGAATCATGATAGTATGTATGAAATTCAAAATATGGATGAACTAACATCTCATGCAGTGTTCCATGTTTTGTTGATAGTGATAGGTATCCCATTAGGATCAAGAGGATAAACCAAAGAATAGAATACTTGTGCTGCTACGAGGAAACATGATACTTTGAAGAAGCCAACAATCCCTCATCACAAAGGATGCAAGTGAGTTAGTCATTGAACCATATGCATATGCACTACAACCCTATGCTAGATGCGACCTTAGACTAGATGCAACCCTAGGTCTGGTTAACAAGCTTTGACAATTATCATCACTAAGTGTATTGTGAAACCTCAAATGTCATACAATTCCCACGAACATTAAAATCATAAGAATATGGATAGGACATATGTTCTAGTTTTTTTCAAGATTAAATGTAAGCATTCATGGCATAAGAAGCCTAAATGACCAGAACATTTGTCCTTTTTAATGTAGCAAGTTAACATAAGTATCAAACCATAAATGCTAGGATGACTAGAATGTTTCTTGTGTGCAAACACACCAGACACATGAGAGATCCTTCTTATGCTAAGTAGTTATTAAGTATTTTTTCCACAATGACCCTTGTGTTCATAACTTGAGACACAATTACACTATGTATACTCATAGTGACCCGTACATTAACTTAGTAGGACGAGTATTAGTATTTACTATAGCATAAGGAGTTCACTCCAACAAGAAAGAAGAATTTCACAAACCTCAATGAAGAGTCCATATAAAAGGAGTCAAGGTAAACATGGCCATCCAATACAAGATGGAGGCTCTTATAGTGGACACCCCTTTATTTGGATGCTTCAGATCATTCTAACTAAACCACAAATGAAAACCAAAGAAAAGATCATGCCCCCAGTCCTCGCTTCTCTAGTCAAAAGAGGCATCATTGATTTGCTCGAAGATGCATGATAAAGCAAAAGCAAAACAAACAAAGAAAAGCTCAACATATCCCAAACAAATTCATCATTTTTAGTTCAATTTTTTGTGTTATAGGATTGATGTCAAGTGTCAATGTTTAGAATATGTATGAAATAAATCTCTTTAGTAGGGTGATGATACTAGAGAGATGCAGTTAGAACAACTGGTGACTAAAGTCAAAGAGGAATCCTTAGTAAGAAGAACCTTAGTAGGAGCCAAGCCATAGTAGATAGATGTAGTTAGAATAACTAGTTACTAACATGAGAGAGATCTTCCATGAGATGAATTTCAAAAAGTGACATGAGTGACAGTAGGTAGACATGGTTAGAACAACTAGTGACTGATGCTTAATAGATTTTCTATGAGAGGAATCTCAAAAAGTGACACTAGTGACAATGGGTAGACACAGTTAGAACAACTAGTGACTGACACTTAAGAGATTTCCTTTCACAATGTAGGGTATTTCCCCCGAGTTATGACAAGATTCAATTCATGGATATATGAGCAAAAGTAGCAAACTAAAGTAGGAAAGCAATTGTAATTGAACCAGAAGATGCACTACAAGATATAGCATTGGGGAACAAGATGATGTAGGAGCATCCTAGGTTTAAGAGCAATCTTGCATCACCGAAAAATATTCTTCATTTTAGACTTTTCTATTTTAATAAGGACCAGTAGATAGGGTGGTTACTATTTATGGGAACTTGCTATTTTTAGTTAATTTCTCATATGAGCTATAGGAATGTTCTCATTTTCTACATTGTTGGTCTGATATTTCACAATATAGAGAAATTTTTAAAATTTTAGTGAAAAATCTTTTAAGGCATTGTATCATGTAGATTAGGGTTTGTTCCTTCTATTTTTCAAATGCTTAGGTTTCCCTAGTTCATGTCCTAGTTGTTCCTAGTTGTTCTATCAAATTCTCAAAGTTTGTCATCAAAGCAATCAGTTGAAAAACCCAAAGTGTGAAAACCCTAATGCCTTATTTTATTTTACCTTAGTTTTGAAAACCCTCAAAAATAATATGGGATATTACTTTTACCTTAAGGATGGGCTTACACAAGCATGACTTCATTAAAAATCTTGTTTAAACCTTTATTGGTCATGCTTTGCCTACAAAATTGCTCGATTATTTTATTGAGAAATACCCCTTATGATACAAATTTTATGTGAGCATTGATCTTCTTATGATCAAAAAGTATCGCATTCTCGCAATATTGAGATGCAAGGTTTTTAAATAATGTGGGAATGCACTTTGATGACAGGTAGCCCTTGTCTTTTTAAAGTCTCAGTGTGCCGCAAAGATTGTAATTTTTCATAAACTGTCATAACCTTTCTGCAGACTTGTTAGTACCTTTCAAGCATGTTCTAGAATTCTTGTGATGCGATTGGTTGATATATTAATAGAGGTATCACTTTATGACCAAGATTCATCAAGCATTGATCTTGTTTAGATCAAGGGCTAACACTTTCCCGCATTAAGAAGATGCATGATAATTAAATAATGCCAGGAAGTGCAAATTGGACACTAGCAAGATCTGACATAATGGCCCCACCTACCCATAGAATGAAATTGAAGTATCTTCCATGGTAGTTTTCAGATGAGTTGGACTAGGTGGTAGTATTGTATTCATCAATTCAGCTGATGTGGTATTTTTAGGACACATCATTCTATGACCATATATCCTTCAGAGATCAAGGGTTGGCACAAGCCTGCATTAAGAAACTGCTAATTCAATAAAGAATGCTGGAATGAACCTTTGTGCCACATGTCATAGTGGGGCCAAGACTAGGGGAGAATGCTAAGTCATGCCTTGCTGTATGTCACATGTACTTAGCTGGAAGTACTTATGCTATAGGTGCCAAATTTCTAGCAATTAATGTAGTATTCAGGTTGGTTAGAGCACGAGGGTTGAGAAGAGTCACTTCATTGGTCCAAGTGGATGATGTGACCATAAAGTGCAAATTTTTTCACACTGTTGATCTTGCCTTGTTCAAATGATGGGTGCATGCCTGCATTAAGAACTTGAAGGAATTTTAAGCAAAGTGGGTTTGCGCCATGCGGGTACATGTCCATGGTGATGTCATTATCCCCATCTTAGAAGTTTTGTAAGATTTGAGTAGTGTCATTGTTGATCATTCCAAGATCAATGACTAGTGCAAGCCCACATTTTGAAGATGCTCGTCTAACAAGTAAAGCAGAGATGTGCCATCTTGACATGTGGAAAGAATGACATCAAGCACCTGCTCACTCAGAAGATGATATGGGACCCACTTACATGGACGTTTTCAGGAGGCACAAACTCATATAAAGGCTTCTTATTGGTCAACATAGCTAACTAGACTTTATTCAATTGTAAACTTGTGTGATCATTGATCTTGCCTTGATCAACGGATAGCGCTTACCCACAATTTTGAGATGCAAGAAATTTAAGGAATGTTGATAAGCGATAATGTGACATGTGCCCATGTTTTTAAAGCCATAAAGCTCATTGTTTTTTGAATTAAAGTCATTTGATCTAGTTAAAATATATGGATAACATCTAAATTTGGGTGCAATTTGGAGGTATCGATTACTGAGAGTAAATATGGTGCAGAGCTCATTCATGTGATTTCAATGCATGAATAAAACTCATGATTTCACCATTAATGAACCATCAAAGTGTAGAAAGAATATTAGAGCATACAAGATTTTCAGAGCCAACGCATAGAAATTTTATCTAGCAATCTAGTGAGTTGTAGTGGAAATCATACAGGGTAGAAGTACAAATTTGAGCAGATAAGTACTCGATGACTCCTCAAAATCAAGTATCTACTATTATACAATTTCTACGGTTTATTCAAAATGCCTGCCTAGAAAGAATTCACTGGACAAATGGATTATCTAAAATGTTCTATACATGATGATTTTATCGAACAATACCCTTTATCCATACATGAAATAACTAAGGTGAGGGAACTCATTCCAAAACACCCTAGGGTAGCTATAACATAAGGTTTCTATGATAAAGAAAATTGGGTAAGAGATGCCCAGGTTTAGAAATGGTTTTCAGAAAGATAACTTGATACCCCTATGAGCAATGTCTAGGAGTTTGATATTGGGAAATTAACAATCCCCACAACATTCTTTGATAGTGATTTATTGATGGATTTGGCCAAGAAATATGATCCAATTACAGGGTGGGTAAAGAACCATGCTGGAGTGAATCTTTTTAGGGTCTGCCCTGAACTAATTATAGAGGTTTTCAACCTCAACCCTAACCATGTTGTGCATGAAATCATTGATATGGATGACCTTCAAGCAAGGTACGATGCACAAAGGATTTACTTAAGGGTAAGGCAACTGCAAGATCATGCTACTAAAATTGGTACTTTATCTATGATTGCTACCAACACCCTAGAACCATTACTAAGAAGACATTTTAACCTTAGGGCTTACGCATTATATTTTTCTCTCTGCAAGATTTTTGGAATGGATAAATTCAATCAAATCCCAAGCTCAATTGTCCTTATTATGGCTCAAATTCTTCAATTTGGGATGAGTACTATTCTAGATTTCGCTACTTTTCTTGCAACAGAAATGCACAATGGTTTGGTAGGGATAGCATGTGGGAAAGTGGAAAAATGATTTTGTTGGTATTTGTTGCTCATGTATGTATGCTTGTACAAGGGATTTACCTTTTTCTCCAAGGGTATGGAGCTAGAAATAACCAGAGATGGAGAGAGGAATTCAGTTTAGTTATGGAGTGTGGACATGACTTCAAAAGCTATAGATGCCAGTTATGTGAGGTTTGATAGATATTTTGCATCAAAGCTCAAATTTCTTTTGAGAGGAGATAGCCCTAGGATTCCACAAGAATTACTAGAATTGGTTTGACCTAAGGACCAAGCAAAAGGGCTACTAGTTAGTCATAATTGGCGGGATATAATCCCTTACAATGTTTCAATAGTAATAAGAGTATATGGCTTCTTGAGAAAGCCTCATGTGTTACCATTCCATGTACCATTGAATGGAAAATAGGCACTATTGATGAAAGAGATTTGCCAAAGAAGGGTACATTCTCTCTAGTTGCTACTATAGTGCATGATTTTATTTTTGAGAGGAAAGAGTGGAAACACCTCAACTTGTTCCTGGATAGATACAACACTGTAGAATCTCATGCCAAATTTATTGACCTTGAAGGATTCTATGACCTCTTAAGAGATAGGAAAAAGGTTGCCCACATAGTGCACTAGGTATACTATCATGAGGATATTATTAGGAATATTTTTTCTTTACAAGAGCAAGAATTAAGAAAGGAGAAATGGATAGTATTCAATAAAACTTTAAAATTCATTAATTCTTTTGACTCTAGCTATGACCCATTGAAAGATTAAAAAATATTAGGGAGCCAAGATGCAAGCATTAATGAATAATTTTTTTGTGATAATCCAAACCATGAATGAGAAGAAGGCCACATATGTTGAGACATATCTAGACAAGGCTACAGAGGTGCAAAGGAGAATAAATAGTAAAAATGTAGTGGCTCCTAGTTAGTACACTTTTCATAAAAGGGCAAGTTATCTAATGCTTCAAAGTGTGCAACAGGCTCCCCTGCAACAAAGACCAAGGCTAGAAAGTCCATCTGCAGCTAGTGCTCCAAAAAGACAAAACTTAGAGCAAGGGTCTTCTTCTTCTCAAGCATAAGAGTATTCCCCAAGCCAATCCCAAATTCAAATAGATGATGAAGCATCTTTAAGGAAACAACTTAGACAAATTGGTGGGGAGGGGGATGTAATTGTTACTTCCAGTGATTTGGAGATTGGAGTACCACAAGAACCTCCTACACCTTCCTTGGATCTAACTGTTGTTGATTACAAAGGTAAGGAAATAGATCCTATAGTTGCCCAAGCCTCTGAGAGGTTTATTAATGATGAAAATTTTGTAGATTTTAGAGCCTTTGCACAATTTTTGTAGAGGTTAAACATAGGCAATTTTGAAAAAACTTGTGAAAAGATAAAGGTAGAGCAACTTGACAAATCAAACTCTATTATAAAAGAAGAGGTGAAATCTAAACATTTAAATGATTTTTCTCATTTTACCCCTGAGGCCAGAAGGAAAATAGTTAGACAATCAGGAGTCCTCATTTTGCCAGAATGGGACATAGTGAATGCCATGGTTTTTTATTCAGTCAAGAAACAAAAGGATGTCCAATTTAAGAGTAAAGAGGAGGTGTTGCATGCTCATAGGGGAGTCAAGTTCGGTGATGACCACCAAGTCCTGGTTATTTGATATATTTAGAAAAGGGATAAGACTAGAATGTAGGTAATTTCTATTGTACAACATATTGGTACATTAAAAGTATTCAGGGTTGGTGAGGTTGGTAGCAAGTAGATAAATTGGATGGAATCAAAAATGTTAAAATTTGGCAGTGTGGTGTCTAGCCAAGACGAAAATAAGTTTGCACAACTCAATGCAAGATTTGAAGAAGTCTTGAAAGCATATGAGGAGAGGGGTATGTAAATATAGTCATTGGAAAATAAAGTGACTCAAATGGAGAATATTATTGGGAAAAGAAAAGTAGGAGAGTCTAGTAGCCCAAGATTGCATACCCCCCATGGCCACTTGCTAAACCTTTTAAGTCAACACCAATTATTGAGATACCAAATACCCTATAAAGGCCTTAGTTCTATACTACATAGGATTTTAAAGAGGAGAAGAATAAGTTATACGCATTACATGCAGAACTTAATAATCAATATGAAGAAAAATTGAGACAGGGTATCATGTGTTTAGTAGATAGAATTGAATGGCCATCATTTTTTGATTTGCTAGCAGGGATTGTAGTTATCAGGGATGAATTGAAGAGATATGAGGCTATATTTAGATCCCTTGTGCAGAAGTGGACAGAAAGAAATGAAGATATCACTACTATGTGTATATTTGTCATCCAGCTACCATGTCATCAAATAGAAAAGATTTTTGATTTGTTAAATAAATTGCATGGTTTTGAAGATAAACAAGATTCTTTTCAAATAAAATTAACTATTTGTTTTTCCAAGTATTTTGTATAAAATTTTGATTTATTCTCTTGTGCTTTAAAGACAATTGAGAAAGTGAAGGAAAAGGAAGAATGGAAGAAGGAGCTAGATGAGATTTTTTGTAAAAGAATGAGTAAAGTTATAAATGAAATAGGCCATCTATTATGGGAAATGACAAATAAAGAGCTAGTACAGGTACAGTTGTTCTATAATACCATCAGAAAAGATCTTGTGGATATAGACGCAATTGCAAGTTCTTTAATAACTGTACAAAGAGATGTCCTCGATTCTGATTAGATGAATGACACTACCTATAATGAGTAGAAAGATAAATTTATGTCTATAGAGTAGGTGGTAAAATATGATGAGGCAAAAGATGATGAGGAAGAAGAAGGTGGAAAAGTAAAAGTCACCCATGCAGTTAATGATAAAGACAAGGAGAATCCTCAGGTAATCAGAGATGACTCATCACTTTCAAGCTTGATGGCCACTTACTCCGAGGAATCAAAATGATAAAAGAATTTGATCATAGTGCCAATCTTTCCAAGTGGAGTAATAAAAAGGGAACCACAAAAGAATGTTCAATGTAATAGTCTTTCTGGTATTCACAATTTTTTTTTCTTGTGATAGGTGTATGTAAGAATCCTTTTCAAGGACACCTGTCAATCACATTGGCCCTTTGCTTGTTGCAACTCATGCCTATATAAATGAGTTTTCAAGGCAATGTGATGGTCTAATTTTCTAATGCATTTTTAGTATTATACTTAGGATGTGTTGGGTCCAGTAATTTGAGCAAGTTTTATGATGTATCTTCTCTGCAAATGTTATGAGAATGTATTTATATGGCATGATCTTTGTGTTTCTTTCGAAGGTCATTCTGAGTTTACTACAAATGTATACAATTTTCAAGGAAAATGAATACAAATTATGAGTTGTCCCCATATTAGTTCTTTCTAAATTTTGTCTCCTTTTGATTACTTAGTTATCATGATGTTGTATGAGTAAGGCTTGTGCAATTGAATGTAATCCTTTTAGGTTGTATGTCTTTTCATCACTGCCATTAGTTCAATGGATTAAGTAAAAGCTTTGATGAATTTGATGAGGTTATTGTAGTAATAGGAAATATTTTTTGAATGATAAAGTCCAGTAAGAATTGCTAATGATATTTTTTGTAAGGCAACAAATCAGATCCATAGAATTGTAGTAGACTTTGAACTCCAATGGATTAAGCACTAGTCAAATTAAATGAGTTGAAATATAGATGGATCATAATATGAGCATCAAATGCAAAATTACAATCAATTTTACTTTTCTTTGCTGAAGATATTCAAAGTTGGTCAATACTTGTTTTCTTGGAACACTTTAGCCTTAGCTAGCCATTATTGTTGATAGTGCCTACAAATCTACAAAAGACTTTATGACCAAATCTGTTATATGGGATGTATCTTGTTTAAAATATCAGAATTCGATGTGTTAGAGAATTGAGGATGAAAATCAAAATGAAACTAATATAATAATCATACAGTATCTCCTAGTCTTGAATCATCCCTGGGTATACCCACCCTGGTTCTGTAGAACCTAAAGAGTAGAAAACCACCCTTGGTTTTGTTAAAGTTGGGTCTGAATGGTTTACACATGTAACTGCTAATAGGAATTGGCTAATCCCTAGGTTATATGAGCACTATCAATTTGGTATTGAACCTTGGTTGTTTAGTAGTTTTAAAACTCCAACATACATGAAGGCTCATTTTGGAGTTATAAGCCTACCATAAAATCTCATTGCTCCAGCTTAAGTATTAGAGAAGTTAGTGCAGATTTTTAGTGGAAAAATTTCAAAGAAATCTTTAGGCTCATTGTTGGAGACTTTAGAGTGCCTGGATGAGGTTTGAAAACTCGATGAAAGGGTGTAAGTGTGGTTCCAAGCCTGTAGATCAAAAGCTGGCATTTCTAAAAAGTGGTTATAATAGCTAATTAGAGCAATGGTTTGAGAGTTATGACCTTCCAAAGTTGGTCTACCAAAATGTGTAAAATAATTTGTCAAAGATGTATTTAGCCAACTTTATATGTATTGGTAGGGACTATTGGCCCTAGGTATTAAGTTTGAGCATCTAGAACCTTCTCGAGCAACATAAAATTGCCTATTTAAGAAAGGCCTAAACATTGTCTAAGACAACTTGAGGTGATAGTTTGCAACTTGTCATGCAAATTACTATAATGAAGGTGCCATGTGGGTTATCATATTGTACTTTTGAATTCTATAATTTTACATTTGCGGCACAAATAAGAAGTCCATATTTTGTTCTCGCATTTGTTGTTATTTCTTTGTTTCTATAATGTGCTTATGGCATTAAGGGGAGCATCCTTCACCATAAGAGGTGCCTATTTACCAGGTTTTCAACTTCTTGGTAGGATTTTTTTTTACTACCATGATTCCTATTTGCCAGGTTTTCATCAATGGAACATTTTTCTTTTTTCAATTTTTTTAAATTTTTCTCTCTTTTATTTTAATTTTTTTAATTTTTCTCTTTTTCTCTTTTTTTTGTGTTTTTTGAATTGTTCAACTCTTTTGGTATTACCAAGGTGCCTATTTCTAGGTTTTTACCAAGATGATTTTTTGTAGGACTTTTTGCAATTTTTAGATTTTTTTAGGACATTTAGATATATAGAGAGAGCTTTTGAAATTAGATCATCTGTAGAACTGCTTCAAATGGAGAGTGTTGATATGCACCTGAGTGCCTCCCCCTTAGATATAGAAAGTTGGTAAGTACCAGATTTGAACACTACATTGACTATATAGGGACCAAGCCAATTTGGTTTAAACTTCCCTTTTTGTACCCATTATTACTGATTCTTAGGGTTTTCTCTTAGAACAGTATCACCCAATTAAAAGTCACGTGGCTTAACTTTCTTATTGTAGCTTCTAGACATATGTTGTTGATAACCTTGTAGATGATCACACACCACTTGCCAACATTCATCTAACAATTCTAGCTCTTGAAGCTGAGATATTCTATAGTCATCATTAGTAATCAGGCCTTTCATGGAAATTTTCAAAGTGGGAATCTCAACCTCAATTGGAAGAACAACATCCATTCCATATACTAAACCAAAGGGCATTGTACAAGTTGGAGTTTTGATACTTTTTCTATAAGCCCATAAAGTTGGATTAATATGGAGGTCCTAGTCCCTTCTACATTTGTTAACTATGTGATGCAAGATCTTGGGGATCACCTTGTTGGATGCTTTCACTTGGCCATTACCCTAGGGGTAATAAATAGAAGACCAATGTTCATGATTCTGAACTTCTTGCATAACTCCTTAAGATCATTATTTTAAAATTGTCCTCCATTATCAATAATATTAGAGGAAGGTACACCATACTTGCATATGATATAATTCATGATGAATAGAGCTACATTTTTTCCATTTTCTATAGAGAGAGGGACTACCTCTACCCACCTTGTGAAGTATCTATCTCATGGCCTTAGATTCACTCCCTGTCATTTCAGCCTATGATAGTGCCTTCTTCATGATTGACTCAACCTTCTTATGAGATGCCTTCTCCAAGGTTGCTTGATGAGCATACTGAATGATTTCATCAAATGTGCCAAATCTATACTCTACTTTATCTCTTTCTAAATTTAACATAAAATCAATGTAACCAACTACAACATCATCATTCAAGTCATAGCTCAAAGGATCTAAAAATGTCTCTTGAGGTTCCACTGATTAAATGTATACATGATCTGTATCAACCAATATACACCAATATACAAATATCCTTCTTCAATCTATCTACAATTGCTGGTGAAATCCTAAATCTTTGTTTCATCTCATTCTAAAATGTTTTCATTATTAGGATACCACTATCTAATATCTTGTCTTCAGGGTTCCTTTTGCATACCTTTGATATCTTGTTCATAGTGCATCTATCCCTACTCATTATATGTATTATTGATAAGTAGGGAAATCTCTTCAGTACATCGAAGAATATGTGATTTATCAATGATTGGAATCTAAAACACACCATTCATTATTCACTTAATCTTTTCAAGGTTTTCCAAGAGTTGCATTCTCATAATTTCACTCAGATTTACTTGTTCTTTTTCAACACATATCTTATATGCTACATATATGAATCATGCTAAAAGTTCATCTATCTTAGAACTTGCACAAAATGAATAAGCAATAATTCTACTAAGAAATCTCACATCATCTTTCTTGATGGAGCTGATTACCATAGCCTTTCCATTATATACCACCTTATTATAACTTTCCACTTTCTTCTTTACCAATTTCTCTCCTATAGGTACACTACCTTGTTTGCTAAGACCAGTTACCTCATGAATAAGGTTGGTAGAGATGTCTACTACATTATCTTGTATCCACTACTTACCATAATGTATCCTACTCAATATGATTTGATTCCATTCATTTCTATCTAAATCATGGTAGAAATGATACTTAAACAAGTATAATTCCTTTATATGTTCAAATTTGGGCTTCATAGTCATGCCATGGTTGAAAACTAGTTCCATATTATTATTCATATATTCACTACCAATCAATTCAAACTTTTAATTCAAATAACTTTCTATATCTTCAAGGTAAACTATGATGTTCAGAGTGATAGACAATGTAGAGTTAAGGTTTCCTTTATTAGGTTTTATGGAAACAATCTTAAACTTAGGTCTATCCTCATTCTCAACAATTTGTACCATTGAAATATCAATAATTCTTATCAACAATCTCTTTTACCTAGTGAATTTGCCAAAAAATGATAAAATACCTCTTTCTGAAAATAGGGTTTGCTTCAAAATCACTCTAACAAACTTTTTCTGAATGCTTTTCACTTTGAATGTGTTCGCAATGAAGTAAAATTCAATTCTATACTTCATTTATCACTCAACTTGAATTTGCATTAATTGTGTGCTTCACAAATATGAAAAAGTTATCAATTATGTTTTGTAATCAAATAACTACTCAAGATCATCTATCCAATCTTCAAAAGTCACCCGAGGTTTACTATAGCCTCCTTCCATCATGACAAACATCCTCAAGACTTTGCATTACAAAATTCTCTAAAAAAAAATACTTTTCATCTTTTGTGGTAGAGTCAACTTTTACTATAATACCAATAATACTAAATTGCATCATAACTTGTTTAGATGAGCTCTAAATTACAAGCGGATACACCTTTTCCCAACTTTTCTACCTCTAATTTAGTCTTTGAATGAAGTTCTCAAATTATGATCATGTGAACAAGATTAATTCAACTTAATTGAATCAAACTCAACAACTGACTTCAATCTTCTTGTCTCATCATCATCTAACTTTTCTTTTGAGATATTTGCTCCTTTCACAAATTCTTTTTTAAGTTCTTCTCAAAGTTCACTCACAATGTTTCTTTGTTCTTCACTATTAGTTTTGGAGTTTCTTTCATGATTCCTTTTACTATTCCTTCTATATCTAAAGTTTCTTCCATTGTTGCTTCCATCTTTGAAGTTTCTATGCATTCTGTAGTACTTTTTTGTGTGTTTGAAGTTGTTACATAACTTACATACAAGTGCTTTACTTCTAGGATTCTACTGATCATCAGGTGCATGACAATTCTGAGCAATGTGTCCTAAGTTGTTACACTTATAATACATAATCTATCATCTATCTTCATAAGATCTTGATGTATTTTCATTAGATCTTCTTTTATCTATAGAGTTAGTATTTCTAGACATTCTACTATTTCTTCTATCATTATCATGCTTAGCTTTCCTACAATCAATTGCATTATGACCCATACCATGACAATTATGAAAATAAAAGTCCTTAAAATGATTAAATGACTTATTAGTATAATCTCTTTTCCTATGACCTATTTCATTACATAAAAAGCACTTACCTCTAAATTCATACTTGGTGTCCTTGGGAGTCTCCACTTGCTTTGGTTTATCCAAGATTTCAACTTCCTTATTTTGCTCAACTTCTTTAGGTTTCTTAGAAGATTGGTTGGATTCAATCTTATCATCAAATTTGTCTTTTTGTTTTAGATCTGATCTAATCCTAGGTTTAGTTGCAAACATGTTAATTAGATAACCAAGACCAGTCTTGTCATTGAATCATCAGGCTTTTCTTTGCTAGAATAAAGCTTCTCAAGCTATTGTTTGCACTGTGTCAATTCACCTTTCACAAAAATATTGTACTTATGGAGTTCTTCATGATCTTCTTTCATTGTTTCAAACTCAGATGTTTTCTTTGCTAGACTTACTCTCAAATCTATATTTTTAGTCTTGAAATCAAATTCAACTTTGCTAGGATCATTTCTCAAAGTCAACTTTAGATTTGTAATATTCAACTCATGCTTCAAGTTCTTGTACTCTATCTTCAACTTTCAATAGTCATCATCAATAGTTCCAGATTCAATAGATTTAGGCTTGGATTTTAGATGTTCAATCTTTTCCTTCAATGACCAATGTACACTTTGGAGTCTTCATATCTGTCTTTCAACTTATCTCTTTCTTACTCTTTCTTTAGTAAGGAGATCAATTTGTTCAAAAGCTTCTTTGAGGTCCTTCATCAACTATTCCATATCCATAGGGATCTTACTTAAGTTGTCAAGCCTCTTCAAAGTAAGATGGAAGCAAGAGTAGCCATGGCATCAACTACTTTGTTGTCTGCCTAAGGAATTTTGTTGAAAAGTGATATGAGAAAAGAATTTCTTCATGTCATCCACCATGTGTTTATATGGGATCAATTTATCATCCTTTTTTTTATATACATCTTTGACCTATTGAATGAGTTTTGAATAACCAAAGATGTTCAACTGATCCACTCTCCATTCAACTACAATCTTCATGGCATTAATGAGAGCTTCATATTTTGCAATATTTTTTGTATAAGGAAACATAATCTTGTAAGCCTTAGATAGTAAATAACTCTATGGCGTTATGAGCAGTAGCCTAGGACTGGATCCCTATTGTGTGAAGGAACCGTCAAACAACATCACCCAAGTTTGATGTGTGAGTGTCAAAATCGATTCATTAGGGAATTTAATGTTTACTAGAAGAGGAATTTGCATTGGTGCCTCTATTAACTGATTAGCAATTATTTTTCCTTTGATGGCCTTTCATTCAGCATACTAAATGTTAAACTTACTCAAGATCATGACCCACTTAGCCAATCTCCCTGTTGGAGCTTCCTTGCTAAGTAAGTACTTTAGTAGATCAATTTTAGAAACCAATCAAGTAGTATGCGCAAGCATGTAGTGTCTCAACTTTTTGGAAGCAAAGATGACTACCAAGTAGGCCTTCTTGATGATACTATAATTTATTTCATAACAAATCAATGTGTGACTCAAATAGTAAAGAGCTCTTTCCTTGTTCTCATTTTCCTCTTAAGCTAGTAGGATACCAAGAGATGTTTATGTTGTAGAGATGTACAAAATAAGAGGCTTCCTATGAATAGGAGGTATCAAGATGAGTGGATTAGAAAGGTATTATTTTATTTTTGTTAGACTCTAATTGCAATCTTCACTCCAGTTGTATTTCACACCTTTACAGAGAGTCTTGGTAAAAGGTTGTGACCTATCCGCTAGTTGTGAGATGAATCTGCTCATGGATTGAAGTCTTCCTTGTAAGCCCCTCATCTAACTGAAACATGTCCATGATCTCTTGAACTTTCTTTGGATCAACCTTGATTCCTTTTGTAGACACAATGTAACCAAGTAATTTCCTAGATGTTAGACCAACCACACATTTCTTGGGATTAAGTCTCAAACTAAATTTGTCCATGTGATCCAGGATAGGTCCTAAATATTTAAGGTGAGTGTTGTGTTTTGTGCTCTTAACCAGAGTATCATCCTCATATTCTTCCATTTTTGTATGCATCATGTCATAAAAATTTGTAATAATTTCTCCTTGATATGTAGCACCAGCATTCTTCAAGCCAAATGTTATTACATTCCAATAGAAGGTTCCCCACACACTGATGAAAGTAGTATTTTCTGATCTTCTGGTGTAATTTTGATATGATTATAACAAAAAATCCACCCATGAGTCAGTACATTTCATATCCTATTGCCGTGTCCACTATCATCTCAATGTAAGGGAGTCAAAAATCATCCTTCGGACATGCTAACTTCAAATCTCAAAAATCTATATAGACTCTAATAGATTTTTCATGCTTGGAGACTGGAACAATGTTGGATATCCATTCAAAATAATCAATAGCACAAATGAAACCAACTTTTAGAAACTTTTCAAGTTCAACTTTGACTAGTGATGCAAGATAAGGATGCATTTTCCTAAGTTTTTGTTTGACTAGTTTAACTCCTGGTGCAATAGACAAGTGATACAGTATGAGATAAGGATCTAATCCTGGCATGTCTGAGTATGTCCATGCACAAATTTTCTTTTTCTCTTGGAAAAAAGAAATAAATTCCTCTTTTTCTTCTAGAGATAGCTATTGTGCAATATGTATCATGTGAGGTTGTTCCTCTATTCCCAAATTGATCGGTTGTGTTGGTTCTATCAACACTGATGATCTTTCCTAAAAATGACTAGGAAGTGCATCAAATATCTCATCTATAGGTAAACCAGAGAGGTTTTCACCCTTGGATGCATCTTTTATTTTTACTATTTTAGGTTTTAACACTGCCACAATGTGGTTTTCACCATCAAACCTTTTATTTCTTTTCTTTTTGATTGTATGACTGAGATATTTGATGTCATCTTTAGTCGTGTTGAGACTTTTTTAACAGCTGGAAGATGTTATAGGTTCGACATCATTTAAGTAGCAGCTGAGAGCATAGTCATTCTAGGATGTAGGCACTTCACTAGATGCATTGGAATTCCATTCTATGAGCTCGAGATAGGTGAGTGAAGGACATGTGCTAGGTTTGAGTATGTTCACGATATAATCATTAAATTCTTGGACAAGAAATTTGAGACCTATAGTGGCTTCCTCCACAAGCATGTTTGAATTCCTTTGAGCACTAACGTCATTCATCGAAGACTTGAGGACACTAGTTGGATATGACTCATCTAACCTAACCCTAGATGATTCACCTACTTCAAGGAGGTTTTCATAAACATGAACTTGATCTAGGTCTTTGTCTATAGTTGCATCTGAGAAAGAGTCAAATTCATACTCTTGAGAATTTGTACTGCATGGAGATAGACTATAGAATTCCCCAATAGTTATAGGAACAAACTATCCTTCATCATCTAGATTTTTACAAAGGTAATCAATGCATAAAGCATGACTTCACTCTCCTTGTTCTTGTTGGGTATGATTTGAATCAATAGTATCGTCAAAAGAATCACTATCATCATCCATGGTGTTAATATGTAGTACAAAGTCATTTGGTTCTATAAAAAATTTAGCCAAATCATCGAGAATTGGATAAGGATAAGGATCATCATCATAGTCATTGTCTTCATGGCTATCAAACTCATCCTATGACTTATGTTTAGATGAATTCTTAGGTTCTGGTATAAATTTGTTAATCCTTAGATGGAAGGGAATCTTCTTGAAGCCTAGACTAGATGTATCTCAGTTCCTCCTAGTTGTCACTTTGATAGGATCAATTAGACCATTTTTGTTGCATCCAATAGGACCAGTCCCCTTGTAGCCAAAGCATTTCATGAGTTTAAGACCTAGACCATACCTTTTGGGAGTAATTTCATGAAACTATTTTGTGAGGTCCAATGGAGTCTCCTCTTTGTATATCCATGATGCAATAGCTCTTTTTGCAGCTTCCTCCTCAAGAGGTACAATAGCTTTGACGAAGGTACCATCATACCTAGTTTTTGGTGGTAGCATAAATAGTCTCTTCACTTTAGATAGTCTCCCATAATAACAGGGAGACTTAGGAAGAGATGTTAGAGACAGAACTGGTTCTATGTGATATTCACCCATTCCAATTTCTTTTAGCTTGAGTGACTGCTCGATTTTCTTTAGATTTTATCATGATACTTTATAGATTCTCTATTAGTACGTACAAAGTTTTTAGTAGATTTCATCATGTTATAGGTATAGCTAGTACTTGCAGGTATGATGACATCAGAGCCATGAAATGGGAAGTTTACACATTGATGGTAAGTGGAAGGCATATCTTGCATCTCATGTATCCATGGTCTTCCTAGCAAAATATTGTAAGCTAAGGGAATGTCAAGGACTTGACAAGTGACATCCTTTTCTATAGGACCAATGCAGAGATGCAACACCACAATACCTAAATATTTTCACTTAACTTCATCATATGCATTAATCATTATCTTGTGATGGGGATCAATGGACTCTTCAGAATAGTCTAATTGTCTAAGTAGAGTAGAGGAGACAATTTTTAAACTAGCTCCATTATAAATGAGCACACGATAGACACATTTTTGGTGTATCATGACCTCAATGTGCAAAGTTTGATTATGTGGATGACTTAGTGAATTGGCATCCTCCTTAGAGAAGGGAATATAGTAAGGTGAGGTGAGGTGACCTACCATAGATTGGAACCTCTCAAGATCAAGATCTTTAGGTGTGGTTGCCTCAGTGAGATTTTTCAAGAATCTACCTATGAGTAGGCGAGATTTTGAGCAATCTAAAGATTGTGATTTGAGCATTAGTTCATTGTAACTAATCAAGGATATTGTAGTTATTAGCCACAAAAGTTGTTGCAAGTTTTGTTCTTTTTCCAAACAAACTAGCGAGAGGTTTGTCTTTGTGTTTTTTTAGATCAGGAGTACAACGGGTAGGGCCTTTGAGTACCAACTTAGCATGGGAATGTATAATAGTGTTGGCACAAGATTGTGATGGTTCATTATTAGATGTATTGGAAGTAGGGCCTCTTATGACAAATGGTGTCTTAGATTTAGTTTTTTCTTGTTTTCCCTTGATGGTGATAACATCACAATACTCAACATCCACTAGTTCAACCATGTGGACTATCTCATCATCATCATTAGAGTACATGTAGTTGATCTTGTTATGAGATTTTTGTTTTGATTTTTCTCCTTTTTCATAAGATGGGAATGGCTCTTTGAAATCCTTGTGATCTAAGTTCTTGTTATGTTCATCCACAACAATGCAACCATCGTTGATTAAGTCTTGGACTTTGTGATGCAGGTTAATGTAGTTACCAATTTCATGACCTTTGTTTCAGTGATATTCATAAAATTTGGTTTCATTCCACCATGGTGGTCATGGTTGTGGATCATAAGGATGAGAGTTATCCAATGGAGAAATGAGTTTGTTTTGTACAAGGTATTATAGACCACATTCAAAGGTTCACCAAGAGGTGTATATTCCCATTTTGTGTGTATGACCCAAGATGAGTTCTTAGGTTTTTTTCCAAACATCCTATTGTTAGAAGAATTTTTTCAACATTCTTGGATGCTTTGAGGTTGTCTATAAGAATGAAGGTTGCCTTAGCAGGTTTGGGAGTAATGTTGTCAACAACTCCATCATGCACAACCTCTCAATTTTTGTTCACATACTTGGATTTATCCTTATTAGAGGTGAATCCTTATTTAGTGTCC
The DNA here is from genome assembly GCA_028749045.1 of Cupressus sempervirens. Taxonomy (NCBI): domain Eukaryota; kingdom Viridiplantae; phylum Streptophyta; class Pinopsida; order Cupressales; family Cupressaceae; genus Cupressus; species Cupressus sempervirens. Next base: position 186,094,385 of record CM053790.1, read on the forward strand.
TTTTGAAGAGTTAGTTCACCCTTTTTTACCATGAATTCTTCTATATGAATCAATGAAGATGTCAAGCTTTTCCATTTCAGGAATCTTGCATGAATATTTGGTGTAAAGTTGTCTCCATCTCTAAAGGAATAAGAGGAAAGGTTCCCCAACTTTCTCTTTAAGGTTACACAAGTCTCAAATGTTAATCAGGTGTTATATGTTGTGAGAGTATTGTTGGAAAAATAGGTTTGCAATCTCATCAAATGTTTTGATACCAGTAGGCAAGCATAAAAACCACTACATGGCTTGACCACCTAGACTTCTTGGGAATAGACACATGAGATATGTCTGATTATGCATAAATTCCATGGACAAGGAACCAAATTCCCGCAAATGATCTTGGGGATTGGTAGCTCCAAAGTATTTATCATACTTAGGTAACTCAACTCCTCTTGGAAAAGGAGGCGTGTCTATACTCTTGTCAAAAGGAAATGGACAAAGAGTATCTAAGGTGTATGTTTTTGTAGGTTTGTCTTTATCATGCATCATTTGGGCTAACTATTCTTGCATGATCTTTAGTTTTTTTTTAAATTTGGAAGTTTCAATTTCCTCTTTAGGTGTAATGATAGTTTCAACATTAAAGTGATGAGGTAACTTAGCTCCCTCTTGAGTAAGTTTGAGAAAGTATTTCTCTTTCTCTTCATTAAGCAAGATTTCCATGACTTTCTAGAAGTTTTTGTCCTTATAAAATTTTTTGATGTGTTCAAGAAGTATTTCTACCTCTTCTTCATTCTCATTAGTAAAATTTTCCTTATGTCATTCATTCCTATGTTGATCTTGGTCTCTACTATGTTCTCCATGTTTGAGTTGTTGATCTGCCATTGTAGGAATGTGATAAGTTTCAATGTATTTTGGTTGGAAAGGTCCCTTGAATAAGAATTTAGCTTTTTTTTTTGGAGACGTATGAATTTTTTAGTTTTTTGGTCCTCTTGATACAAGGGGTTCCTAGTTTTTGTAATTTTATAGAGAACATTCTCTAAACACAAGGTGATCTGATAGGTGAAGGAGATTATGAAGACTCCTCACTAGATGAACTAGAGATAGACTGTGTATAGACTAGAAAGTGACCTCTACCATGATTATGACCCCTATCTCTACCTCATCTAATTCTAAGGGGATAAAACATTTTTCTACTTCTTGTTGCCATAGTCATAGACAAGGACGAAAAGCAAAAAACCTAGACAAGGACCACACTTGAATGTAGTCTCAAACAGAAAGACAATGGTGTTGTATACTTAGGTATGAGTGATCTAAGTAATGGCTAGAATATCCAAAGAGTATGACTATCATGACATGAAGTATGAAAAACATGAAAGGACAAAGACAAGATAGACAAGTAACAAGACTAGTTTGCATGTAGGTCACAAGTTGTTAGTTAAGCAAGATGCCACTTTTTGACACTATTTGCAAATAGAAAAGAAGTAAAATGTTGTAAATAAATATTAGACTTAGAGCATAGATAGATCTAATAGAAGAGTTTTTTAGTTTTGAGGACAAGATTTTGCATGAAGATTCCTAAGGAACTGCATTAAAGAGCACAAAGAACTAGGAAAAGACTCATAACAGCAAATTTTGGATAGTTTTCTTATGTTTGAACTTGTACAAAGCCATGTGAGGATGTGCTAATTCAACAAAAAGATAAGATTCTAACGTAAAAGTATAATATTCTACAAGATCTCATGAGAAGATTTACAAAGGACTGCATGAGGACTTGGATAGGGTTGTGCAAAGAAATGTTGACTAAAAGGTTCTTGCATGAAATTTTGCAAAACTGAGCATGAGAAAGGGGACCAAACTAACAATCGAGATAGAATCTTGAAGAGATTTGACAAGTTTCAAATAGTTCTAGATAAATTGCTGGTTGTTTTTATAGATTTCAAACAAATAGATAGATGGTTTTCAAATTGTTGAATAGCATTTTGGTTTTGAACAAGAAAAAAAAAAATTAGATAGACACGAGAAGCAAGTAGTAGTTGCAAATAATCCACACGAGGACAAAGCAACTTGGAGGGACAAGGGAGTCTTGACCTTCAGTTTCTTTGATAGGTTTGGAAAATTTTAAAGACTCAATACTAAACACACTTTATCCCTAAAACCAAAAATGGTAGAGGAAGAAAAACCTTTGTCCCACAACTTATTTTCATGTGTTCACCTCACACAATTGTGTCACCCCACTAGAGGGTGCCCATTTTTTTGGTGTATTCAAAAGGCTCAATAACATATATGCTAAATGAAAACCCTTGTGGTAGGATTCAAGTGCACATACCACCTTCCAACACCCAGGTACATGCCTATGGTCAGTATCTACAAGAGAGATTCTTCCCCCTCCTTGAACAAAAATTATGCACCCTTTTGGAGGTGAACCCGGTAGCAACTAAATAAGAGGTTCTTACTTGAATTTTATTCATATTAACCCTTGGTGGCTTCACAAGTGAAGTTGAGGCCAGCAGCCCACACCAACATCTGAATGTGTACACACTTGACTAGCCAGACTGGGGCCGATGCCAGCCAGTTCAACAAACAGAGCCTCTTCTTGATATGCAATATCAAGGTGAAGAAGAGGAAATTAATATGGCTTTGGAGTCTTTTCACTCTACAAAGCTTCTTTATTATAGTGAGTTGGAATCTTTGGAAAAAGGAGTGTGCTCACTTGGATCATTCCTCAAGGTTGGATCACTCTGGAAGGCCCTCTAAGGGTTGACTCAGACTGGTGGCTCAGATCTAAGGGTTTGAGTTTCTGATTTCCCTTAAGTGGAAAGAGCATACTCCTCTACCTTATCACCTTGGGAAAAAATACAAGACATGTTAATCATTGAGTTAGCTTAATCAATCTAGACTTTTTCTTTCTCAAGATTTTGATTCCCTAAAAGGAAATCATCATCCCTTCATAGAAATGATGCATACTGGAGAACCACTAACTTTTTTTCCTCCCTCAGGTACCATCTTTTAGGGGCTTCTAGGTTTCTAATTTACTCTTGGGCATCACTTCGAAGTAATAAAGAGCATACTCCCCTATTCCCCTAACTTGCACCCTATGAAGTTCACAAGCCCTAATTGTACTATGTGTGAAAAGTAAATAAAAGAAGACATGACATTTAAATAGGTTTGAAATAAGTCTTTGACATGTGTATCTTTGACAAGCATCCTACAATCACACAATTAGTACATGTTTAAAGTGTTTAGATAAGGGTGTCTTTGATGAGCATCCTACAAAACACTATTAAGCTACAAAAAAATAGAAATCCGAATGACAAATGCTTCAAAAAAACACAGTTAGTCAAAATATATTGGTAAAAACTATATTTTGCATGTGTTGTTGCAAAATTTTGCACAAGATCATGCATAGGCCCATGCGAGAAAAGGATGTGCACTGTGCGAGAAACTACACTTTTTCACATGAGGGAGTGCAATGAAAGGGGCAAAATATTTAGTTATTTGCACAAAAATGAGATTTCTCGTGTGAAAATATGGAAAAATGGTATGGAAAACCACGATAGAATCATAAAAATATGCAAAAAACAAAGTAAATAAGGCCAGAAAATTTGATTTCACAGCCCCACAATGGGTACTGGAATTGTATATGTGAAATTCAGGCCTTTGATCCTCACATACACTTCAACACAGTCATTACCTATGAGATCATCCCAAAATAAACATTGAATTATTCATCCAAGTAATCCAATAGTATGACCTATTGCCTTCTAACTAGACAGATTTTTCCTTTGCTCTTAGATTGAGAAGCAGGAAACTAGACCTCTAGTATGAAGGATTTATGTAGCTATATGAAAGTACAATTAATCTAAATGAAGTGCAATTTTAAACTAAGAACAAAGAAAAGAAAATTATGCTATATGAATGCATTATATCTAAATGATATTAATATTAGGCAATTATGAAAGCTATGACACTATTAAGAAAGTGTGTAACAATTCTAACATTAATTTGATGCAATTCAATTCCACCTATAATGAGGAATTAGAGGCCTCTTAAATAGCATTCATGAAATCAACCAATGGTTGAGATCAATTAGAATGAACGGTTGAGATCGAAGATGAGATTTAGTCAAGATGGAAGATTCCCTGTGCAGGTGAGGCTAACTAACTCAAATTTGAGTGTGCTAAAGAGTTAACTAAATTTCATCTAAGTGTGAAAAAAAATGATTAGGTCAATTCCAGTTCGAGAGATAGATCACTCAAAATTTTACATTCTTGAACTAAAGAGAATATTTGAAAATAATATTTGATTTCATAAAATAAGATATGACCTCATAAATGCATATTCTTAATTAACTGAATAATTAAACCCAATAATTAAAATAAGGACATTATCTCATTAAATTAAATACTTTTAATTCCTTTCCACATTAGCTAAATAAGTAATTCAATTTAATCAAAGTATGAACACTTATAATTTAATTAAATTTGATCAATAAGTTTAATGTAGCTAATTTGAGTCAATACTTAGGAATTAAATAAAGAGTGTGATTAATGAAAATTAGGGTTTTCTACATCTAACATTTGGGTCAAGTAGCGATAATCAGAATCAGAATTGCCTAGTAAAATAGGACTTAGGAATGATTGAATAGACTAGAATTGGTTAACATGGAAATGTGCCAATTTTGGGTTATTACATCGAGTAGATAGTATGTGTTGAGCACTAGTATGTGTCAAGCCAAGTAGTTTATACATGTAGATTGATTCAGGTGTTAAGTAATAGTTAGTGTTGATTTCTACAGAAGAAAAGTTATAGCTTTCAAACCACAATAAAAGTCGAGCATCAAAGTCTTTAGATGCTAAGTGTATAGTTTTTGGAATAGTTGTTTTTTATGCCACAAACTCCAATGTAAACTATGTTTGGCTGACATAATCATGAATTTATGATTATAAGATATAAGTATGGAGTCATATCATGAATCCCTATATAATACATGCAACCAATCAGATTATGGGAAACATTAGACAGCAATAAGGATCAACCATATTTGTTGATTCTAATCTAACCCATCTCCACCTATGTCTATTTAAGGAGGCAAAACCATAAGAAATTTTTCATTGCACAAAGAGATGAATGCTAAGAATTGAGAGAGCATTCATGGTGGCGATGATGGATATGATAAATTTATGCAAAGCAGAATTAGTTTGGTGGATCAAATACAAGTAGTGAGAATATTATAAAGGATAGATATGATCAGAAGGATCAAGATACAATTAGTAAAGAGGAGATCTAATATCAAGTAGAAAGGTTGTAACTAAAGATCAAGGTATTGAATCATTCTAAAAAGTGATGCAAAGTAAATCTCTTAACCAAGTAGTCCTAACAAGTTGTTGTAAATCTCTTAACTGAGTGCTTACTTAATTGTGAGTTGAAATCCTTTAGCAAGGTGAGACCTAATAGTCTTTGAAAGAATTTAATAGGGTAGACCCCTCATAGGCTAGATCATAGAAAACTTTGTAGCCATAATTGGCCACACTTTAAAATTTCAATAGTGAAGATTTGTGGGTGTCATACCCAACCCCAGTTTTACCTTCTCATTAGAGAGTTTCTGGGTAACCAATTTATTGTGTTATGTGCTATTTACTTTATGTGGATGTGATGCATGTTAAGTTATTTCAATTCATATGTTAAGTTGTGAGATAGAGGCAAAACTTTAAAGTGTTGATTCACTCCCCACTCCCCCCCCCCCCCCCCCAAAAAAAAAAAAAAACTTACTTTCCCATTGTTATTTCCAACAGTAAGGGTTTGATACCATAGAGAACGAAAAAATTACTAAATATATGTTCTTTAAGAAATTTGATCAACATGAGTGGACCAAAATCATAGTTAGTTGGATGCATGAGGATATGTTCTAGGTAGGTGACATTCCTATGATGATTGATAATTACATGATTCAAAAACTCACTAGTTTTAGTAATGAAGGTAGTAACCCTATCAATGAGAAGTATATGAAGAAGTTGATTGAGACAAACATTAAGTCATTATTAGATGGAAGAAACATGAAATTTGAAAAGATTAAGAAAACTCATGTACGATTAATTAGCAAGATAATTGGATACAAGATGAACTATAGTTCTAGAGTCAACTTTGTACTTGATGGATTCATCCATGCAGCTTATATGATGATTGTAGGAAATTAGAAAGTTAACATGTGTTAAATCCTTAGGCAACAGTTGATTGATAACTTGGATATAATCAAGAAGAATAAGAATGCAACTTTCATATTTGAATCACTATTAACACATATATTCTTTCATGTTTATCGAATTCTCCTAAAATGCCTACTTATGAATGGGAAAAAATAAGAATACAATGGAGTTAATTATTCATTACTATAGAAAGAAGCCTACAAATAGAATGACATAAGATATTTCTAAAATGATGATGGATTTTTTAGTCTAAAATGAAATAAAGGTAAGGGTACCACTAGCTATTCTGGAGAAATACAAATATGAACTATGCTTCATGGTCAAAAAAAATGTTAAATGCATGGAAGAAATTGAACCTAGAGTCAAATTTATTGACCCTATGGGTTATGAGATGAGTGAATAAATAATTAAAGTGTATGAATAGATAATTTTGAAATTACAATGAGGCAAAGAGTGCCCTAGATGGGGCACCTACAAAGAAAAGTTAAGAGAAGTTTGAGGTCAATTATACATTAAGGAAATTAAGAGAAAATTTACAAGAAAAAATATGATTTACTTAAATAATCAGGTATGAAAAGAGAAGAGTTTAGAGAAGAAATGAGCACAAATAAAGAGATAAGAGCTATTTGCTAATCAAAGATCTTGCCTTCCAAACCACCTACAATAGAAAGTGGACTTTTTTGGCAATATGTCCAAACAATCAAATAAGGTAAGTTATATGATTGTCATTTATGGAAACATATTTTTTTTGTAAATTAGTCATGTTTATTTGTGAAGAAAAATTGTCTAATTATCAAACAACATCACAACAGCATGATAGATTTGATGATAGGAAAATATTCCCTTGGAATATTCTCTTGCGTAGTTAACAAAAGATACATGACATCATACTGATGGTGTATACCAATGCTCATGTTTGTATGATCAATTGAGTCCAAGTTATGAAGGAATTAGTAATGCAGTGATGACACAGCGCAGAACAAAACATATCAGCAGAATTTGTTAAACAACTTGATTTATTGTTTTAATTACTATTTCTTAATGAGCCAACTCTAAGGATGTTATGTGAGTTGACTAAGGAAGAATTTACCAATATGTTTGGTATACATAAAGGACTTAATTTGCAAAGTTAGAGTGGAAATGTGAAGTGAAAAATGTGTAAACGGTGATTGCAAACTTGATATGATCTTGTGAAATGAGAGTAACAAGTGAATATGATATTATGATATATGATGTGAAGCATTGTTATGCAACATATGATGTAGATTGATATGTGTGTAGTCACTCTTGTATGAAGAATTGTCAGTCAAAAGATTTGTGAAGTACAACAAGTATCTCAATATTGTATGTATACTTATTCCTTGAAGATCTCATTGTATAGTTGCATGTTAGGATAGTGGGCTCTTCTTGCACACATTTGTATATGATCTACCATCTTCTAATAGGAATGAAGAAACTCCTGATAGGGTTGAAGCTTCTAAAAGGGCCTAGTCTCCTAATAGGGACTCAAGACACTATACATGCTTCATAGACTCCTAAAAGGGTCAATATCCTTTATATAGTGAATCATCTTGTGGGTTTCATCCCTACTAGGGTTTTCCCTTGGCTAGGGTTTCCCTAGTTAACAAAACATGGTGTTATGAGTTCTCTTCTAGTATGGTTGATTATTTTGTTTAGCACTATTGGTATTCTCTTTCATGCATGTGGTAAAGTAAATAACAAAATTTAGTTGTGGGTAAAAAGATTGAAAATACTAATTCACCCCCCCACCCCACCCCCCCTCGGTATTATCTATTTCTAATAATTGGTATCAAAGCTTGTTTATTTAGAAGAGGCTTAATAGCTTGAATAAGATCCCTCAGGATATGGAACAATTGAAGAAGAATATTGAAGAAGCACTTGAATAGATTGATCTCCTTACTGATGAAAGAGATGGCCTTAAAGATAGATACAAGGATACAAAAGCCTACATTGGTGAATTAAAGGACAAATTAGATGACCTAAAGAAAAAAGGATCTAGTAAGAAAACCATTGATGATAATATTGAATATCTAAAGAAATAAAATGAGATCCTAAAGCATGACTTAAAAATAGTTGAACTTAAGTTGAGCCTTAATAAAAATAGAGTAAAGAATGACTCTGAAATTAAAGCTAAAAATGCAGATTTGAGATCCTAGTTAAGCAAGGTAACATCTGAATTGGAATCTATTAAGTTAGAGCATGCATAATTAGAGAAATATGGCACTATTATGAAAGGGGAGTTGGTACAAACCAAACAAAAACTTGAGAAAGTATATACCAGTAGTGATAAGATTGAAGAATAAATATGTGCACAAAGACCTAGTTATCACAAGACTGGACATGGATTCTTTCTTGGACAATTTTCCAAGAAATCTATTGATAGAAAAGAATCTAATACTCCTCAAGTAAATAAGGATCTAAGCAAGATAGATGATACATCTAAGGACAAAGAGCATGTTACTCAGTTTAAGAAAGTTAAAGAATTTAATCAAGATATGGACAACAAAAGAAAGGATTCTTATGCCTAGTGTGATGAACCTAAAGATACTAAAGTTGATTGCAAAGATAATTCCTTCAAACCTATTTCAAAATTTTATTGCTATAATTGTCATGGATATGGTCATTATGCAGTATATTGTAAGAAAGCTAAATTTGATAGTAATAATGTAAATAGTAGGATATATAGGAACACTAACCATGCAAGAAATAGAAGAAGATCTAACATGAATGAAAGTGGAGAAAGATGACAAATTGTTTGCTAAAAATGCAACAATCTTGGATACATTACAAGGAATTTCAAAGCACCTAATGACTAGTAGAATGAATAGAAAATAAATGTACCTGTATGTCAGTTATGCAATAGCTTTGGACACACAACGAATTTTTTCAGAATGGGTAGAAGAGACCTAAATAGGGATCAAAATTACAGAAGGAACATTAGAAGAAATGATATGGAGCAGAAAAATGAATTAAAGGTATCATTTGTAAAGGAAAAGGAAAGAAAAAGCTCTCATACAATTATAGAAGATGGACCTGACAAGACAATGAAGTCACATATTGTTTGTGACTCCTCTTACCAAAATTAAGCATTCCCAGTGAAACAAAGTATCATTTATTGATAATTGATGTTAGAGAAAGTATCAAAGGTTGCATAGTTGACAATATGTAGTAGACATTGAGAGAAGTCTACAATGAAGTGTGCATTTCCTAATAAGATTAGGGTAAGGTTATAAAAGAAGAATAACCTCTCTATTATACAGAGGCAGTACACTGAACTAGTGGCAGACATGCATTTAATGCAAAGTACAGATTGTGAAAGATTAAAAGGATGCAAATTGATTTTCAAAACTTACTTGTCTGTGTGAAATCAAAGTGCAAGATCAAAGAAAGATTTGAAGAATTAAAGAGGCTTGTAGTTATGTGGAGTCACTACTTTCTATAAACCATGTATGTTTATAGAAAAGTTACAACATATCATTTCAGTAAAGGTTACTAAGTCAAATCTATGGAGGAAAAATGAAATGGTAATAAAGTATTTTGATAATCAGTCTAGCACCCTCTTGAAATTTTTAGCTACAAAGACACGGGTCAATCATGATGCACAATTATTTGATACTATAAATACCAATTTTAGATAAGATTTAGTGACTCTTGACTCTTGCATTAAAGAGTTAAGAAGATTTTTTTTCTAAGGGAAAGACTCTCTATGGATAATGTGCGATTTAATATAAATACATCATAGATATCATTGAAGAGCTCAAAGGGAAATTTAAAAAATTACAAAATATTGTAAATGAGTTACAACTACCCCACAGATTGAACATCTAGAGAGTAGAATTAGGAAAGTAAATGATTATATCAGTCTAATAGAACATACAAGAGAAACTAAAATCAAGAGATTTTCATTTTTTAGGGAACATATCACTCTAAAAATTAGTCACAGTTGAAGTAGCATCTTGTGGACCATGCACTTTAATTAGTGTATCATAAGTAATCCAAGACACATGGGATCAATAGATCAATAATTTTAAAACAAAATTTTTTGATTGCATTGCACACACCTCAAACTAGTCATCCTAAAGAAATGAAGGTAGACTCAAAATTTTGATATGTACATAGTTTTTGAGTCACCTTTATCAAAGTATGAGTGTAATGTATGGAAACCTCTATGGTGTGTGTGTGTGTGTGTGTGTGTGTGTGTGTGTGTGTGTGTGTGTGTGTGTGTGTGTGTGTGTGTGTGTGTGTGTGTGAAGATATAAGGTAGAGTATAAACTAAGGGCAAGTATGTATAATGTATAAGATGGTATAAGATGGTATATAATAGAAATGGTCCACATTTTGATAATTTTGAATGGTCATGTGAAGAAGATCACAAGTTTTGAAATTTTGTTATTTTGGGACTTAGCCAATTTTCCCATATGTTGTCATCAATGCAAAAGGGGGAGATTGTTGGTAACTTGGCTAAGAGGTGATTATGGAAATACATTAAAATTTTCATCTATGGAAACATATCACAAACATTAAGTCAATAAGTTTTGAAGACTAATTTTTGGTTTTAAGATTTAGAAAATTATCTAAGTTTTGTAAAGACTAACTGCTACAAAGGCACATTTTTGGTTTGTGAGCTTCATAATGTTTTTCATGTATTCTCTCCCCCATTGAAATAAATGAAAAAGGAATCCCTATGTTAGTTTTCTTCTCAATATCTTCAATAAGCTCAAGTATCTGAACACACTATTAAAATACCAATCACCCAAAGTCCTTCATAGACAGCTCAATCACGAATACTTCCCCATAGAGAAAGCATCAACATTAAGTTCAAATAAACAATAGTTCTCTATACCACTCGATTGATCTAATCTTTACATCGCCTACTTTAAAGTAGACAATTAATTATCATGTGTGCACATTATGGAAGCTAGAACAAGTTATAAGGATATTGCATGTCCATGTGCAAGTCATGTGCAAGTCATTAGGAGTTGTATGGAGAGAGTTATAAATGTTTTATGAGTTGCACTCTTGTACATGCATAACAAATTAGAGACAAGAAAATGATCAATATGTTAAGAAATTGTTTTGGTTTACCAAAATAATTACTTAATTAATTAGGGATGACATCCTATATGTTAACCCTAACTTAGCAAAAGTCAATTTTGAGATTTGGGACATGTGTGAAGACATGAAGGTGAAGAGGATAGAATAGGTTAGTAGATAGGAAAGATTTATTCATATTAAGTTGTGTAATGTATTTAGACATTGAAATATACTTTCTATATGATGTGAACTTTATGTTAGAGTAGAGAAAGTATAGTATATGAAAATTTGTGTACAGAGAGCTATAAAGAATAAATCAGATATTGAAGATATCAGCATTGTCAAAAGGTTTTTATGTGTATTCGTTTTGTGTACAAAATATATCACTAAAATTTCATGTTTGGGCACTGGTTTCATCTTGCATACTTTTTTATTATATCACAAACACCTAATAGGGTTGATGTTTCTAATAAGGTTTGGTCTAGAAATAAGGACATAGACACTATACAAATGTAATGAACTCCTTACAAGGTCTATATCTTTCACAAGATACTTTTGATTAGAGGATCATTTTGTGGGTACCATCACCACTAGGGTTTTCCCTTAACATGGGTTTCCCTAGTTTATAAAATATTATTTTATGAGTTGCATTGGGTTACTGCTATATTTACTTTTCAGTTTAACTACATGTGCATGATATATACTACTCTTTCAAAAATACATATTTATCATAAGTTTGGTGCAAGTTATGGTCAATTTTTTGAATATAGGAAACTAGTTTAGAATACATGAACAAGAGCTTCAGTAGAGTATATAATTTGATTGGTGTACTTAATAGGAATGTAATCAGGTTGTCTGCTTGGATATATTAGATTTTGATGATGTTACTAAGTTTTTATGGAAATCACCATTACTTAGTAATCAAGAAATGAAGTTATTAAATTCTAATATTTGATAGAGAGAAGAATGTATAGCAATAAAAAAAAATTAAAAATTAAAAATGAGTAGATTGTTGGTTGGTAAATACAAGTTGGTTTATTAAATTGATCGTTGATTGTAGGATTTGTGATAATGTGTCCATGTTGATGTGGAAAGTTATATATGAGTTGTGTTGGTCAATCTTATCAAAGTCTCATGAAGAAGTGAATGAACCTATGGAAATGCAACACATTTTGACTTTTGTTATTAAATTGATGCATGATTTAATCATGTTATTTGTGTGAGTAGAAAATCATTTATGACTTTCTGAATGAACTCTAAGTATGAAAACTTGAATTTTATATGAAGTATTTAGGTGGTGAAGAACCCTAGTTAAGGAAATGTATTAACATTATTCTATGTGGGAAGAAAAATACAAGTGAAATAGAATCTAGTAGAGATCAAGTGTCTAGGTTTAACAAAATGTGAATCATTGAGTATTATTAAGGATAGGAGTTAATCCAAAGTGTGAGATTAATTATATGTCTTCAAGAAAGATATTGTATCTATTTATCAGATCATTCTACTTGTTTTTCCTAATATTTGTAGTATGCTAAATCCCCTAATAGGGTCATTCTTAATAGTGTGACAAGAATCTTTAATAAGATCTAAAGGATAAACCATTTAATAAGGTAACACATCAGTTTTTTTATGAATCTATTAGCGAACTAGTCTTTAACAACTTTTTAGATCCTAACAAGGATAAGATACTCCTAACAAGGTTTTCCTTTAATAAAGTGATATGTGTCATAGAAACATGTGAAATATCATGGGACTTATCCACATAGTGATTTTTCCTTCTAACAAGAATTTGTATGGTACCAATAAATTTGGTGTCTTTTGGTAGACTTTGTGGATGTTGGATGTTATAGTATCTATGTTATTTTCACTTTTGCAAATTGTTTTTTTTTCAAAGGTCATCTATGAATCAATGAAGCCCTTATCAAAAGGAAAGAAGGTCTAAGGTTACATTTTTTGTGTTGAAAACATGGACATTTGGATAATAATTTTAGATTAATGAATATTATAAGAATGATATGATCTTGGAGAAATAAACATATAGCATGCTACCATGGTCATCATTTGGGACACTTGGAAAGGAACTACATATTAAAGAAGGAAAAGGTAAAAAGGGTTACTTATGTAGATGAAGTTTGATAAGAGATGAATAAAGTCTAGAAGAAGAAGGGAGATATTAGAGAAGGGGATAAGACATCTAATGGTACCACATCACCTTATGGTGTATGTGTGCTTCATCATCTAAGTAAAATAACATTTAGCTTAGGGGGAGAAAAATGAAAAAAATCATATTATGGACCTCATTTAAATGAAAGGTAAAGTTTACTTGCATAATTACATACACAAAGGAATGAAAATATGTCTAAATAGCTCTATTTGTATCAATTGAATGTACCAATATATCAAATAAAGTCTTTATCTCAATTACTGGAAAGGAGAAGCTCAATTGCTAATGTATCTATTCGTCATCACAAGGTTGGTATAAAGTATAATTCTATACCTTTACTAACATATTTCATGATAGAAACCATTATGTAGAAAGGGAAATGCATACTATGTAGCTTGTAGAAATCAAAACCAAAAGGTATGATTACTTGCATCAATTACCAAGAGAAGAGTGATTGTAAATTGTGCTAAAAAAAATTAACTCTCTGTTGGGATCACTAGAAGTGTACTCTAAGAGGTATTTATCAGTTCTACCTACTACTATGGTTGAAAATTCAAAATGTGTTTACCTAGGTTAATTGAAATTTCTATGGAACATAGACCAAAGTTTAAGAGATATACAAGAAAATCAATAGAAAGGGATCATATGGGTGTTCTATCAAGTGTGCCCTATAGATTTTTGCATACTAAGGGTGTAAATGCATAAATTCATTATAAATTTTAATAGATTGGAAGATTTCTAATCCACTACCAATTTAAGAAGCCTTTTGGTAAGGATAACTTGACCCTAAAGGATGAACATAAAGGTATCACCAATAAAGGATTATACCATTTTTTTAACTTTTCATATGAATTCAAAGAGGACAAGATTCACATTGTCCTAAGAATATTTCATGGTCAATATATATGGTTTGAAAATTTTCTTGGCATCACAATGGAAGTTATTTACAAGGTAATTAATCTCGATACAACCATTGAGGTACCTATTTCCAAAATTAGGCATAAGCGAGAAGTGACAAGATTGACAATGATAAATTTGGATAGACATATAATGATCACAAACCTTTATCACCAATATAAAGGCTCGCACCATTTTTTTAACTTTTCATATGAATTCAAGGAGGATCATATCCGATATGTCCTAAGAATATTTCATGGTTAATGCATATGGTCTGCAAAAATTCTTGAAATAAAAAAGGCATGTATTCACAAGGTAACTATTCTCAATGCAACCAATGAGGTACCTATTTTCAAAAATAGGAATAAGGAGGAAGTGACAAGATTGATAATGACAAATTGGGATGGACATAGAATGATTGTGGGTGACATTGAGGATGAAGAAGTAATATTTGTTTCAACCATTATTGGATATAATATTTTTCATCTAACATGAAAAATAATATACCAATAGATGCAATTCACATTACTTTGATGTTAAAAGGAAAAAAATAATCCATGATTAAGAGGAGACATTAAGAGTACAACTAATGGAAAATCTATAAAATATTAAAAGGAACAAAATGAAGATATTCAAATTTGGGCAACTGATTTTATATATATTCCTTTTTTTGTTCAAAATATGTTTCCTCGTACTAATGACATTATTCTCTCTAAGGACAGTCCAAATTAGATTCAGATTAGTAGTTGCATAAGTGATTTGGGGAGAAATTTTACAAGTACCTAATGGGGTTACATGAAGAACTTCTAAAAGAAAATCCATGTTATATGGAGAATTTTTATTGCCATTGTGCTAAAATATGGGGATGAAATATTCTTTATGGGGGAGAGTGACACTTGTATTTTAGAAGTAGTTGAATTCATAACCACATGGATAAATCCAATGGGGAATGAAGTTGAGGGTTAGGATTCGACCCTTAACATTGACTACATGTTATCTATGCCAAAAGATCCTAAACAACCTATATTTGGAACTTGTACCAAGAGGAATTTTATGCAAGAAGCACATGAAAAAAAGAGAAGAATAAGAACAAAGAAAATTTATGTCAAGAGACTCTTGGTCACTACTTGTAAACACCTAAGTATGATTATATCATTAGGTAATCTTATTTAGTCATCTTCTAGGATATTATTGATTAAATATTTATTATTTAATTAATTAATCATCATCCCCTAGTTAATAAATTTATTTAATTAACTATAATCCAATTGATAAAATCAAATGATAACCTGAAATCAATTTATCAATTAAAACCCTATTCCTCTATTAAATTAAATAAATCCTCAAACCTATTTTATTTAATCCCACATCCCCTATTTTATTAAATAAATAATTTAATAAATCATTCCTAACCCCTAGAACATCCCTAAACCTCATCTTTACCCCTAATCCAACCCATTCAACCATACTAATCTCAATTAGCCTCCTAACTAACCCATCCCATCAAAGCTAAGCCACTTGCTTCCTAACCCCCTTTCTAAACTAAGTTTAATCTCCCTCCTAAACATGTGCACAACTTTAAGCAAGGTTAAGACTTGCTAACCCAAGCCAAAGTCAACAAATCTCCCTTATCCTCTTTCATCCCTATGCAAGAGCATTAATGGCTCTTGTGTGCCATTAATACCTCTTACATCCCTCTTAATGTCTCTTACTTACCTCTTACAACTCATCCTCCCACATTACTCCCTTTGACTAGCCATTATCCCATCCCCTCACACTCATCCTCCTTGTGACAAGTGTCACTCCCCCTATTGGCTCCAAACAAGCACAATCTATGTGTTCCCCTTTTAAAGCATCCTAGCCTTCCCTCACCATTTTTCCTTCCTTGCATCCTGACCCTCCATCTCTCTATTCCTTGGCCTATGAATAAAGCCCTTCCCTCTCACAATCCATAATCCACTTTTTTGCAAAATTATAATGCAGCACTAACCACGACATCAAAGCCACTTTACACCATCACCATGTTGAAATACATCCACACCTCCATTGTTGAAACCCTCACCCGTCTACATACTTAAAAAAACCTATCCTTTGGAAGCTTGATCACACCATGAGAATACATCCCCCATCCATTAGGGACATATCTATGTCATCGTAGGTCACACCAAAAGAGTTTACCATTCTTGGTTTGCCTTCCTTATTGGTGATAACCTTGGTCCTATCATAAGTGTTTTCTTATTTGGTTTTGTGAATGCTTTCGTTAATAGTTAGTATTCAATTTGCACTACTAAATTAGGTGATACATTTTGGTAGACCCGGTGGGACCCCGCATTTGGGTCATTCTAATCATGTTGTTGCACTTATTTTATTAACTAACCAAACTAACATATTGTGCTTGTTTCTGTATGTAGTTGGTTTCTTAAAGTTGTTTACAAGTACCAAAATCCCCAACCAAGAAGTCCGCTCCCAGGTATCCAATCAAATTCCTATTAAAATGCCTTACAAACACCCTGTATTTGTGATCCCACAATTGTGAAGTCACAAACCCATAGCCATGAAATCACATTTTTTTATCGACAGGAATGCAAACCCGCGAGGGCGAAATTGTGATTTATTAGTAAAAACCCTCCCCATCATTTTCACTAACCAATCCTCCCACAGGAACACAAGTTTTTACTAGCGAGATTGCTATAAAACCTATGAGAATGCTTGACCAAGATAGCCAAGCCCAGAAATCCAATGTTATCTAAGCATTTTTATGCCTATGAAAAAAGAACAAAAAAAGTTGATTTTTTTTTGCCATAATTAAGCTTTGATTTTGGGAATTTTTGGGTAATGCTAATAAAGTTGATTTCTTTTGCAACATTGAAAATGACAACATTCTAGAAACACCTAACCATGTTTCTATGTAGTTTTGTTTCATGTTTTATCATTTTTGGATAAATGAACTTGTATATATAATCATTTGCCCTTGGAATGATTGTTGCAATTAATATCAAAATCCAAATCAACTCTTGAATGCATATAAAGATAAAATTACACATACAATCTTGAGTTCCTAAATCAAATGGACAAATCTTTCCTTGAATGAATGTTTCTCAAATTAATATTCCATGCCATGGACTAAAATCAAGCTTTTATTGAAATGCATGATTAAAACGACAAACACAATCTTAAATGCCAAGGATCAAATAATCATTGCTATAACTCACACTTCAACTTTGGGGCTTAAAAAATAAAATCACTCAATCTTGAAAGCATAAGTTAATTTCCTCTTTCCTTATCAAATTTCTTATAATTGACAAATTCTCAATTTACTTATGTTGACAAACTCTCAATCCTTATCATGTTGACAATGTTCTCAAGTTGGAAAGAACATTGTGTGTCTTCAATAGTAGATTACAAAATCTAAATCATTAATTGGAAATGAATGAGTGTCTTTTAAACTCAAGATCATTTATGTGGTCTTGTTTTACACTTTTTAGGAGGCCTACTTGGGGATTTCATCACCCCTTGGGACGACCTCAACTTTAGCATTCTAGCTAAATATAAATATCGAGAGGTGAATTGAAAGACACCTCTCTTGGATGCATAATCTTGTCACTCTTGGCTAAGCCCCAAAGAACTTTATAACTTTGAAAGTGAAGGTGGAGATTTGGGTTACTATCTCCTCCTAGCTATGTGGCATTATTTTCTTTCATCTACAAATTTGGGCCTCACATACCTTGCGTATATTGAGGACACCCCTAGCTGAACTTGTATATCCTAGTCAACACCTTATAGGATTATTGATTTTTTGATGTGCTTGAGTGTTGTTAGCTAAAGAGATCACTTATATGTCCTTTGAGATAGTTGTTATCAAGTCCATTTGCAACAACCCTAAGTCTAGTTTGTTCCACTTTGTCCATTGGTAAATCATTCAACCCAAATAAAAGGCATACTTAGCATAATCACTGCCTCATCAAAGATTCATCCAAACTTCCAAAAACATTGTCATCCTAATCATATCCTTTGTTACATCATTCTATGTCTTCCATCAAATCTTAGTTATTCTAAGCTAGCTAAGTCTTCTTAGTCATTCCCCACCCCATTTCCATATCCTTTAAAGTTAGTCTTTCCTTCTATCTGGAGCTTAATCAAAATCCAAATTTGAGCTTCCATACTTATCCTAATTTTCATTTTCATATCCATCCATATTCATCCTTCCTCCCCATCCAATTCATCATCAAAACATGATGTCACAATCCTACTATGATGAGTTTGGTCATCCCATCTTTTCTCCCACTCCATCTTATCCCAATGATGATGAAGGTCTTGTTGACTATGATGGGTATATTGAAATCCTTAGAGATATTGCTCTCGATATCCTCCAAAATCCACATATTCCTCCAAAATAATTCATCATTCCTCCTTGCATACCCACTCATACTCCTTACCATGCTTTTGACAAGAGAAATCCATTATTATCCTTATCTTTACCTCCTTCCTATATTATGCCCACATATTCCTCTTATACCTCAATAATATCTCCATCTTCCTCAACCTTCATATCCTAGTATCCACCATTTGAGAACAATTCTAGTATCTACATCCCTAGTCCAAGCCCACCATCCCAATATCCTCCAAATCACTTTCCAAATCCTCCAACCACTCCTAGTTACACAATGCATCACCCTAATCCCCTTACTCTTCCTAGTCCAACACACACATCTCCAAGGAATTTTATAAGGAAACCCAAAGAAAATCCATCTCCCACACCCATCACTCCTCTTACTTCGTCCTATTGCTACCATACCTATCTCATCCACCCTACTTATCAATTCCCTTCCATCTCCTACCTCCCATCCATTGAATCCCTCCAGATCCCATCTACATCTCATCCTTCTAGCATTACCCAAATCCCATGTAATAAACATAATGAGTCCCTCCCCCATCACTCCATCTCCATTAAAGAGAATCCTACCCATCCATCTACCTCACTTAAAGAAACTATCCATACTTCTCCTATCATACCATCCACTCTCATCCACTCCTATCAAGATCTTCTCCAAAAGCATGTTGAAATATCCCATGACACAAAAGACAATCCTACCATCCCACTTATTCCCTTACATGATCCACTTTTACCATTCACTCTATCCAAAGACCAATAACCATCCCCTCCATATCCAAATGCTACCAACATGCCCATTCCATCTCAAGATCTATTTCCATTAACCCATCCAAATCAAGATCTTATCCTTTCATCTCCTCTACTTCATTATCATGCATCTCCCATAATCTATGATGATATATCCATAAAAGAATAACTAACTATCATATCCAAATCTTCAACTGCTTTAGCTAGTAATGGACTCGCATCTTGTGTTCCAAATAATGAACATCATATTGAGGAAAGAAATAAAATTGTATCTCTAGATGTTGGTATCCCTTCTATCCCTACATGGTCACAAGTCCTCCCATCTTCACCCAAAAGTTCCCATCCATCTTGTTCTACATTTCTTTTGGGCCCTTATCCTACTATTTATTTCCAACCCTCCATTTTGGGTCTGTATATCCCTTCTCTAAATCCCCCAACCTTTCCATTCATTTTGGGTACTTATATACTTAATATGAATCCTTTATCTCCTCCATCTATTTTGGAACCTACTCCTTCCTTATTTCCATCTATTTTAGGTGCATATCCTTCATTCCCTCCATCCATTTTGGGCAATTATATGCATCTATATCCTGTATTCCAATCTATTATTTCATCCCCTAAAATCCTCAAGCTAGATCATCAAAGGCACTCATCCTTGAATCCCTCCCAACCTCTAACCTCTATCATTCCATCCATAAACCCTCCATATCCTCCATGCTCTTGTTCCCATACCATGGCTAATAGAAGCATATTGGATGCTAAAATAAAAAAATAAAAATCCACAAAAACTCGTGTTTCAACATGTCCCTTCTAAAATACATGTTCCAAAAGAGAAGCATTTGATCCAAATCAAATAAAAATTCAAGAGCCCACAAAGGCCCAAGATGAAAAAATCTAACATCATGTGGATACCTAGGAGAATGCTCATAAAAGAAATGCATCTCATAGAAAATTCTCAATTGGTATCCATTCCTGCTACTCAAAAAGCCTCATCCATTCATAAATTATCCAAATCTCCATATATACATCCTTCATCTCCCCAATCCACTTTTGGTCCCTATGCTTCTTATCCTAGATTTCCAATCATCCATCTTCCAACTTTACTATTAGTCCTTATATTTCTCTTCCTCCATTTTCTCCTTAACCTTGGTCAACATCATCTTTTTTGCTACTTCATCACGTTTCAAGGTGTGTGCCAATGATGATCTTTCTACTTTTCTCATCCATTTCCTACAATTCTTACGTCTTCCCATCCCTTATCTGCCAACTCCCACCCACCATTTCACTCCTTTAAATCAAATTTTTTTCCACCCATCCTACCAACATTTAGGAGTAAAAATGCATAATAAAGTCAAAAAAAGAAAAAGAAACATCCAATGGTGAAAACTTGGCAATTCAAGCAACTTGGACAAGTACAATGCTGAAAACTTGGCAATTCAAGCGGCTTGGACAAGTACAATGATGAAAACTTGGAAAACAAGCATCATGTGTAATCCATTTATCCAAATGCTCTATATAATTGGGGGCACATTCCATCACCCACCATACCCATCTCATTCCACCTTACCAACCACATCGTATCCACTTCACCCACCATCCTCCTTCAGATCTTGATAAAAATAAATTCCACCACCAAATACATGCTTTTGATCATCCTTTTGACATCCATTTCCCAATCCAATTTTTTCTCCACCTATCCTTTATCCACCCACTCTTTCTTCCATATAATCCCTCCATGAGCCTCATCCACCCATAATAAGTTACTCTCTACCTCATTCACCTTTCACATCCTAGCTTCCATCCATCTCCCTCATCCTCTTGTTGACCAATCTTCCATCCTATCACAACCATTATAAAACCTTCTCTTTAATAACATATAACTAGGGGCACTATATTACTTGGAGACCATGTCATGTCCATCCTTCCATCTCCCCCATTCTAGCCCTATTGTCATCTTGTTATCCCGAAAACTAGTTGTCCCCTTTTCTTCTTTCCTTACACTTCTCACCATCTCTCCATCTTTCCATCACCTAATACATCCCTTGTCATTGGTATCTAGCACTAGGCTATCCCCATATACAACAATTTCATCCATTCATATCCTCATGCTCCTAGAAATCTACCATCAACTACACCATTGCATTGCACATCCAATAACATTATTAATCTTCTACCCAACTTATTGCAAGCTTTGGTCACACCCTAATCATCATCATTGGGATACATCTTTCCCACTCCTTGTCTTTAGGTATATCATTCCCTTATCCATGTCACCCTATTCACCATCAATCCATGTTCATCCACTAACTCCTCATCATAAACTTTTCATCCGCTATCTCC
The DNA here is from genome assembly GCA_028749045.1 of Cupressus sempervirens. NCBI lineage: Eukaryota > Viridiplantae > Streptophyta > Pinopsida > Cupressales > Cupressaceae > Cupressus > Cupressus sempervirens. The sequence continues at coordinate 186,116,163 of CM053790.1, forward strand.
TCATCCCAAGCTTTTCATCTTTTATCTCCTCTTCCTGAGCTTTTCATCTGCTATCTCCTCATCTTGAGATTTCCATCCACTATCTCCTCAGCCTAAGCTTTTATCTAATATCTCCTTATCCTACACTTTATTTACAATCTCCTCATCCCAATCTTTTCATCTGATGTCTTAAGCTTTTTACACATGTTATCTCCTCATCCTAAGTTTTCATATGCTATCAGCTCATCCTAAGCTTTTCATCCCTTCTATCTCCTTATCCTAAGATTCCCCTCTATCTCCTCATTCCAATATTTTTTATCTGCTATCTTCTCATCTTTATCTTTCCTGCTGCTATCCTATCATGTTGAGCTTTTTGTATGGTAATCCCTTGTAAATACTTTGGTCTGTCAACTATATATTCCCTAGGCATTAGTCCTTATCTTAGTACCATTATATATCTCTCATCTCTTTGTGTCAATTCATGTTTAATCATAAGTTGTAGTTCTCTTGTTTAGGTGCTCTAGTGAATCCTCGTATGAGATCCCTTTTCATCAAAATGTTGTCCTAAAATGTTCTAATTTCCTAGCTTATCCTAGTCCTCAATATTACTGATCAATACTTGTAAGATGCATCCTTCATCTTGTCTAATCTTGGTCCATTAGTATCTAGGCCTACCAATCTCTTTGGCAAAAGGTTAACTATTTTCATAGATTTACATTTTCTTTCGATTTATTTTCTTTTCAAGATTTCAGGTTTGGTTCTTAAAGTATCTCTTCCAAGTGATTTGGGATGTTCCCTCCTCAAAGTTTCCATGATCTTTTCTATCATGGTGTGCTACAAATGGGGCAATTCAAGAGAAAGGTTTTGATCAGGTCTTTTTCATCTTCCTTTCTACTTGTGAGTCCATCAAATATGACCCTTACATAGTCCATACATGTGATCCCTTGTGGTTACATGGTGCACTTGGGAAATATCATTTTCTTGTGTGTTACCCAATATTATTTACACTCTAATTCTTTCGGGATTCATGTGTGATGTTGGGGCAATCCTTGCATGTCTATTTCACGTTAGTCCTATGTAATATTGGTACAAAGGCCTCGATGTTCTTTGTAACCTTGGCCTATACCCAATATTCCTATATCAAAATAAGTGCTCAACTATATGGTGGTGCTCCCCTTTGGAACACCCCCAAGCTTGAGCTTCAATAAATTTCATCACGCTTCCATCCTATCCAAACATCCCATCCTATCAATACATCATGTCCTATCCAAACCTCCCATCCTATCCAAGCATCTCATCCTATCAAAACATCCCATCCTGTCCAAGCATCCCATCCTATCCAAACATCCCATCCTATCCAAGCATCCCATAAAGTTAGTTCTACAATCATGATCCAACAGTTTTATCCATATCATAATCATATCTCCTACATCAATCCCATAGTATCCAATCTTGTATCAATCATAATCATAGCTCATGAATCAATCATAATCTTATTCATCAGCAATCATAATCCTTGAATCATAATCTCCCCAAGCCTACCATCTTCCAAATCACTTCCATAGGTTCAATTTAAATAGCCAATCACCCTCCTATTCTTAACCCTTGGTTATCCTTGTGAAAAAGGTTTTCCTTTGTATCATTCTCCCATAGTGAGAGTATGCACTTCCTTACACCCCCTATCTTACCACTCTCAGTCCTCTTGCCCACCCAAGATTCTTGTACTTTTCGAGAAATTTTCAGGCCTCACCTTCTCTCCCCACCACATTCTTGAGGGGGCATCATGTAGTCCATTCTCTCCTCTTCTATTCAAGACTAGGGAAACCATGTTGCTTTGACAATCTTCTTCATGTCATTTATATTCAAACTTCTTTGAAATAGTGTTGTCCCAACACTATGTCAAAGAGGGGCAAAATGTACACACCTAAATCTGATTATATCATTAGGTAATCTTATTTAGTCATCTTCTAGGACATTATTGATTATATATTTTATTATTTAATCAATTAATAATCATCCCTTAGTTTATTTATTTATTTATTTATTTATTTATTTATTTAATTATAGTCCAATTGATAAAAGCAAATGATAACCTGAAATCAATTTATCAATTATAACCCTATTCCTCTATTAAATTAAATAAATCCTCAAACCTATTTAATTTAATCCCAAATCCTCCATTTTATTAAATAAATCATTTAATAAATCATTCATAACCCAACCCCTAAAATATCCCTAAACCCCATCTTTACCCCTAATTCAAACGATTCACCCATACTATCCTCACTTAGCCTCCTAACTAACCCATCTCATCAAAGCTAAGCCACTTTCCCCCTAACCTCTTTTCTAAACTAATTCTAATCCCCATCCTAAACATGTGCAAAAACTTTAAGCAAGGGTTAAGACTTGCTAAGCCAAGACAAAGTCAACAAGTCTCCCTTATCCTCTTCCATCCCTATCCAAGAGCATTAATGGCTCTTACATGCCATTAATACCTCTTAGTGCCTCTTGCATCCCTCTTACACACTCACCCTCCCTCATTACTCCCTTTTACCAACCATTGTCCCATCTCCTCATAGTCATCCTCCTTGTGACAAGTGTCACTCCCCTATTGGCTCCAACTAAGAACAATCCATGTACTCCCCTTTCAAAGCATCCTAGCCTTCCCTCACCATTTTTCCATTCTTCCATCCTAACCCTCCATATCTCTACCCCTTGGCCTATGAATAAAGCCCTTCCCTCTCACAATCCATAATCCACTTTCATACAAACTTATAATGCCCCACTAACCACTACATCAAAGTCATTTTACACCATCACCATGCTGAAATACATCCACACCTACATTTTTGAAACCCTCACCCATGTACATACTTAAAAACACCTATCCATTGGAAGCTTGAGCACACTATGAGCATACATCCCCTATCCATCAGGGACATACCTACGTCATCATAGGTCACACCTAAGGAGCTTACCATTCTTCATTTGCCTTCCTTATTGGTGATAACCTTGGTCCTATCATAAGTGTTTGCTTATTTGGTTTTGTGAATACTTTCATTAGTAGTTAGTATTCAATTTGCACTACTAAATTAGGTGATACACAACCAAATTAAGTATGCAATTCCTTCCAACCATAATAGCATCATAAGATGATCCTGGAACCTAGCCATCCCCCGTGCATAACATCCCAAGCTACCAAATAGATCATTGGTACTATCATAAGTGAGATGTCACTACTAAAACATGCTACAACATAAGCATAAGGAAATCTAACATGCTAATAGTAAAGCATAAGATATCGTACAAAAATAGATAACATCATCTATTCTATGCTAATCATCACAATAAGGAAATGCAAGAATAACTAACATCATCTAAGCATGATATACAAGCATCCCAATGAAATCATAAATCACAAGAAAGCATACTCCAAAACTTGAAGTACTAAGTGAAGACATCTAGCAATAGTCGTGCTAGAATAATAGACCACCTCTATATGCCTCCCAACTACATAGAACCAATAGGTCCACTCCCACCGTGCTGATGGAGATAATGATCCAACCACAACCACACGCAAGCCAAAATCCATGGCTAACACACATGGCAGGTAGCATGATGACTGAAACCAAGACATAAATAAAGCATAAACTATGGGTCCTGGTTAGATACTCAATAGGCTACCAAGTAGGGGCTGACATCATGAAGAGTCCCTTGGCATCCAAAAGCCCAAGCTCGGATCGTGTAGATTCAACTCCTTGACAGAAGGATCTAACACACCATATCTTTTACTATCTTAAGTTTTATTACCACCCAATTTTTTATTTAGTTATCATTTAATTAAAACTTCCTTTGCTAATCCTCTAGGCACAATGATCACCAAGCTACTGTAGACACTCAAAAATGGTTTGCGCCGACTCTTTTATCACCTTCACATCATAACTTGTCCCATTTTATCATTTCACTAACTTTGATCTCTTAGCCAACTTGATCATCATTCAATCAAAATGTAGATCATCTCATAATCAATTCAAAACCATTTCAATGTCATATTATCACCATTGATCCTTTAGGCATTCTTACATCCTTCATTTCCTTATCAACATTCATTAATACATGTCATGTGTCCTTGGCATGTTCTCATTTTATTTATTCGATCCTTGGCATTGTCAAATCCTTCAATGCCTTATCAACATCATCAATCCTTGTCATGTGTCCTTGACAAGTCATTATTTCATTTCCTTCATCTAGCATCATTTATTTCATCAATTTAATCAAGTCCCTGATTCAATCCAATGTCATCACATTTGATCTACATTTTCATTATAATCCTTTAATAGGGTTATTCCTTGTACTTATTTTATCATTTGGTCAATCATTTCTATTAATTTTCCTTATAGGAATAAATAACCCATGCTTTATTTGTATGTCTTAATCATTTAATCAATCTCATCTTATTAGTCCATCCTCTTTTATTAATTATTTATAATTAATTAATTTCCATGAATTTTTGGAATTTTCTATTTCCTAAATTCTAATTCTCCTTTTTTGGAGGGATTTATGAGTTTTTATATTCTAAAATTTTAACTCTCACAAATTCCCACTAATTGTGCTTCCACTTCCTATTTTCTAGCTTCCACTCTTACACCTTCCTCTTTTCAAACTCTTACACATTCTATTCATTTTCTTACACCTTCCCTTTCAATTTCACTTCATCTATTTAATGTTTTTGCATGTATGCACATCTCTTACAATTTGTCATAATGTGCCATTTTATGAAACATTTTCTATTGTAAATCTCTTAATCATGGCAATTTTCCAATCTATGCAATTTAACTATGATAATTTCCAATTGCACATTTTCCTTCCATTTTTGCATTTTGGCTCTCAGACTTTATAAATTGAGCCTCTTTGCACTTGTTTTGGCTAACCACATTCTTCCAATCACATTCTCCTATTATTCTCATTATCTTGTCATTTTGTCATATCATATCATCATCTTGCTTCCAATTGTTGGTACATCTTCTCAAGATCAAGAGCTTAAAAAAATTCAAATTTATGGAGAAGAAAGGAGAGCATAGGAGCTACACTTGAAGGGAGTTTTGTTATTTTAAATTATTTTATATTTCAAGTGGATTTTATGTTTGGATTAGATTTTTTTGCATTGATTTATATAAGATTAGTGGTTCTCTCATTTATGCAAATTTAGTCATTTTCTAGTCCTACATTTGGTGAACCCGATGTGAAACATGCTTTACTAATCTTCTTCATTTTTCTTGTGTGCTTGAAGGTGCAAGAAGAAATCTTGGAGAACTCTTGGAGTCTAACATTTTTCATTTGTGCAATTTCTTGTTTTTGGAATTAAAATGAACAACAAAGTCATGTAGTCTAATTAGGAGGTGAATAAACAAAAAACATCATTTAGCCTAATTAGGAGGATCAAAGAACAACAATTCCTTTTTTTTATGCTCTCAATTTTCCTTTCTAAATGGATCAAATGAACAACAAAGTCACATAATCTAATTAGGAGGTGAATAAAAAAAAAATATCATTTAGCCTAATTACGAGGATCAAAAGCAATAATTCCTTTTTTTATGCTCTCAATTTTCCTTTCTTAATGGATCAAATGAACAACAAAGTCACCTAGTCTAAGTAGGAGGACAAAAGAACTCTACAATTCTCACTTAGATTTAATTAGGAAGGAAAAGAAAAATAAAGTTGTTTTCATATGTTGTCAAATGTACTTTCCTAATGGGTTAATGAACAAAAAAATTTCATGCACTTATAATTAGGAAGGAAAATAACAATAAAGTTGTGTTTTCTGACACAATTCCTTTCTAATTGGATTAAGAACCATGTGCTTACGTTCTTAAAATGAACTTTTTATTTTAAGTGTTTGGATTTTCCTATCATTTGTAATCTTAAGAGGCTATATACATGTATCCTCTCCCCTTACCTATAAGGAATTTGGGTCAAGAGAAATCTATGTAGTTCTTTTAAGAAGCATTTTTGGTGTTACTAATGATCTAGTATTAGCTTGTGGCAACCATGGGATGAAGACCATATCATGAAAACTACTAAAAAAATTGACATAGGAAGTTCTTTGAAGACCTTGTGTTTTTGCCTTGAAACTAATATTTTTGGGATTTCCTATATTAGCAAACACATTATTTGTGTCATAAAATGAACATTTTCTATTCTTCTTGGCATGTCTACAGTGTCCAAAATCCAAAAGGGTTATACAGACGTATCCTTTCCCCTCGTCTTCATGGATCTTGGGTGTAAGAGAAATCTATATAATTATTTTAGAGAAGCCTGCCTTTGACCAAGATATCTGATATTGAGTATGCCAGGGGATGACTTTGGAGTGGTAACAAGCCAAAGTTGGGTCTCCACTCTAACCATTATATAAAGGCTTGATTATGGGTAATGCCCAATCAGCAGTATGGTTGGGTGATAGCTCTCCTCTAGTACCCTTAGAGGTGTGTCAAACCCTGGTTCTCAAGGTTGGGAAACCTCCTGTGGGAGTTTGTCATCCACATGCTGAATAGAGTGTGCCATACTAAAAACCTTTGTTGTAGTGGCCAAAATCCTTCTATCCATTGGCTCAAGGGGTCACCCATGCCCATGAAGACATCTCACACTTTCATGATCCTTAGTAGAGACAACAGTCCCTTGGGAAGTGGATCTTAGTATGCCCAAGAAGTGAGTGCAATAAAAGGGGGATCTTGTACTACCAAGATTCTAGGTTGTCTGCTCTGGATAAGCATGACTGAACTTTGGTTCAAGTGAGAATTCAATGCATATTAACCTTTTAGCCTAGGTTGTGGTGTGTTTGTCTACTTTTAACAATAAACATTATGTCTATTATGTCTTGTGTGAGTGTTTCACATTAATCAAGATAATTTCCAAATTTAAAAACTTTCAAACACTTTTCAAAAACCTTGAAAACATTTGCAAAACATACACTTGTCAAATACTTGTTCAAAAACATTCAAAACATTTTTGCAAACATACACTTGTCAAATCTTGTACAACATTACAAACACATGGAAACTCAAACTTGTTGCCTTAGGATCTTATGGCATGTCTCTTAAAAATCATTTTGCATATTGCATATCATGTCCTTATCATATTCCTTGCATAATTTTTATTTTGCACTTAGGATCCCTTTTGCATAGCATAGCCCTCATCTTTGTCCCTACATTGTCCTCATTTCCACTTATCATACTTTACATTATAATCTTATTTTTGCATCTAGATCATTGCATATCCCTCATTTTTTATGCTATCATAACCCTCATTTTCAACCTAGGACCGTTTGAATTTGGTAGAGAATCCAAACAAAACATGAGTCTTAGAGTATTTTCTTATTTGGATGAATAAAAGATCTTGACTTTAGTCTTATTACCATTTGTCATTTTATCATTTTCTTTGAGTCAAATTTTATCTATCCTAATGGATTTGACTTAGTCCTTGTTTCAACTTTATCATTTTGATTTTGTCCTTTGTTTCTTGGACAAGATCCAATATTCATCCTTGTAAGGTTAGACTCTTAGTCTTGTATTTTCCAAAGATTTTCCTCAAAATTCAAACCTCCTTTTGCATATCCTTAGTTTTCATAACCCTTATCTTGCATAACCTTAGGTTGCATAATGTTGTCCTCATTTTTCATTATCCTAGGTTTCACAAGCCATAGTTGCACAAACCTTGTTTTGTATATCATTTACTTATCCCAAAAATCCAAAAACAATTGCATTTTGCATTTGCATATCAGTATCCAAAACATTTTCATATCATATCCAAAAACATTTTTCAAACATCAAAAGCCTCCAAAGTCCAAGGAGTACCATCAACACAAGCTTTGTCCAAGTCAAAGCACTTCAGCCAAACATTTCTTTGCATAGTCAAACCTTTGCATACCCCTAAATTACGCTTTAAATTTGCTTGTCCTAAACACCCAACACATTGCACACATAAACCCTTATCTTTCATTTTTATTCAAAAATCCCAAAATCCAAAAATAAAGTGCATTTTGCATACACCCTTATACTTAGGTGCATTTGCATACATTCTTAAACATCACGCCATTTTTCAGAAGATTAAAAACTTCCACAATGCAACAAGGTCCATACCAAACCATGTACATTTCAAGTGAAAAATTCTTTGACCCAACACAAGACATACATGTGCAACAACAAGGTTTTCACCCAAACATCATGGATACTTCACAAACACCTTTTCACTCAACACAAGTTTTTGATCCGAAAGTGACATATACTTCAAATGACATTACATCCTTTGATCAAACACAAATGAAACCCTCAATAGCTTATGATCAGTCACTTGAATCTTACATACTCCTTATTGAAAGGTTGCAAATTAAATTAGATAATGAAGCCAAAAAGGTTCAAGACCAAATGGAATCTAGTATAAAATGAGGTTATGACATGGCTAAAATTTATAATTGTCCATTACAAACTTTTTCTAAAGCTCATGTAAAATATCTTATGGATAGATCAAACATGCCAAAAATTATTGCACAACTTGCAGAGGCAAAGGAAACATTCAACCAAATACTTATAAATAAAGACCTTAAATATGATCAATCCAATCCTATTTCATTTGAATCAAGTGAATCCCAAGAAATGTCACAACCTTTGGTTCCAAAATTCAATCACAAGTAGTTTGGCTTGCAACAACATTTGATCAACAACACTTTGTGTCCTCAAACTCACAAAAAAATCCAATAAGTCTTTATCAAACAAACACCAACTCAAGCATGTCAAATTTTTCACACCAAATGAACACAATTAATAAAATTGCTTTTGAGGAACATCTTCAACCAAATAAATATAAACAACATGTAAATATCAATTCTACAACACCATCAAGATCATCCAAGCAAAGGAAATCCAAATATTATACTATTAAGAAAATCTTTCAAAAGTTATTTGAAAAGGATGACGATAATGATTCACCCATGTCCAGCAATGGCTCACATTCACATTGATGCAACACCAATGTCTCCTCAGAACACTTACCTTCAAGAAACACCCATGCATTCCTCTATCCTTTCATATCCTAAAAACTACCAAGAACATTTCCCTTCATCACCTACAAGTTTCACTTCCCATGTTTAAACCTCCCAAGGGCTATCCATTGAACAACTTCCAACTAGTCACATCCTTGACATAAGTCACTTTCAGGATTCTCAATTTCTAGAACCAACAATATTATGTCCCTCATTTGCAAGAAATACTATTTCATATAGTCCAACTCAAATTACATCTCCTTTACTTCAAAACACTAATCCCTTTTCAAACTTTCATACCCCATGTCAAGAGGATGATCTAATCAATATAGAAATAAGTCCTAAAAATAATTGAGATAAAGATCAAAACAATATCCAATCAAATCCAATATTTGACCAAGGCCTCATTTCCATTAAGCTTTACAATAACCCCATTTTCCAAGATGATCCATTTTCCCTTGACCTTTCACTTTCCAAGAGAGATCAAGATCACCCTTCCATATTTCTTGATGATCCAAATCCAAGTCAAGATCAAAGTATTCCTTGACTCCTACATTATCCAAAAAATCCCACCATTCCTTCATGTCCACTACATGATCCCATTATCCTTATGGATTTATCACAAGATCCCACCATCCCTCCAACTCCTCCACAAGATCCCATCCTACTAGATGATCCTACCACTACTTCTATTCTATTACACATTTCTATTATCACTCTTGTTCCCCCTAATGGTTTAAATATGATTATGCATGATGTTCATGAATCCCCTTCACTTCAAATGAGTTCCCCTAGTTTTGTCAAGCCTAGTCGAGTTCATTGTCCTATCAAGTATTCCATATCATATACTCCTAAAAATGGACTCCCATCTAGTAGAAAGTATCCCACACATCAAAAACATTATCAAGCCAAAGGGTCTAACATCGAAGAACAAAGTATGTCAAAACCATTTTATATCAAAGAGGATTCTAAAGGTCACGACTTCAGTCCTAAAGCTCACTCTCAAGGTGTTGGTATCCCTTCCAAATCTAGATCCAAACATATACGTCCTCCTTCACCCCTTCCATCTATTTTAGGTCCATATGTTCCTCCATCCACTAGGTCACAATCCACTTACCCTATTCTATATGCAAGTCAACAAAGGCACACATTTTGGAAAACCTTCCACCCATCCAAAAATATTCCACATAGTTCCTATCCATCCATAAATTCCATTCCATCCCCAAGTAATTTGGATTCCAAGCATAAGGTCTATAAGTCAAGTGATCCACATGCAATCAAGGATCAACATGTCCAACCTAATCGACATGTCAATACAATAAAAAAAATGATCTAAAAATAGAAAGAAATATCTAAAAGGCCACAAAGGCCCATCAATCAAAAAGAAAAGTAAAAATCAATATGGGTTCCTAAATCTCTTTTACTATCAATACAACATAAGGACCCTCAAAAGAATGAAAAGTCAAAATACATGTGGATTCCCAAAAATCTTCTTGAAGCACAAAGTCCTAAAGCAATATCAAAGTTGGCACCCAAAATTGTTATCCCTCCATCAAAAATTATCCCACCTTCCAAATCTATTTTTGGTCCTTGTGCCCAAAATCCACATCCCTTCCTCTATCAAAACAAAAATCTCATTTTCCTCTATCATTCCATCACCCTTCAAGGTGTGTGCTAATGTTTTTCTTGCATATTTTTCCATCCACTAAACATCAAGCCTTCTTTCATTCCCTCCATCCTCCTACATACCTTTCCTATCCTTTCATTGAGTCTTTCCAATCCCTTGCCAAAATCCCTTTTATTCCCATTTTCATTACCCTACCAATGTCTTTGAGCATACTATCATAGTCATGGTCCATTATTGCATACCTTTCTAGAGGATTATCCAAAGAATAAGATTATTGAGTCCTTCATTCATGTCATGTCATGCAACCATTATCTTCTAAAAATGTCAAAAAGTCAATAAAATGAAAAATGAAAAAAAATAATAATAATAAAGAAAAATATTTTCATCCAACAATGAAAACTTGGTAAACATGTGCTTTGGGCAAGTACCATGATGAAAACCTGGCAAATAGGTGTCATGTGTAGTCTATGAATATTTTGCATTCCATACTTGGGGGCAGTTTCACTCAAATTATCCCCTATCATTTCCTTCATTTTATCATATGTCCATCATACCCCTTGTCCTATTAGCACTCCCCATTTCCTCTTTCCCTGACTTTGATCTTAACAAGGATACCAATCCCCTACTAGATCCTCATTTCCTATATTCTTTACAATATCATATCCCCTTGGTCCAAATTTTCCTATTCTATCATAACCTCTACTCCATATCCCTTTGTCCATTAATGATCTTTCTTTTCCTATCCATATCCTATCAATTTCCTATCACTCCCTATTTTGGTGACCCAACCTCAAAACCCTTCTAAGTAACATTTTTCCATCATTCATTACTTTTCCTTTCATACATCCACAATACCCTTGCCTTGCTAGACACTAGAGGCAATTCTTTCTCTACAAATACCTTAAAGATCCTAAACAAAATCCAAAAAAAATCACATATGATCTTGAAAAAATCAATTTAAAAATCATACAATGTCCTGAAAAAAAATCTCTTGAAAAATCATAAAATGTCTTGAAAAAATCATTAAAAAAATCATACAATGTCCTGAAAAAGTCCCTAAAAATTATAAAATGTCCTAAAAAAAACACTAAAAATTAAATATGAACCTGAAAAAAACCTTAAAATTGCAAAATGTCCTAAAAAAAATTGCAACACAAAAAAATGAAAAACCCTAAAAAATTGCAATAAACCTTGTACATAATCAATGTAAATAATCACTTCTTTTCCTAAACACTTGCACATGCAGACTGTGACTTAAATTTTGCACTTCAACAAAATCATGCTTTGATGAGGTCCACACATAACTACTAGAACCAACCTTCAACAATCAACCTATGAAACAACAATCTTGGAAATCCTAACCAACACTTAATAAAGCAAGCAATAATAGATCCGAATGGTTGTTGGCTCACATTGTTTAGTGAGTGTTTTACTTTTTGCTTTGTTTTCTTTTGATCATGTTCCTATGCTACTTGATGATATAAATTCATTTATGAGAGTGGTTAGGATTATGATCATTTGTGTCTTTGTTTTTCAAATGTTCTTTGATAGTCTAGGGCATGATTTTATGCCTTAGGATGGATAAGGTCATTCTTTGTCTGCATTGAGTTTGTTTATGTAAATGGTTTTCACTTTCATTTGGGCTCTCTATGTCACGATGCATTGCATTCTATTTACTACATAAAAATAAAGCTCTTATGCCATAAAGTGCACCTATGAAATCAAGATTCATCACTCTTCTTAGTCTCGTTTCCTTCGTCTACTCGTGTTTCTTTCATTAATCTCTCTCTCATCTTCTTTTCATTTCAAAAAAATTGTCCTTGAGTCAGTTTCTTGCCCAATTTTTTTCAAGGGGGCAACCTACATCCTTCTTTTAATTTCACTGGGGCATTGATCTTTTTCATTATTATTATTTGACACAATGCTCATAATCACATTGTATCAAAGAGGGCTAAAATGCAGATGCTAAAAAATGGTTTGCGCCAATTCTTTTATCACCTTTGCATCATAAGTTGTCTCATTTTATCATTTCACTAACTTTGATCTCTTGGCCAACTTGATCATCATTTAATCAAAATGCAGATCATCTCATAATCAATTCAAAACCATTTCAATGTCATCTTATCACCATCAATCCTTTAGGTGTTGTTACGTCCTTCAGTTCCTTATCAACATTCATTAATGCATGTCATGTGTCCTTGGCATGTTCTCATTTTATCAATTCAATCCTTGGCATTGTCACATCCTTCAATTCCTTATCAACATCATCAATCCTTGTCATGTGCCCTTGACAAGTCATCATTTCATTTCATTCATCTAGCATTGTTTATTTCATCAATTTAATTGAGTCCCTGATTCAATCCAATGTCATCACATTTGATCTACATTTTCATTATAATCCTTTAATAGGGTTATTCCTTGTATTTATTTTATCATTTGGTCAATCATTTCTATTAATTTTCCTTATAGCAATAAATAACCCATGCTTTATTCATATGTCTTAATCATTTAATCAATCTCATCTTATTAATCTATCCTCTTTTATTAATTATTTCTAATTAATTAATTTCCATGAATTTTTGGAATTTTCTATTTCCTAAATTCTAATTCTCCATTTTTGGAGGGATTTATGAGTTTTTAAATTCTAAAATCCTAACTCTCACAAATTCCCACTAATTGTGCTTCCACTTCCTATTTTCTAGCTTCCACTCTTACACCTTCCTCTTTTCAAACTCTCACACATTCTATTCATTCTCTTACACCTTCCCTTTCATTTTCACTTCATCTATTTAATGTTTTTTGCATGTTTCTATGCACATCTCTTACAATTTTTCATAATGTGCCATTTTATGACACATTTTCTATTGTAAATCTCTTAATCATGGCAATTTTCCAATTTGTGCAATTTAACTATGACAATTTCCAATTGCAAATTTTCCTTCCATTTTTGCATTTTGGCTCTCAAACTTTATAAATTGAGCCTCTTTGAACTTGTTTTGGCTAACCACATTCTTCCAATTACATTCTCCTATTATTCTCATTATCTTGTCATTTTTTCATATCATATCATCATCTTTCTTTTAATTGTAGATACATCTTGTCAAGATCAAGAGCTACAAAAAAATTAAATTTATGGAGAAGAAAGGATAGCATAGGAGCTACACTTGAAGGGCATTTTTTTATTTTAAATTATTTTATATTTCAAGTGGCTTTTTATGTTTGGATTAGATTTGTTTGTATTGTTTTATATGAGATTAGTGGTTCTCTCATTTATGCAAGTTTACTCATTTTCTAGTCCTACAACTGCAAGATAGAAGCCCCCTCCATATGCTACCCTACCCTACCCATGCTCATCCAATGATGAGTGCCTATAGGCATGCAAATTCCCAACCCAACCCCAATGACCATAAATTCTAGAAGTACCATGGAAGATCGAGACTCAAAAGTCACTCAATAAATGTATGTACATGTACTCATGTATGGTGCACCACCATCATGAAGATTATAACACAAGGACTAGAAGAGAAAATAATGTAGAAAGTCGCTCAACCAAAAACAAACTTGAGAGGACAAATGTAGCATGCATCTTGTTGGCGCTCAAATTGTAGCCCAAATTTTGAGCACTATTGAAGAAATTGAGTCCTATAAAAGCTCTTAAATGTGCATGTATTTTCCTGTACCTTTGAGCCTTGTGAGGTTTTTAATGTTTCTAACACCTTCCATTCAACTTGTCCACTCATTTTGTGAAGCCAAATTGACATTCTGAGCCATTTCGTAAAGTCCCATTTTGAGAAAATTCCAAATCTGTATTTTCACCTAAGTGTCAAATAGCAACATGAAGCCATGTTTGCAAATGAATATCTTGCACCCAGAATGTCTCATGATTCACCACTTTGGGAGTGTCTAATTTCCATACCAGAGAGCCTATGTTTCAAATTTTTAGTCATTTCAAATCCATTTGACTAGGTTTCGAACCCCTCAAAGTTGGTAGTTTACTATTTTCATGTTAATGCACATTGCGCATAATTCTAGGAAGCCCTATTCGACCAATTATATCTTTGACCCAATTGACCCAAATGAAGAAATTATTTTTGCATTGTGTTCCAGGGGTCAAACACTCCATATGTTCTAGTTTTTTCATTGTGAGACTATAGGTTCCAATTTTTTTGGAGAAAAATTGCTCATTGATTCCCAATACTATGACACAACTTTTCAGCATAATTCTCTTGTATGAGCAGTAGTAGTGCAGATTATAGTATAAGTTTAGATCTATTAGGTTTTTTTTGTTTTCATTTCATGCATATGAATGTATTGTTTCAAGGAAATTAATACAAAGAACAACAAGTTGAGTTTCATCTTGAATCTTGTCTCTTTTATCAGTGATCTTCAATGTTTTATAATCTTTGAACAAAGAGCTTAGGTTGTAGTTGGAGTCCCATAAGGTTGTATGTTATTTCATTGTTGCTTACAACTCAAGGGGTTATGTAAATGTTGCAGGTGAATCAATAGGGTTGCAAGTTTACTGATGGGGATATCGTGTAAAAATGAGATCTAGATTGAACATGGATATTTATTTACAAGGTGAATAGATAGATTGTATAGTTGAATATATAAATAAGTGTCAGGTATCCACATGTATGCATTTGATTCATGGATTTTCCCAATGGATTAGGCACTGGTTAGCTACAGGATCATTGGGCTTTATTGCTACATATTTGAGGTTTTTTTGAATTCAACATTATTAATCAAATGCTTTTCCCTTTCATGTTGAAAAGCTAAAATGCCTAACCCTCACTCAACTTGTGAATTTCCTAGATTTGCAATTTGCTACTATAGATCTATGTTATTACATGAGTTATTAGGAGAAATAAGGGTTAAATATGCTTTGAATAGATTCAAGAGTATGTTTTTGCACTAGTACCATATTGATTAAGTCTAAGGTCCACCCGCCTAGGTCTTGCAGAGCCTAAAATAAAGAAGGATCAAAGTCTTATAGTTGGCTCAGTGTCTGAATTGATATGTTAAAGACGGGAGTTAGCTACCCCTAGATGTACCATATTCATATCAGGGTAGTTGGAAACCGTTAACATTTTCAAACACCAACAAAATGGCGACTCTGGTGGGGAGTGTATTGAATCTATGTGATGGAGAAACCTTGAGAATTTAAAGAAGATTCAATACATCAGAATAATTGTGCTACAGCAGCGGGGTTGTGAGGTGTTTTCCATATCCTTGCTGAATTTCATGCACCCCAGTAAGTTTTTATCCCTTTACAGTAGTATGTTGTGAGAATTGGATTTAAATTGTGTTTTATGAATACTATAAGTCTATATTCAATTAATTTTTCCTTTGCAAGTGTTGTAATAAAGTTTTAGAGTCAAAGGATTGATCACTATCTTGTTCTCTTTTCAAAATGTTTGAGGATCTACAAGTTTATTTCATGCTGAAAGTCTGGTTCAGAATTAGATCAGTAATATTGTGTGTTTCAAAATCTTTTCTCACAATTGTGAGTGGTGATTCTATCTCTACAACCAGTGACATTTAATTGTATGTGTATTTTTTTGAGGACTTTAAGCACATTGTTGGGTAGATCCAATTTTTTTGTTGAAATTTTTGTTTGAAAAGAGAAGTGTAGTTTGGATCTAATGGTGTTGAAGAGTTATGTTTTAGCATTGTATAGAGGTTTTAATTTCAAGATAAATCTAAAGAAGGTTTCTTCTATCTGTTGTTGTTTCAAATTAGTTTGTAGTTCTATTCAAATCTAATTCAATTCATGTCTCACTTAATGTGAGTGGCAATTCGAAATTAATCTTTGTACCAATGTAGTATCATACATGAATTGTGATTAGTTGTTGCAAGAGAAGAATAGATCTAATGAGGTTGAAACATTTAAATGGTTGCAAGATTTTTGGTGCGTTGATTCAAAAGGTTCAGTAAGGATTTGATAAGACTTTGGGTCTATTGTTCTAAGTGGTAGGCAGAGAAATTTTAGCCATCCAAATCTTCAGATATTCTCATTTTCATGTATTCTCTTTTCATGAAAATTGATTATGAAAAGTGTTCTCCATCAAGTGAGTTTTAGCACTAAAAGGAGGAGAATAGTTTTAAAACTTCCATACATTTCATTGGATCAGTTCCAGCTTGTTGTATAAAGTTGTGAAGTGTATTTGAAATATTCATTTGGTAGAAGGGTATAGATCTTCTACAAATTACAAATCAGAATTATGGGTAAATGAGTTTCATATCTTTGAAGAATGTCAACTTTCATTTCATCAAGTATGCAGTCAGTCAACAAAGTTTCTAGATCTATTTCTACCAAGAGATATATGCCATTAAATTTCAATGATATTCATGGTTTCCCGAATGTCATTCCTAACAATGTTAGAAATCAATTGCCTAAGTTTAGTGGGAACCATCTTGTTTCAACCAGTCATCATGTTGAGTTGTTTATTGATTTGATGGGTGACTATGAGATTGCTCATGAAGAAGTTCACATGAAACTATTTGTTCAAACCTTAGAAGGTGATGCTAGAGACTGGTTTTCTTTTCTACCAACATGTTTCGTTTCATCTTGGAGTGAGTTGTATTCCACCTTCATAGAGCAATTTGGAGAAAGAGTAAGCATATCTTATTCTTATGATAAGTTCTTGAAGATTCATGTTGAGAATGGTGAACTTGTTCCTCAATTTAACATCATATTTGTAAGAATTTTTGATGAAATCCCTGAGAGTTATAGACTGGATGATCAAATGTGTTTATCTGTTTACTTTGATGCATTTGACAAGAAAATGAACTATCTAATAAGGGATAAAGAACAACAGACATTGCATCAAGCTTTTATGACTGCTAGGGATATTGAAAATAATTTGAAATATGGATTGAATAGAAGTCATTTTGCTAAAAATGTGTGCCAGTATAATGTATCTGAAAGTAAGGATGGATGTGGTATTGATGCTTCAATTTCAAATTAGCTTATCAATACCCCTGCTATAAGTATTAATCTAGTAGAAAATTCATATCATACTGTGTGTATAAGGAAGGTCAGTTTTGTTACAAATGAAGTTACACATGTTCCTAATGTTACAATAGTAAGATAAGTTTCAAACTTTGACGGAAATGAGCAATGTGATGATCTTATGAATCAAGGTTTAGCTACAGTAGTAAGTTCTTTTCATGATAATTATATGTGTGATGATGTTAATAATGTTTCTAGACTTGAAGTTGCTACACCTGAATCTCAATCTTGTGCAAGTGAGGAAGATGAGAGTTATCTCTCTAATCATGAACTTGATATTGTTGATCCAACATATCATGGAGAGATGACACAAGACGAAGAAGGTGAATCACATTTATCTCAGTCACAGTCAGAAGAATAGAGCACATATGTTTGTAATGTTTCAGCAGTAGATGGTAAGATGGATTCACACAATCAGTCAGATAAACAAGAAATGATTTCTCTTATTCATAGATTGCATCATGTTGAGAACATTATTAAATTTGAATTTGAAAGATATGCATCTCAATATGAGTACGAACAAGCTTAAAGTTATGTGTCAAGTGACAAGGGTGAATTTTTTGATCCAGCATATTGTGAAGAAGCATCATATGAAGTTGATGATGAGAGTTGTTACTCGAGTCGAGGAGAGGACAGTGATATTACATGTTCATCTTCATGTGAATCAGATGCAAATTGGGAAGAAGAAAGCTATGATAGAAGTGAGTACTCTTATGAAAGAAAAGGTATAAGTTCTTTCTCTATATCTGAAAGTGAAATTTCATTTTAGAATTGTACAAGTCAGCTTGAGTTTGAAAGTTTTGAAGAAAGGTTGTATACACAATACGAGGATAAAGAGGTTGTTTATAAGAATGGATTGCCTAATTGTGTAGAAGAATGTCTTAAGGATGCAAGTAGTGATAATCAACATACAAGTGATCCTAAGATCAATGCATTAGCACCTATTGGTAAGATAAATATTAATTTTTTTGCAAGACATTTGAGTTACCTTGATGAAGACAATGAGAATAGCATTGATTTAATTTGTATATGCTCTGTTGATGGAGAAGAAAATGAGTCTTCATATAGTTCTAACTTTTCTTCATATGTTGAATGTCTTCATGAAAATGAAATGGGTAGTGGTTTTAAAGTGTACACTAATGCTTTATATGATGAAGATCCTGATGATGATTAGCTTATGTTTTGTCAAGATGTTCAACAAGGATCATTACATGGAGTTATCAACCCATTGTTTGAGGAAGACATGGAACTTTCAAATTTAATTGAAGATGGGTTTAATGATGATACCATGTCTTACTACTACAAGAGATCAGATGTATCTTCTTTCAGATGCGATGGTGAAAGTGTTGATGAGATTGTATCTCATGAGATTGAGAACAAGGTGTTTAATAAAGTTGTTGAAAATCAGCATGCACCTTGTAATGATTTTTATGATGAACTTTCTAATGTGAAGACTAATCTGTTTGCTGATTGTGAAAAACCATTTGACAATTATGGATTAGTTTTAGATTATGATATTGATGACATGTGTGAGTACAAGTCAGATTGTTCATTTGAGTGCAATCTAACTATGCATAAGGATACACATTTGCAAGGTATGTGTGATCCCTTTCCCCATGTTGAATATGAAGCCTTCATATTCAAGACTGATAGTATGCATGATTCATTTGATGAAGAAGGTTTTCAGTTTCAATATGATATTTTTAAGCATGCTGATTAGAACTTTCATAATGAGCAAATGGTTGAAGATAAACCTAGTTTTTATATGCATTGTGAAAGTCAAGGTTTAGATTCAGTTTTGCTGAGTGAGTTGATTCAAAATGATAATTTGATTGGCAAGACTGATATGAATAATAATTTTAGTTTACCTCATGCAAGTTCAGATGAGAATCAGATTTATTATAGAGGTGAAGGTTTTTGTTGAAGTTTGGTGGCTCAGGGTCATCGCTTGTATATAGTAGGTGGTAGTTTCTTTGCTTTCAATAAAGTTGTTCAAGAGAAGTTTTTTTCTGTTAGGTGTGTGGTCTACTTCTCCCAGAGATCTGAATTCTTGCCATGCCTGCAAGGGACATGCATCCCCAGATAGAGCCATTGTTGGCACTCAAAATTGTAGCCCAAATTTTGAGCACTATTGAAGAAATTGAGTCCTATAAAAGCTTTTAAATGTACATGTACCCTGTTGTATCTTGGAGCCCTATGAGGTGTTTAATGTTTCTAACACCTTCCATTCAACGTGTCCACTCATTTTGTGAAGCCAAATTGACATTCTGAGCCATTTTGTGAAGTCCCATTTTGAGCAAATTCCAAATTTGTATTTTCACTTGTGTCAAATAGCGACAAGAGGCCATGTTTGCAACTGAATATCTCACACCCAGAAATGTTTCATGATTCACCACTTTGGGAGTATCTGGTGTCCATACTAGAGAGCCTATGTTTCATATTTTAAGTCATTTTGAATTTGTTTGACTAGATTTTGAACCCTCAAAGTTGGTAGTTTACTATTTTCATGTTGATGCACATTGCACATAATTCTAGGAAGCCCTATTCGACCAATTATATCTTTGACCCAATTGACCCAAATGAAGAAATTCTTTTTGCATTGTGTTCCAGGGGTCAAACACTTCATATGTTCTAGTTTTTTCACTATGAGATCATAGGTTCCAATTTTTTTGCAGAAAAATTACTCATTGCTATGATACCAGGTTTTGGTTCCAGTCTTGATGTGTTCCCAATACTATGACACCATTTTTCAGCATAATTCTCTTGTATGAATAGTAGTAGTACACATTATAGTATAAGTTCAGATCTATTAGGTGTTTTTTGTTTTCATTTCATGCATATGAATGTATTGTTTCAAGGAAATTAATACAAAGAACAACGAGTTAAGTTTCATCTTGAATCTTGTCTCCTTTATTAGTGATCTTCAATGTTATAATCTTTGAACAAAGAGCTTAGGTTGTAGTTGCAGTCCCTTAAGGTTGTATGTTATTTCATTATTGCTTATAACTCAAGGGGTTATCTAAATGGTTCAAGGGAATCAATAGGGTTGCAAGTTTACTAATGGGGATATTATGTAAGAATGAGATCTAGATTGAACATGGATGTCTATTTACAAGGTGAATAGATAGATCATATATCTAAATATATAAATAAGTGTCATGTATCCATATGTATGCATTTGATTCATGGATTTTCCCAATGGATTAGGCACTAGTCAGCTACAGGATCATTAGGTCTTATTGTTGCATATTTGGGATTTTCTTGAATTCAAAATTATTTATCAAATGCTTTTCCCTTTCATGTTGAAAAGCTAAAAAGCCTAACTCTCACTCAGCTTGTGAATTTCCTAGATTTTCAATTTGCTACTATAGATCTATGTTATTACATGAGTTATTAGGAGAAATAAGGGTTAAATCTACTTTGAATAGATTCAGGAGTCTATTTTTGCATTGGTACCATATTGATTGAGTCTGAGGTCCACCCACCTAGGTCTTGCAGAGCCTAAAGTGAAGAAGGGTCAAGGCCTTATAGTTGGCCCAGTGTCTAATTTGATATGTTAAAGATGGGAGTTAGCTACCCCTCGATGTACCATATTCACATTAGGGTAATTAGGAATTGGTGACATTTTCAAACACCAACACATCCCAATGCAACACAAAAGAGCAATAAAGGTCTGACCGACATCCAAATGGATAATCTAGGTCCACGACGCAACTCATGCCAAGAAAACTTGAGAAAATAGGGTGAAATACAAAACAAGGTAAAACCCCCAAAATTTGAAAAACTTCAAAATTAGAACCCATTGACTTTGGGTACAAAAACCCTGAAAATCCAATAATATTTGGGTTTGGACACCATATGCAAAAATGGCCAACATAATGGTGCAAAACCCCAAACCCCCATCGCAAAAATAGGGAAAATATTGATACTCGACCAACTGGGCGAAACTAGGAAACAAAAACAATGGGGAACACTAGTTCTCAACCTCTAGACAAATGGATACCAAAAATAGAACTTGAAATAGAACTGAAACAATAAAATGGGAAGGCCCTACTTGATAGAAAAGGGGTAGAAACTAAAACCTGCACAATAAAATAAAATGCCTGCCAAAGCTTCCAAAAATCAAGATAAAATAAGGTCCACCCAAGCTAGATCCAAAAAGACTGACCTCGCAAAGATCCCATGCTCATAGCTCTTAGAACGAGTAGAAAACCAATCCTTCAGAAGGAGGATTTCAAAAAAGCTCTCAAATTTCTATTTTTGAAAAGTAAGAAGTGAATAATAAAATCCCTTTTCAATACTTATTCACTTTTTGAGTGAATAGTCGATTAGGGCAAACAACCAGTTAGAGTAGCTAGACTCTGAATCAACCCAAACAAAAATAGGTTATTCCTCATAATGGGAATTCACCTAAGGAAAAGCTTCTAGAAATTAAATTTAAGAATATTTAAAGCTTGAAAACCCAAAATCATAGAAATCATTAAATAATTTTTGCGATGATGCAAACCTCTAAATGCACAAATACACTCATTGGTCTAATCACATAATGTAGATGAGTTTGGATTTACTAATTATCAAAGGTTTTAATTTAAACAACTAAAATAAGGATATGTCGACCATACAAGGGTGATATTGGTAAAATATGAATAGTTGAATCACTAACTCCATGTGCCACTGCCAGGGATATAATTCTTGCACACTAAAACACACAATCAAGTGCAATTACATATAATATCATAGCCGAAGCAATAATACATTAATTACCTAATTAATCCATTTACATCACTTACATTTGCATAAAGCATAAAGAGACAAGAGTAAAGTAAATCACCATAGCATAAAATCCATCACATAACATAATCAGAAAACATGTGGAGATAAACAGATATCATCATAGGTCTACTGTCATCTCAAAATGGCATCAACATGCAAATATGATAAACTAATTAGTATAGTAGTAAAGCATCTATGGTACTAAATAAAGGTATAACATCTGACCCTTAGGTCATCAAAAAGTACATACAATAAGAGTATCAAGTATCTCCCAAATCAAAATAACAATAAGGTATACCAATAAGGTATAGACCACAAACACGAGAGGCACTATAGTAATCCCCAAGCCAGTTTTACCTTCACCTTGGTGGGTTTCTTGGTAATCAAAATCTTTGTGTCATGTGATTACTTTTCATGCATGTAAATGATAGATTAGATCTATATGTTATTAAAATTTGATTATATAAGTTATGCATGCATAAGCAATTAGATATGAGATGGTAAATGTGGTGAATGCATTGTTGAAAAGGTTAGAGTATTACAACTCCCGATTCACCCCTTCCCCCTCTCAGTATCTTGATTTTCAATTAAGACTTCCAAAAATAAGGACATTAAAGTGATTTTTATATAATAATTAGTATAATATAAATGATATTCTTTTGTAGGTTTTTCCTCTTGTACTAGCATGTCTTCCTCTATTCTATCACTTGTAGTCTCTATTCTCTATTTTTCTTGGTTCTCACCTAAAAGGATTTAAGGTAATAATACACCACCAAACTTCTAATCTTTTGTTGTCTGAATAAATTCTTCTTTCTCATTATTACCAATATAAAAGACCAACTAACATCAAGCACTACCCATTGAGTGTAAGAACATGTTACACTTCTTTTTGTGAGGAAACTCAAGTGCGGAAACAACTTCCTACACTAGTCCCTTAAGGAAAGTATTGTGAAAATTCCTACTAAACCCTTTCAATTTCATATTTTTTGTTATGTATACAATAATATTGCAGCCAACCATGAATACAGCAAATAGATAGAGAAAGAAAAAAAAAACATAAACACAAAGGTATGTCAGTGGGGAAAACCCTTTCGGTAAAACAACCCCACCCCTCCAAAACCTACACAATGTATTATCTTCAACTCAAAGGTTACAACACACTTGAAGTGCAAGTTCTTTCAGGACACAAAAGACTAATCAAGTAGCAACATACCAAAGCAACATTACACTTTCTCTCATACTTATCAACAACCCTAAAAATACTTATATCATACACTTTCCATTTTAGGGAAACTTCCAAAGAACAACCTTATTAGTGTTTTACCATTCTCCAAAAAAATAAGAATCAAACAAATTTTTTAGGATGACGCCCTGAACCCTGCACATGAGTTGGAGACTTGAGTGTACAATACTCAATGATCAATTGCCACATGTCTTAATGTCTTCACCCATCATCAAATCTTCCAAAAATAGCCCTTACGTGTCATAATTGTTTCATCCATGATCTCCTTACACATAATTCAAGATACTGACACATATAAGTGGAGTGACACATGAACATGCCAACTAGACATGTACACTCACACTTAATTACATTATTTGCAAAAATACATTTACAAATTAAATAATAGGAATAGGAATTATCCAAGGTTGAGAGACCTTATTCCTAACACTTTTCCTTTTATATGATCTCTTATTTTTCTACTTGAGATTCATTCTTTACCTTTTCCTTCTCTTTTCTCTTATTAGTAGTGTATCACCTAATTTAGTAATGCAAATTGAATACTAACTATTAACGAAAGCATTCACAAAACCAAATAAGCAAACACTTATGATAGCACCAGGGTTATCAACACTAAGGAAGGAAAACCAAGAATAATAAGCTCCTTAGATGTGACCTACAATGACTTAGACATGTCCTTGATGGATAGGGGATGTATGCTCATGGTGTGTTCAAGCTTCCAATGGGTAGGTGTTTTTAAGTATGTAGACGGGTGAGGGTTTCAACAATGGAGGTGTGGATGTATTTTAGCATGGTGATGGTATAAAAGAGATAAGTGGTCAGTAGGGCATTATAAGTTGGCATGAAAGTGGATTGTGAGAGGGAAGGTCTTTATTCATAGGCCAAGGGGTGGAGAGATGGAGGGTCAGAATGCAAGGATGGAAAAATGGTGAGGGAAGGCTAGGATGCTTTAAAAGTTGAGCACACGGATTGTGCTTGTTTGGATCCAATAGGGGAGTGACACTTGTCACAAGGAGGATGAGTGTGATGGGATGTGATAACAGTTGGTCAAAGGGAGTAATGAGGGAGGATGAGTATGTAAGAGGGATGTAAGAGGCATTAAGAGGGATATAAGAGGTATTAATGGAATGTAAGAGCCATTAATACTCTTGGATAGGGACGAAAGAGGATAAGGGAGACTTGTTGACTTTGGCTTGGGTTAGCAAGTCTTAAGCCTTGCTTAAAGTTGTGCACATGTTTAGGAGGGGAATTAGACTTAGTTTAGAAAGGGGGTTAGGGGGCAAGTGGTTTAGCTTTGATGGGATGAGTTAGTTAGGAGGCTAAGTGAGGTTAGTTTGGGTGAATGGGTTGGATTAGGAGTAAAGATGGGGCTTAGGGATGTTTTATGGGTTAGGAATGATTTATTTAGTTATTTATTTAATAAAATGGGGGATGTGGGGTTAAATTAAATAGGTTTGAGGATTTATTTATTTTAATAGAGGAATAGGGTTTTAATTGTTAAATTGATTTCGAATTATCATTTGATTTTATCAATTGGACTATAGTTAATTAAATTAATTAATTAACTAGGGGATGATGATTAATTAATTAAATAATAAATATTAAATCAATGATGTCCAAGAAGATGACTAAATAAGATTATCTAATGGTGTAATCGGATATAGGTGTCTACAAGTTGTACTATTCATTACAATGTTATTTATATTTATTGCAATGTTGTTTTGAGTACATTGAGATGTTACCTTCTATACTTTCCCTTCGCTACTTGATTAGATGGTTAGATGTTGTTTCCATCTTTCAGTATTGTGTTCGAGCATTTACGCCTCAAATTGTGGATCTGACACTCCCTAGTGTGGAGGTTCTGAACTCTATCCAACCCTTTTTGTTGTCCTTAAGTGTTTTCTTGTATTTCTTGGGCGACCATGTGTTAGCATGGGGTGATACAATAAGGTGTCATATGCCCACTTGAGTTTTGTCACGCGATCCCTAATTGTATCGCACACCTCTTGGAGAAATGTTGTGTCATACTTTCTAGTATCGCACTCCCATTGAAGAAGTATTGTACAATACTTGTAAAGTATCTCACACCCTTAAGAGAAGTGTCTCACAAACCCTGAAAGTGTCGCACCCCTTCTTAAGAACTATCACACAATACTAAAAAGTATCACTTAGTGCTGATTTAAAGTATCACCTAGGTTTTGTAAAAACTTGTCCAAGAAAATAGCGGGCACCGGGCACTTTTCAGTAAGAACCAAACTTTTTGGAAAGTGTTTTGGCTACCCTCTTAGGTGTTCTTCAATCCCTTGGTGTCACATTTTGAATTTGGATTGTTTTGATTCAAATTCAATTTTGAGTCTTCCATTGTCAGTCGTTTTGGTCAGTAGTGGCATTTGGAGATCTGTTGGTGTGAGGATGTTTGGTTAGTCTTCTATTTTAATCTATGTGATCTATGTACGATGTTATCATGTGCACTCATACTTGTTTTAAAAAAATATTGGCTTGTATTTCATCCTTATTCCAAGGATCTCCAGGCGGGGCATTACAATGACACCCACAAATCTTCGATACTGTATTAATAAAGTTAACCTGTTAAGGTTACAAATCTTTGAATTCATGTATGATGTTATCATGTGCACTCATACTTGTTAAAAAAAATATTGGCTTGTATTTCATCCTTGTTCCAAGGATCTCCAGGCAGGGCATTACAATGACACTCACAAATCTTCGATACTATATTAATAAAGTTAACCTGTTAGGGTTACAATGTTTGACCATATCCAATTATCTATCATGTGCAGGGTCTACCATGTTAAAAGATGTTGAGACTATTGGATCTCACCCTATTACAAGATTTTACACTTACAACAAAGTAAGGACTCTATTAGGAGTTTTCCAAAGATATGTTAAGACCACTTTGTCAAGAGATCTACCCTATCTTGATCTATTAAAATTGATTTAGTACCTTATCTCCAGTCTACTCTAATAAGCTAATGTTGGAGCTATTCTTTCTAATTTGTTTTGATCTTTGATCTGATAAAGCTTTTCTATCCTTCACTGCTTGACTAGTTTGTTTGCTCTATTCTGGAATAACATAACTCTTTTCCTCTTGTGCAATGTTCACACATTCACACTTGAATAGAATGAATAGATTGTTTTCTCCTTCATATCACCATACACTTCACCATACAAAACTAGGTCAAGTTACACCCTATTTAAAGATTTCACAAAGAGTTTTTTATATGCTTCCTATTTTTGCCTCTCCATTTGATTCATTCATCACATAACATAGGGATCTTGATCCACGTCATCAAATGAGTAAAACTCTTTGTAACAAACTCTGCAAATATTAAATATCTTACCCATGTCAAGCCTAAAATGGTTTACCTCAAAGTTTGTATCATCCTAACTTGAATGCAAATTTTGCATTTCTAAGCACTTTACTATTTTTGATACTCAACAATCACTATATATGTTGTTGATGCTCAATCTTTACTATAGTCGACATCATCTGTGTAACTCATCTTCAATGTGTTCAAACTGCTTAGTTAATCATTAGACGTGGCTTACATTGAGAATACTCAACGATCATAGACTTACTCAACTCCTATAGAGCTCAGTATAAACATGTTTTTATATAAGTCTATCTCATGACTTGCCCTATATAGAGTAGCTCGGTCGCACTGATGATCATCCAACTTTGACTAGTAAATGATCAAGTGTTTGACACTAATAGACAACAAGAGTTAGAGATACCAACACTTATTAGGTAGAGATCTAAGTTTTTCTTTGTCATATTTTCATGTCTTTTTATTTTAAGAATTATTGAACTAAGTACCATCTACATGCCTACAGCTGGACTTTCTTCTAACATAAGTGCCCTTTAGTGTAAAATCTTGTAAGTTGTGACTATTAGTTTTCCATAGTTGACTTCTAATATGAATGTGGTTTTATAAATAAAAGAAGAATTTTTAGTAACAATTCTAGATCTTTCATAAATTATTTGTAATTTGTGTGTTTGTAGCAATCTAAAGTTGATCCAATATTGATAATAGTATAAACCTAGACAAAATTAAAAGTAACATTAATGATTAGTCCTTTGAATGCAACATCAAGGATCACAAATAAGGTGCTTTTACACATTAAGTGGGTGTACAAATAACCATAAGGATACATCAAATTGATTTTGAACTAAAAATATTTTAGTTAAAAAATAAAAGGGCCCTTTTAATGAGTACAAAAGTGATCAAATATCCACTCTATAACTTTATATTTAATCCAATAATGAAAATAGAAATACTAATGATCGAGGCCAATTCTTAAGAGTAAATGTAAATAGAAATAGATGAAAGTTCAATGATATCCCTACTTGAAACGTACAACATGTCATATATACACATAACTGTATAAAATTCACTTTAATGCCTAAGGTTTTAAGATTAATAGGTTAAAATCATTAGGGAGACCTAAGTTCATGTCCCCATATAGACATCTTTAAGTTCAATTTCAAGTTTTGTTTTTACATGTTTGTTTTGTTGTTCTATTTCTTTGTAAGAAGATTTGAATAGAGTACCATCGACAAGTCTACCACATGGACTTGTCATTAGAACACATGCTTTTTGACATGAAATTCTAAATTGTAACTCTTGGACTTGTCATTAGAACACACACCTTTTCACATGAAATTCTAAATTGTAACTCTTATTTTTTTTAAATGACTTCTAATATAAACAATGTCATTTTCTAAATATAAAATAAATTGTACTGATATGTTTTTGAATTTGATTGTGTTAAGATTTTTACCATCAACATTTTGAATCACACTACGTGATCCATCATCAAAATAAAGAACAAGAGATGCAAAACAAAATAAATTTCTTATTAGCACTTTTAAATCTTCCATAAATTATTTTGTTGATGGTGTTATAAACCCCACAAGAACAGCTTTCACCATAAAAAGAAAGATTGAAAGGTGTTATAAACCCCACAAGAACAGCTTTCACCATAAAAAGAAAGATTCAAACCGTAGAGCAGATAACATAGTGAGGAAAATACAAAAATAATGTAGATTTCCTTTCTTAAGAGTAGAGCAGAGATGTACTTAGCAGTTTAATGAGAATTGAAACAAATAGAACTGAATTTCCACTAAGTAGGTGGCATACCAGAAAGTACGCCATCAAATCTGTGTTTTATGTACAAAAACATACTTGACGCTCGAGTTGCCAGCAGCATGGGCTCGAGTCCCACGAACTATGGCCAGAAATCCGGACATAAAATACAGAATCAGATATAATGCAGGATTCGAAAAATCGCGTGTTTGTAAAGAAAACATGGTAGAAAGTATGGGAAAGAAATCAGGTCCTTGAAAAGAAAACTCAAATAGCCAAATATGGAAACTTTGCTGTCATACTGCAAGATTGATGTCGGCAAGATTTTTCAATCATAATTTAATACTTATTAGTCCCTGCCGTGTAAAAGGCAGGGAACTTATGTAATCGTTTACTCTTCCTTTTAATTAATTTTTCAACAGATAAATGCGGAAGGCTAAAGTTTCTTAATTGAATATTTTTAAATTAGTTTATCAGAACAAAAATACTTTTTTTAAATTGGTTTAGAGCTATATTTTCCTGGGGATATATCTTGTTTTTCAAAAAGAAAAATGTTCAAAAAATTCAAATGATAACGATGGAATTAATGTTATTGTCAGAAATCTTCCCAGACGTGGCTCAGTGTCCATCATCGATCAAATCAATAATCTTCCTCTCTGTGAACGAACAATATACATGGACACCTGTAACTAACCCTGTTGAGATAGAATTTTTAAAAAACTAAAATTTTCAATGAGGAATGAATCACGTACGTTGCTTGTGGCAGAGGCGGTGATAATAAACCGAACCATAATTTGAATAACGTCATTTCAACGATTGCATAGAAAATGTAATGTTTTTTAAACTGTGTTCACTTGTTTTGAAAACTACAAGTTTTGTGGCAAACAAAATATGCCCGTATAACCGCAGGTCCCTTCCTTTATCTTTGATGTAGTTGAGGTTGTTTTTTTATCTGATGTATATATTCATTTGTCCGAAATAATTCTAAATTTACAATTACAATTCTTAAATGCATTTCTCTGAATAATCCTTCTGACAATTCATTTTTTATCACCTTAAATTCCCTAAAGGCAGGGACTCCAGCTTGCAAAGAGCTCTTGTTAAGGTAAAAGAAGACAAATTGCTTTGATTGAGTGTGTCACTAATGATTTATAAGAAACAATATTATATTTTAATAAAAATGGATACAACTTATGATATTAAAATGATGGTAAATTGAATTGCATTTCATTTTAAAATGATAAATTTAGAGTGTCATTTCATTTGGTCCAATCTATTTGTCAATTTTGAAATTGTACTATATATATATACACTTTTGTAGTGAAGAAAAAATTGAGAATGGAACCTTATGAGAGGGTGAGTTTGGAGGAGCTTGCCATGTTGGTGTATAGCATCAATTGAAGTAATGTTAAATACTTGAATTCATGTTTTATGTGAACTCTATTTTTCAGATGATATATATATATATATCATCTGAAAAATATCATGAGAAGACATTATCATTATCGAGAGACTTTATATTCAATTAGTCTGCCACTGATTACAAAAGGTGTTATATTAAAGTTGGCTCATTTAAGAAGCAAACTAATGATTAGTCATGCCTCCATAGAGGCATGACCCTACGTAGAGTCATGACTCTATAGAGACATGACTCTCTACATTGTTATATATCTGCCAAGCAAGTCGTTGGGATAAACATCTATCTACGACATACAAGTCCCAGCGATTTTCTTACTTTTCATTGCAAGTTAAATACATTCAATTTCAGTGATCCCCCATTGGTGCAATAAACTGAAGATCACTATACATTGTCTACCATTCAAAGACAAAGATCAGCATCTCTGTTTCTATAGTTTGAGCTAACAAGTATATTTATTATTGTTTAATTCTGATAAAATAGTTTTATCTATCAGAGATCCTTAAATTTAACATGGTATAAGAGCCATCCTAATAAGAAATTCTATTATTCAAAATTTTAAAAAAAATCTCATATTTCAATATTAGAATCTTTTATTCTCTAAATCAAAATGCTTAATCATGTAAGATTAGAGGATAGACTTGAGGGAGCATCAAACTTTTCATCATGAAACATTTGAGTCATGATAGTAGTAAGAGAGATGGAATTAGAAGAGTACATAGAATCAAACAAATCTATTCCTAAAAGTGAAGCAAATAAAACAACACGGAAAAGACACAACAACAAGGCCATGAAAATTATTATAGACTCAGTGAAGGATTCTATTCTTCATTCTATATCGAGTCTTAAAACCGCTTTTGAGATGTTCTCCATTATGAAGAATACTTTCAAAATTAATGACACAAGCAGATTGCTAACATTGAAGCAAGATCTACTATATGACAAGATGAATAATGGAGAAACTATTATGTCCTATTTCCTAAGAATCTCATAATTAAAAGATCAACTTACAACCATTGGAAATGAAGCAGATGACAAAGAACTTAGCATTATAACCCTAAAAGGACTACCACTATTAAGGTAAGCATGAAAATGATGAAAATATTGCATTTTAAGTTGTTGAAAAAAGAGATAAAATGGAACGAGAATCCCATAGTGAGGAATCAGAGGGAGAGTGATACATTTCCAAAGTTTCACTACATAAGTGGCATATGCAATCTTGTACTCAGATAAATCAATATCTATAAATTTAGTTTTTGAATCAGAGATATGGTATATCAAGATTGATGAGAAAACAATAGATATTCTTACTGAACCTCTTGCCAATGTTAAATTGGAATATTTCAAAGGTAAACTTGATCAAATAGTATTTTTTGAATATTGAACTTAAGTTTCAATTTATATGTGTGTTTGTGCTTCTATGGTTGTTTAGTTGCATCAAATATGTAATGAAAGGTGACAATATTTCTAGACATATATATTCAAAAGGTAATGATCTTGCAAATGATAGGCCTGTTATCATGACAGTTTTGTTCCAGATATGTCGAAAGTCATTGATAACGAATACATTATGATTAGTCTAGATATTGTTTCAGACAATTAGAGATCATAATATATGTTATGATAGTGTTCGTAGCATGGTAATTTTAATTATTTGACAAGTCACTATTTCATAGTGTTAAAATCAAATCATGTGTTTAGATATTCTATTCTAATATCTTTTAAAGAGTGTATTACTTCTCCCTTGCTAAGAGGGGGTGTTGATGTATAGCATTAGCTAAAGCAATGTTAAATACTTGAATTCATGTTTTATGTGAATTCTATTTTTTAGATGAAATACATACATACATACACACACACATAGATACGCGCACACACACACACACACACACACACACACACACACACACACACACACACACACACAATAAACTTTATAGTTACTGAGTTGATATCATGAGAAGACTATTATCATTAGCGGGGGACTTTATATTCAATTAGTTTGTTGCCGATTACAAAAGGTGTTATATGAAAGTCGACTCATTTAAGAAGAAAACTAATGATTAGTCATGCCTCCATGGAGGCGTGACCCTACGTAGAGTCATGACTCTATGGAGACATGACTCCCCACATTGTTATATATCTATAGAGAAAGTCATTGGGATAGACATCTATCTATGGCATACAAGTCCCAGCAATCTACTTGATTTTCACTGTAGGTTAAATACATTCAGTTTTGTTGATCCTCCATTGGTGCAATAAACTGAAGATAACTATACATGGACTGTGATTCAAAGACAAAGAGATCTACATCTTTGTTTCTATAGTCTGAGATAACAAGTAAGGATATTTATTATTGTTACATTCTGATATAATAATTTTATCTATCAAAGATCCTTAAATTTAACAATTGTGTTTCAAGGAGGAGGAGAATAGAACCCCTTATACATAATCTAAGTTGAAAAATAAATAGCATCATTTATAAAGAATATCATATGTTAACAATGGACTAACAAAATTAGTGTACTAAAAATTGTATATAACATTAAAATAAAAAATAAAAAATGAAAGTACCTTATATCAAAATGGTATTTTTGGTTCACTTTTATATTCTTAGATTATTCTCACATAGAGAATATTTATTTTTCTTGATGAAATGCACTTGTCATATATACTTATTATATTGTGTGAAACCATGAAAATAAGTTGGGTCAACAAGTGAACAAAACATTCACAACAACAATCTTAAACAAAGAAGATGCCCTAGATGCTTATGTAGTGTAGATTAATTAATAAATGCTCATACTTGTGTTGAAGCTTTATTGACAATTCTAAGATTTAAATGCACTACCTCTAGAAACTACTAGTAGATTATTAGATCTAATGTGATTTCTAATATACAATTAGGATTAGTCCTTTGAACACAACACAACCAAGGATCGCAAATGAAGTTCACTCTCTCACCTCAAGTGAGTGTACACTAGTGATAAGAATGCAAGAAGTTTGCTCTAAATTCGATTTTCAATTATTTAAAAAAAAAAAAATTGCAGTCAGGATTCATTCCATAATTGTATATTTGATCAAAAGAAAAAAGAGAAAACTCTAATGATCAAGACCAATTCTTGAGAATAAATGTCGATAGAAATAGAAATGGACAAATCTTCAATCATACACCCAACCTAAACTTAAAACGTATCACTGAAACTAAGTCATAATAGTTTTTTTTCTCTCTTTCAATTGCTCACTTTGCATTCTTTCATCTTCATAATGGATCAGAGAATGTGATATGAAACATTAATGTGTGTGTGTGTGTGTGTATATAGACACAAACACAATTGAATCTAGAAACTATTCGATTATATCTAAAACATTTGGACTTTCATGGTGGATATCAAAGTCCAACTCTCTGTGGTGAAAAAGTAGAATTGTAAGTTACGACTCTTGGTCTTTCCTAACTAGCTTACTTTTTAAGCATTTAAGAATTTCGAAAATAGTTTTCTAATTATAATTAGGTTTCATAATAAGTACTCTTGATTTTCCATAGATTATGTCTAATTGTATATAATTTTTTTTTACCATTTTCAACATTCAATCCACACATAAATCCTTTCTTAAGCTTGTTTTTTATACAGACAAGTTCTGTAGGACTCCTTTCATTTCTGCTCTTTTGAAGCTGTTCATCATTTTTTAATGTGCTTCTAAAGTGCTGCTGGTACCACAGGTCAAGACCCACTTCGTGCTGCTAATATCAAAAACATTCAACCCATATAACAGCTAAAATAGTGAAAAATATATAGTTCTATTTTTTGAAATTTTAAAAACATAACAAAATTTTACTAAATTTTCAGAATGAATTCTTCATGATATGATTTATCATAGTTACTACATTTTCACAGATCTGAATTAAAATAATTAAAGATACATTTTGTCTAAAAGCTTAGCCCACGCCATTGTTTTATGCAAAGTAAAGCAAAGATGTACATAGTCAGTTTAATGTGATTTGAAACAGACTGAGCTGAACCTCCATCAAGTCACTGTACGATTGTAAGATGTGGGTGGCTTAACTAGAACGTTCGCCATCAAGTCTATGTTCTGTGTACAAAACCATACTTGATGATTCAAGTTGTTAGCGGCATGGGTTCGACTCGCACCGACTACGGTCACAAAGTCTGGACATAAAAGAATACAGAATGATAAATAATGCACGAAACGAAAAATTAAGTGTTTTAAAAGAATATACAGTACAAAGTATCCTTGAAAAGAAAACTCAAATAGACGAGCGTGGAAACTTTGCGTCATACTGCAAGGTTGCTGTCGGCAAGATTTTTCAATCATTAATTTAAATAAAAGAAGAGATTTTGTTTTAGACGAATGTGTGTTTTAGAAGAAATGTGGTAATGGAAAAATATCATTCATAATATTTAATTTTAAAGGATAAAAGTGGTTTTAATAATATTTTAATTTATGTATAATTTTATTATTGGTTAAGTACAATTGGTGAGGACGATGGTATGACATATAAATTTGGTTCAACCGTTTGGTAAATTTGATGAACTGAACTATATTGTACTTAGCTTCTTAGATAGAGGTTGTTTTGTAGTTTAGTGTATGCTTACTCACATTGTTGTAATTCTTAATATAAAAGCCAAGATTAGGAGATTAGATTTTCACAATCTATTGTATTTATCATTTGTTGTTTGTGGCTTTTATATTATGTGATTTTTTTTGTATCAGTGTTTCGTATCACACTTCATGATTAATCATCAAGATGAAATAGTGCATTAAAAGCAAGATAAAAGGTTGAGTGTTGTGTCTAATGACTTGTTTAAACAAAAAAATTTAAATGAATATTGTTAAAATCTGATGTAATATCTCTTTCTCTCTCTCTCTGGGTGTGTGTGTCTCTCTCTCTCTCTGTTGGTTGTATATAGGTATATATATTTGAATACAATTATAAATTTGTATTGTACGTAACTACATTTCTACACAAAGTTTTATTTCCTTTCAAACATTATTATTGTCTATTGGTTCCTATATCATGTCACTTCCTACCTCTACTTAGTTTTTTGAGCTCTATAGTTTGTATATATTTGTGTATTCATATATGTTTGTATACATTTTTTTCTTTGTTTCATATGCAAATATATCTCAACATACGTTCGTTTTTCCTTTGAAATCTAATTGTTAGATCTATTGTCCTCTACATCACCACATTATTTACTTCTATTTGTTGAGCTCTACAATTCATGATTTCCTCCTTATGGTCTCTTCACTTTCCCTCTCGATGACAAATCATAGAGTGTGGTTGAAATGAGGAGAAACAATTATCTAGTTGTGTAATATAGAGACATTCATATACTAATGTTTTAGTAATCAAATTCAACTTTAAGTAAATTTCTTAGTAAAGATGGATCCATCACACTTTCAATTGTTATTCCTATTGATCTATCGTAGCATTGTAGAATTCATCTTATATTTAATTTAAGGGCCACTTTTGTTAATTAATTCATCATCCTAATCTAGAAAACCTTGAACTTTTATTCCTATAATTTATGATTTTTTTTTTAGTTGTCAATAATTGTCTCACCTATGATTAATTGAAGATTGACTCATAGAATTTATAGCTAATTTATTTAAAATCATTTACTAGGGTATGTTATGAGATTTTACCATTAGATAATTATTTTATTCTCAATAACACTTCTAACATTTCTCATTCACATGTATTACTATCAAAACCAAATCTTGTTGGAATAACATGTGAAAATATGCATGTATATGATGATTTCAACATATTTAAGAGATGTGTTGTCATTGATGTCAACATATTTCTCTATCTGTGATAGTGTTCATGAGATCTTAAGTGAGTTCATTATTCCAGTGTAATCTACAAGTATATTAAATATCAAAATGCACAAATTTATGTGTGTTTGATTGATGGATATTTATAGTTGATGCAATTCAATGTTTAGAGACTTTTTTTTTAGTTGTTTTGACATATGTGATAGTGTGGCCATAATTTGATCTATAGTTCTCTACATTGCAGAACTTTATTATGTGAATCTAGTTGGTGTGTTTGGGATATTGATGTGTTTCCTCACTACTTTTTTTGGGAAAAAGGGGTAAGAAATTATTCAATCAAAGCCACCAAAATATAGAAGGCCTCAAGCCCAAAAGAACCAGAAACAAGTCACAAAGGCAACTAAATCCTATCCTTTTCTACTAATTGCTCAAAAATTCTAGTATAATCAGTAGGAAGACCATCCCTTCCTGCAACTTCCCAACCAACTCCTTTCTTCAACCCCCATTTTTCCAAGACATCAACCACACCATTCCATTCCCTAGGAATGTGACAAAAAGAGATCCAATCCACATAGCTACTCTCAAGTACAAAATCTCCCTAATAATAGAGGCTAACTGCCAGTTAACATCATCCACACTCTAGTTTTTTATCATATCCACAACAATCTGAGAGTCAGATTCACAAATAATCTTTCTCTAGCCCAAAGAGCATCCCCTCTCAATAGCTAGTTTAATGGCAAGGGCCTCCATTAGATTATAGAATGAATTCCTTTATAAACTAAGAAAGGAAAGATAACCTCACCATATTTGCCTCTTCCAATACCCCCAATAGCAACCTACCCAAGGCTCTCGTGAGAGGAGCCATCGGTATTAATTTTAAGGATGCCAATCGGAAGCGGCCTCCACTTCCCAACTCTCCAAAACTTTCTCTTGATCAACTGAGATCTCTTACCGCTTGTCCCTCCCATTCCTTTGTCCACCAATCCCAAATTCCTTACTATACTAGAATCTCCAAGGTCTGCATGTTTAGTCATATCACACTTGGCATAGATAGTTTCTTGGAGTCTACTCAAAATCATCTACCACAATTTAGTGACTCCCAAACTGGAGTTGCAAAAAATCCCATGATTATGTTCCATATAATGAAAGTAAGTCCAACAACCCAAGCCACCTAAAGGAAAGTAGTTTTCACTGGGGGTCTACCAAGGCTTTTCGAAAATTCAATAAGAGAATCAACATGAATGCAACCATGACACCACACCTCCCACCACTTATGCTAGATTTATCTAGAGAGAGGGAATAAGAAAAATAAGTGAGATACACTCTCCCCATTCATCATAGAGAGAGAATAGAGAGATGGTATATGGAACCCTCTCCTTTGAAGGTTATCCTAAGTAAGACATTTCTTTTGAGCCACCAGCCATAAGAAAAAATTACATTTAGGCCAAGAAAACTTATACCAAACCTTCTTCCACCAAGGAACTTCAATAAGTCCATGTTGTTGTTTATCTAGCCAAGCATAACCTTGGGCCACACTATACTTGCCTTTAGGATAAGGACCCCAAGCAAGGATATCCTTGTCTTTAGAGGAGCTACATAGCCTATCAGAGATGAGATTAGCCAGTTTAGCCCAAATCTCCATGGGACCACCCAAAGGCCATTCCCGTGGGTCCTTCTAGCAAGCCACATCCACTTGTCCACACTAATTGATAGTCTTGAAATATGCCACCTTAGTCTACCCAGCAATCATAAAGATATGGCCTAAAGGCTAGAAATGGGGATAGCTAGAAAGAATGGGAGGATGGCTACCCCACAAATCTTTCCAAAATAAAGCACTTGATCCCTCATTACATATCCAAAAAAGACCCTCCTTAATAAGATGAGCTCCCTTTTTAAGAGTATCCCAAATACGGGAACCTTTCCTAGCTAGAGCCAGTCTTAGGATATCCTAAAAATCCACTCCCCAAAAGTACTTTTGGGACCAGAATCTTTGCCCAATCCCAATCCTAATTAATACACCACCTCTAGTATAACTTAGCAACTAGAGCCTTAGCAAAAAGAACCAACATCTGAGGCCCAGACCCCTAGCAAACTTTGGCAAGCAAACCGTATCCTAGAAATTGCTGAGACAAAGTATCAAATTCTTTAACTGTGTTATGGAAGAAAATGATGTTCCTATCTCCCTGTTGAAGCCAATCCACTTGACACTTTTTCTTCCAAAAGATTTCCTCCTGAAGCTCTCATTCCTCTAACAACCTCAAAGCTGAGGACTCGACATTAATTAGATCCCTAGTCATTCTTTGGTCCCTAATCTGGTGAGTGACCCTGTCCAGCCTAGCCTGAGCCACCAACTTTTGGTCATGCAGATTCCCAAAATGCTATTTATTCCATCTTTTAAGCTGAAATTTCATATGTTGAAGTCTCTTCTTGAAAGATAACATGGCAATACCATGAGAAAGCATACCCTCATTCCACTAAACAATCATAAGATCCTGCAAAGAGTGATCTCTTAACCACATCAACCAAAATTTGAAGGAATAATTTTTAGTAGCCTTGAAAGGAGTAATAAAAAGCATAATAGGCCAATGATTACAGCTTCTCTAATCAAGGACCTTTGATTTGGTAGACCATCTGACATCCATCCAAAAGAAAGAAACCAAGAACCTATTGAGACTTTCAAGAATTGCCTCATTCTTGCCCCTTCTATTATTCCAGGTGAAGGTACCATTGCTAGGATTAATATCAATGAGATTCAAGAGACCAATATTATCGAAGGGCCTAACTGAGCTACCCCACCTCTCTTTTCATCCAAACTAGTAAGAACATTAAAATCCCCAGCCACAATCCAAAGAAGGAAGGGATCCAAGGATCGAACATAGGTGATATGTGACCACATAAGAGATTTACCCACCAAATCATTAGGAGCATAAATATTTGAAAACATGCACCTTTCACCAGTCTTGAAGTGAGAAGCAATCTATCTATGACCAAATAAGAGATTTACCCACCAAATCATTAGGATAATAAATATTTGAAAACATGCACCTTTCACTAGTCTCGAAGTGAGAAGCAATCAAAGAGATAGAGGATTTACTCGAAATCCACCACAAAGGTGTCACCTTCCTTGGATTTCAAAAAGAAGGAATTCCTCCAGAGATACCTTGAGCACCCACTCCCTGCCAGCTATCGTGGGGCCATAACTTTGGCCCACAATTATCCAAACCTTCAACTATAAGCTTAGTTTCCTAAATGAAAACAACATCTGGAGAATGAGATTCTATCAATCTATGGACAACTTTTTGTCTAGGGATGTTGTTCAACCCCCTCACATTCTAAGAGAGAACAATTATTTAAAAGGTTGAGAGTAATGGGAATGAATGGGCTTCACAAACCCTGACTCAACTAAAGTCTCCCCCATCATCTCAACCTTCTCCTAGTCAGTCTTCCTTCCACTCTTAGATGCCTTCTCTGAGGACCCTTATTTAAAAGGCTTATAAAGTAATCCTAGAGTTAGAGTAGCTCTGGCACCTTTTGTAATATCAGGAATCCCCTTTTGAGTAAAGAGAGTAGAAGCAGTGTTATTTAAGTTACCCCTAGATTGTGCCTCCTCCCCCAAAGGACACAATAATCCTTCCCCTGAGATGGCTCATCCACAAGAATTTATTGATCATGCTTCTCTTCTAATAACTTGGCTAGGTTCCTTACCTCCTCCACCTAGGTCTCCTATTGAGATACACCCCTTAAGGGAAGATCAACTAGTAAACCTTCCTCTTGCACCAAATCATCTAGAACATTAAACCTATTGAAAGTGCCATCATTATGTCTGTCTATCCAAGTTCTCTTCTTTCCTTTCCCTTTATTGCAAGGCTTAACTGGGAGAAATCCCTCCTTGTCTATAGAACCCTCCCACATAGGGGCCTTACCCTTATCTTCCTTGGGAGCTAAAGAAGCAAAAACCAATGGATGAGAGAAATTATGTCGAGTGAATTTACATTATAAGTTCCCATACTCATGACATATCCTACATCTAAAAGGTAGGGTTTCATAATCCAATTGTTGAACCCATGAGGTAGGTCCCAAATAGATTTCCATAGAGTCTAGCAATGGATTATTAAGATCAACCTCAAAAAAAATCTATACATAAGAGATTACCTTACGATCTTGAGTTTGTGTAACCGAACCTACCAGTTTCCCAAGCAATAGTGAAATCAAGTGGAGAATATACTCTCTCTAAAATTCCAGAGGTAGCCTTGGTAGATGAACCCACATTGGTACTTGAGAGGGAATCTCGTTAGCAGAATTAAATCCTATGTGCCAGGGTTTGATAAAGAGACCCACTTGATTAAAGAATTATGGACCACCTTCAAGCACTGTATTCTTGTCTATCATATTCAAAAAAAAACCAGTAAATAGTTATTTGCAGCCAAGAGAATCTCTGTGTCCCCCTTAGGATTCCATATCTAATGAGCCCATGATTCAAACATAGGAAGAGAGAAACAAAGGCCCAAAAACTTACAAATGAGTGTATGCTTGCTCCAGTACTCAACATCTTCAAAAATCTACTCAAGTTCAATAACCAAAATTGGTTGATCATCTAATCTCTCTAGGCATCCATTCACCTTTTTTATTCACAAAATACCCTTCCAAGATGAAGCATCAACCCCCGTAGGAGGATTCTCACCTTGGCCCTTAGCCCTCATTTGCATCACCATAGAGGATTCAACCATCTCAATATCAACGGATACAGGCTGAGACATGGGGATCTCTATTTTCCCCATGACAAAACTCAAAGATATCCAAAAAAAAAATGTAAGCCCATTACCTTCAGTCAACAGAAACAACACACACTCATGCACCATGTGCAACAAAAGTGTAGTAAACCCACACCCAAACTCAACCCAAACCATCCTCAAGCTCTAAGCATTCACCAAAACCCCACCTGACCCCCATAAAATCATCTCCCCCCTCACCGCACACTAGAAGCAAGCAGTAACCAGCCTTAAGGACACCACCCAATTTGTGAAGCAGCAACCAATGCCAAGGAAAAGTGAGCTAGGGCATACATACCCTAGCTGCCCTACTCATTACACACATCTTTGTTGCCATCCTTCCTCTACCATGTGTGTCCTCACTTCAATTGGTTCATGATTTGGAGATTTACAAGCCATTTTTCTTGATTAATATTGGTTATTATTAGTGTTCTTGAGGCTTGGTAAATGTGTTGATGATTCCAATAATTTAAAATAATTGTTCTTGTGGTATTTCATGATTCTTGTGGATGTCCTAGATTATTATCCTATTGTGTTGCTAGTTCACATTACTTATGGTGCTCACAATTGAAGATTTAAGTTGGTGAGTCATTGTTCTTCATGTTCATAACATGATTATTGTAACATGTTGCGAATGATCAAGGCATAATTCTTGGATTTGTTCCATGTTAGAGATGTGTGATTGGTCTAAGATATATTTTCCAATATGGATTGGTTCATATTAAGTATTGTATCATGTATGATTATATATTTTAAAACTAGCCAACAAGAGTGAAACTGAAATCTTTGACCTTTCAAAGGTTTATGAATTATATAGATGAACATAATATTTATGTATTGTAGATGAACAGATAAGAAGTATAAGTTGAAATCACGATGGGTATAATAGACATAGTGAATAGTTATTCAAGGATCAAACATGAAAGGTCACTAATGATGTGATGTGACAAAAGGTCAATTTGGAAGAGTAATATCGCATGCATTTATTTTGAATAGACTAAAGGATGCAATTAAAAAATCATAATATAGGTTCACTGGAAGATGAGCAGGCCTATGAGGGTAGATACCTACTTATAGGTAGTCATGGGTTTTTTGATAAGCTCCTTTATGTGATTCAAATTTTGAATTCATAATTTGAGAGGATTTTTTTGAAAGACATTTGGGCACCCAAACATTGAAATAATAAAAATAATAATAACACTTTTCTATGAGTGTGTTGTCATTGTTGTGAGTTGTTGCAAGAAAATAGAAATGAAAATTATTTGTAGAGAACAAAGCCAAATAATAGGTAGGTTGAATATGACACTTGAGTTTTACATCAAGTGTGTGTAGTGATACATAGGGAACCCTGATATAGATAGAGACGATCGAGGTTTCTTTGAGGTACAGAAGATCTACTTGGAAAGTTGTGCAACTTTTAGATCAACACTTTATTTTGTTTTCTCGTTATTACAACTATTGTAAGCTCTTAACCAATAAGGCTTGAATGTAAGCCTTTGTAAATCTTCTAGTAAGATATCTCTCAAAAATATATTTATAAATCATCTGACAAGGTATTTTGAACAAGATTTTACAATCCTAATAGGTTATATGCATTCCTAACAAGATATGTTCTCAAGAAGAATACTTGTAGCCTTTAATAGGTCACCCTTATACTTGCAATAAAAGGCTTGTGGGTATTGTGGGTATATTACTCTCAATGTGGTTTTCATCCTCGCACCAAAGGATTCCATGTACAAAACTCATGTTTCATTGATGTATGCTCTCTTGTGTTAGTGTTGCATTTATCATTGATTTTTTG
This sequence comes from Cupressus sempervirens, assembly GCA_028749045.1. Lineage (NCBI taxonomy): Eukaryota > Viridiplantae > Streptophyta > Pinopsida > Cupressales > Cupressaceae > Cupressus > Cupressus sempervirens. The sequence continues at coordinate 186,158,728 of CM053790.1, forward strand.
GTTAAGAAACTAGTACTTAGAATATTTGATAAAGTATCTCAGCTAACTGATTTCAAAGGCCAAGTATTAATTCAACCCACCCACCCCCCCACACCTCTTAGTATTGGTTGAGACAACAATTTGTATCAAAGCTATAGACCTAATAGAGAAGAGCGAAAGATCAAATAGAAGCTTTCAGAGTGTAGAAATAGCTTGACAAATATTTTGACACCATTAAGGATTTGAAGGATAGGCTGAGAGAGTCACTAACCAAGAGAAAGAAATTAGTGAAGAAACTTTGTAAGAGTCAAGAATTCATTGAACAACTTGAGAAGCAAAGTGGGTTAGATGAATTTGAAGAAGAAATAACTGATCAAATTACTAACAATAAGAAGATAACCAAAAGAATATCACCAATGAAGAAGGAACAAGAGGAAACAATGATCAAAATGAGTGTATCCAAGGATGAGAAAGGTAATGCCATTCTGGCAAGAGATGAAGTTGTTGAAGCACTAAAAGGAGCCCTTGAAGATACGCAAATAGATGAAGAAGAAGTAAGGAAAAAGGAAGTTGAAATGGCTCATATAGAAGAAGAACATTGCTATATGAGACAAAAGAATAGTGTCTTACATAAGCATGATTAGGATCACAAAGAGAAAATTGAAGTACTAATTGGAGAATACAAGCATCTGGATGAACAATTGCACTAGCTAATTGAATAAGTAAAGAGAACAAATGAAAACAAATGAGAAACTAATAATGTTCAAGGAAATCTCTAAAAGAATAGACAAGATACTCAAATCTAAAAGGATGACCAAGATCACAGTTAGTTTAGGATATCAAGGTGATAACAAAACTGAAAAGGATGGGCCCTCTGGAATGAAAGACTTGGACTTCAAGAAGCATGCAAGAATATCAATATGAGGTAAGAAACCTAACAACTCTACTTTTTACTATTGTCATAAATTAGGAAACACTTAAAATGTATGTTGGCACATGAAGGTAGCACCTAGCACTTAGAAAACCTTTGATGATTACTTAAATAATTGTCACTAGTATGGACACGTTGCACAAGAGTGCAAAGATTAATATAATGAGGTAAGAATTGATGAAGGGTGCTCCCCTTAATAACATAAACCATAACAAAAAACAAAGAAAAACAACAAATGTGAGAACAAAATATGGACTTCTTATTTGCGCCACAAATACAAAATTACATAATTCACAAGTACAATATGCTAACCCACATGGGTGCCTTCATTACAATAATCTATAAGACAAGTTGTTGGTGCTCATAATTGCATTACCATTTTGAGCGTCTATTTGAAATTTAGAGTCAAATTGAGCCCTATAAATGCTTTTAAATGAGATTGTACCCGATTGTCAATCTGAGGCCTAAGAGGTGTTTAATGCTTCTAGCACCCTCCACTTAGTGTGTCTATGTGTTTCATGAAGTTAAATTGACATTCTGAGTCATTTGGCAAAGTCTTGTTTTGAGCCAGTGTCATATCTGCATTTTCACCTAAGTGTCAAACAGCGACAGGAGGTTGTGTTTACTATTGAATATCCTGCACCTAAAATTGCATCATGACTTACCACTTTGGAAATGTCTAGTGTCCATACCTGAGAACCTATGTTTCAAATTTTGAGTCATTTCGAGTCCGTTTGACTAAGTTTTGACTCTCTCAAAGTTGGTCATTTAATATTGTTATGCTGATACGATTAGTTCAAAATTCTGGGAAGCCCTGTTTGATGAGTTGTATTTTTGACTCAATTGACCAAATTGCTAAATTTCCTTTTGCGTTGCTTTGTATATGTCAAAGACTTGTTATGTTTCAAGTTTCAGCTCATGAAAAATCCGTTTTATCAATTTTCAAACGCGATTCCAAATGCAATTTCTATATTTTTACTGGTATCATAAAATGCAGATTGATTGGAACCCCTGTTCATGACGTTATAACTTGAGATCCATGATTGCCTAGATCAAATGGATTGTACCATCGTGTTTTCCTCTAAAAATTATCTAAGTGTGTCAGTTTTTAAGTCTTGACAAATCCATATGCACACTTTTCTAGGTCCATTCCATTTGTAAAAATAGATTTCCTGCCAATGTTTCCAGTCAACAAATCCAAGTAGCTCACTTTGACCACTTGCCAAACGTGTCCTGTTATTCTTCATAAGCCCAAGTCATAGATCCATACTCTCCTCATGACAAAGAATGAATGCTCCAATTTTCGTCTTCCCAAGTATTCATTTGCCCAGTTTTCAAAGCCAATTCCAAACCTAATCTAGTGTTTTCTAACATGTTTTCTTGCAGGAAGTTTTGAAAGGTCAACTTTGACAACGAATATCTTTTGACCTCGACTTCTTCACAAGATGAGATTTGGTGGGGTAAAAGTGTGCAAAAGAGAGAATCAGTATCTTGGATTTCAAAGCCTAGTTATATGTTTGGATCAATTTTTAAGGCTAGTCAACGGACCTCCTGGTGAAAAATTGATAGGTTGCAATTTAATGAAAAATGAGTTTTTAAGGATCAGTTAGTGATCGAATTTGGTTTTGATCAGTTCGAAATGATCAATGGATCAATCTAAGAATTCAGTTGTATGAAAACAAAAAAAAATTAAGTCGGACCCACTTTGGGGGCCCAACTAATGACATTAGATTGAATAGAAAGATGTGGGTTGAGAATTTTGTTTAACAAGGGGGCTTTTTATGGAGTATATTAGAATGATGAGTAGAAAGGAAGGACAACCCAAGCAAAAAAGAATAAAACCTTTAAAGACAGAATCTATCCAGCCTTATGCAAATAAAGGAAATAAAGATGAACAAGAGCAAAAGGTGAAAATTGTTTCATCAAATATAGAATGCATTCTTCTTGAGATATCAAAACATAGCCACCAACAGTCAAAGAAGGATGGATTCATGCAGAATTTTTCTGATCATAATAAACCTTTGAAAAGGGAGTCATCTTGTTAGCCTCCATTTGTATCTTCTACATCCAATTCATCTAAGCTTTCATGCTTTACTAAATCTCTTCGCACTAGACTTGAAGACAAGGATCTGCATTTGAATGTTTTGTTTCACCATTGCCTATTATGATTATACAAGTTGAAGAACCATCAATTTTTAAACACACTAATGGAAGAAATTGTGACTTGATAGATTTTTGAAATTTGAGGAACCCTAGTCCAAAAGCAAGCATAACTGGGGGTTTTCTGAGTGATTTTTGTGGGTTTATGATGGGTGCTAAAGACTTGTGTAAACCATCAAGAATGAGTGGGAAGCCCGATTTGGATACATTGCTTCTTAATGGCAACCAACTAGAAAGATTGTTGATTGATGCTACTAGTGGTGAATCTTCTATAGTTTGTATACAATCAAACACATCTTGAAATGGGGCTTTGGGCTCTCAAGTAAAATCTTCAGAGTGGAAAGGATTTGTAGAAAGGGATGTTGAGGGAGCACTTGGAAGTTCAAATAGATTCTCAAACAAGGATCATGCCTTTCTAGACACTCACAGCTCGACAGGGGAGCAGTCAACTCCATGGATAGCCCGCGCAAAGAGAAAGTTGTTGCCTCCATCCAGTCCACGCAAAGGGCAGAGAAGATATTCACAAGAGGAGATGTGTTGAAGACTACGAGTTGAATGGAGCACTCATACCCAATGTCCAAAGCTGCTGATTTTAAAAGGACAACTCCATACTCATGAAAAAGGGAGATTCATGCCAAGTAAAGGGGAGGCTCTGCGATGAGAAAAGAGGCAAGCAACCCCTTAAAGCTTAAAGTTAGTCATAGACCCCAAGAGGAGAGTCACAAATTCAAAAAGGCCCATGCTAAGCAAACAAGGGTAGAGCTGCCTTAAGACAGAGGGAGAACATGTAAAAAAGAGAACAGCTATACATAGAGCAACATGCTAAAAAAGAGGAGCCCCACAACAGAGATAAAGGTTATGGCATGAAAAAGAGCTTACTGGGCAAGATGAGGGGATGAAAAAGCTGAAGAGGAAGCAGTCCCTAAGGTTTCTCTTGGATAAACATGGTTGTGTAATACTCTCTCCTTTATAAACCTTGCTTTCTCCAACATTCTTGTGGATGCCATGTTCTCTAGAAGAACCAACGCCTCAGTCCTCGTTACTCCTTTCAACTCACTGAACGCAATCTTTAGCGCAATTTTGATAGCTAGAGTTGTGTGGAGGAGATTACAAGGGACACCCATAGATAAAAAGGGAGACGTCATTCCCAGTCCACACATGAAGAAGGCAGCAAATGCTAGCCAAAGAACAGATCACCCATGCACAGTAAGTAATGGGAAGAACTCACGCAGGCCATGGAAGCAGACTGGAGCAAGGGCAACTCACATTGTAAAAGGCCCACATGAAAGAGAAAAGAAAGGGCAAAAGCAGTCAATGATTGGATGTAAGGAAAAGTAGTAAAGGTTTTAGTCCCACATTGGGGACATGTTGAATTTCATATAGTTTAAATACTATTCCTCACAATAGGCTGAATGTCTATTAGACAACGCCTTTTAGAAGCAAAGGTTCTTGCGTGGGGGCCCCACCTACGGCCAGACTAGACAATGACGTCAGGATAATTTTGAATAATGATGCAGGAATAATGACATGGTACCAAAAATTAGAACACTTCAGATGCAGACACGTGGCTAGAATCTATGGTGGGCACAAGCCCACATTACAAAGATGCTCGCTGGTTAGACAATGCGAGATTGCAGAAATTTGACACTTGGCAAGGATGAAACAAGTGATGATGAGGTGGCAATCTAGAACAGGTCCAAATTAGAAGTGCTCAAATCATGCCACGTGGCAAATCGAGCAGCTAGCGTAATTCTGCAAAATAAAGATGCAGGGTGGTTAAGTATTGCAGGCATGTGAAAATTTGACATGTGGCAGCGTAGGACCCAGGCATAGTGATGTGGTGACCAGAACCAATTGCAGATGGAGGCACAGGATGCTGCCACATGGCAGATCTGACAAATGATGCATTTCTACAAAATGAAGATGCAAGATGTTTAAATAATGTGAGTAAGCAGGCTGTTGACATGTGTTAATAGGCCCAGATCAAATGGTGATGTGGCAGTGATATGCGAGCTAACTGGATAGGGGTTGACCAATCATAGAGCGCCACGTGGCACTTGGTCAACTTAAGTTTGACCCTAGATTTCATGGATAAGGACATTTGAGGAGTTTTAAAAATAATTTTAATTTTTTTTTCATAAAGTGCATGTCAGATTTTTTAAATAAAAAAAGGATTAAATTTTAAAGGTTCAAACTTAGGAAAGTGTTTTAAATTTTTGCAAAAAAATTAAAAAACAATGGGTTGCAGACCAAGGTTAAACAACAAAGGGGGACATTTTCAAACAGAGATTTAAGGCATTTTCGGTAGGCTAACATAGAGACATTATATATCATCGAAATCGTGAGAATCTAAATTTTCCAATTCTGGAGTTAGTTTCTGCACAAGGATTCATGAGTTCAAGTTATAACCAGAAATGTGAAATTTGGGGCTTTCTTAGTGGAATGAGTTAAAACTAAAAATGCAATTACAAGATCAGTAACCGACAGTGAAAATGAAATTGGGGTCATTTCTAAGTCAGTTAAATGGGGTTTTCACCAGCATTTTCATAAGACATATTAGATATTTTGGCAAACAAAAGCAATTTCATCATTCAACAAGAGATTTTTGTGAATCAGTTACAGGATAATGATGAAACAAAATTAGATCAAATGGTACAGAGAAGGGAGAGGTTTTTCAATTACAGGAGATGGAATTCTAAGTGGACACATGTCATTCTGAAATTAGATCCGAGAATTCTTTCCTCTATATTTATCTCATTCTCTCTCATTGTAAGGGTTCTAGTTTTTGTCATTGAGAAACCAATTGGTTCCAATTTTTTGGAGAAGAAACCACTCACTACTGTGATACCAGGTCTTGGTTCTAGTTTTTGATGTGTTCCCATGACTGTAACACCATATTTTTCAGCATAATTCTCTCATGTGAGCAGCAATAGGAAGGAATATATAGATAGCTCAGATCTGTTAGGTGTTTTCATGTTTTCATTGTATGCATTTGGTTGTGTTGTTTCAAGGAAATTAATACAAAGAGCGGAAGAATTTCATTAGTTTCATTCTGATTCTCATCTCTAGTCTCAGTGAATTGTCAATGTTTTATGATCTTTGAACAAAGAGCTTAGGTCATAGTTGTAGTCCCTTAAGGTTGTATGTTATTTTATTGTTGCTTATGACTCAAGGAGTTATGTAAGCGCTTCAGGGAATCAGCAGGGTTGCAAGTTTATTGAGAAGGATATCATGTAAGAATGAGATTTAGATTTAACATGGACGTCTATTTACAAGGTGAATGGATAGATCGTATATCTGAAGATGCAAATATGTCTCAGATATCGATATGTGTGTTTTTGATTCATAGATTTTCCCAATGGTTAAGGCACTGATCAGTTTACAGGATCACTAGGTCTTACTACTACATATCTAAGGTTTTGTTGAATTCAACATTATTAATCAAATGTTTTTTCCCTTTCATGTTGAAGGACTTAAAGGATTAACCCTCACTCAACTTATGAGATTCACATATTTGCATTTAGCTATTGTAGATCTGTGTGTTTTCTTAAGCCATTAGGAGATATAAGGGTTTAAAATTTTCTTAATAGATTCAGGGATATGTTTTTGCACTGGTACGGTATCGATTGAATCTCAGGTCCACCCGCCTAGGTTTTGCAGAGCCTAAAGTAGAAGAAGGGTCAAGCCTTATAGTTGGCCCGGTGTTTGAAATGGCATGTTGAAAATGGGAGTTAACTGCCCCTAGATATGTCATATTTTCATTGGGATAATTGAAAACCCTCCAGTGTTTTCAAACACCAACACAAGTTGTGAAATATCACCTAGAGTTATTCTAGAGAATGTTTGGGCCTTTCTTAAATAGGTAATTTTATGCCACCTGGGAAGGTTATAGACAATGAAACTTAATACCTAGGGCTGACAAACCCTAACAATACATATAGAGTCAGTCAAATACATCTTTGACAATTATTTTAGATATTTTGGGTAGCTTAATTTTGGAAAGCGTTAACTCTAAAACCACTTTTCGAAAATTTCATCTCCCAATTTATAGGCTAGGAACTACACTAGCACCTTTTTATCAAGTTTTTGGACCTCGTCCAGGCACTCTAAGGCCTCTAACAGTGAGCCTGAAGATTTTTCTACAAATTTTTCCACAAGAAATCCGTAATAACTTCTCTAATACTTAAGCTAGAGCAATGAGATTTTCATGGTAGGCTTACAACTCTACAATGAACCTTCCTATAGAAAATGAGGACATTCTAAGCTCGTATGATAAACTTACTAGAAATATTAAGCTCCCATAAATAGTAACCACCCTGTCTACTAGTCCTTATCAAAATAGAAAAGACTAAAAAATAAAATATTTATGGTTGATGCAAGATTTCTCTTACACTCAAGATGCTCTTGCATCAAGAATAAAGGGGTACTATTACTTTTGTAACAAGTATGGACACAAAGAAAAATAATGTGGATCAAAGGCTCACTCTAATAAGTCATCTCCAAAGTTTGTGAGTCCCACTAGAAGGGACATGTATGTGACACAAGTTCCCTCTACCTATGGAATCAATGGTCAGCTTGTGACATAGTACAAGTTAAGGAAAAATCAAAGAAACAAAACTAGACCATGGAGAGATATGCATACGAAATGCCACAAGTGTCATAAGATCAAACACCTTGCCAAAGACTATTGGTTAATAAATAAATCAAACTTACAATTATTTGATAAAAAGAGGAAGATGAAGTAGGGATAACTTTAAGAAACCCCCCTTTGGAAAAATGTATAAAATCATGGCGAATCCAACATTATTTTAGGGGCAAAAATTAATTTGAATTGGCAAATGCTTTTTTCAAAATCGGAAAAAAATAAATTTTATTGGCGATTTTTTTCCCATCGTATGATAAATTTGTAAAATCGTGGTGAATCTTTAATTATTTCAAAAAATTGTGACCAAAAGTAAAAATATATAGAAACCATAAATTTGTATCATCCAAGATACAATAACCCTATTTAATGACCATTGGATGATCCTATATCAATGGTCTAAATCCCATTTTGGGCTAAAAAGTTAAAGTACAAGAAGTTTCAAATAAAGTATTTGAAATAACAACACTTGTCTCTAGTATAATCTATTTCGGGCCAAAGATTAGAAGGATAAAAATTTCCTAAGAAAGTCTCCAAACTAAATATATGTACTTTACTTATAACCTGAGTTAAATTTTTACCATAGATTGGCGAATGTGACCATCAATTAAGACATGCCTCAGAAACTGTGGGCGAAAATATTTAATTTACCATGTGGAAAGATTAGATTCCATTGGTGAAGTTATCATCAAAATAAAAATGATTATGTATCATCATAGCATGTGACCCAGTTTTTGTAGATTGTGGGAGATGTCGCTACCCAAAAAGTGCCAAAATTTGTGCCAAATTCAGCGTCTTCGATGAGCGAGATTAGCCATTTGGAAAATATTTGCTGCCAAAGTAAACCCTAAGATGAAGGTTTGATGAAGTGTGTTCCCCTTAATACCACAACACATAACTAACATTAAAAAAAATACAAATTGAGAGAAAAAAATATGGTCTTCTTATTATCTCCACAAATGTAGAATTACAAAAGTATAATATGAAAACCAAAATGGGCATCTTCCTTACAATAGTGTGTAAGAAAAAGCTACAAATATCAGCCAGAACTTCCCTAAACAACCTATGGGCCTTCCTTCTATAGGCACTTTTTACTACCCAAGAAGGTTTTGGACACTAAGGCTGACCAGCCTCACATTATATCATTTCATTACACTTAATTACATAGGATTGACTCAAGACAATTTACAAATTATATTTTCGGATGGGTCCACTTCTGCAGACAATAACTAGCAAACCATTAACCCGATGGGCTATTATAACCCCATTTCAAAATCCTTGGCTAGTGATCTACAATGTCTACTTACAAAAGCATTCATAAGCCATAGTTCTGCCTTGTTTAGGAGCCATTTAGACCTTCATTGCTAGGCCCAAATTTTGGATTGCTAAAATTTATACTAAAAAATCTGCAATAATTGCACCAATACATATGATATGATGATAAAGCTCATCTTGAAAGTTGATATGTCAAAGATGAACCCCTAATATGAGATTGGAACAATCAAAGCACATAATACCAACTTACTAAAAATAGAAATCCCCCTCAACCTCTACACAAGAATAGCCCTTATTGAAAGCACAAAACTGGAAAATAGGAAATAGAAATATTTTTGGGTGATGCAAGATTACCCTTACATCCAGGATGCTCCTACGTCAAGATCATTGACAGAGAAAAAAAAAAGGAATTTGCAAGGATATGGACCAAGAAGAGTAATGAGGTATAAGTAGTTAAATTTATAGATATTATGAGCTCATTGGGTAGTAGTGAGACTTTTGAGTCAATCTAAGATATCATAGCTTAAGAGGTTGGGTGTAAAATGCAAATCTTACAACAGTCCTCATATCTAAATTGGTAAGTCATGAGATAAGAAGTGGAAGTTTGTCTAAGTGATGGTTACTAGAAAACATACTTTATGGATAGATATGGATAAATAACCCTACAATATTATGAAAGAAGTGATTCAAAGGGCCACATGGTTTAGTGGAACTCAAAAGGAGCTAATAACGAAGGTGATCTCAATAAAAAGATGTTGCTAAATTAACTAGATTTAATCACTATGGATACAAATGAATGATATCACCAATATAGAGATGAGGTACATGGTGATGGTATTTGTGTACAAAATCTACTATTCAAGTTAGAGAAATAATGTGCCAATTGAATCTATTGATGGAGTGTATTAGATCATTCATGATCTTTTGATGATTCACCTAAGTAGATGCAACTACTATAGAACTTACGAAAGATCAAAATGGAGTATAGTGTGAACACTTTGAAATTTGGTGTTATACTTGTATGTATCTTCTTTCACTTTAGAAAAGTATTTTATGGATTCATGCCATTTAAATGGAAGATAGATAGACCTATCTATGCCTAGCTTATCAAGATAGACAGGAAGTTGGAAGGGAAGGGAAGTGAAGTGCTAGAAAATTACTTTAAGAACTTCTAATTGGAGATGGAAAAAAGAGAGAGGACTTAGATGGTCACAAGGTTTAGTGGAACTAAAAAGGAGATAATAATGAAGAGATCTTAATAGAGGCCACTAAGTTAACTAGATGTAAGCGTGATGGATGAGAATGCACAATAAATGATATCACCAATCTAGAGATGAGGTATACAAAAATGGTAATTGCATAAAAAATCTACTATTAAAGTTGGAGAAATAGTGCTTCAAGAAGAGCCATGTATAGAGTGTATGAGATTATTCATGACCTTACAACACTTGACCTAAGTGGATGGTTACAGATGCAACTACTATAGAACTTACAAAATATTAAAAGGGAGTACAATAAGCACACTTTGAAATTTGGTGTTGTATTTGTCTATATCTTCTTTTACTTTAAAAAATAATATCCTAGATTTATTTCATCCAAGGGAAGAGAGATAGACCTATCTCTACCAAGATTACTAGGATGTACAAGAAGTTGGAAGGGAAGGGAAGTGAAGAGTTGGAAAAGTACTGCAAGAACTTCTATTGGAGATGCAAAAAGGGAGATGATAACCTTTAGACTAGTATAATAATTCAAGTAGGAAAATGTTTCCTTGCTAATAGAGAAAAATGCATGATTCGAGCAGTTCAACCACAAATCCACCAGCTGATAGAGTTACCATATGAGGTTGAAAAAGTGTCAACTAGGGATCATATCAATATTCTTCTTGAAATTCTAATTGATCCTAAGGGTATAAGGTTTGGAACTAGTAGAGATATCAAGGAGAAATAGGAAGCAATTGTGGAAAATAAAATATTAAGGAGGAGGAGTAAAATAATAGCTCCAAGCTAGGATGACAAGGTGGATGGTGATGAAATTGAAGAAAAGATCACCATTGAAGTTGAGGCAAGTCCTCAATTAGAGATGCAAGCTAATATTGGTCTAGACATCAAAATGGAGTCCTTGCTTGAACTCAAGTTGGCAAGTGGGAGGGGAAAAAAATCATCAAACTTTCGATTATTGAGACATGCAAAATAAAAAGAAATGGGAAGGAAGAAAAGAAGATTGCACCAACACCAGATGGTAGTGTATTGACATAAAAAGAAGAAGTTGAGGTGGAAAAGTTGCCAAAAAAGGTAATAAAATTACTTTTGATGATATATTAACAGATATCATACATAATTGGAAACTACAATACTTTGAATAATAGGTGTTCAAAGTTAAATAAATTTAATAAGAATAGAATAGTGAGTGTTGTTTTGGTAAGCACGAGAACTTTCAGTAGAATGTCATCAGACATAAGAAAATTGGTGCCCAAGGACCAATACACAAAAATGATATAGAAATGGTAAGAAGGAATCATTCAATTTAAGAGGATGATGGATGATGCCCTATAAAAAATAAGAGTAGAATACACTATGCTAGATAAGGTGGCACTGATTACTATGCACTAACAGGTTGCATGCCATAATTGTGACCAAACTGCCATTGAAATTTGGTACCAAATGTACCAATGACAAGAGGAGTGTTGCATTCAAGAACAAATTGAAGAAAATTAAGTAGAATAGGTAATAGGGAAAGGTAAAGGCATAATGTCTGAGATGAAGAAACCAAGGAAAGAAAAGAGTGAATTGCAAACTAGTAGGTACCCTGCTGAATTTTTGATTGAAGAACTACCACAAGTAAAAGTGGACTTGAATCCACTCAAAAGCTCTAGGACTGAACAACATCCTCGTTCAACAACATAACATGTTCTATCAAAGGAAAAGGAGTGAGAGTAAAGAAAATAGGACTCACAAGATAAATAATCTAGAATGCAATAAACTCCATCCAAGGAGGAAGAGGAAAAGAAACATGTTGAGGAACTAGATAAGGAAAAATTACTTGTTAGATTTGAGGTGCATTAGGATGCTAAAATCACTAGACATGAGAAACATTCACAAGAGAAATAAAAATAACTTGAGTTAGAGACTCAACTAGTGCATGAGGAAACATTTTCGAGAGAAGGTTCTTTGATTATGATGGGCATTCTAGTAATAGATACCAATCTAGTAAGGAACACAAGTCTAGTTAAAGAAACTAAGACATAAAGAAAAGGAACTCAAGAACAGGTTCAAACCAAAGTTGAGGATCAACAAGCACTAGAAAAAGAAAGAGAATAGGTCCTCATAAGGGGAATCACACCTAAAAGGAATTTTTTTCCTAAGAAAGAAATCAAACCAGATAAGAAGAAGTCCCAAGAAAGGGAAGAAGCTTTGATAAGGAAAAAGACTCTAGAAGTAGAGAAATTCAATAGATAAGAAGAAGTGACATATTCCACAAGAGACAAGACACCAAAAAAATCAAATTCATTTGTAAGCATGTCAAGAGGAAAGAAAAGTGTTAAGAGGTTAGATCAAGCCAAGTAGAAATTGAGCTTTGAAGAAGAATCACATAAAAATAAGAAGAAAAAGGGTAGATAAGAGTCACCCACCTCAAGCTCACCATCCACATTTGAGGATGAAGGAGAAATAGATATAAAGAAAGTGATAAAGAGAAAGTAGACATGAACTCCATATTTGAGAATATGTAGGACAACCTTGATGAATTGGAGCACAAGGAGATAAATAAGTACACAAGGTTTGTTGAGAAATATGAAAGACTATGTCTAACTAGAAAAAGACATGCAAGAGAAACAACATTGGTTAAGGCCAGAGATCTCATTAGTGAGTTATCATCAAATGTCTTGTACAATCATACTAATCTTATAAGATAGATCAAGGAGCTCATTGATCATCTAAAAGGAAAGATGGAAAAATTCACAAAGGTTGTAGGAAAAATGATTGAACTGACCCTAATGAAGAAAAAATTTGTCTTGTTTAAGACATGGAAAGAGATCTAAGAAAGTTAAAGGATGAGATATTAGAAGCAGTCAAGGAATTCACACTGATATTCTAGAAACTATGCACCCTAAGAGCCTTTATAGGTGATCTAAAATTGAGAAAATAAAAATTTCAATAGGAGCTTCATGAAGTCATCAAGAATTATGATCCATTGATATGATCCAATGATATGATCAATTTCAAAGCATTTAGCCAAACTTCAAGAAATCATTTAGATCACATAAAGGAAGAGGATATGAGAGTACTGAAACTACTAGAACCACAATGCTTCTTGTCAAATTTGGTAGGAATCATTCAAGAGCACATCAAGGATGCAAAATCTTATTTGAATTGTGAAGCCACTAGTAGACACTCTAGATGGAATACATGAAAAAATAGCATATACATGAAGTGAGACACTTTCTCTCACCAGTCTTAAGGAGTTGTAAGACTACAATTGCATAATAATATTTTAGAAGCAACAAGAACCACATGGGATCATGCATTTTGCATGATCACTCGAGTGCATATGACATTCATTGACAAATATGTATTGCTTCCACCCATTCTAGCCTAGTAGTCATGACATAATTGTTCAAAAAAAAGGAGGAACTTGTTTTCATAAAGTAGAGTATGTAGATGTGGACAACTATTCATTTTCATATTATTTACGTTGGAAATATAAGGTAGGCTAGGATACTAAGAGGGGAGGGGTGAATCAGGAACCAATAAAACTTTAACTTACTTCACCAATTAATCCTTTAAATATTATTCTAATCTAATTACATGCATGAAAGAATGAAAGAAATAAAATATTCATAACACTTTGATAGAAGATATAGTGACCTATAAACCTTCCAATTAGAAAGTAAAACTAGGGTGGGGATGATACACACAAGATTTAGTACTACAGTATAAAGTTAACCTGTTAAGGCTTACAATTGACCACTTCTGGTGATCTGCCCTGTTAGGAGAAATAAGGACTGTGAGGTCCACCTTGTTAAAGTTTTATTGGTTCCTGATTCACCCTTGGTTAAAGGATTTGACTGATACACCTATTAGAATGAATCAGTGGTTGATCTTTGATCTGCAACTCTGATTTATTAAATGAGATTCCTTGTATTGCAATGATCACCTAGCTATGATAGACAAATCTTTGTTATCCCTTATACTACGTGTAGCCGTCTTCAATTCACACTCATGTAATTCTTATTCTTCTTTTCCATACTTATTTGGATATGATACAATGCATTACATATATACCAGTCCAATCCATTATCTTCTAGAATCGACTACAATACCAAATTCATCATAATTCACAAAGTTGGCCCAACTCCTATAACTCAAGTTTTAAAGACAAACTCAATGATGTTCTGATACTTAGAAAATGCTATAAATTCTTGATAAACTCTCGCACTCGATTCAAGTTGAAGCTTGGTCCATATTGATCACTTTCGAGTAGCTTAGACTTGGTCAACACTATGTAACCCAGTGAACATTGGGAAACTTGGTAGCTACTGAATCACTCGGTTGACACTGCATGACTCAGTCAACACTAGATTCACTTTGTTAGCACTGCAAGCTCGGTAGACACTATAGAGCTTGGTTAACACTAGAGTCTTTAACCCTTCTACTAGATAGCTTGATAGACACTATTATGCTCGAGCTATACTGTAAATTACCTTTGATTCTCAGGAGCAACACAGAAACTAGGTTAACACTACTAGATGAATGATAAGCTCAGTACCAACTATAGAGCTTGGTACTAATGAAACCAACTGACTAAGTTTTGAGTTACTAATATACAAATTAACCTTAATGTCAACAATCTCCCCCTTTTGCATTAGTAACAAAAACACTTATCATTCCAAAAATCTGAATTCTCAAAATTACAAGTCAAAAACTTTCTTTGTCACCATTCTTTGTTTTCAACTCGGTTTTGACTTCTTATTGTTGTAACTTGATAAAATACTCTATTTTTCTAATTTTTCAAAATTTCTTTTGTAAAGATGTCTTCTGCTTATCTGTACATGTATTTGCATATTACTATACTACTCCCCCATACATATATCTCTCCTATATACATACATCTAGAGTTTAGTAAATGTCTCCCCCTTTATCAATAATATTTTATACAGATAATATTCTTCTCTCATATCTTCTCCTAACATATTTACTTCTCCCCCTTTATGACATAAATACCAAAGGTGTATAATATCTACAAGTTAATACCAAAATGTGACAAGAAATCATAATGTACCTTAAGAATTAGTACCATAGTCTTGTCCCAGTTGTCTTGCAATACCTTACTTGCATGCAAGGTTGTCTTTACTTTTGATGATAGTTCCATCATGTGGTCAACTATGGAGAAGTTGTTATCATGGATGAGATTCTTTTCATGTTCAATGTGTTTTTGTAGTGCATCTATGTTTGGAAGAATCATGCCCTAAATTTTTGCAAGTGTGAGCCTGGTTTTGGCTTCTTCCCTTAATAATTCTTCCTGAAGATTTGTCAGATATTTGATCTTTTTGAAATGTGCATAACTATAATTTAGATCAAGTGACAGCTAGTGTGCACTTTCCTTCATATCCTCGTCATTCTTTAACAATTTATCTTTGATTTCCTTTGTGAAGATAGATGTATCACTCAATTTGACAAAAAGAAAACACCATTACTGACAGATTTTTCCAGTGTACCAAGAATGTTAGATAGTTCTACTTGATCTATAGCAATCATTAAAGCAACTTGCTCGAACACCTTTTCTTCAAATTTTCTTTTAGCTCTTTGCAATAGGTTTTTCTATCCATTCAATTCTTCATTATACTAGTGGACAATTTTAGCTAACTAATCCAAAATAGGTTGTTTCTCATCAACCTCAATACTAAGAGAATCAACAAATATGCTCTTTATGTCTTCAAGGACTTGATTTTTCTTCTTAATCTCTTCTCTAATATTTTGTTTACTGCTTGACATAGCTTTATCTCAAGCTCAATTATAGCCTTAGCCTCATTATATATTCCAAAATAAGTTACTTTAGGATCCATAAGCTCATTCAATAGAGCTTCAATGATATCTTTAGTTTCATCTATGTTAACCTTATTTACTAGAGGCTTAACCTATGCTACTCTAGGTCTAACTACCTGAATGTAAACCTTGTCACAGTCAACCATGAAACAAATATCTTGCTCATAATCTTCTACAAGCTTCCTAGGAATCCTAAATCTACTTTGCATTTTCTCCTTAAATGTTTCAAAATAGTTGTCCATGATACTATCAAATTTTTCTCCTATCTTTGCTATGAATTTATTGATTTAGTATAGCACTGGAGTATCTTTCTTCCATACAACAGATCATTTAGAAGGCAAAAACTTCTGAATGTAGAAAACTAGACATGTCAAGAGAGAAACAAACTTATACAGATTTTTCTTTGACACTCGAATGCTCTCCATGTTCTTATTGAATTAAATCAAAAATGGCTAATCAAGGTTGTGTTGGGAATCAAAATTGAAACCCTAATTTTGAGTACCATTCAAAAAATAAGCCCTATAAGTGCTTTTTAAAAGCACGTGTACCCGGTTGTTCATTTGAGGCCTAAGAGATATTTAATTTTTCTAACACCTTACATTCAGTATATCCACTCATCCCATGGAGATAAATTTCCATTCTGAGTCATTCTGTGAAGTTCCATTTTGACCAATGTCCAATTCTGCATTTTTGCCTAAGTGTCAAACAATGACAAGAGGCCTAGTTTACAATTGAATATCGTGTATTTGGTTATGTTTCATGAATCACCATTTTGGAAATGTTTAGTATCCATATCAAAGAACCTATATTTTAGATTTCAAGTTGTTTCGATATGTTTTGACTTGATTTAGAATCCCTTAAAGTTGGTTGTTTATTGTTGTCATGTTGATGCTAGTTGTTCAGAATTATGGAGGCCCTATTTGACTTGTTATAACTTTGACCTAGTTGATCAAAATGAGAATTTTTTTTTCATTGCATTCTAGAGGTCAGCAACTTGTTATGTTTCTGATTTGAGCTTATGACGAATCCATTTAATCAGTTTTCAAATGCAATTTATGATGTTTTACTGGTGTCAAGAAATGCAGATTGATTAGTACCCATGTTCGTGATGTCATAACTCTGAATCCATGATAGGTGAGATCAAATGGATTGTACTGTTGTGTTCTACTCTAAAATTAATTTAAGTGTGCCAATTTTCAAGTCTTGACAAATCTGTTTGCACACTTTTCCAAGTCCATTCCCTTTGCAAAAAGCACTTTTTTGCCAGTGTTTCCAATTCTGCAAATTTGAGTAGCCCACTTTGATTGCTCATCAAATTTTCCCAGTTATTCATCATGAGCCAAAATCCTAGATTTATACTCTCCTCATGACAATAAACCAATACCCCTGTTTTCATATGCCCAAGTGTCAGTTTGCCCTATTTTTGAAGACAAATTCGAGCGCGATTTATTATTTTCTAACATGTTTGCTTGCAGGCAGTTCTAAGAAGGCAACTTTGATGGTCAATATCTTTTTACTGAGAATTCGTCATTAGATGAGATTTGATAGGGTGCAAGAATGTGGAACAGAGAATCAATGCATCTATTTTCAGAGCCTGATCAGGTGTTTTTGTCAATTTTTAAAGCTAGTCAAAGGACCACTTGGCAAGACAATGGTAGTCGGAAAGAAACAAGGTAAACAAATTCAAAGTGATGTTTTAGTGATCAAGTTCAATTTTTATCTATACTAGTTGTCCATTAGATCAATTTGAGATGTCATTTGTTTTAAATGAAATTTTTCTTAGCTAGACTCACTTTTGGGGCCCGACTAATTGCATCAGGTTGATAGATATGGAGCAAATTAAATATGTTTTGAGAGGTCAAAGTGATCTTAATATCTTGGATTATGAAACATAAAGTTATGATGTTTCAATGTTCTCATTCATAACATAAATGTTTTTAAGATCCTTTGTTATCTAGAGTCTGTCCATTTCAAGAGTTCATTGCGCCACTTTAAAGCTACTTTTGTTTGAGGAAGGATATGGTGTGGAGGTCCAGATCATCAAACGACCTATGCATTATCCCTAATGTGACTACAACCTATGTTGAAGGGTTCAATGGATTATTTTGGCAATTCAGGTGACTGTAAATTATGAGAGTAAGCTCTAAATATATAGGAATTTAGGTTTCTAACCAGGATTCCATGATTAATGAGAATTGGGTGCTTATGTCTAAAGATTGCTTGTTGATGATAGAAGAAAAAACATGAGGAATATTTCAATTTCATGTAGGAGGAAGAATCTCAATCAATGCAAGTTCATCCCACAGTTGGGTATAGGTTGAGGGAGATGGATGTTGTATACATGTCATCAGTTTTAGCATTGGAGAAAAGAGGGCATTATATGACTCCTCGCAAAGCATTAAAACAAGCATTAGTCATTTCTTGCAGCATTTTAGGAGAAAGAAGAGGTGAGGCAAATCTACTTGTAGTCCATGGTAGGAATAGTCAGAAGCTCACTAGTTGGGACGATGTGAAACCAGGTTTGAGAACACTCTTTTCATGGTTAAACGCTGGGAAAAGGAACACACAGTCATCTTGAAGTGGAGACCAAAATAAAATGGAATTTTTCCCACCAATGGAGAAGCCATTGGAAAGAGGGGTTCATGACATATCTAGAAGTGATTCACGAAAGCCAAACAAAGTTGACTATAAATTGTTCAAAGCTACTGCCATCTGTATTGAATACATGAACTAGAAGAGGAGTGACATAAAGTTTGAAACAGGACAATCAAGATTAAAATGTTGTCAACAGGATGGAGAGCCTCCCACCTTTTCATGACAACCCAGTCCATTTCAACCAACAAATTATGTATCCAATGCATACTCACAAGTTTCACAAACCTGATTTTCATTAAGAAGAATCTTCGATCTAAAAAGGGAACATCTAGACTCATTTGACACAAATATAGGATTTGACATGTTTGAAGCTTTATTAATCCATGCCTTGGACATTGGACTAGTACGTATGCCTTCAGTCGAGTTTCATGATAAATCAAATATAAATTCTTCACTGTAGAATCTCATCTTTGTCGTTGTCAAAAGCACTTCTGGTGGCTCTAATTCTTCTCCATTCCCATGCCCTACATTTGAGCCTATTGCTCCTTTATGCCACAGTATCACTATCATGCTTAGTCATCTAGTGTAGTAGAATGAAAGGAAGAAAATTGGTTTTAGCTTTAATCCCATATGGCTTGTGTGAGGGGTTTTCAAAATATTTATAAGCTCCAACATTCATATGCTAAGTGTCTTAAATGACATAGGCTTTTGAAGCCTTAACCTTGCACATGGGGTCCATGGCCAGTCAGAGAATGATGCGAGAAAATTTTAAACAAAACTACCAATGAGCACGATGAAATGGACATCTGGACCAATCACACAATCACAAGTGGTAGTGCATGGAGCCAGATTATTGAACTGGGAGGTGACACATGGCAAGGATACTTCAAGTTGGCACAAATTTTGAGGTGCCAATGTGGCACAGTGTACCACATGTTGCAAGGGTACATTCCCACATGTGACATGGAAATTTCTCATTGTGCATGAGGGGATGCACCTAGCTAACACATGGCAACAAGCCTTGGTTGGCAGTGACATGGTAGGTACAATCAGAGGTAACATGGCAATGACAGGGCAGTCAAGAGGCACAATAAGATATTGACACATGGTGGTGACCAGTGGACCAGTCAAAGAGTGCCATGTGGAACCCAAGTGGATGGTGATGTGGTAGATGTCAACCAATGGTGTGCTGCCATGTGGCACAAGTGGTCAAACCTAGGTTTGTCTCGGATGCATGGGTAAGGAAAAAATAAAAAATAATTTAAAAAATGATTTTTAAATATTTTCCTAAAAATTCACGTGCAAAATTTTAAAACTTAAAGGGGATATAAGCTAAAGTTTCAACTTTAGAACATTTTAAATTTTTGCATAAGATTTAAAATACAAGATGTAGACCAGAGAACCTTGACTAGAGCTTGATTTTCATTTTGATCCCCTAGGTGTTTCTGGTAAGAAAGTATGGCACTATTATATATCGTCAGAATTGGGAGAGAACGAACTTTCTATTTTTGGAGTTTTGTTTTTGCACAAAAAGCCATTTATTCAAACTATGTGAGGATTTGTCTCAGGTGTCCATTTTTCAGTTTCATTCAACTGAGGCAATTCAAATTTGATTTCCAATGAATGGTGAACTAGGTGAATGCTAGAGGTAGTATGAATGTAGTTAGGGGCGAATTTTGTCACATCCAAGTCAGTTGAATCAAGGTATTGTCAATATTTCAAATAAATTTTAGATATTTTGGCAACACAAGGGTTTTCATCATTCATAAGAGATATTTCCAAGTTTGTTACAAAATAATGATGAAAATCATATCAAATTTTATGGGTATAAAGATGAGATATGTTTTACAATAGTAGGGAATGAGGATTCAAGTGGACACATGTCACTTCTAGATAAGAACCAAGATTTCATTCCTTTCCTATATATTTCTCTTTCTCATTTATTGTAAGGGTTAGTAGTTTTCACTATGAGACTAGAAGGTTGGTTCTAGTTTGTCTATGAGACCACATTGTTGGATCCAGAGCTATGATTCCACCACATTCTACAACATATTTATCTTGTATCAACAACAGTAGTTAAGATAATATAGCTAGGTCTGATCTATTTAGTGGTTTTATGAATTATTTTACATGCATCTGAATGTATAGCTTCAAAAAAATGAATACAAATGAGTAGGAATCTCTTAGTTTCATTCTAATTCTCATCTCCTATCTCTATAATCTTCAATGTTTTGAGGTTTAGGGACAAAGAACTGAGACCCATTTGCATCTCCTTAATGTTGTATGTTTGATATATTTTGTTGTTGGAACAAAGGGCCAAGTAAATGCTTGATTTATTTGACAGGGTTACTAGTTATTTGAGAAGGATATTTCATGAGAATGAGGTCCTTATGAACATTGATGTCTAATTCACAAAGTGATGAGATAGATCTAATATCTTGTTGTATGGAATATGTCACTCGTATCATAGTTGCATGTGTTTAATTTATGGAATTGCCCAATATATAAGGTATTGATCAGTTACAGGATCAACTTGTTAGATTACTATTGCATATTTGCAATTTTGTTGAAATCAACATCATTAATCAAATATATTTCCCTTTAATGTTGAAGGAATTGAAAAGGATGCCCTCACTTAGCTTATCAATTTCTTAAGCCATGTTATTAGCTATTCCATGTCTGGGATCTCTACATAAGTGTTAGAAGATTAAGGGTTTTATCTACTTCATTAGATTCAAGTGTATGTTTTAGCACAAGTACCATATAAGTGAATTTGAGATCCACCCACCTAGGTTTTGCAGAGCTTGAAGTAGAAGAAGGGTCTAGCCTTATAGTTGGCCCAGTGTTTGAAAGTGTATGTTGAAGATGGGAAGTAGCTTCCCCTAGATGTATCTTGTTCTCATTAGGGTAATTTGAAATTGTGATGTTTCAAAACACTAGCAGGTCAAAAGACAGATTGCTCTTCATAGCCTTGTAAGTCAAGTCAACTGTTTCACACAATACATTGTTCAAATAGCTTGAGCTATAGATCTTGTGAGCAATTACATGGATCCCAAACTTCAATTCCATGTTAGTTACACCACATAGCTTCATGCCTCTTCTATCCCACTCGGAAAGAGTTCTTTTTGTTAGCACAACCTGACCTAGTGTTTTAGTAGTCTTTGCTTTATTCAACATGGGCAATCCAGTAATCCTATGTATCATCTTCTTAGTTATTGGAATAGGATGATCTAGCCATAATTGTCCATTATGAATATGACTCAAGATAAATCTGATCCATTTCACTTAAAAATCCTTTGGCATATGCATAATATGTGTTAAACCCTTTGTCTCCAAATGATTGTGCTTAGGTTTGAGAACACCATCCACACATAATTTATGGAATACTTCATTCATTTCTAGGGTTTCAAGCTCCTAAATTGAATAGTGATAGAAAGAATGGATGTCATGGACAAGAAGTACCTTTGGTTGAATTTGTGATTGTGCTCCAACTAGGTCAAGTGCTTTAGTTATAGCTGGACTCAGTTTGAATATGGGAGCCTTGCAATCCACTCCACGAACCAATATTTCAAAACCTTTCTTGAACTTATTACTTAAAGATTTCATCACTCGGTAGGGTGTTGAATATGGAAGAATCTTCAACAACAACTGCTTAAATCACTCAGAGGCTTTGAATTTTCTCTTCACTCTATGCTCTATGAATTTTGTAGTGAAACAATATAATTGATTTCTTCCTTTTAATGAATTTCTTCTTTTCGATCATCATTAATGCTTTGTATGCATACTTGCTTGGTGATAGGCTATCCTCCACTCGGTTTGGTCTTTAATTCTTAGAAGACACCTTCAACTCGATAATGTCTCCAAACTCGATAAGAACTACCAACTCAGAGAACTTTGAACTCAGTAAGATTACCACCATTTGGTCTAAACTTGGTAACTCAGTAGAGTCATCAACTTGTCATTTGCAACTTGAAATGATATGCAACCTAACCTTGATCAGTAAGGTCTTGAGCTTCCATCATCACTCAGTGATTCTTGTGCAACTCGAATGTTGATATGGATCTTTCTACTTGCTAGCTAGAACTGATGTTAGATGACTTCTTTTGAATCACAGTTCTAGTGATCTCCATAGGGAAATAAGTTGAAATGGTTGCACCACCCACCTCACTAACTTGGGTGTCAACAATTTCATGACTTTGGTTTACATTCTCTAGAAATTTTTGTACTCAATGTTACCTCATTTGTTTCCAATGGCCAATTCTAGATCCAAATTTCATTCTCAATAGCCTTAGCTAGCATGTATACATCCATTGCCTTTGATCTTATCTCAAGATGCTAAACATCTTCTGTGAGAACCAAAAGCTCTGATATCAATTGTTGGAAATATAAGTTAGGCTAGGTTACTAAAAGGGGAGGGGTGAATTAGGAACCAATAAAACTTTAACTTACTTCACCAATTAATCCTTCAAATATTATTTTGATTTAATCACATGCATGAAAGAATGAAAGAAATAAAACATTCATAACACTTTGACACAAGATATGGTGACCCAAAAACCTTCCAATTAGAAAGTAGAACTAGGGTGGGGATGATACCCACAAGCTTTAGCACTACATTACAAATCTAACCTATTAAGGCTTACAATTGACTACTTTTGGTGATCTTCCCTGTTAGTCCACCTTGTTAAAGGATTTATAAACATACAATGAATTATGCACTCTAGTAGGAGATTTAGCAAAAGACTATTAAGTCCACCTGGTTAAAGGATTAGATTAATACACTTGTTAGAATGAATTAGTGGCTAATCTCTGATTTGTA
Source organism: Cupressus sempervirens (assembly GCA_028749045.1). Classification (NCBI taxonomy): domain Eukaryota; kingdom Viridiplantae; phylum Streptophyta; class Pinopsida; order Cupressales; family Cupressaceae; genus Cupressus; species Cupressus sempervirens. The sequence continues at coordinate 186,182,169 of CM053790.1, forward strand.
GCTTTGATTTGTTGAATGAGATTCCATGTATTGCAATGATCACCTAGTTGTGATAGATAAATCTTTGTTGTCCCTTATATTGCTTGTCGCCTTCTTCAATTTGCACTCATGTACTTCTTATTCTTCTTTTCTATAATTTTTTGGATATGATACAATACATTACATATATACCAATCCAATTCATTATCTTCTGGAGTCGGCTACAATACCAAATTCATCATAATTTACAAATTCAGCCCAACTCTTGTAACTCAGGTTCTGAAGAAAAACTCAGTAATGTTCTGATCCTTAACAAAAACTATTAACACTCAATAAACTTTGGCACTCAGTTGAAGTTGAAGCTTGGTCCATACTAATCACTTTTGAGTAGCTCAGACTCAGTGAACACTAAGAAACTCAATAGTTGTTGAATCACTCAATTGACACTGCATGACTCAGTCAACACTAGATTCACTTCGTTAACATTGCAATCTTGGTAGAGACTATAGAGCTTGGTTAACACTACAAAGCTTGGTTAAGACTAGAGTCTTCAACACTTCTACTAGATAGCTCGGTAGATAGTGCTAAGCTCAAGCTATACTATAATCTGTCTCTGATGCTTAGTAGCAACTGAGACACTTGGTTAACATTGTTGGATGAATGATAAGATCGGTAGCAACTGTAGAGCTCAGTAACAATTTATTCATTATTTATTTTTGGGATAAGTCATAAGACTTAGGGGGAGAGCTTATATTTGACAATATTTGTCACGATGAAAATATGACAAATTGTTTTTTCTACTAATATCGAATGGGGAGATTGTTGGTATCTCTAACTATTGTTGTCTATTAGTGTCAAACACTTAGTAATTTATAAGGAAAAGTTAGATGGTCATCACTATGACTGAGCAACTTTATATAGGTCGAGTCATGTACATAAGCAAGTATATATCAAGCTCTATAGGAGCCAAGTGTATGGTCACTGACTATTTTCTATATGAGTCAAGCTCAACATTGACCAAGCAGTTTCAAGCATACAAGTAACGAGTTACATAGTATGTGTTGAGCACAATACATACTAAGAAACAACAATGCCGAGTGTCAAAAAATAGTAAACACCAAGCAATGCAGAGTCTACATGAAAGTCAAGAATGGAACATATGTTAAGGTAAATCATTTTTGAGCTAACATGGAGGGAATATTTAATATTTCTAGAGGTTGTTACAAAGAGTTTTACCCATGAATGTCATGGATTACAGATCCCTATATTTTGTGCTCAATGATTTAGATGGAGAAGCTAATTATGGATGCATCTATACAACTCTTTACGAAAGTCTTCAATTAGAGATCTTAACCGAGAGAGAGAGAGAGAGAGAGAGAGAGAGAGAGAGAGAGAGAGAGAGAGAGAGAGAGAGAGAGAGAGAGAGAGAGAGAGAGAGAGAGAGAGAGAAGTGTATGTATGTGAACAAGGAGTAATATGTGAATAGTAGAGTGAATGATCTAGATCAGATTAGAAGTTAGTGAAAGTGTTCTATCATCTCTTAATAGGGAAAGTGACCTATTTAGAGGAGTGAAAGGGAAGAGAAGTATTTTCATATAAAAGGTGAGGATCATTTAGCAAGGAGAAGACTTCAAATTAGCTTACAAAGCATACCAAGAGTCATGTACTGAATTAGTTCTAACCAACTTGAATCAAGGTAAGTCTCTTAACAGAGTGGTCTTAACAGATCTTTGTAAATCTCTTAACAAATTCCTTACTTTACTGTAAGTGTAAAACCTTCTAACAAGGTGAGACATAGCACTCTCTTAAGATTTTAACAAGGTAGACCCCTCACATGGTAGATCATATTTTATGATCAAACATTGTAACCATAATAGGTTAACTTTACTACTACAGTAGTGAAGATTTGTGGGTATCATCCCCACCCTAGTTTTACCTTCACCTTGGAGGGTTTATGGGTAACAAATATTGTGTTATGTGTTTATTTTCATGCATGTGATAGATCATACTTACATGTTACAACAAGTTTATTATTACAAGTTTAACATGAATAAGCTAACTAGTGATACACACACACATACATAAATATGTATATATACATATACATATACATATACATACATACATACATATACATATATATATGTATACGTATACGTACATACATACATACATACATACATACATATATGTATGTATGTATGTATGTATGTATGTATATGTATATGTATATATACATATATATACATATGTATACTTATATGTATATATACATATACATATGTATGTGTGTGTGTGTAGGTTCATCGTATAGTGAGAACACCCTTACATTTGTGCTACTGTTATAAAAAATAAGCAACCAAATAAAAAATGAAATATTGCATGTTATGAGAATTGAACACCACTTAGTATAAAAGTAGAGAAATGAAAAGCTCAAGAAAAGAAATACATGGTCACATTCTAAACCCCATCAACCACTAAGCATTTCTTTATTTAAATTTTAAAATTAAGTATATGATTTAGATTGTAGTATATAAATATAACGAAAAACTTACAGTAATTTTATCTTTTGGCTTCTTTGCTGAATTGAGTGTTTGATCCAACTCAATTTTATTTGTTTTTTATGTGGAATGAAATTTGCAAATATTATTATTTTATCTTGTACAAAATTTGTAAATATTATTGTATCTCATCTCTTCACAAAATTGAGACATGATTTTTATCATTGTTTGAATCTTTATAGTTTTGGATCTAATTCAACTTTAGTTTTTTTGTAATGATATGAATTTGTAAATTTATTTTTTATTTTTCATTTCGGGGTCCAAATTATTATGCAAACTTTCACATCTAAATTTAAAAACAACTATAATTAAATTATAAATTGTGAAACAGATATAATTTTCTTACATCTCTCTACAAAGTTTAATAACGGAAGGTTGTAGTAGTTGAGAATCTTGTAAGAATGGTTGTATCATTTTTAAATTTAATGTCCATATTTGTTAGTATTGCACCAGTAATTATGATTTTAAGTTCTAAGTGTTAATGAAGATTACTTATAATTGAAAGGAATTTATTCGTAAAAATACAACCACAGCAACCAATGTGATGTCATATCATGACAACACCAAGCATTGTATCACTTTGTTTTGGAGGCTTTTTTGAACACCTCAACTAAATTTTTTTTAATGTGTTATCATATTTAATTATGTGGCCCTATAACCTTAGTTATTAAGAGTAATTTGAAAATTCTAAATAGAGTCGAAGGTCTTCGATTCTAAGCTTGATGAAGCTACTCTATTTATTTTTTGCAACATTTTGTTCTCTCAATTTATGAAATTTCTTGCATTGATTCATTGGAAAAAAATCATATTTTTTTGGGGAGACGACCTAGTAGTTGAGCAACCTAATTTTGAACTTCTCAAAATCCTACGTGGAAATTTTAGATCATACCCATTTCTCTCATTGGTAACTTAAGGTTTTAGGCCTACATCATCAAATGTGATGCCATCTGCATGCTTTGCACAAGTTGTCCAAAATATTCCAACAAAGAGTGAGTCCAACACTTGTGCAACTAATGTGACATCAGATTACTCATAGCTTTTTAGATATAAGTGACCATGAACAATAACAACTTTAAAAATCACAAATATTGATGTTGTGTCCTCAAAAATATTAGTTACTGTCAAAAGGCCCTTGATCTATTGGTGAAGTTGGAAGGCTCACAAAGAGCCACCAAGGATAAGTCTTGTTGAGTGCAAGGCCTCGGCATCTAAAAGAAATAGAGAATGCTAAACCTTCAACAACAACAAAAATATTAGACATTAAATGAATAGATACTATCACAAAAATTAAAACACATTTCATTAAGGAATGTTTTCAGATATAAAAATTATAATACATCATTAATTCAATAAATATAATCAAAATACATTCTAAGCTCTACATAAACAAAACCAAAATCCTTATATCCCAAACAAATTATGGCAATGACTACCCAACCAGTTATTTTGACTAGCTAGGTATCTTTGTCTGTCTTCCTTCTGTCTCTCCCGTACCGTCAGCTTCTTCTTGGCGAGTGGGACATGACGGGACAGAGGAAGGGGCGATGGAGAAATTTGAAATGAAGGGCCTGTCATATGCCGTAATTCTAGGCCCGTGTGTAAATTATTCAACTTTGGCATCAAATGACAATTGGTTTAAGATTACATTTTCATTTACATGTGTCTTAAATTAGTGTGGTAATTTGAAGATAAAATGTTTTTGAGGAAATAAGTGCATATGTAAGTGTTTATTATTCAAAGAATTGGGATAAGTTTTCACAAGATAAATGTGATTCTAGATTATTTTCTATGATTGCATGATGATTAAAACCCTATGATCTCATATAACTCCCACTGAGAAAGAAAAATAATTAATATACTATCCAATTAGGGTTGAAAAACTAAAAGTATTAAATAAACATATGATAGAATTGTAAAATTTAAAGGGTAAAGATTCAAGGTCCTATCATATTAAAATGATTCATAAGGAATATGTTTCGTGAAGAGTGTAAGGGTTCTTGTAAGTAAATATTATCTATTGTGACTATACTACATAAAATATGAAATTATATAATATCATTATATCAAAGGTAATCTTTTTATTAAATCAATTGAGTCGCTTAGTAAAGTATATTACTCTTCCTATTTTGAAGGGACATAGTGTTTTGATTGAAATATTTACATCAATTCAACTATTAGTAAGTACATAAAAATAGATGGTGTTAGTAATATCCTAATTTGTAGTTGGTATCAAAATATACAAAATGTGGAATGCGACAAAGATTTGATTCAATTAGAAATATTAAATATCAATGTGTTTTAAAATATAGTTATGTAACAAATTTCATTGAATTTATAAAGATTTTTACATAATAATAATTTTTTAAATGTATTATTTATTCATTATTTAAAGAGAAATGGATCCAAGCCATTATTTATTTCTCATCTATATTTAATTGGTATTATTATTAATTTATGAGATAGAAGTTATAAATTAGTTTATATATTTTGATTTCAAAACTATACAATTTAATATATCAATGACCTTTTTATTTTTATTTGTAGATTAATAGGGAAAAAGTCATCATCCCAAGAAATATCAAATATTCTTTCCTTTGACACTTATCACATATAAAGATAGTTTGAAATCTTAATAAATAGCATGGTTAATAAATATAATATGAGAACAATCTTAACTTATATCAACAAAAGGATCTATAATATAATTATGTCTAAAATAAGCACAAGCACAAAGATAATAATAATAATAATAATAATAATAAAGGATTTAAATATGATTCCCATACATATTATTTATCTCTTCCAAAAAAAATCACCTCGTTTAATAGATCAACGATAAAATTATTAAGTTCATTAAACTAATTTTTGATATAGAATTATAATATCATAAGGAAAATTGACAAAAATAAATAATAGCAACACTTTCATAAACATAAGATAGGTTAGAATAATATCAAATATCTAATTTATAAAACATAAGTATATATTTCTTATATTGAATCAATTTAGATTGAATATAATAGAAATCAAAGAAGACATTGTCTAACCTAAGTACAAATAACTAGAAGAGGCCTTCATTCAATATAATAAGAACATATTTGATAGAGTTTTGAGTCCCTCTAATAAGAAGAGCTTTCATAGAGTTTGAGTTCCTCTATTTTGTCAAAAATGATAGATTGAATAATGAATGTTTGATTAAATTTATAGAATTGAAATAAATGATATATAATATTTAGTTTAAATTCTATTTAATGGAGTGTAATAATGGATTTATATACCATATAATAGATGTAATAACAATTTATTAAAATATTTTTTCTTAAGAAAAATGTTATATAAAGAAAGTAGGAAAGTGAGCTAGGCCCAAATGATTGATTTGATTTAGAATCATTTATATCCATGTTTGTCAATTATCTCCTATATTAAATAGGGTAATACCTTTTAAAGATTTTATTGGAATTATACATAATATTATTTTTTATTAAATCTTACAAATTCTATGTAATTTCAAAAATTGACTATTTTTTATTAATTATTTTAATATTTTCGTATGTAAATCATTTTTGTAAAAAAATTGTATATTCATCTTTCTTTCTTTGTCCTATATGTTTTTCATAAGAACTACTAGAATTATAAAGCTTGCATGCATTTTTTTTTAAAGTTAAAATTTTAGATTATGCTAACAAAAGATTTATATTTTGTATATTTCATTTCTTTATTTATTTTCTAAGATGTTGTTCTAGGAAATTATTTGATCTATGCACTTTTATAAATAAAAAAATTATTAACATTCTATCAGTTACACCTATTATATTTTATTGTTAAAAAAATTAAATAAATTTATAAACAAATTTTTATGTTAACTTTCAACATAGTATACTGCTCTATAAAAAACTATTTGATATAATAAAATTATGATGAAATCAATAAAATTATTCAACAATTTTCAGTATCAAATATGTCACTTTATTCTTAGTAATGTTCTAACATAACAACATGGAGCATTCTGGTAAGCAGTCATAAACAAAATTTCTTTTGGCACATTCCCACCTTCCCCACCTTGGAACATACTAGAGTATATACTAATGTTAATTTAGATTATCTTACTAGAGTTTGGTAAATATAATAAATGCATTTTCCTATTTTATATTCTAACAAAGGGCTTTCTTAGTAATAAGATAGGTGTAAATTTCATTTGTTGATGCAAATTAACATTAGTATATATTAATCTAGTATATACTAATAAAATCACAAAGTTTCTAAAGTCGTATATTTTTAATTAAAAATATATAAATATAATATTACAAATTATTTTAAGTTAATCTTATGTTCATCTTTGCATGTTTCTAATTCTAAATCAATAGTAATATTGCATAATTTTTTAAAACAAAGTAGACAAATATTTGAGTTCATATAATTTATCGAAAGATAATGCTTTAATTTCATATAAATATAACTCAAATTCTAAAGTCATATATTTAATATGAAAAATATTATAAAATAATAATAGTAAACATAAAATTAAAATTAATGTATTTCATCTTTATAAGAATTCTAGATTAGTGTTAATATATAAAAATAAAATAGAAACATATATTTCTTTTTAAAAGATATTAAATATTTTATTTTATAATATGTGTGACATACATATGATAAATATAAAATGTTTTATAACATACATTTTCCTATTTTATTAATATAAATGGCGACGTTGCTTTAAGTGCTTCTCAGCAGCTTCACGTGCAAACCCTCGGCAGCCTTACATTTACACGCGGGCCTAAAATTACGGCATCTGACGGGCCCTTCATTTCTAATTTCTCCTTCGCCCATTCCTCTATCTCGTCATTTCCCACTTGCCAAGAAGAAGCTGACGATACGGGAGAGACAGAAGGAAGACTGACAGAGATACCCAGCCAGTTGAAATAACTGGCTGGGTAACCGTTGCCACAAATTACAGACTATTAACAATTTGTTTGCATTTATTAATTAAATTAAAAATTACCAAATAAATTGTAATGTTATTTTGAATTTAATTTAAAAAGAGAAACAAATTGTCTAATCCAATAGAATTTGTCAGCTGCATATTAATTCAATAAATCCAATCAACAGCACATTCTGATCCCTACAGAGACAAAACTGTAACATGCCTCTTAGGGGACCATGAGATGGGCAGTTCTCATTATCTGTAAAAGTGAATCGTACAAGAGTGATATGAAGCAAATTGTACATTTATTCAAACGATAATCAATTATTCTGATCGTATACATCCCACGCCCAACTAACACAGTGAAAATGACTGAATTTAACCAGTCGTTTCTACTTCCCACCCGTATTTATACGATGGGAAGAGATCGTACGTAGCTTGGCATAAAATACTACGCTATTTCTTATTGTCCTATCACCTCACGGGCATACGGGCTGCATTTCACATATTCAAATAGAACTTGTTGAAAGTGTTGACCGTCAATTCATATCTGTGCCATAAGAGTCTGCAGAAATATATGCTCTATATCTTGTCACAGTGCATTTTTCTTTGGCTTCCATGATACCAACTTTGATAAATGCATGTATAACAGTGAAAGTAGTAACATGGAATAGTGAAATCATAGTATAGAGACAAAAGTAAATGCCAAACCTGAGATATATTGTGATATGATCTAATATCTCTATGGAATTGGTGGTAGGGTGATTGGCGATGATTTTTAGTTATCTTAAGAGGCTTAATTACAATGGCACTAAGGGAGGTTATAACAGGCGAATAACCTTTCAATTTTATTTTTTTTGACAATTCCATGTTGAAAATAATTATTAATATTTCAAATCATTTTTATAGTAAAGGGTGGTTTATTTGACAAGATGTATATTTAAAATTTTAGGGCCACGTCAAAAAGACTTGGGTCTATTGGTGGAGTTGAAAGGCTCATAGAGAGCCCACCAAGGATCAAGTCTTGTTGAGTGCGAGGCCCCTGACATCTTAAAGAAATTTGGTTGGGATCGTGCCCTGGGTGAATTTGGCAAAATGGATACCCATCAGTCCTTGGTTCTTAACCAAAGAGGCTAGGAGAACAAGATGGACCTCCATAAAAAATAAAATAAAATTTAGGATTATATAATTAACAATGATGTCACAACATTTTTTTTAATGTAACTGTCCAAGAACGCGCAGATCAAGAGTGAGCCCAATGGTAGTACAAAAGGGGTATCCAAAGTTGTGCCGCTAATGTGGAAGCACATCAATGGTTACTTTGACTAGGGTACATTTCATTCAATTATGGATAGTAGTCATTGTACTAAAAGCTTTAAAGTCACAACTATAGGTGCAATGTTGTAAAAAAAAAAGGACCAAAGTTGTGCGGCTAATGTGGAAGCACATCAATGCTTACTTTGACTAGGGTACATTTCATTCAATTATGGATAGTAGTCATTGTACTAAAAGCTTTAAAGTCACAACTATAGGTGCAATGTTGTAAAAAAAAAGGATATTAAATGAATAAGTGTGGGTATATTGCATGTGCAATGTTTAAAAATTGGTGATTTTGAAGAGTCGTTCAATATATTATATTTTGTCCCATTACATATTTGCTTCAAAAATTAAAACATTTGCACACCACGTCTAAGTATTTATACGAAATTTCTGATAAAGTTACATAATCAATCTAATTGCAACCACCTTCTCATAAAATAGGTGGTTGTTGGTCTGCAAGATGACTCTTTAGTTGGTTTTTTGTTATAGAAATATAATGAATGGTAATTTGAACATACGTGTCATTAGCACTCTTCCCTTAGAGTGATTGTTAGATCGTGTCATTATTATTGTTGTCACCAAAGTTATTATTATTATTGTTGTAATTTTTGTTTATAGTGGCTTTCTAGATTTAAAGATTGCATCCCAATGCAATTATATATCATTGTAGGTTCTCATGCATTATATATGAGTCTATCTTGATCAACATTTGATGGTTGTTAATTTATATGTAAACTATTTATAGACAATATTTAATAGTATAACTCAAGTTCATACTTAGTTAGTAGTCAACACCTTTACCCATAAAAAAACAAAAAAACAAAAAATCAAATGACCTTGTGTCCTATAAAATTTGTCATCGACAACATTTTATTTTATTTTTACAATTAGTTGTACTATATTTAATAGAAAAAGAACATTAAATCAACTATTATATCGACATATTAAAAATTATTCAAACTATTAATAGTTATAACCATTTCAAACTACTCCAATTATAATCATTCATCTTCCTTATTGTACTATTGTTTCTCTAGAACTAGAAATTAGTTCTCAATCAATCAACCAATAAAAATTAATAATTTTTTTGTTTAAAAAAGTTTTCTAAAGTTTTTTTTTTTTTAATAATTAAAAAAATTATAAAATATTTTTATCTCAATTATGATTGACTGATTTGATTTGGTGTTATAAAAGCCCTTTTCTCAGAGGCTTCCTCATATTGCTTTTTTTCGCCGAAATATTAGGTCTACAATTTATTAAAGTGCACTTTGAATTTTAAGATTGAAAAGTATTAACTTAAATTTTGATTTGTTACATATTTCCTTATGTTGTAAGTTGAGTTTTTAGTATAAAATTGATGTATGCATTATATTTTTATTAATATAGTATAAAGAATGTTTGATATATGTTTATGCTTTCAAATTTTTAATAAAAATATTTTATTTTTTTAATAATTTAATTTTTAATAATGTTGAATTTTTAAATTTTAATATGTAATTAGTTAATTAATATTGAATTTCATTATTTTTGTCCACTTATATTTCTTAAGTTTTGATATTTATTTGTACATAATGCAAATGCAATTCTAAATATTTTTATATTTATACTAAGAGGTATTGTATTTTTCCTTTACATTAAATTTTAAATTAAATAAATTATTAAAATTAATTTATTATTATTAGAGCTAAAATTATAGCACTTGTTAAGCCTATAGGCTTATATGTGGGAGCAAAGCTCCTAGATTTTAAATTTTTTCGCAAGAAAATTGTCAGCCTTTATCGGATTTCATATTTTCTAACAATAAATCTTTCCTTTAGTAATTTCCATTTTCTTCTCCTTAAAACAATCAATTTTATTTCTAATTTAATCTTTAATTTCTATTTTTAATTCTACTCTTCATTTAAAAGATTTTGTTTTACATTTGTGCATAAAAGCAAACTCTTCAATCAAATTGAAATAGTAGAATTTTGTTTATGAAGGGATTGGTTGATATATTTTCTATGTTGTGAGGAGGATTTTATAATCTTCCCTCGCACTATGTCCATTTTCCCTTTGTATTCTCAAATGGTTGGATTTATAGGTGGAATAATGTTCACAAATCATCAAAGCCCTTAGTGAATGAATGATTGGTGTTGGAAAGAGGGCAAAAGAAAACTTGAGTGCTATATATTATTTTAGTGAGAAATTATTCATTTTAAATTAGGAAAGATTTTTTTTTTTAAATGTTAATTGTTTAAATCAAAAGAACTATGTTTCTAAGCTCTATCCTATTTTGATACAATCATTTGATTCAACTGTAGTAAGAATCTACTTTTATTAATTCTTTATATATATATATATATATATATATATATATATATATATATATATATATATATATATATATATATATATATATATATATATATATATATATATATATATATATATATATATATATATATATATATATAAAGAATTAATAAAAGTAGATTCTTACTAAAATTGATCCGTGTTACTTATATATGTAGAAATCATTAATGCATGAAAATTCTAATTGAAATAATAATAACTAAAATTAGCTATGCATCTTAAGAGAAGAGAAAAATTGAAAAATTAAATGATTAATATAGAAAAGGAGAAAATATATATATATATATATTTAATATAGAATGATTTTGATTAAAATAGAAAAAAATAGAAAGTATTTGTTATCTAGATTTTACTATAGTATTTTTTAAAATTAAAATTTAATTTAATTTAGAATATACAATTATTTAATTAAAGATTTATATTCGGAAAACAATTTAATTTAGATTAACTTTCTAATATGAAGTGATTTAAAGTAAGAAATATAAATTAAATAGAAAGATTGTTGATATTGTTCATATCTAGATATTAATTTCTTATTAATTATAAATTGTAATTACTAAATACACTTATGTTGCTTTGTAAATTTAATCTAATTTATTTCTATTAGAGAACTATTATAATTAAATTAATTAATTAATATCACATAATAAATATATTATATTTTTAAAAGTTTGAATTTAGTTTAATGAAGATTCAAGCTTATGATTCAATTAGAATTAGGGAAATACACTATGAAAATTAATAATTGATCAAATCAAAATCAAAATAAATTATATTCTTAAATATTTTTACTTATACTTTAGTAAAAATAAATAGATAAAAACATCTACAATATAAAATACTTTGCATGAAAAAAATCAAAGTTAGATTATTTGTATTTTGATGATCGCGTTTACATATTTTAAATATCTTGTATAATAGATTCTTTCTATTTTATTTATGTTTCATAAATTAGAATGAATAACATTATTAAAAAAAAAATGAAGTGAAACTTTTTGTGGGTTTGTAGAGTTAAGACTTTTTCAAAATCTCTTTACAAACTATGAAATTAATTCTATAAAGTGATTTTTCTTGTCCACTTAAGCATTGGATCATAATTAACATGGAAAGGCTATGTAGATTTTAACAATATTTAAGTAAGCATTTAAAGTTTTTTTCAATAAGTTGCACGGTTAATGAAATTGGTTAGGTTGAACAATTAGAGGAAAAAACTGTATGAAGATTGTGTTTCTTGTAAATACACATGGTTTTCTCATGGGTTTAATTGACTTTGCACTTTGAATTTTCATATTCAATTTCAATAGAACTTTTCAATGAAACTTGAATATAGATGTTTTTTATTAAGAAAAATAACAATTAATGAGTGCTAACCCAAAGTACAAATAAAACACTAGACACCAAGAGCAGAACATTACCAACATTTGCCTAGTAAAGAAAAATCTAGACAAGCCAAATCTCCCTCTATCAAAGACAAAGGTCCATAAGCGACTGACCTGCCAACCATGGTCAATGCTAACAATGAAAGACTTGGGACAAGCCCCCATAATAGTTGCAGACTTAAACCAAAAACAAAACCAAAGGATTAGAGTGTACCATTTAAAACTTCTAGCAATCACTCGATCACAAGGAAAAGAAAAACTAAGACATGGAATCACCATAAGAACAAGTGAAAAAACTCAAGCCACCTACACTTTTCAGAATAGTAAGAAAATAAATAGGACCAAACAAGACTATACCTTTAGCCTTGGCAAACAAAATGCATATCATCCAACCATAGGTCCAGGCAAGGCTCCAACCTTGGCAAATGTAGTCAAAAGTCTTCCATCCCCCCATAAACTCCCAAAACAACATACTAAGAGGAGCAGGGAGGAGGAACACCAAGCCCTAGAGGTAAGAGAAGCTCCCCCTTCCTCCATTTACCAAACTACTAAAAGTAGGGCAAGTATTTAATATCTCAATAGGAATCTCCTCTTCTTCCCAACACCTAGATATGATCTCCACCTCAATAAGAGATTGCTCCTCCTCCATAGGAGCAATGAACTTAGAAGCTAAGAGTAAGACCTTGACCATCTCCATAGGATGTAACACACATCTCCACACCAAAGTGTTTAACTGCGGAATCATCCTTTCTTCACCTCTTGAAGTACATCATCCATACATGCTCTCTCCAGCTAGATCTCTTACAATAAGAAAGAGATACTCACAAACAATGGGAGAGTACCCGCTGAACACATTCACAACCACTTTTCTCTAGCAACAACTTGCCACCATAAGCTTTGCCCCCACCTCAATAGGGTCCTCCACCTCAATAGGAAGCAAGAAATTGAAAGAATAGGATAGAGGTAACCTCTACCACACATGCATCCAAGGCTCTGAAATGACCGCCTTAACTAGATCTGAGTCCCACATAGAGGAAGCATTCACCTCAGATCATGAGCATCCAAAGGAATTCCCAAAGCAACAAACACTAAGGGACAAGAAAATCCCCAAATGATGAACAAAAATGTCTAGCCAAGGGGAGCTATCACTAGTAAAACCCCTGGAAATGAAAACTCGTTAAGGGAAAACACCTCTGTCGATAGAAATAGCACCAAGGACATGGACCACATTTCCCCTACAAACCAGACCATCAACATCCAATCCCCTCAAAACCCTAGGGTTCAAATGGGCCCCACGAGCCATAACAGGAGGCCCCAAGGGAAGGAACTATCGATAAAGCCACTAGACATAGCCCTCCAAACCAAACCCATCTGTATCCTTATCTCTGAGAAACTCCAAATACAAGAGAGCCCATCGGAGGTAGAGACCAGCAACATACTTGGGACAAAAGACCCCATACATCAAAAACCGAAAGTGGGGAACAAGGGTTCCAACAAAAAACACCTCCACCCACAAAACCCAACCCCTTATAGAGGTCCAACCAATGCACAACCCAACAACACCCCAAGCACCAACATGGGACCTTCCATCTCCAATCACCACCCATAAGAGCCAAACCCCTCTGGAGTGTGGAGAAGAGCCACTAGAAGAAGACCATCCTTTAGTAACAAACACCCACTGAACAACAGAAAAACCACTCCACTGTGCACTACTGAGATCCACCCTCAAAACATGACAACACTCAACAAAGCTAAAGGGAACCAACATAAAGAAGGCCCCCTATCCATCATCCTCGCTCGCTGTAGACTCCTCGTCCTCACCATCACAAGTATCCATTGAGCTAGAAACCCTAGCCCCTTTGTCGCTTGCTCTCTCGCTTTCCTAATATGGATGTTAGAAAACTAATCATAAATATATTATGCGAGTTGAAATGAGACTTGTAAAGTATTTCTATTATCATACAAATTAATTTAGATTTACATTAAATTTAGCAAAGTTAGATTTTACTATGTACAATAAATATAAACAAGTTAAATTATGAATTGGTTAGATATAAATTAATTTATTTTTCTTAAGATTAAAAATTGTTCTACTTATAACATTAATTTTATAGTATTTGAATGTAATTATTTATACAAATATAGTTACTTATAATTTGTTTATTTACTAAATTTTAAAATTAATCTAGTTAGTTATTCAAATATAATATATATTTATTATTAAAGGTTTAAAGTAATCTATTAAGACAACAACCATTACCAAAATTGTTCTTCAAAGATTACCATAGTCTACAATGATAATGTATTAGTAATAAATATATGAATGGTCTCTTATAATTTTAAGATTTGATATTTTTATTAGCTACTTTTCTATTGACTAATTATCGAATGCACAAAAGCAAGCAACTTCTAGTTATCTACCTATTTCAGGGTAAATAAGATAGCCAAATGAGAATTACCGTAGCGGTGGGGTAAATAAAATGGATTACCCCAGATGTGTAACAGCCTACGTTTTACTCCGTGCGCTGGGACAACAGGAGAGTATGTACAAAGCATTTTGTATATTTGATTTTCCTGGAAGAACATCCAACGATTCACAATCGCTCTCCACTGTGTGGATTCTCTAACAACCGTCAGATGCTATTCCGCTTGCCCTTCCGCTCTCGCTCCTGGTGGCACCCTGACAGCCACTGCCCGAGAATCGAATTGTCAACCTCGTTAATGCAGTTTCTTCCTGATATCGACTTGGGGGGAAGTTTGAAAAGCACTCACAAGGACAACTTCTTAGTTAAAGCAACTGTACCTTTTCCTTGTTACATTGATGAGGAGCCAACTTGGGAGTACCTTCCTAATTACATCTTTTATTTTATCAATAAAATGTTTGGAATAGGTTTGCCAACAAAACTAATTAGAGGGAGAGGAGCAAAAATGTTGGTGCTCCCCATTGAAGAAGTGCAATGTTAGTGGACCTGATATAGGGACTTCTAAAAAAACCAGTGTTCTCCTTCGTCTTGATTGATGTTTTTTTATGCTTCAATAGCCACAGATGCTAGCAACATATTGAAAAGTTACAATTAAAAAAATTGGTAGGATCATGTAGAATAGTATGTAAATTAGAGAGATAAGTTACTTGTGGCTATGTAGTCAATTAAAAAGCTTTTCATATTCAATAAGTTAGGTCAAATAAGAATTTTATATGTCTAGAATGTACATTCAATTATCCATAGTTGGCATCAAGGTTGGTGTGAAATGTGAGCTCTTTTTAATTTATGTCACTTTTATGAGAATTTAATTATGTAGGTTTGAGTTGTTAGTTGTGAAGTTTGAAGTCAAACTGATTGACCCATATTTCAAGAGTAGTGATTTACATGAACCCATTTTTCACGAGAATAAATGGTAGGCCTAACACTCATTATACTCAGGTAATATTCATTGCATCTATTGTTCGTCTAAATATATGACATCATAGTGGGTGTAGAATATGCCACCAACTATCGATGCATATGAAAAATCATGTCATACTTCCATCCCATTTGATGCGTACAATCCACCACATGTCCTACAAAGTTCATGCATAGAACTTGTAATAAAGAAACAAAAGCTTTTTAAACATAAATTAAACACTCAAATTAATAAGTATGAGATTATTTTCCACAAAGAGTCAAATTATGACATTTCTATCAAGATTAAACTATGTAAAACTCATTGGCCATGTTTAATAAATAGTGGTTTACAATGCTCGATGAGTTTAACTCAAAAAATACACAATTGAATCCTCATAGTAGTATCATAATTTGATTTGGTCTAGAAAATATGTCATACTTATCAATTGATGAGCTAAAGCGGTTCTAAAATGAATGGTTCATTAGGCATAGCACTGACTGAAGTTTTGCAAATGGGGTACCAAGATAAATGGGGTTAACCTTGGAGAAAAGTTTATGGTTGAATCCACTTGAGTTGGGAGTAGTGCTAAGATGGGTGACCTCCAAAGAAGGGCCCAATGCTTCACGTTTGTAAACATCACCTAGATGTAATGAGTGCTAAGTTGACCATTCATTCCCATGAGAGTGGGTTCTTGTGAACCACTACTCATGAAACATGGGTCAATGAGTTTGACTCTAAAGCTACACAATTGAATCCTAAAATCAATATCATAATTAAAACTAAGTCAGGGTAGATTATTTCCCAACAAATTGTGTGCACGATCTTTGTAGGACACATAGTGAATTAGATATATTACAAGAGTTGGAAGCATGGGATGAGTTTTTATATGGATGTATGGTCAACAATATGATATGACAACTCTATTAATTTCTTTTTGCTATAGATTCATGCTTCTTTATAAGTTATTATAAGTTATTTGATTTAATATATAGATAGTTTAGAAAGTTTGTTTATTAGTAATTGTATAGAAGGTGTAGTAGTCACTTTAACCATAATCTATATAGAATTACTTATAAATTTGACAAGAGGTTTATAGTTGAATGTATAACTATATTATTAAAGCTACTAAATGAGTGGTTGCGAGAAGTTGAGTCCCACTTTTGGCCAGAAAGTGGAAGTGCTTTCCCCATTAAAAAAAATTCCTGTCAATTGATGTCAAAATTTGAGGCACTTAGAGATTGAACCTTTGGAAACTTTAGTAATAAATATTGTAGTGCTTGGACTCTACTTTCTGACATTTAATTTGTTTCAATGGCCACATGGTATAAATTATCTTTGGTAGGAATCTTTACAAATCACTTTTTTAAAGTGCCTATTTCAAGACAAAACCACACTCGTGTACGACCACCATATTTTGACGTAAATAAATGATTTTTGTGAATCAATCTTAAGGAAGATGTACATAAGACACCAAAGATTGATGAGATTTTTTTCTATTGAATATTTTTAAAATAATTGTCTAATTGACTATTAAGTTAATTTTTGAAACCTCTAGTGTACAACTACCATGCTTTGATGAAAATTTTATATTTTAAAAAAAATCTTCAAAATAATTGTATGTAGATCAATGACATTATTTATTTATTTTAAAAATAAAAATTAAAAACTATAATTTTTTTAGTGAACCTCACTATTTTAGGCTTAGATTCCACTTTTAATTAATAAATAATACAAAAATAGTAAAAATATTGATGAAACTATGAAACTTGTATTTCCAAAATCTAGAGAGTAAGAACCATAATGAGTTTGCTTCATAAAAATTTAAATGATTAGGAAGTCCCTCAAAAAAATGCACCAAGGATGAAATCAATATTCCAATGCCTTAGCAAAATCTTAGGAGGTCAAGGCATTGCCTTAGTACCACCAAGTCTACAACATGCAGCTTTCCCGAACCATAATCAGAGGTTGAAGTATGAATCATGTCCATGTCTTAAGAAATGAGTGCATGCTACGTAAAATTCAAAAAATAGATGCTCGTTTTGCTTTGTCCCATTGAGAACAAAATGGGCGCCTATTTGATTCAAATAACCAGGGCCCATTTTATTCAAATAATGGGTGCCCATTTCTAATATATACATTGGGCCACAAAACTAGCCCATAGGGGTAGAGTTAATCTTCCTTGTTATCTATGTTAGGGAAAAATAACATAGAATGTGATAGCTAAATGAGAATCACCATGACAGTGGGGCACAAAAGATATGGAAACATGGATTTACCCCATATATGTAATAGTGTGTATTTTAATATGTGTATTGAGATAGTAGAAGGGTACATACAAATTCTTTTATTAAGGATGAAATCAATATTCCAATGCCTTAGCAAAATGTTTGGAGGTCAAGGCATAGGCTTGGTACCACCAAGCCTACAACATGCACCTTTCCTGAACCATAATCTAAGGCTGAAGTACGAATCATATCCATGTCTTAAGAAATGAGTGCATGCTACTTAAAATTCAAAAAATAGGTGCCTGTTTTGTTTATTCCCATTGAGAAAAAAATGGGTGCCTATTTGATTCAAATAACTAGGACCCATTTTATTCAAATAATGGGTGCCCATTTCTAATATATACATTGGGCCACAAAACTAGCCCATAGGGGTAGAGTTAATCTTCCTTGTTATCTATTTTAGGGAAAAATAACATAGAATGTGATAGTTAAATGAGAATCACCATGGTGGTGGGGTACAAAAGATATGGGAACATGGATTTACCCCATATATGTAATAGTGTGTGTTTTAATATGTGTATTGAGATAGTAGAAGGGTACGCACAAATTCTTTTATTTGTTTGATTCTGAAGAGCATCTAATGATTGTTGATCTCTCCCCACAGTATAGATTTAGATACTATTATGCTTTTTCCTTTCACTTTTTCTTCTTGTGGTACCCTTATAGCCACTCCCTAAGAATCAAATTTTTGACCATGTTAATGAAGTTTCTTCTTGATATCAACTAGGGATAAATTTTTAAAGGCTTTTGCAATGACTTCTTAGTTAAAGAAAGTGTGCCTTTTCCTTCTCACATTGATCAGGATCCAAATTTGGAGCTCCTTTTGAATTGCTTCCATTGTCATTTGATTTTCGAGGGGATGGGGGACTTCAAAAAATGCATAAGGATGTTTTGCTATTGTGTGGGATTGAGATCAAGATACCAAATGGAACTAAAATGATCTAAGATGGAAGATTCATGATTAAGAGTTCTATAAATGTCTTTAGCTTTAACTATAGGAAGGAGAGAACCATCATTCCATCAGAATGAGAGGAATCTATGGGATTCCACATTAGCCTTATATTGAAGGTTAAGCCAAGCATGAGCATTTTTAAGCATATTGTAAGTTCTTCTACGCAAGTTGGGAAGATCAAAGGTGGAGAAAAGAGTTTGCTAGCTAATAAGTTCATCATTTTCCAGAATGTCCATAAAATATCTAATACCTTTATTATGTCGGTGACGACTAGAATGGCCTTTAGTTAAGGCAAGAGGTTTACCATTATGAGAAAGATTCCACCAAATGGAGTGTTCTTTTATCAATAAAATATTTAGAGTGGGTTGGTTAACTTAGAAAATAAGAAGGAGAGGGACCAAAATGTGCACATGATCCATGAAGTGTAATGTGAGTAGACATGTTAGGTGCCTATATGTAACTACTTGGACCCTAGTACATGTTAGAACATTGAAAAGTAGAATAATAAAACAAGGTGTAATGAGCAACTCCAAGATCTTCAATATGCGATGATTTAGCATCTTCATCTACATGTGAGACTCATGCATTTGATTCCACAGGTCTTTTGTTGGTTCTCCCTTGATGTTGAGGACACTCATAAGCTCTATGTCCTTCTTCTCCATAATGGAAACAAGTTCCATAAAAAGATCCTCTTCCTCTCTAATCTGTATTATTTTTATCACAGGAAAGGTTGAAATTATTTTCCCTTTGATTCTAACTACTATTGGCCTCATCGCTATTTTTCTTATCTTCATGTTGGTCTCCATAAGATCTTCCGTTGGATCTTCCACTACAATATCTTCCACCTTTCTTGCCTTCAAACTTCTTGTTCAATTTTGATTCCACTCTTGGGGAAAAGTCATGTACCTCTTCAATACTGGCCATTCTAACAAAACTCAACTTCTCCATAATAATTGGTCATACCCATTAAGATAACAATAAATTTTTTCCTTATTAGCCTCTACATGACCTATTTTGATGAGGACTCGCTAAAATCTTTTGTATATTTCAGTGTAGATCTTCTTAATTTATTTAACTCTTGCATCTTCTTCAATAGATCAAGCTCATAATCAACACACATAAGTCACCTCTTTAATTTCTTGACCATCTAATCCTATCTTGTGATTTTATCCTTTTCTCTTCTATTTCTTTCCAACTAAACCTCCCACCACCAAATTTTGCATGCCCTTTCAGTTTTGCCTTCGCAAATTTGATCCTCTCAGGGTCTTTGATTTATTCATACTCAAAATATTCTTCAAGATCATTGATTAGTCGATCAACTCCTCTAGGTTAAAATTTACCAAAAATGCAGGGACTTCAATCTTCGGTCTTTTTCCAATCCTATAAATAGATTATAAAAAATTCTCCTCCTCGGGATCTCTAGATGGCTATTCTCTTTCATGTTCAACATGCCCTTATTCTTTAAATTCATCCTCACTTTCATCTCTTTATAAAATATCCATTCATCTATGAATCTCCTCTTGCAATACTTGCACATCTTTGAAGGGCTCTAAACCCTCTTTTGTCTCACCTCCAACTCTTCCACCACAATTTATTTAAGGAGGCATTTTTGTGCTTATCGCTCAATCTTACAACCACTGTCCTAGTGCAAAATACCTCATAGTTGATGACATATCTACATGCTCATGAAAATTTTTTTTTGATACCACTTAATGAAGGGTAGTCCCCTTAATAACATAAACACATAAAAGAAACAAAGAAATAACAACATGTAAGAATAGAAACTTGGCTTCTTATTATCTCCAAAAGTATGGAATTCAAAATTTTTAGAAAGAAATCATGCAAAGCCACATAAGAATTCATTACAATAATCTATAAGCTAGAGCCACCACCAACACCCCAAAACTATCCTAGACAACCCTACAAGCCTTCTTTATATAGGAAAATTTTTACCACCCAAGAAGAGTCTAGAAATTTTAACCCTAGACCCTAAGCCCGACGAACTCTAAAATATTATTATTCTTATTTTATTACATTATACTAGGTCCCAAAAACTTTCAAAACTTAAAAAGAAATTTTGAAGGAATTTCATTTTTGCCACTTTAGGTGGTGTGACTTTCGAAGACCATAATTCATTGCTAGCTTCTATGATTGACTATTATGACCTCATTTCTGAAATTCCATGAACTAATATACAACATTTGATTGTGGAACCTTCAGTCAATTGAGTTTTGACCACTTTTCAGAGCTTCTAAAGCCTTCAAAATTGAGCTCAACATTTTTATATCCTACTGCCAAAATTGAATTTTTCAATAACTTCACAAATAGACTTAATCTTGTAATGTTATTGGTAGGTTGATAGATCTAAAATGAACCTCTAGAGAAGAAATTAGAACATTTTGAGCTCAAATGAATAATTTACTAAAAATAGTAAGCATAAAAAAATAACAAATCTACATTGAGATAACCCTTATTGAAAAAGGAAAAAAGTTAAATGTTTTTGGGAGATGCAATATTTCCCTTACACCTAGGATGCTCTTGCCTCACCCACTAAGCCCAACTATATAGCCTAGTCGTATAAATGAATCCAATGTCATCCGGTAAAGAACTCACAAAAAAATACACAATTTTTTTATAGAAAACAACAATTATATAATGCACTCAAGAGACCATTGAATCCATTATCCTCCTTATATCTTCAAGATCATGTGTTATTGAAATGTTGGTCCTCTCAGTTTTTTTAGCACACACACAAGATTCTATAAGAGAATGAAGATGCTTGATTGATGTAAAGCTGTGAAAATTGGTTTATGAAGGCTAAGATGTAAAAATATGATAATGGTATCAACTCTCATAGATCATGCAACTGCTTGGGCATAAGCTCTCCGAATCTTAAGGTAGAAAAATAGCCTAAGAGAAAAAAGATTGCATAAGTTTCTAATATATTTAAATGAGGATGAATAAGCTTGTCAAGATTATTCTCATCAACAAGATCTTGAATATCAAAATATCTTCAATTTTTAGAGTGACAGATGCAAAAAAGATAGTTTTAGGAGGATCTTACAAGAAGATATTTTTACAAAAGAGGAAGGGAAAAGGCTCAATACTTCTAAAATAAAATCATCTCAAATACAAGAGACTCTTAAATATAAGTTTTATAGATTAAAAATGTGTAGGCCTCCCAAGGTGACCATCCCAACTTTTAAGATCCCTCATCTCGTTATTGCAACCTATCCACAAAGGGAGACCAAAAAAGGGTTGGTGGCGTTGTCAATATTTTAAAATCATGAGCTATAGAAACTTGCTTTCACGAATGAAATAGATAAGAAGGAAGATGACTTCTTCCTCTCATTTTATTATGATTCCTTCTTCAAGGAGGTGGTGTAGGAATATAAGCTTAATCATAAGAAGAAACTAAATATCGACATGGATAGTGAGAAGGTTATACCACTGACATCTCTTTGAAAGATACAATAGAAAGGAAAGAAGAGGATCCAATAATCTTATCATATGAGATCACCTTGTTTGTTGATATTTAGGTAGAGGGACAAGAAAAGGAAAAGTTTCTCATCTCTAAGGAATACATCATAGTTGATAAAGATTGAAAAGGGTAAGAGAGACCAAACCTACTGCAAAAAATAGAATAGTAGAATTAATATTTGTAGTCGAAAGACATGAGAAGAAGGATGAAGAAAAGATAGATGCAACTTGTGATATAGAAAATGTTTTTTCCAACATCATAATTGGTTTCTTCTCAATAGTTGACATCATACTAGTATCTCTAAAGGAGGTGACTTAGGTCAATGATCAATACAATTGGCATTGCACCCATTGAATTAAATCACTATTAGACACTCACATGCATGAATATGTCTCCTAATGGAGATCATACACAAGATAAAAAGGAGCCAATTGTAAGCAATTGAGAAATTGAATATACAAAGGAAAAAAATATGGTCAAGACTGATTAACTTGATTGAGTATTATCAAGAGGATGCCCCATAAGGCATCTATATGTGAAATAAATTAGCAAGTTACCTCAATTCATGCTTTTTTTTTAATATGACAATGAATATCACAAGAAGGAGAAAGCTTTTCTTTCTCAAATAGACAATGCAATAGTATTGGAGAGACTTTTTATTATAAGCATTGGGAGGGAACTCCAAAAACATATTGAATTCCTATCATCTTGGGTTTAAGGACAATCTTGCATCACCCAAATATATTTCTAATTTCAATTTTCTAGTTTTGTGTTTCCAATAAGGGCTATTCCTGTGTAGAGTTATTATTTGTGGGAGATTGTTAATTTTAGTAAGTTGGTATTATGTGCTTAGATTATTCTAATCTTATATGTGGAGGTTCATCTTGGATATACCATCCCACCAGATGAATTTTATTGTCATATCATATGTATTAGTGTAGTTATTGCAGATTTTTGGTATGTATTTTGGCTATCCAAACTTTAGGTCTAGTGATGAAGGCCTAAATGGTTCAAAAATGAGGATAAATCTTGAATACTAAATGCTAGTGAAATAAAAAATTGTATTTCTTTAGCTTAAAAAAAACCCAAAAATGGGGTTGTAATAGCCCATCGGGTCAACAGTTCACTAGTTATGGTCTCCAAAAGTGGACCCATAAAAAATGATAGTTTGTAATTTACCTTGAGCAATCCAATGTAATTAAGTGTAATAAAATAATATAATGCGAGGTTGGTTGACCTCAACAGTTAGGGATTAATGTCTAGAACCTTTCTAGGTGGTGAAAAATGCCTATATAAGAAAGACTTGTAGGTTATCTAGGGCAATTCTAGGTAGTAGTCGTAGCTTTATCTTGTAGACTACTATAAGGAAAGCATCCATGTGGGTTTGCATCTATTGTAATTATATAATTCCACATTTGTGGTGATAATAAGAAGCCCATATTTTGTTCTCTCAAATTGTGTTATTTCTCTATTTTTGTTGTGTTGTGGTATTAAGGGGAGCACCCTTCATCACATGATTACTACCCTAGTTGGCTTCCCATATGTATGGAATGAACCAAAAAATGATAAGGAAGGGTATCTACTTCAGAAAGCTAGTTAAGGGCTTTGTTTGAATTTTTTTTTGTTAATATTTTTACACAGTGCACAAGAAGAAAAATATCCCTTCTAAATATAGAAAAACAATTCTTTTTATTTTCCTAAGGTTATAGAGTTCACAGATTTCATGATGTTACAAATGGATAACATGTTATTGTTTCACTAGAAACTCTAATCCCAATGAATTACTTAAAGCGAAATGATCATAGGATTAGTAGGAAAGCATTCCCCTTCAGCCACCAAAAAATATGGCCGTTTATGACACCACTAGCCCAATATAGATAACCAATCTAAGGTATATTATGAATGGGTTGAACTCTATCACAATGGGTTGGTTCATGTCACACTATCTTATCAGGTGGGATAACTCGTGTTGTCATCCTTATTTTTTCAATTTTGCAAGGTTCAATATTGCCTCTTGCAAAAAGAAGGTCAATAGGTTAATACCATAGGGTGAAATAATAGTACATCTCATCCCTATTTTACAATTTTGAAAGGCTCCATTTATACCCTTACAAAATGTAGAAGTTCAATAGGTCAACAACATAGGGTGGAATAAAAATGTGTTATCTGCATATCATAGTTTTGTAGGAGGTGAAATAACCTCTTGCAAAATTATAATTGTTTTTCCCATTATAGTCATGAAAACTTTCTAATTTACTAACTATGAGATTATCATCATTGATGTTTGTGTTTTAATATTGTATTGGGAGTCTTTCTTGCACATATAGGTCACCCATCTTGATTAAAATCTTCATTGATGACTCACATTTAAAATAGTGGGTTGGCTATATTTCACGCATGGTGGTTTACTTACAAGTGTCTAAGGGAGTAACATGTCATGTTAACCACCTAAAAAACCTCTACTAGTGAAATGATTTGACTATTTGCATCTCAAAAATGTTATAGATATTGGATATTTAATTATGAGAAACTTATTTATCTCTATGAACATGATGCTAGTGCATCTCATGCTCAATTTTCACAAGTAATGATATTTTTGTCCTTTCCTTTACTCTTTAAAAAGGTAATCTTTGTGAGTATTTGGGGTTCTCTTCTAATTCTTTTGTAGTAGCTTATTATCTGCAATTGTAATTTTCTTCTTTTTATAAAAAAAGGTTTATAATTCTCTCATAATAAATTATATTGTACATAATGTCTTGCCTTTATTTATGAATGTATTCTTTTATATTTATAGCTTATATGCTATAACAATCATGTTTGTAGATGACACATTGTAAAATTTAAATTACATTTTATATTATATGAAATTTGATTAGCATATGAACCTTTAGAGATTGATTAGAAGAGAGCATGTATATTTTATGTGATATTTTTTAATGTATTATGCAAATATAGATAGGGAGATATCACATTGTTAATCTAGTTTATCACCCCCCTTTACTTTTTTTTTGTAATCATTCTTCCCCTTTTCCTCATTAGTCATAGTTAAGGTGCACCTTGATTGTAAGGAAGTTGACATTCTTGAGGTATTCATCCTTAGAGAACAAGTTCCACACACGGAGGCTATTTCAATATTTCAAAAGGTTGCACAAGGATAACACACCAGGAAAGAGTCTAAACTATTATGATGATAATTTAACTAGATTGAGTGAGTTAATTAAGTTTCATGGTCTGGTTCATAGTCAAGTGGATTGATCTAGAGATATTTGATAGTTGAATTGATTAAGATTGATGTGAACACATGATAGAATTATGCAATATTTATTGATTGTAGGTAGATTAGATGATGGTAATCAAAGTGAGACATGTATAATGGGGCAACTAGGTATGGGAGGGGAAGGAGCATTTGAATCTCAAATAGACCTTGGGTTTGTGGATTTTGATAGGGGAACCACACCAAAAGTCCACTAATTCCCTATGTATCGATGAGATATAAAAATATTTGAGAGAGGGTGAAGGGAGTTGGGCTTGATAGTAGGTATTATGTATGTTGACATTTTGGACTCTATAAATTATATGATTTTGACATTTATATATGTGAGACATTCTTCATGTATTCTATATGGATGCATGATTGATTTCAAGTTATTCTTATATACATAGACAATACAAATCATCTCATTTTACATATGACATTTCAACTAATGTTTATCCTAGTTAAATAAATAATCTATTGCTTACTTCATTTCTATCATTCTTCTAATTCAAATTTTATAAATTATCACTTCTCCCAATTTCCCATGGTTGAATAATTTAAATTAATAATTTAATTATTTTTAACAATCATTTAATATTCTTTGATTAATGAGGCAACAACCTACAACACAATGGTAACTTGTGAGAATCTCATTAGGAAGGTCTTGGGTTCAAGTCTACTGGACCTTAACAAATAATAATTAATCTCCTCTCTTCAAATTCTACTATTTAATTAAATTAAAATTCTTCTTATTTTTATCCCATAATTAAATAATGATTTTTATTATTTTAATTTACTACATGAATTGTAGAATTAATTAGATAAATAAATTTATTTGACGATTTCATTTGTCCAATGCTAAATAAGTCTTATAAGAAAATCTTTATTTTATCTATTCCCCCTCTATACAATTTAACATATTTTAATTTTTTTTAATGATAATTATACTCTTCTATTCTTCCCCTTCAACTCTCACTAATGGATAATTCATTTTTTCAATCAAGTGAGTTTTCTAATTAATACAACCAGTTACATATTTAGTTTTGAGTCACATCATCACTCCTCTATTGATCAACTAAGTCATGTACACATTTAACTCTTCCATGCTTGAGCAATCAATTATAAATTAGGTTTGGTCATTTATCCAATTAATCCACGTTCAATAAATCCTATCTATTCATTTAGACTATCCTAAAAGTCCATGATAATATAAAATGAGAGTAATTACTCATAAATTTTCTTATCACAATTCTAGAATTTTTGTGTCATCAATCTAAGATCAAATTTGAGATCCCATATTGCATAAAAAAAAGAGAGAAACAAGGAATTGGTAAATTGTGGGCAGTTTGATTTATGTTTGAATATTATTATGAATTATGCATTATTTGATTGGGTTAATCTCTATTGGATTGGAAAATAATTTCAACAATTAGATTGGATATTTGTGATCAATTCCTAATAATCTTCTTGTCAGTTTCATATTTCTGAATTTTACAAACTATGCATTTTGGTGAAATCAATGTAAAGGAATTTTTTTTTGTAATTTTTTATTTATTTAAGTTTTCTAGTTCTCCTTTAAATGCGATTGAAGATCAATTTATATAATTGAAAAGCTACAATCCTCACTAGCCTAATTCATATAGACAATCATTCTAGTTTGTAAGCATGTTTTTGGTGTGTTTTTTATTTAAGATATTTTCCAAATGATTCAATGCAACTATAGATAGAGAAATGCATTCACTATATCCTTGTATGCAATCAAGTAATATTTAGATCTACATTCTTTGATTAAAATATCACAATTTCTAGATAAATAATGCAATCAAATGTAAGTATGGGCATTGGATATTTGGGTTTTCCTTGATTAACTATCTTTTAAATTTGTTTATTTTTCTTTTTGTTTCGTATATCTAGATTAGGATTTTGATCACTCGTATGGTTTTAATCTTGTGGCATGTGCATCAAGAATAATTTATAATTGAAAATGTCTAAACTCACATTTCTTTCTCACATTTAATATTTTTAAAGGTCAATTAGCCATTGTGCTTGATTATTTTGCATACTTGTGCATATTTGTTGTTGGACCTACTATCACACTCAAAGGTGACCACTTGACTCCCAAGTTAATTTTTTTATAGGTCCTACCTTTTGGGAAAAAATAATCACATATAAGTGAACAACCTAAGTGGTAATAGGATAAGTCCAAGCCTCTTTTGAACCTATAAGAAAAGTGGTTGTGATTAAGGTCAAAATAAATATGTTTGAATGTTTGATATTGATAGAAGTCTCCCCCAGTATCCATGTGAGGCATAAAAACCCTTTATTGAAAGAAAAAATAATACATTTTAAAGGATTGGAAGGCCCCATGATTGAGAAAGCTTATACATGTTTGATCACTTGAATAAATTCTCATATCACAAAATAAAAATTTTAGTGGTTGAAAACCTATACTGGTGTTTAAGGTTGGACTTTCAAAGTGCCCCTTTTGTACCCTCATAATTGAGATGTAAACTCCTTGGTTCATTAGATCCTTAGATCTTCAATGTAAGATAGTTAGATCATTCTTGTGTTATGTAAGGGGGAGTGGTGCAGGAGCACCCAAGCTACATGAGGTTAAGAGTCATTAGATCAGATATGAAAATATATTTGATTCATTTGTGAGATATTTTAGTTGATATGTAAGGCTATGCGAAGCCATTTGTATGACATTGTTAATATTGTCATGTTAAGGTGCTAGTTTTGTCAAGAAGATCAAAATATAAAAGAATGTCTAATAATGGACAAATTTGATGTAAAATGTCTAGTAAGTCAATTTTAGGGTGATTCAAGTGTCCATTCAAATAATTTTTAAGTTTGGAGTTAAAATTGTGAAGTTGTCACAATGACATAAAAAGTTGTAATGCAAAAATGCATAATGTTGTCAAAAAAGTGCATAATGTTGTAAGGGGAAGGATTATGGGTTCAAAAGGTGGTTGGGAAGTTGTAAACCACCACACCCAATATAAAATAATTTTATTGGTCATTAAAAATCAGATTTGAATGAATGAGAAGAGGAAGATCATTTTTGAACAATTGGTATCTTCATAACTTGCAGTTTTGATTGGTGTTAACTATTTTTATGTGGTTTCCAGGTCTTGTAAGGACTTATAAAGAATAGAAATGTTGTAAAAAATGTAATTTATTTAAATTAGGATGAATAATATTTCATTTGGTTTTGGTTTGGAGTGATTATGTTTAGAAATGAATAAGTTATGGCATATTTGAAAAAAGTCATTATTTGCAGATTTGAGACTGCTTGACCATAGTTTGAATGAAATGTTTGATATAGACATAATTTGGAGAATGAAGACCTCTAATAATATCCATTTTAAAGATATGTGAACTAAATTTTATTCCATTTTTATTTGAGTTTTTTTTGTGCATATTTGTGAAAGTTATATACATTTGAGTGGAAACTAGTTTTTAAAGATCTCCATTGGAGTTGCAGGTAGTGATTTGTGCTTTTAAAATGATATATGAATGGGAAAGTAAAAAAATTACAGATCATGAAACTAGAATCATAAATTATGAATTAGAAATTGATTTGGTTTCATTTGGATTTTTTTTGAGAAAGATATTAGATTCCCCAGGTAGGGTTTTGGGTTTTATTTTTGGTTTTTTACAGCAAAATTGGGTCTCGATAAAGAGATCATAACGTGTAACTAGTTTTTTTTATTGGGCTCAAATTTGGATATATTTTAGAAGGAATAATTTTAAATAATTAATCTAAAGGGTTGAGCAAAAAAAATCAGAAAAGAAAGTTATGAATGATATTCTATGGAATATAAATCAAACTATGCAAATGGTGAAGTATTGGTAGACTTGTATTGGAAAGTGTTTTGTTTTACCTCTTAAGATGTATAATAATGGAATTATTGAATGAATTTTTAAGGGATCAGAATGGATCATAATAATTGTTTGGTTTTGTATGATGCTCTACATCAAATTGGTATCAGAGCTTGAAGATCTCGAGTGTGTGGGTAGAGTGCTCAGGGAGACAATCCAGACCATGAACTTAGTGATTTAGTATTTGTTTTGTTGATGAGTTTTGGTTGTAGGGTTCTTATCCATTAAAGATGTAGTAAGAAAGTGTGTGTGTGAAAGACCTAAGAAGTGGTCTTAATATTGTCTCCATCAAGATGAAGCTAGGTAGAAGGTGTAAAAAGAGAAACAACTAAGAGAGGGTGGTAGTGCATCTTCTAGGGTCTTGGATGGGTAAGATGGCAATAGGTTGGTAGTGGTGTAGCAGCAAGAGGAATGGTGGATTTACAGAACCTTTGTATGACAACCATTGATGCTCCACTTATAGGGGCACTAGAGAAGAAAATGGCAAGGACTATCATCTGTTCTTGAACAAGAGACAAGAGAATGTGAAACTGGAAGGGCAAACTTGAAGACGATTTTCAAATATTTTTTCTTGCAGGTTATTGGTTCCCTGTTTCCAAGGGACTTGGAAAACTTTGAAGGCACAAATTATGGTGTAGGAGCACCCAAGCTACATGAGGTTAAGAGTCATTAGATCAGATATGAAAATATATTTGATTCATTTGTGAGATATTTTAGTTGATATGTAAGGCTATGTGAAGCCATTTGTATGACATTGTTAATATTGTCATGTTAAGGTCCTAGTTTTGTCAAGAAGATCAAAATATGAAAGAACGTATAATAAAGGCTAAAATTGATGTAAAATTTCTAGTATGTCCATTTTAGGGTGATTCAAGTGTCCATTCAATTTTTTTAAAAGTTTGGAGTTAAAATTGTGAAGTTCTCACAATGACATAAAAAGTAGTAATGCAAAAAATGGATAATATTGTCAAGAAAATGCACAATGTTGTAAGGGGAAGGATTATTGGTTCAAAAGTTGGTTGGGAAGTTGTAAACCACCACAACCAATATAAAAAAATTGTATTGGTCTTTCCAAATCATATTTGAATGAATGAGAAGAGGAAGAACATTTTGTAACAATTGGTATCTTCATGACTTGCAGTTTTGATTGGTGTTAACTATTTTTATGTGGTTTCTAGGTCTTGTGTGGACTTGCATAGTGTAAAAATGGTTGGAATGTTCAAAATGGGAAGAGTACATCAGAGAGGGGGTGTGAATCAGAAGTACCACACTTTAACCTTTTCTAACCCTTTCAAACAATTAACTGAAAGTAAACTGCATGCATGTAAACATATTAAATGAACACAAAATAAACACATGCATCAACACACATAACACTAGATTTGGTAACCCATAAACCCTCCAGGAATAAGAAGGTAAAAATGGGGTGGGGATGATAAAAACAAAAATCACTATAGCAATAATTTCTTGACCACTTCTAATGGTCTACCCTATGAAATGCCTGCCCAGTTAAAGGCTTTACACTGTGTCAATAGTGACCTAGTTAGATGATTTACAAACACATTACATGAAGTGTTACCTTGTTAAAGGATTTAGTCACCTATTCAAAGGATCTACTAAATATTTGTTAAGCTAACCTATCATCATAGGGTTTTCACTATCTAATACAATGGGTAGAGAGTATTAGAAACCTTTGACTTGATTGTTCACAATCTTCAATTGCTGATTTTAGGCACTTGATATTCTCACTTTGATGTGATCCTTGCTTGATCTAATATCTATTCGTATCCCTTGCTTTGTTCTGCTCAACTGGATATGTAATTGCTACTTTGTTACTTTAAGTCTTTGACACTTCACACTGAATTTTGCTATAGTTTTTGTTGTCACTGAGGTTTGCACCCTTGTCCAGAGCCTATGCATGAGGAAAACCTAGTGAAACATGGAAACAACCTCCAAGTTGTGGGACTTGAACTATGAGGTTGAATCTCTGGAGAAGGCAGACTTCCTCT
The DNA here is from genome assembly GCA_028749045.1 of Cupressus sempervirens. Taxonomy (NCBI): domain Eukaryota; kingdom Viridiplantae; phylum Streptophyta; class Pinopsida; order Cupressales; family Cupressaceae; genus Cupressus; species Cupressus sempervirens. Next base: position 186,213,936 of record CM053790.1, read on the forward strand.
TACTATCAAGATGCACCTAACTACTCTTGGAGAAGAAAAGGGAGAAGGAGAGCATGAAAGAAAATCTACCTAATCTAATCTAAAGAGGTGATACACCAAAATAGAGTGTTCAGACCAAACTCTGCCCATATATGCACTATTGAACCAAAATGAAACTAAGGATATACACATTCAAACTTGCTTTAATCTAATAATCACATGCAAATCAGAAGACCAAGATGAATGACAAAAGGAAAGAGATATTCACTTATATTATCATTCATAGGCCTAGGAGATACAGTCATGCAGATCATAGATCTCTAAAAAACACCAATAAGAGGCAAAGAGTTCTTGCACTTTCATACCAATGGTTGAAAGAGATAAGATAGAAAATCATGTAGTTCAAAGGCATAGGGGAATTTACACTGAGAATCTGCAGAGTAGTAACAGAGAAAATAGAGAAAGGTCAACGTGAATTTTTTTAGAAGTTGCCTTTATAGCTCAGGCATAACTAAGATGTCCTCCGACTGAAGTTACTCCCCAACCACTACATTGAAGTCCTACAAAGAACAATCATGGGGATCTAGAAGTAATCCAATCTGAATATAGCTTTTTGGTACCATCAAATCTAATTTTTAACTAAAATAGGGCCTCGAAAAGATAGAAATAACACCATAATTGTGCTCTGACTAGGTAGATAGGTTGGATCAGGGTGGTAGAGTGTCTTTGCATGCTTCACATTCACTTCTGGTGGTTGGAATTGATCATGAAGATCTAATCCGTGTAAAACCTTGATTTCTTATCATTTTTGGTGCATGAATCAGTAGAGTCAGTGAGCCAGTCGAGCACTGCAAGCGAAATAGGCCACATGGACCAATCAGTTCATTTCTTTATGGCACCTTGCGGGTCTCCCTGAGTTTGACCAGATATTCAAACTGACTGCGCCACCTTGCAAACCTTGATCGCGATAGTCACATTAACTGCCAACTGCTAACCATCAATGCCTTCATCGGACCTACTGGGACACGTGTCACTGAGGTGCTATGTCGCTATGAATATCCTCCGAGCAATTTCCCATAGTGAGATAGCACCCACCATGGATTTAGACTGATCTGACAATCATGAAGACTCGCCATATTACTATGCTATCTCCTTAAAACTTTTGGGCCCATTAAATACTTGGCAACCACCTGGCACAACCTGGCATCCTCATCTTGGCGAGACTTGGCTCCACTGATCCACATGGCACAATGGTGCTATGTCATTATGGGTAATATCCTCACAACTTTCCATAGTGAGATAGTGCCTACCGTCAATTTCCTTAGATCTATGGTGATCAACAAAATTGTACAACTGCACACTGAGTTGGCTGAATGGACTAATGAAATATCACCACTGTACTATGACTCATCTGACAACTGCCACCAAGGACGAGCCATAATATTACTTTGGAGAAGGGTGGGCCCATTATGTCATTTGTGCCACGCGTCACTGAGGCACTATGTCATTATGGATAATATCCTCACAACTTCCCATAGCGAGATAGCACCCACCATTGATCCAGATTGATCTGATGATCGTGAAGACTCGCCGTATTACTATACTTTGCCCTTAAAATTTTTGGGCCCATGAACCAACTCAGCACACCTAACATCCAACTCGGCCCGAACTGGTACCATCCCTGTAGTTTCATAACACTCGGCCCCACACTGCTATGTGTCGCTGAGGTGCTATGTCACTATGGGTAATATCCTTGTAGTTTTTCATAGCGAGATAGTGCCCACCGTTAATCTAGATTGATCCAAGGGTGAGGAAATCTTCATGCGTTCAAAAGGGGTGTGGGTCCAGGTAACTACTGACATCAACGAACTTCCCAACTAGTGACGAATCAAAGCGTCATTCCAAGCACAATCATCCTTATACATTGCTTTCGGTCCCACTGTGTGTGCCAAATTTCATCACTGATATCCAACGGGGCATGCTTGGGACCCACCTTCCTTTTGATGTCGCTGCAGTATCACTTTTCATCTGGGCGCTATGTCGCTAACAGCGAGGAACACAAATTTTTTGATAGTGCCATAGCACCCACTGTGGATCTGTCAAAACCCAGCATCGGAGAAACAACAAGGAAAAGAAGGACACATTGGCCACACGGCCAAAAGGAGCTATGTCTCTATGGAAAAACAACGTGCAACTTCCCATAGAGAGATAACACCAACCATAGATATCTCTTGATCTGACGATGAGGACTTGCGGGCTTGTAGAAACATTAAAATGCACAGGGAAAGAAATATTATCAGGTTATCATAAAGTATTTTGTGCCCCTTTTGAATATTTGAATATTTAAAACTTGCGAACGTTACTATGTTGAATTCAAATGTGGTGATTCTGGCGGGAAGGCAAAATGACCAACAAATCTGGCAACTCAGAGGGGACGCAATCCAGTTATGCATAGACCAGTGACCTGAAGCATCCATTGTGCTATAGGGTTGTAAAAAATATGTAGATTCTGAGCACTATGAAACCCTAACCTTACCTCTAAGAGGATAACCTTGAAACCCTTGTCTTTGCAACTAGAACTAGAGACCAAAAACCTCCTTCCTGCAACCACAAAACTTCAAAACTTGCTGTCTCATGGAGACAATCCTGTGCTCATGCACTTCTTGGAAAAGTAGGGAGCAAACTGGAAATGAAACTAAGCTAACTATGTACATGGAATCTCAAACCCTTAGAAACATGGCTTGAGATAGATCCCATTGACTGGGATAGGCAGAATCTCACCACCAAGCTTACTTAATTGGAAAGCATTGGCCTGCTTGCAACTGACAATTAGATAGGCACCACTCCATAGTGCATCAAAATTTGAGTGTCTTCCTAGTTTTTCCCTGTCTGCATCCCATTTCAGAACCAAATCTCCCTCTTGGAAGATTCTGACCCTAGCCTTCCTGTCAAAACTCTTTTTTACCTGCTGCTGGTGTGTCTCTAGGGTCTGCATGGCTTTATTTCTCTTTTCTTCTAGCTCTATCAGCTCTGCCATTCTTACTATGATGGCATCATCTTCAATCAACTCCAACTGATGAGCTAGGTCTAGGGATGGGAACTCTAATGAAATTGGAATTCTTGCTTCTCTGCCATAAACTAACCCAAATGGTGAATTCCCTATTGACCTTTTAGGCATTATTCTGTCAGCCCACAGAGCTGTCTTCAGTTTTTTATGCCAACACCTTTGGTTATCTTCTATTGTCCTTTTCATGATCTTGATTAGGTTCTTGTTGGAGGACTCAGCCAAACCATTACCCTGAGGATAGTAATTTGAGGATGTGCTCAAATAGATATTATGATCCAATGCCCATGCACAAATCTGAGCTCCAAAAAAAGACTTTACATTATCTAAAATAATGGTTGAAGGGGCACCAAACCTAGTCACAATTTCATCAAGGAATTCCACAACTAAAGATTCAGTGGCATCCTTCAATGCAACTGCCTTTGTCCATCTGGTGAAGTAATCTATAGTAGCTAAAAACCATTTGTGACCTGAATTAGAAGGAGGATTGATAGGGCCTATGAAATCCAATCCCCATTGAGCAAAAGGTTGGTCCACTTGAATAGGATGAAGGGGAAGAGCTGCAAGTCTTTGTTTGCCAGAGAAGAAGGCACATTTTTTACACTTCCTTACATACCTATGACAGTCATGGAACAAGGATGGCCAAAAATAACCAGCCCTAATGATCTTCATTGCAGTTGTTCTAGCTGAGAAGTGACCACCATTAGGACCATCATGAAGCACTTTGATCATTCTTTCATCCTAGTCTATATCAAGGCATCTTAATAGGACTCCATTAAAATATTTTCTAAAGAGGACACTATCAACTATGACATAAGGAATTGACTATAATCTATACTGTCTCCTTTTAGTTCTATCTAATCCTTGAGGGTATCCATTGCCTAATAAGAAATTCATCATATCATCCATCCAACTCCTTGGGTCACTATTTCTTAACTCTTGTTGCTCTGTCAGTATCATAGCAGCTTCCTCATCAGGTTCTTGAGATGATAACATCTGTTTACACAACCCCCTCCCTCTTACCAACTTGGTAATCTAAATGTCAATATCATATTTCATCACTCTAGTAATCCAACTAGCTCTTTTCTCACTAATATCTTTTCTCAAAAGGAAATTCTTCACACTGGCATGGGGTACTAACAAATGAATCTTATTATGAGATAGGAGGTGTCTAAATTTCTTTAAAGGTTTAATGATTGTAAGGGCTGGCTTCTCAACATAGTTGTATTTATCTTCATATTCTTTAAGCCCTTCACTAAAGAAAGCTATGGGCTTCTCATCACCTTTATCATTTCTTTGAGTCAGGACAACAGAAATGCTTGACTCACCACCTAGGGTATAAAGGATGAAATCTTTCTCAAAATTTGGATTCATGAGAGTAGGGGCTGAGGCTATGGCTGTCTTGATCTCTTCAAAACTTTCCTTCCCTTCCTTGGTCCATGCAAAGATCATACCTTTCTTGAGCATAGCTGTAAGAGGTTTCACCATGGTAGCAAGATTTAGAATAAATATTCTCACAAAATTTATCCTGCCTAGGAAACTTTGCAGCCCTTTCTTGTGTTTAGGAAGAGGGAGGGAAAGTATTGCTTTTGTTCTCTCTGGATCAATGGTTAAGCCATCCTCAGATACAATATGTCCTAATAATTTCCCTTGGTTAGTAGCAAAGACACACTTTCTTGGGTTAAGGGAAACCCCAAACTCTCTGCATCTTAGGAATACCTATCTTAGATGATCAAAATGATCTTCTACATCCTTTGAATACACAGTGATATCATCAAGGTAAACTAAGACAAACTTGTCAATCAATCTTTTGAAAACCATCTCCATTGCTTTCTAAAATGTAGCACCTGCATTGGTTAGCCCAAATGGCATCTTACAATAAGCATAGGTACCCCATTTAGTGGTAAATGCAGTATCGTACCTATCAGACTCTTTAACTAGCACTTGATTGTAGCTAGAAAATCCATCAAGAAATGAAAATCTCTTTGAACCACTAACCTTGGACAAAATCTGCTCCATAGAAGGGAGAGGATGGTGATCTTTAAGGGAAGCTTGGTTAAGGTCCCTAAAGTCCACACACAATCTAATTTCTCCATTCTTCTTCCTAATAGGGACAAGGTTTGCTACCCATGATGAGTGTTTGATGGGAAAAATTATATTGGCCTCAATCAATTTGGATAGCTCCTTTCTCATTAAGGGTTCAATTTTAGGATTCACTGGTCTCTATTTTTGTCTTACTAGTTTTACATCATTAATTAAATCTATGGTATGTTGAAATAACCTTGGGTCAAAGACCTTTAAGTCATCATATGTCCAAGAAAATACATCATTAAACTCTTGACATAGATGAATAAAATTTTCTTGTTCAATTTCAGAACATACCTTCCTCATGTTTAAGGACTTTCCATCAGCAACCATGACTAGAATATGATCATCTTCATCAGCAGTTAGGTTGGCCCTGCCTCTTGCTTGATCATCATGATTAAAAATACTGTATAGAGTAATGAGACCTTTAGGCAACTTTTTGGAGTTGAGGTTAATGATTTGGTCACCATACTGATCCTGCAATCTTGACTGATTTCTCACTAAAAATTCTGCCTCATTCTTCAAGAAGTTCACAATTTTCTCATCAGACTCAAACACTTGCCAATGGATGTTGTTACCAAGGATAGCATGCCTTACTACCACTCTAATTTTTTGCTCCTTCTTTTCTTCAAGATTCCCCAACACATCATAAGATGCACCTATTGCTGCAAGTCTATTAGCATGCCTATTCTCTTTTCTAGGGATGCTTTGAATATTAAATGCATTAAAACCCTCAAGAAAATCCCATACCGTATTTTTATAAGACTTGAGCAAACCATTCTTGGTGGTATTCTGATTTCTCACTTGATTAACCACCAACTCACTGTCTCCATACACCCTTAAGGCTTGGATTCCTCTTTTTTGAGCAAGTAGGAGACCTTGAATCAAGGATTCATACTCGACTACATTATTAGTGCAACTGAATTGGAGCCTAAAGGAGAAGTAGTACCTTACTTGTGTAGGAGAAATCAACATCACACCAGCCCCTGACCCAATCTTATTCCTTGATCCATCAAAGTACATACTCCATATCCCACTCATATCTTCTTTAGTACCCACAAGATTGGGAACTAGAGCATCTTTCTCTAGTATACAATATGCACTGAGGCCTGTCTCAAGAGTTTTTGGCATAAGATCAAATTGATATGCGTTAGCCCACTCATCCAAGAAAAAATCAGGTATCTCTACTAAGGAGGTGGTGGGCTCATTCACTATGTTGTTCTCATCCATCTCTAGAATAGGGCAATTCATGTTGATGGGGTTGGGGGTGTAAGATTTAGTATGATGGAGGGTTGAGGCTCTACTATGATTGGCTCCATATCTCATCTTGAAAGACATATATGACCAATCAGAAGATATGAAACCACCTATTTGGGCAGTAAAGTCTCTTGACAGATAGATGGCAAAATATGGCTTGACCTCAGCAATAGAGATATCTTGGGTTATAGTACAACCAGGGCATGCATGTAAGGCCATCTCCACATTCCTAAGGATCCCTATAGTCTTGATAGTACTACCATCCAAATGTAATACATCCCTAACAATGGGATCATATTTCATTCCTAAAGCATCAGCAACACACCTAGGCATCACTGAACTACTAGCCCCTAAATCAATCATGCAATTATGGACTAGTTTGCCCCCTATAATTAAAGAAACATAGAATGGAGGCGGTCTAACATTTTTACTTGTTTCTACCTCCCTTGATGATTGTACTAGGTTTGTGGCACTTTCCATGCTAAGTGTTTGATCCTTTGGTTCAATTCTTGCTGTAGCAACCTCTTTTGCATGGGTATAGTAGCAACAACATCCCACATGGAGATATTCACATTTGTCATCTTTATTTGTTCTACCACATTGAATGGAATAGTAGGTGTTTTGGTAGAACCCTTGGGAGCTGCAATTGTATGAGGTTGAGATGGAATAACATGAGGATCACTAAAGGTACTTGATTGATTATTTGCTGCTTGCTCATGAGATATCGCATTTGAAGTCGAGGCCTAATTGGGAGGAGGGGGGACAACATCTTCCATAGCTTTTCTTTTGCTTCTAGTGTTATGAGCAATGGAATCCTAGTTTACATTACAATGCTCCTCCATCTGATGATTCATAAAAGAGCAATTGCCTTGTCTTTGCATATCTGAGGCATGTTTAAATTGGTCCTCCTTGTATGATTGCTTTGCTGCAGGTTCTTGGACTGTCAAAGCCATAAAAGATTAAGCCTTCAGACACATACAATAGGCATAGGAGTAATTGTAGGAGGGACAAAAATCTTGATCTTGAGCCATATTGTTTTGAGGGACTATGGTCCTATTTTGGTTTACATTTGAGGTTGAAGCATGGCCACCCTTCTTACTCTGATCAAAAGAATTGTTCCATGATTAGGATTTGGAGGCCTACCACTACTTGGAGTTTGATGTTGCAATTGATGAGGCTTACTCCCTTGAGCTTGCTGTCTTTCTAAAGTCACCACCTTGTTTCTTACTTTCAGCATCATAGAGGAGTTATCCTCCAGCTTCTTCCCATAATCTTGCAATCTTTTCTCTAGGTTCTTTTCTCTTTTATCCATGTTCTGCATCAGAGATTGCATCATCTCTTTGATTTCATCTATCCCATTTGAAGATGTGGAAGCTTGAGGGACTGGGACAAGGGATTTTGATGTAGAAGTTGTGGAAAGAGGAGCCATTGCTGGTTGATGATTTGGAACATCAGGGAAGAAAGGTATAGGAGGCCTTGGAGCTAATTTACCTCCTTTTATTAGGATGTTCTTTGATTTTATTGCTATTTCATAAGCATTAGGCAAGGCATCTCCTCCCATAGTTTGGATTGTAGTGGCAATATTGCTGTTAAAAGCTCTAAGGTAATGCAAGAAGGCATTACCAGGGGTAGGCTTCATTGAAGTAGGTATTCTATCCCATGTCTTTCAAAATCTATAATTAAAATCGGTCATACATTCATGGGGGGCTCTTTTTATAGTAGTCAACTGCCCTAAAAGTGACAAATAGTCACTTTTATCCTCAAAATGTTTGCACAATCCTGCTCCTAGTCCATCCCAATCTGTTATAGAACTATGAGCTAAACCTCTATACCATTGTAGTGCTTTTCCTTTCAAGGATGAGGCTAGGAGCCTAATTGCAACATCATCCTCTGTAATACCATGGATATTGCAAACATTTGCAACCTCTTGAATGTGTTCTGAGGGAGAGATAGAAGTTTCACCAATAAACTCTGGTTTACTCTTGAGTGTAGCTACTGGTATGTCATGTTTTTGGGCTAATAAGAGAGGGCTCGCACCATTAAAGGTGGAAAAGGTATGAGCTCTAGGCAATGCCATATAGACAAGTGATCTATTGATATGTATTGATGGCAGTCTAGGCTGAGATCTAATAGTAGGAGGAGTAGAGATAGATCTTGTAGGTGTATTTGTTACTATTGCACTCCTAACTGGTGATAAAGATATTCTAGTCTTCCTTCTTCTAGGGTTTGAAAATGAAAGCTCTTGATATTGAAACTTACCTCTAGAAGATGCCCTTGTTTCAGCTTTGGGCATGAATCACTGCAACTTTGGTTTGGAACCAGATATGTATTTGAAGCTTAGAGTTACCAAGTACTTTCAAGAATGAGCCTCTTGAAGGCTTAAACATCGAAGCCAGTACTATCTCCTCTATATTGATATTGGAATCTTCCCTTTTGACACTAGTAGGCTTGAATTTTTTTGAAAAGTTGTCCCATCGAGCGTGCCAAAAACTATTGTCACTAAGGTTTGCACCATTGTCTAGAGCCTATGCATGAAGACAACCTAGTGAAACATGGAAACAACCTCCAAGCTGTGGGACTTGAACTATGAGGTTGAATCTCTGGAGAAGGATGGCTTCCTCTTACTATCAGGATGCACCTAACTACTCTTGGAGAGGAAAAGGGAGAAGGAGATCATGACAACAAATCTACCTAATCTAATCTAAAGAGGTGATGCACCAAAATAGAGTGTTTAGACCAAACTCTGCCCATATATGCACTATTGAACCAGAATGAAACTAAGGATATACACATTCAAACTTGCTTTAATCTAATAATCACATGCAAATCAGAAGACCAAGATGAATGACACAAGGAAAGAGAGATTCACTTATATTATCATTCATAGGCCAAGGAGATATAGTCATGCAAATCATAGATCTCTACAAAACACTAGTAAGAGGCAAAGAGTTCTTGTACTTGCATACCAATGGCTGAAAGAGATAAGACAAAAAAGCATGTACTTTAGAGGCACAAGGGAATTTACACTAAGAATCTGTAGAGCAGTAACAGAGAAAATAGAGAAAGGTTGACGTGAAATTTTTTAGAAGTTTCCTTTATAGCTCAGAAATAACTAAGATGTCCTCTGACTAAAGTTACTCCCCAACCACTACATTGAAGTCTTATAGAGAACAATCATGGGGATCTAAAAGAAAATCCAATTTGAATATAGCTTTTTGGTACCATGAAATCTAATTTTTAACTAAAATAGGGCCTTGAAAAGATAGAAACAGTGCCATAACTATGCTCTGACCAGGTAGATAGGTTGGATTGGGGTGGTAGAGTGTTTCTACATGCTTCACATTCACTTCTGGTGGTTGGAATTGATCATGAAGATTCGATTTGTGTAAAACCTCAATTTCTTATCATTTTTGGTACATGAATCAATAGACTCAGCGAGTCAGCCGAACACTGTGAGTGAAACAGGCCACATGGACCAATCAGTTCATTTCTTTATGCCACCTTACGGGTTTCCCCAAGTTTGACCAGATATTCAAACTGATCGCGCCACCTTGCCAACCCTGACCGTGACAATCACATTAACTGCTGACTACTAAATGTCAATGCCTTCACTAGACCCACTAGGACACGTGTCACTGAGGTGCTATGTCACTATGCGTATCCTCTAAGCAATTTCCCATAGCGAGATAGTGCCCACTATGGATTTAGACTAATCTGATGATCGTGAAGACTCGCCATATTACTGCACTATCTCCTTAAAACTTTTGGGCCCAAAAAACACTTGGTAACCACCTAGCACAACCTAGCATCCTTATCTTGGCGAGACCTGGCCCCACTGATCCACGTGGCACAATTGTGCTATGTCGCTATGGGTAATATCCTCGCAGCTTTCCATAGTGAGATATCACTACTGTTGATTTCCTTAGATCTATGGTGATCAACAAAATTGTACGACTACACACCGAGTTGGTTGAATGGACCAATGAAATATCACCACCATACTATGACCCACCTAGCAACTGCCACCGAGGATGAGCCGTAATATTACTTTGGAGAAGAGTGGGCCCATTACGTCATTTGTGCCATGTGTCACCAAGGTACTATGTCACTATGGATAATATCCTTATAGCTTCCCATAGTCAGATAGTGCCCACCATTGATCCAGACTGTATTTACGATCATGAAGACTTGCCGTATTACTATGGTTTTCCCTTAAAAATTTTGGGCCCATGAACCAACTCAGCACACTTGGCATCTGACTCGGCCCGAACTGGTACCATCCCTATGGTTTCATAACACTCGGCCCCACCCTGCTACATTTCGCCAAGGTGCTATGTCATTATGGGTAATATCCTCATAGTTTTCCATAGAGAGATAACACCCACCATTGATCCAGATTGATCCAAGGGTGAGGAAATCTTCATGCATTCAAAAGGGGCGTGGGTCTAGGTAACTACTGATATCAACAAACTGCCTAGTTGGTGTTGAATCAAAGCCTCATTCCAAACACAGTCATCCTTCCATGTTGCTTGAGGTCCCATCATGTGTGCCAAATTTTATCACTGATATCCAATGGGGCATGCTTGGGACCCACCTTCCTTCTAATGTCGCCGTAGTATCACTTTTCGTCTGGGCGCTATGTTGCTAACGACGAGGAACATAGATTTTTTGATAGTGCCATAGTGCCCACTGTGGATCTATCAGAACCCGACACTAGAGAAACAACAAGGAAAAGGAGGACCCACCGGCCACACGACCAAAATGTGCTATGTCGCTATGGCAAAACAATGTGCAACTTCCCATAGAGAGATAGCACCAACTGTAGATATCTCTTGATTTGATGATGAGGACTTGTGGGCCCGCAGAAACATTAAAATGTGTAGGGAAAGAAATATTATTAGGTTATCATAAAGTATTTTGTGCCCCTTTTGAATATTTGAATATTTAAAACTTGCGAACATTACTATGTTGAATTCAAATGTGGTGATTCTGGTGGGAAGGAAAAATGACCAATAGTTTCCCCATACACTATTCTCATCCACACACACAATGGGGTTTTTGTCCTCCTTTTAAAGATTGTGAAGACTTAGGGTTAGGTATGGATCTATGATCCATATTGAATATTGAATTCCTACTCATTCCTTGCATTTTTCTCATTGGTTGAATGCCTTCTATTTTTCTGATTGGTTGCATGCTAATTGCATAGGAAATGTAAAAGATTTGTCCTTATCCTTGTTATCCTTCAAAATCCTTCTATGTTGGCTCCAAAAATGGTTTAAATATGAGTTTGTGAGGGAACAAACTCATATGATGATACTGTGTTATTTGACACACATTGGACTACTAGTGCTCAACACATATACTATCCTAGTTTTCTCGACACCTATTGCATTTTGTCTTGGTCGACACATCTATGACTCTGGCTCACTTGACATATAAAGCATTCTAACTTGCTTGGCATCAACTGTGACTTGACACCTATATATTACTTGACACTTGTATAATGCTTGGCACCTGTCTAATGCTCGACACCTAAACTCACTTAGCACCTACTATGGGTTGTCATACATAGTGTACTCGACTTCAATATAAAAAGTGGTTAAGTGTGTTGACACTCAAATGTCCAAAATATTTAAGACCAACAATCTCCCCCTTTGACATGAGTGTCAAAAACACTTAACTAGACATTTATTCATCTTTCCTTATGAGTACCTTATCCAATTTGTTTTGCATATATACAAAATTTTAAATTTTTTTCAAAATACCTTGTTACTCCCCCTAAGCTGATTATGCCTTGACATTCTTTGCAACTAAAATTCTATGTTGAATGTGCCTTACATTCTTTGCCTTTGTCTTGTATCTGTAAACTATACCTATGTGTTGTTTTATATATATCTCTTCCTCAAAACATTATTTCTCCCCATGAAAGAATCTAATCAAAACTTAGTTCAAAACTTAGTAATCGCCCCCTTAGATATATCTTCCTTACTAATATTTCTCTCCCTATCTTTTTTATTTCTTCTCCCCCTTTTTGACACTTATGTCAAAGGGCTCTAAGGAGTAATACCATATTTTGCCAAAAATGTGTTGTTTGCATCCATTATTATTTTTAGAGCTGCATCCCAATTCTCCAAAGCAATGTCTAGTGACTTGTGTTAGATGGTAGTCTTTGCAGCAAGATGTACAAGTTCATCTAATGTAGAAAGATTAGGATCTTTCTTTAAAATAGTTTTAGCATAGACTTGCTCCTTGTGGAGGACCTTCAAATGTGAGGTTATGGAGGATTGAATCTACATTGATTTGGCCTTTATGTTGGCCTCTTCACTTGCTAATGCAGCTAACTCTCTTTGAGTGTGAAGTGATTGGGAAAAATGCTTCTCACTTTGAGCTAGATCCCTTGGCAATTGCATGCTAGAAATCTTCAAATTTCTCTCAAAGCTCAATATCCTTTGATTTTTTTCTTGTGTGGAGTTTGAAAAATCACACAAGTTTCTATACAATGAGAAAATGTTCTGAAGTACAGCTTTGACCTTGTCAATTTTCTTGGCCAACTCTACTTGTTCAAGTGCTATACCACTTGATATTTTCTCATTTACCTTGCCTTGAAATTTTCTCTCAGACCATTCCATAAGTTTAAAATTTGTATCTTGGTCTTCACTAGTCACCTGGTCAACTATATCAAATAGTTTTTCTATTATGGGCTTTGCTTCATCTAGTGAGTGCAAAATGAAGGCATCCATAAAGATGTCCTTAATCTCATGTAGTGCTAGTGTTTGTACCCTTTTGTGAGTATTTCTTGCCTCTTCCTTCTATTTAATGTATCTTGCATTTTAGTGATTTGATCCATGGTGATGGTCTTGGAGTCATATGTAGGTATCACTATGTCTTCATCTAATTCAAGGTCTCCATAGTGAAGTACCCTAGCCACTTTGGTTGAGCTCAAGCCTAGAGTTGAGATTTGTAAAGGAATGGCTTTAGTGCTCAACTTCTGAAGGGTCTTTGTAGGTGTTCCCTTCTTTGGTAGCTCTACCAATGTCTATATGGAATCTTGCTCCTTTTATTTTGATATATCCTCCTTCTCATCAGACTTCCCTTCTTCTATGCTTAGCTTCTGCAAAGTATCACTTGCTATTGTAGGTGGTGGAAGCATCCAAATTTTGGTGCTAGTAGCTATATAGGTGAAAGGTGGTTCCTTTGGTTTCACCTTTTCTCTTTTTAGTTCTACTACTATCTTTTGTAGCTCATCAACACTCACCAATACATGACCTGTACATAACTATTCTTGAAGAGTGGATTGGTGAAGGATCTTGGAGAGATCCTCTGTAGTTAGGGGATTGATGTTCTGAGCTGAATTGTCAGGAACATCCTTAATGATTATTGTGTCTACAGGTGTGATGGTTATATGATGAGGGCTAGGAGGTGGCATTTGTGTGTCTTGCACACTCTGTTCCTCTTCTTTTTGCTATTCAGTTGTTGCCATAGTTTCTTCCTCCTCACATTTTTCCTAATCTTCTTCATCCTTCTCTTCTTCTTCTTTATTTTTGTCATCTTCTTTTACTGTTGCTTCCTCTTACTTCTCATCCTCTCCTTTCTTCTCTTCTATTTTCTTTTCCTCTATCTTTTCCTTAGCACTAGTCTCTACCTTATTTGTTTCCTCTTCCTTGTCATTAGTTATTTTATAAATTGTTTTTCACAATTGTGTGGATTTATTTACTACATCCTCAATCTTGTTTTGTAGGATACGGAAGGCTCTATATTTAGGTGCAAATTTTCCACCACATTTCTTATTAGCCTTTGTTATTTGAACTTTTTTATGTTAGGCTTTACTTGAGCTAAGGTAGATTCTTTGATCTTCTTTTCCATTTTTAGACAATAATGCCATTTATTCTCAATTATCTCATATAGCTCTCTAGGCAAGGTATTGTCTAGCTCTAGAGGTGTGTTTTGGAATTCATCCATCATGGAATATACTGATTCATCTATTCTACTTTATTCTTCTCTACTTAATTTGTTGAAATCAATATTTTTTAGATCATTCAAATTTTCATTTCTAACATTTTCACAAATTTTGTCTATAGAAGATGTGGGAGGATGACTTACTACTCTGAATTGGTTGTTATCCTCTGACTCTGTTCTCTCCTCATCATCTGTGTCTGGCTATGCCACATATTTTCTTCTCTTCTTTGGCACTTCATCAGCTTGTTCATCGGCCTTCTTCTTCTCTTTTGTTTGTTCCTTGGCCTTTTGAGAGGATGCCCTTGTAGTAGCTCTTGTTGCTAGTGCTGGCTTGGCTTGTGCAGGTTTAGTAACCTTCTTGGGCTTGGGCTGAGCTGGAGGCTGAGTTTTAGCCTTTCTTTTATTTTTCTTGTCTGGTGTAGGTGCTTCCTTGGCTTCTTCTTCCTTGACATCTTCTTCCTTGTCTTCTCCTAAGCCTTGTGTCAACCCTATTGGATCTTGCCCTTGCTCTTGTTCTTCTTCACCACCTGCTTCTCCTTCAATATTTGCACCAGATTTCTTCTTTATCTTCTTTACTAATTTTTCTTTCCTCTTAATAACAAAGGCTATCTTTAGTTTAGTTTCAACATTTGATTTGGCAACATCATATGTGCCAAAGTGAGGAGCTACCTTATCTATTTTTTTCTGCAAGCAATGCTGTGATTGCTACTGAGGCTTCATCTATATCAAGCTCATATCCTAATGGCCTTAGCCATCTTACTCTTGGTATTGTTTCCTGGATGTAGGTATAATCAATGTCTACCAAAAAGCATTTTTCACTGATGTGTTTTTCAACTAGGGAACCTGGCATTCTCACCCTTTACTTCATGGATTTTTTAAAATTCTCAAAATAGCTTGTCATTTGGGCCTCAAAATTGTCACCCATCTGATCAATGAACTCATTGATTTGTGTAATTGAAATTTTGTTAGGGTTCTAATTCACCTTTCCAATAGAAGAAAATTCTTCCAGAACATAAAAGATTATACACATAGGAACTAAACCAAATTTGCATTGAGCACCTTTTGATCTCCTTATTGCTCCTAGGTTTTCATTTATTTACTGCAACATTGGTTTTGACAAATCATATGTGTGATCTTTCTTTACCAATTTGTAGGCTACATCAATAGCTATGCATGGCACACTGTTGAATCTATTGGATTAATAGAATTCGTGGGATATTATTCTCACAACAAAATCTAGAAGGGGAACAGTTATCAGATTAGTAGTCATACCCCTTTTATTCCATTTGGCTCTAGTATTCCTTTCAATGATCTCTTTGGAATCACTATGTAGGGTCTTAGGCCTATCTAGGGTTGGGAAACTCGTAACCCTATGCACTTTTCTTTTTCTAATCTTTATTGGTCCTGTTTCCAACCAAAAAAATCCATTGTGAATTCTACTAAGGACAATCCATATCCATTCAATTTTGAAACCTATAGGGTAGACTAGGGCATTGCTCAAACCCTTTTTCTCAACTATTTGGAATTCATCCTTCAAAATTTTGTTCTCACATAGTTTTTCATAGGCTTGGAATAGCTCTAGATCACCTACTACACCTATCATGTAGTTATAACACTTTCTTACATCTTGTACCATGACAAATTTTGGTGGAATGATGGACAATGTGCCAACTGGGTCATTTTTGTAGGTGACTTTAGGGATTGGCCTAAACTTGAGTTGTTTTTACCTCATTGCTAACTAGACCTCACGACCCTCCTTTCCTTTGGGGTTTCTTGAACTAGAAGCCATTATATCGAACTAGGGTTTAAATGTATTAAAAAATTTAACTCTATGTCGCTCGACGCTTGATAAATACCTTAGATTGTTGAAATGTATGTTGAATTACTATTGAGATCGATGCAAATTTCTTCAAAGTAGCTGTATGATCACTCCTACTCTTTTCTCATCTTTCTTTGTGTTTGAATGACATAAAAATGATCAAAATTTGACCTTATACCTATCAAAACCTAGCATTAAATGCTTACTGCATACAGCTATAAACTCAACACTTGAAGGATTCAACATGAATCATCTCCCATTGTATTTTGTTTACTCATCTTCCACTAGTTCTCATCTTCACTCAGCCTCCATTGACATATCTCAATTTGGCATCCACCATCAACTCGGTTGCTATTAGAAATTCAACATCCATTGGAGCTTTACTCGACATCTAAGGATGATTCGACAATATTTGCAAAACTTCAAATTTTAACTTGGCATCTTTGCGCATGTAGATTTCTTCCTTGTAGTACTTCTTTGTCTTGGAACTGATGTATGTTATAACTTTGTATATCAGTCCCATACACCTATTCTTGCTTAGTTGGATGAGATGTGATCACTTGACCTCTTGGGTGAAGTGATCTCTCATTTTGATGTGCTAGACTCATCTTCCTTCTTCCAAGTCTTGTTCATTTTCCCTCTTATTTGTTCAACATCAACCTTCGCTTTTCCTTTGTTGACTTCTGTCTTGGGTGCTTTTGAATTTGTTGAGCAATTCTTGCTAATATGACTAGTTTTCAAGCAACTGAAACATGTAATTTGACTTAACCATCTACTATAATTTCCTCTAAAATGTGTCCTTATGCAATTTTTAGGAATGTGTCCATACTCTTGACAATAGTGATAGCTATACTTAGTGTTGTAATCCCAATTGTGGTGATGACCATGGTTGTTTCCTTTTGCAGGCTGATTAGGTGTCCACATAGGCTTTGATCTACATTCAAATGCTCTATTTTCATACTTTTTGTAGTTGTAGTAGTGTCCTTGAAATCTTGGTGTCCTTATGGTCTTGATTCTACATTCTTGTGCTTGATGTCCTTGTTTTTTGCACTTGTGACAAAAGCTTGCATTTGTAGGCTTATCATGCTGATGACTATTCTTGTTCCTACATACATTAGAGGTGTGTCCCTTTTTACCATAGAAATGACAAGTAGGTTTAGTGTTCTTACCTTTGTCACTCCTTTCTTCTGTAGTCTTGGATGATTCTCCTTGCTTAGTGCTGGTGTAACCAAGTCCTGAAGTATCATTAGTAGCCCTTGGTGATTTCAGTGATTGCTCAAAGTACCTGATAGCCTCATTGGGTTTGTTGAAGCTTTCTGCTATCTCCTTTTCTCTTTTCAATTCATTCTACAATTGATCATTTTTTATTTTCAATGTAGTGATCTCAATGTCCTTCATATTTAGTTCATGATGAGCATTCATCATCTGACTTAAGCTGTCCAGTTGCATGTTTGAGATTCTTTCAAACTCAATTTTCTTCTCCTCTAGTCTATTGGTAAGATTTCTTTGGTCATCTTCTATCATGGCCTTGTATTCAATGGCTCTCTTCTTTTGTTTAGTCACTTCACAAAGCATTATGGCTTGTGATTCTTGTTCAAGCTTGAGTATTATAATTTCTTTAGCTTGTGCTCTATTTTCTCCATCATTTTAGCTATTGCTGCATCAAATTCTTTGGAATCTCCATTGGAAAACACTTGTGTGGTATCAATCTCCTTGCAGTGTATTTCATTCTCAGCTATGGCTATATCCTTCCTTCTTTTTAAGGACTTTCTCAATTCTTCTATGGCTTCTTCCAATTTGTGTAGAGTGAGGTGCACATCAATCACTTGATTGTCTATGATCTTCCCAAGTTTGAAGACTTCCATCTATAATGGCCCTTGACAATTTCTAAAATCTTGGAAGAATTCTTATGATTTGGATTGTCAAATTTACTTTCTATAATGCTATATAGAATGATATTTATTTATGTAGTATTGGTCTTCTTCCAAAAATGTTTAATCTGATATAACTCTCTAGTGAATTTATATATGTATGGTCAAATGTTTATAGATGTATGATTGTTTCATAAGGTAATTTACTTATTTATTTTTCCTTTCCTAATTTGTATAACTATTTTCCTCCTCCTCCTTGATGAGCTTGCAACTGGTATTAATCAAATACACAAAACCAAATAGAGGATTTAATCAATAAGTTTGTAGAACTGAATGCTTCCTTGACTTATGACATCTAGTATTCTTGTCGTTAGAGGGTGTGAGTAATCTATAACACCAATTTATATATTTCATGGGTAGGTGCTCTATATGTGGTTGCAGTGTTAATCTCTGAGTTAATTTGCTAGTATTTGATCTCCCTCTAGTGGATTCCTAAAAGTCTCGAGTTCCTTCTCTATTTGACTATGAGAGATGCTCCCATGTTTGAAGGGGTGGTAAAGGATAATAGGCCTCTATAATACCTCTTCTTCCAGGCATGTGAATGGTATTTGACCCTGTCTAACTTTTAGATGCTCTGTTTGTCGCTCCTTCTTCCATTCTGATCTTTTATTGCTGCCTGCTAATTGGATTTTGGTTGTTCATGGTGTTTTAAAATCCTGTTTAACACTATTCCCTTCTTCTTCATGAGTTTAATAATCCTTCCTATGCATGGACTGGTCATTTTCCTCTACATATGTAACTGATACATAGATGGGTAGAAGCCAATACTCAGGTTCTGTTTAAGGATCTCCTTCTTTGCTCTATTCTGATGTCATTTAGCATTTATTTTTCCTTTAGTAGTCATCCAATACTTAGTTATGGTTGATTGAAATTAATTTTATTTCCTTATGGTTTGAACACTAGTAGTATTCTGTGTTCTTTGTGATTATTCAATGATTTTCTAGTATCCGGGCTTTTCTTCTTTTTCAGTTACCTCCTATCCTCTTTGATCATTTGATGCCTTTTTAAATGTCTTCTCCATTTGAAATGTTGGGATGCATTACCAGAGTCATGACACTTGCATCCTTTAATTGTGTCATTTTGTATGACCGATAAAAGTAATAAGGCATTTATAATTGTTTAAATCATTTATTGGAAATATACCTTTCACTTTGTTATTGATTTTTTTTACATATTGTTGTTATTATCTTATAATTATTAACTATGTCATATTTATAATAAATTTATGTCTATTTTAATATTTATTTATTTTATTATAACTACTATATTATTATATTCATATGTAATCTCGTATTGTATTGTCTTAACTATACTTTAGATTTAATAAATTATATTTTATTATTTTGATCATTATTATTGTTATTATATATTTAATTATTATTAGTATTTCTTTCTTTCTTTATTTAATTGATATAATATTATATTCATAAAAAATAAATATATAATATTTGTTTATTTTATTTTATCAATGCAATCATAACTATAAATTGTATTTATTGATTTATTTATCTTATATTAACTTTATTATTATAAAAATTGGTCTTGGAGATGGGGACATTACACCATATTTAGACCTTTTCTCTAAGCTGTTAGGCTTCTCCTTGTGAGAACCTAGGGCTTTGATACCAATTGTTGGAATGTTCAAAATGGGAAGAGTACATCTGAGAGGGGGGGTGAATCAAAAGTACCTCGCTTTAACCTTTTCTACTCCTTTCAAACAATTAACTGAAAGTAAATTGCATGCATGTAAACATGTTAAATGAACATAAAATAAACACATGCATCAACACACATAACACCAGATTTGGTAATCCAGAAACCCTTCAGGAATAAGAAGGTAAAACTGGGGTGGGGATGATACCCACAAAAATTACTACATCAATAATTGTTTGACCACTTCTGATGGCCTGCCCTGTGAAAGGCCTGCCCTGTTAAAGGCTTTACATTGTGTCAATAGTGACCTGGTTAGAGGATTTACAAACACTTTACATGAAGTGTCATCCTATTAAAGGATTTAGTCACCTCTTCAAAGGATCTAAAAAATAGCTGTTAAGCTAACCTATCATCATAGGGTTTTCACTATCTAATACAATGGGTAGACAATATTAGAAACCTTTGACCTGATTGTTCACAATCTTCAATTGCTGATTTTAGGCACTTGATCTACTCACTTTGATGTGATCCTTGCTTGATCTAATATCTGTTCATATCTCTTGCTTTGTTTTGATCAATTGGATATGTAATTTTTTCTTTGTTTCTTTAAGTCTTTCACACTTCACACTGAATTTCGCTATAGTTTCCCCATACACTATTCTCATCCATACACACAATGGGGTTTTCGTCCTCTGTTTAAAAATTGTGAAGACTTAGGGTTAGGTATGGATCTATGATCCATATTGAATCTTGAATTGCCAAACATTCCTTTCATTTTTCTCATTGGTTGCATGCTGATTGCATAGGAAATGTAAAAGATTCATCCTTATCCTTGTTATCCTTCGAAATCCTTCTATGTCAACTCCAAAAATGGTTTGCATCTAAGTTTGTGAGGGCACAAACTCATATGCTAATTTTGTGTTATTTGGCACACACTAGACTACTAGTGCTCGACACATATACTATCCTAGTTTTCTCGGCACCTGAAGTCACTTGGTACCTACTATGGCTTGACATACATAGTGTGCTTAGCTTCAATATAAAAAGTGGTTAAGTTTGTTGACACTCAAATGTCAAAACTATTTAAGACCCATAGAAATATTGTAAAAAGTGCAATCTATCTAAATTAGGATGAATAAGCTTTTATTTAGTTCTTGTTTGGAGTGATTATGTTAAGAAATGAATAAGTTATGGTAGATTTGGCAAAAGTTGTTATTTGTAGATTTGAGACTACTTGACCACAGTCTGAATGAAATGTGACAACAATTTTGAAGGCTTGGATGTGAACTTTTTGATTGTTGGCTAGCTAGTTTGGTTCTAAGGCAAGGAACTAGATGAGATGGATGAGCTAAAATACTTAAAGGGATAGCCTAGAATGGATGGCTTTCCTACAAAGATGAATCTAAAGTGAAACTTATGCAAGAATATGAGGAGAACAAGGGGGCCTAATCATAGAAATCATGCCTAGTTGGTAAGACATAAGCAGGGTTAACTCTTGGATGTTTGCTAAATCTGATAGTGCGATCTAACCAGGCGTCTTGAAGGGCTTTGTTGGCAGCTTTGTCTTCTGCTTTGTAGAGTTTGGTAATTCAAGGGCTTGGTGTTACTTCCTTTCTCTTGGCTAAAATTTCTTTGTATACCTGAGATGGCTTGAGTTTGGCTTTGTGAAACTTCTGTTTGGATTTGGGTTGTTTTAACATAAATTCCTGAATCTGTTTGGCTTTGAGAGATTGTGGTTATTTTGCTTCAACTTCTAAAATAGGCAGTGACTACACTAAGTGTGCCCTAAGCTAGGATTGACCGAGTTTGGAAAACATTCATTCGAAAAGTAAAAGATCAAGCAATAGATAGGAACAACCAAATAGAAGTTTTGATTCTCAGAAGATAGTAACTGTACTGTGGAGTGTGTATATTCTACAAATGTTTCGATCAGTCACTTCAAACACATTAACATCCTAGATGGTTGTCTACAAGGCTGACAATTGGTTTAGCTAGGGAGTCCTCGATATACCTAAGGTACGTGAGGCCCAAATGCATAGATGAAACCTAAACAATGTCACATAGCTGAGAGGAGCGGTAACCCACTTCTCCTCTTTCACTTCTCAAGGGTATAAAGTTCCTTGAGGCTTAGCCCGAGTGACAAAATTTTGATCCCAAGAGAGGTGTCTTTGGATTCATCTCCTGATCTTTATACTCTGCCAGAACACTGGAGTTGAGGTCGTCCGAAGGGGTGATGAAATCCCCAAGTAGGCCTCCTAAAAGCTAAGGCAATATTTTGGATCCTAATCTTATGCACCCAAGATAGCCTCGAAAGATGACAATGGGAGAGAAGACTTGGATGATCTTGGGCTAAAAGACAGAGTTCTTTTCCAACTGACGCTTTAAGTTTTCTGATCTAGACCTTTTGAAAACACACATGATTTAAGATGCAAAGGTTCAATTCTAATTTGAAATACACCAACAAAAGAGAAGTGATCGAAGAATGAATAGACCAAGAAGATTTAGGGTCAACAAAAAGTAAACTCGCACGCCTAGAGGCCCTCCACGTCAAGTATCAATTGATTTTCTTTAAGGCATTCAAGATTTAGTGTGAGTTTGTTTTAAACCCAAAACAAAGATGTGTGTAAAGCTCGATTTCAAGCGCATGCCCAGAGGCCCTCCACGTCAAGATTTGTTCAATTTTTATGCTCAAATGAAGTATTAGCGAGACTAATGTGCATTCAAGAAATTTTCTATTTTAGAAAAACCAATAAAAACTCAAGTGAGTGGAATTTGATTTTTGTGGAGCACTTAACACCTTCTTAGGTAGACCCATCCCCATATATGGCGTTGATATTGCAACCAATGGTTAGAATGATGGGTGATTAAAGAGGGTGAGTCCAACAAAAAATTCACTCAAAGTGTCTTTATTTGTTTTTATAACTTAGAAAGTTTCTAAAATGTGGATTCTTTTTATGCCCCAAAAGATGATTATTTGATCTGTGGCATTCAAGATTGGATTTTTTGTTTTAATCATGCATTCATAAAAAAAAAAAAACTTGATTTTAATCCATGACACTCAAGAGTGATTTTACCAACATGCATTCAAAGACAAGTGATTAAACATTGAAGTTTTTTCTTTTGAGCATTCAAGATTGAGATTGTGCATGTTGTTTTAAGAACTTTGAAGTGCTTTGTTTTAACCTTAGATCATTCAAGATTATTTTGGACTCAAAAGTGAAAATGACTCTTTGGACTTTGGTTTTCATTCAAGATTTTGTGTTCTAGTTTGTATGTTTTAAGCTTAAAAAAATTATATTCCTAGATTGTTTTGATGTATGAAAAACCTAGGAAACATTCAAGATTTTGCAACAAGACATTTTTTTGGAACAACTAACAAAGCTTTTAGGACAATTTTGGCAACCATTTAGGACTCTTAGTTTTCATGAGATTTTTAAAAGAACTTTAAAATATTTGCAAATGAGGTTCATTTTATCCTTGATTGATGCTTTGAGTTTGATTTAGATTTTAGTGTGCACTTAGTGTTGATTTTGAACCTTTTGAAATGGAAACTTGAAGTTCTGTTTAAATTTCCAAAAATGAAGTGTTCATAACTTTGCATGAATGCATCTAAAACCTTGATGTTGCAAGGATGCAAATGATTGGATTGGTTTAGTTTCACTTGTTAAAAGATTTTTTTTTTTTTGCAAATTTTTAGTTTTTAATAGATTTAAGTATGATTTGGAGGTTTATTTTAAGCACTTAAAAAAAAAGTGTGTATGATTTTGCTTCCTTAAAAAAAAAAGGCCAAGATCCCTCAAGAAGAAGAAGAAGAAGTAGATGTAATAGAAGAAGAATATAGACAAGAAGAGGAAGAAGAATTCCAAGTGCTCCGTCCACCTATAAGCTTGAAAAATTTGCAAACAATATGAGATAGACTATGACTTTCTTTGTCTTCTTCATGCTCATGTGGACCTGCAAAACCAATTTATACAATCCTACCAATCACAAAAATAAGAAAAATTAGCCAAAACTAGAAAATCACATACAAAACTTGACTAAAAAAGCTAATGAAGATGACCCATGCGGGGTCCCACCAGGCATGCCAAAATGTATATGCTACTTTAGTATGTTAGAAACACTAAATTAAAATAATCAAAAAGCATTTGCATACTAATTTAACATAACTTCATGAGAGACAAAGTGAAGTCCTCAAATGAGAATATGAGCCATAGATAGGCTCTCTCAATGAAGATGATCACTTGATGTAGAGGTGTGTCTAATAGCTAAGATGGCTTGATTATGTATGTATGCTCAAATGCTCAAATGGGATTCAATGGAGGATTTTTGATAGATTTTGGTGAATGGATTTGATGTAAAAAAATGGCTTCTCAAAATGGCATTATGGCTTTACTTTCTAGATTGTGTTGTTTTTGCAAAGGGGAAGGATCCAATTTATAGGCAAGAGGCTTGAGGGATGGAGGGCTAAGATGGAAGGAAAGGAGAAAGCTTATGGAGGGCTCAGATTGAATGAGAGGAGAGCACATGGATTGTGCTTCCTTACAACCAATTAGGGAGTGACACATGTACAAGGGTGAGAGGATGGAAGAAAGGGCAAGGATGAGTCAACAAAGGAGGCTCAAGGGATAATATCTTCATAAAGACCCTTCATAAGTGATTTGTAAGAGCATTGAAGGAGAGTGTAAGAGATATTTGAGGGTCATTTATGTTGGAGGATGAGGAATTTCTATGTGGGTTGGATTAGGAAGGTTTTAAGCTTTCTTAGGATTGTGCAAATGATTAGAGGATGGATTAGGATGGTTTAGGATTAGCTTAGGGATAGGCAAGTGGATGGCAATAAATGAGGGTAGGTGAAGGAGGAGATATTTGTTAACTTTGGCTTGGGTTAGCAAGTCTTAACCCATGTTTAGGGAATGTGACAAGGTTAGGAGGGGATTAGGATTAGGATTAAAGATAAGGATTGACATCTTCTAGAAGAGTCTAGGCTTTGGATGAGGATGAAGACTTTCTAGAAGAGTTTAGAACTTCTTAGGATGAGGATAAAAAAGGTTTTTTAGAAAATAAATAAAGTTTTATTTATTTCAAGGGTTTGGGTTGAGGAGATATTTATTAAAACATTTTTAATAAACATGAGGATTAATATTTAATCTTAATTAAATATTTTGAGTTGGGATTAGGGATAGGAAATGATGGGATTAGCCTTTAATCGAAATTAAAGAAGGATTAGAAGATTTTGGAAGAGGTTAGTGGTCTTAAGGAAATTGGCCAAGTTTTGGGCAAAAAATAAATTATTTATTTATTTTGGAATTTTTGGTCAATTTATTAATTAAATAATTAATAAATAAGGAAATAATGCTTAAATAAGATTTAAACATTTTTGGGAGGGATTCCTTAATTAAATATTTTTAATTAAGATAAAGGGATTTAATGGCATACAAAATTAATTAATTAATTAATTAATAAATGATGATGTCATCAGGGACTTTTTTCAGAAAATAAAAATATTTTATTTTCTTAAGGATTTTTAGGTGTCTACAAGGGCCACGTCACAAAATTTTGAGACCAGTTTAGACTAGAAAAATTATGGTTAACAATTGTATACATCTTGTAGGCTTTCATTTTTTAGGGTCTCAATTGCATTATTGCTAGTTAATTTTTTTTATTTCTTCAATTATTTTTGTTTATTGTATTAATTTTTAAGGTTTCTCATTCTTTTGGCATCAGCCTTAGGGAACTTCCTATAAAATTTTTACACTCATAATTATGCCTTCACATTTCCTTTTTCTTAGTCATCATTATGCCTTCCTATTTTTTTTTTGCAATCACTTTTAAGATGACCTATTTCTTTTGTGCAGATAATTAGAGTTACCTTGAGTATTCCAAAAAATCCAAAAAATACCAAAATCACAGGTATTGCATTCCTTAGACTTGGGCGATTTATCATTATGGTTATCTTTGTTAATATAATTACAGTTTTGACAAAGTAGCGACAAAACACTTAGTCATTATTCAGTAAAGAACAATGCAAGCTAAGTGCAAAGTGTATGGCAAGCATAAGATTCTAGACAATACATGTTGATTAATATGACAATTAGTGTCAAGCACTAGTATGTGCCAAGCAGTTAGTGTGTGCTGAGTCGCTTAGGTGCTGAGAAAAAAGGAGTGAGAAAATAGAGTGTGCCAAGTGATTTAGGTGTTGAGCAAGAGTGAGTGCCAAGTAATTCAGAATCCAAGTATCAGTATATAAAGCACAATGAATGCCGAGCATCAGGGTCTATTGACGTCAAGTTACCAATCTTTGACATAGATTTTTTTATGGCACAAACTTCTATGTAAACCTTTCTTGGCTGAGATGAACATGAATTTTTGATATTAAGAAATAAGGTTCTAGTCATATTACAAGTCCCTATACTAATACATGCAACCAATTAGATAAAGGGAAGGGTTAGACAGCAACAAGGATCAACCACAATCATTGATTTTTAACCTAGATCATCTCCATAATGTCTACAAAAAGAGGTAAACCCTAAAGAACATTATGAATATAAAGGAGGATGTGAAGAGAGAATTTCAAGGTGGAAATGATGCCTAAGTTATGGAACTACATTGTAGAATCAGTCTGAGAAGAATAGAGACAAGCAATAAAAGGATAGAGAAGATAGATTTGATCAGGAGGATCAAGACATAACTAGTAAAGAGGAGATCTAATATCAAGCATCAATGTGCTAACCAAAAAATCAGGTGTTGAATCATTCTAATAGGTGATATAGAGTAAATATCCTAATAGAGTAGTCTTAATAGGCTTTTGTAAATCTCCTAACATAGTGCTTACTTAGTTGTGAGTTAAAATCCTTTAATCAAGGTGAGACCTAATAGTCTTGTAAACCTTTAATAGGGTAGATCATAGTTTATGATCAAAACTTTGTAGCCATAATCGGCCACACTTTACAACTGCAGTAGTGAAGATTTATGGGTGTCATCCCCATCCCAATTTTACCTTCTCCTTGGAGGGCTTCTAGGTAACCAAAATCTTATGTGTTATGTTTTGATTTATTTCATGCTTTGGATGTGATTAATGGTTACTTAGATCAATTTACATGTTAAGCTATGAGATTGATGTATGGTGAAATGTTTTAGATGTAAAAGTTTTAAGTGTTGATTCTCCCACACCCCCCCACAAGAACTTACTTTCCCATTGTTAATTGAAACAATTGGTATTAGCGATTTGTTATCTAGAAAGGAAAGTTTAACAACTTTGGTAGTAAGATCTTGAAGATGGAAGTCTACAAATTGGGAAAGACTATTGAGAACCAAAAGATTGAAATACAACTTGCCCTACATCAAATCAAGGAGGCAAGATATAAAATGTAACAATCATTGAATTAAAAAAGGAATTGGCCATTCAAAAAAGTAACACTCAATATCAAGAAGAAGACACTACTAGATTATTTGAGGAAAAAAACTCAAATAAATTTTAGATGTAGCTATTGTAGCTCTAATGGAAAAGAATAGTGTCCTAAATGAAGAATTTATGAATTTGAAAAGGGAGAAAGAAACTCAGTCACTATTGTTATGTGAGACAACTGAACTAAAAAGGAAAGCTGAAGAAGATAGAGTCATGATTGAAGAAGATAAAATACTACTAGCTAATATACTTGAGGAGAAGTCATCAGACATACAAAAGTTATCAAGCATTCAATTGGACATGATGAATCAGCCGATGATTAAAAATTGAGAACTAAATAGGAAAGACATTGAGATTACAACTTTTGAAACAAAAAATGTCATACTAAAAAATGAATTGAAGATAGAAAAGGAAAAGCTTAACAATCCTAGTGAAGCCATAAAGTATTTTGAAAAAACTAATGGAAGCACCAAGGTCAAACAATGACATAAATAGATTGGGTTATTCTACTACTAAGAAAGGAGAATCATCTATAAGTGTTGAATAAAGGAACTATAAGGGAAAGAGCAAAAAGCCCACTTGTCATCAATGTGGAAAATTGTGTCACACAAAAAATGTGTGCAAGAGAAACATTGGAAATCAAAGCCCTAAGTAGACATTCAAGAGACATTTCCATAATTGCAAGAAGCAAGGACATCATAAACATGAATGTAGGACAAAGACCATGAGCACTCAGACATTTGAAGGATACTATTACAACTTTGAGAAGCATGGACACAATGTATATGAATGCAGATTCAAACCAAAGTGGACATCAAACAAGCAAACCAAGCTACATCATCATGGAAAAACTTATGATTGGGATTATAATAAAAGGTACAATTATCATTATTGCAGTGAGTATGGTCACATTGTTGTAAATTGTATTAGGAAACATTTCAAAGGTAATTACAACAAATGGTTGAATTAGTTTGCATGCTTTAGTTGTCTTAAGAATGGTCATGTAAGCAAAAACTATCCAAATCGGTCACCTGCACCAATCAATGAATTCAAAAAAGGAAAAGTAAAGGTAGATGTTGAAAAGACAAAGATGTAGATGAACAAGACATGGAAAAAGAAAGAAGATTGCAACACATCAAGTTAAGATGAGGTCACTTCATCCAATGGATCAGGTGATCACATCACCCCCAACTAGGCAATCAAAGGTATGTGTGGAATTGACATCTAAAATGATATATTTTGCATCAGTTCCAAGTATTCAAGTAATGAAAAGGATGTATCAACATATATTAAGATGCAATGAAGTGATTAGAACAAAGAGATATTCTATTATTTTGTGTTGTTGCCAAGTATTGGAAGTATTGCAATAAGTGCCTAGTAATGAGGTACTGTAGAGGCTGTTGAGCTAGCTATGATAGCCGAGTAAATTGAAAACCCTATAGTGACTAAGCTTAGAGCTATATATGCACTAAGCATTAATTGCAAGGTTTTGAAGGCTATATACTAAATTTTTTGAGTTATTTGCATTTTCCAAAGTTCAAAGAGCATGGAGATGATTTGAGAAAGAGATTCCAATGAATGCATACTAGATTTAACTACTAAACATTTTTACATCAATTTGAAAAGTATTTCAATTGTGTTGAGTTATATTTTTTCACATTTTTCAAACCATACCAAGTGAAATATGGTAGAAATTTCATCGACGAGAATAAGGAAGGGATGTAAGGAGGTTACCAATGTACAATTGATTAGTAATGATGTTTGAAAACCACCATTTCAGGCTATTCCAGAGATCACATACAAAGGATATCCATCTTGTGCATTACTGACCATTTCAACCAAGGTTTTAATGATTCAAGATTTTAGATGCTTTTATACAAGCAAGGTTGGAGAAGTTGGTGATTTAGAAATCAGAGAGACTTATTAGAAGTTGTGTGAGAATGGTTTTTTGAAACACAAAAACAAGATTGTAGAGCGAAAAGTGTTAAGGCATGCCATAAATTTTCCACAAGTTTTCAAAATAGAATGGATAATGATCATATTAAACTAAATACATGATAATCAACTATGGTTGGAGAATGGAACAATCCAAATATTGAAGAGGATCATTCATTGAGTGACAAGGTATCCTACCCTAGATAGGCCAAAGACATTGATGAGTGATGCAAAAAAAGTAGTTGAGAAGAATACTGGAGTAGTATAGAACAAGAGGGGAATGCCTATCGACATAATTGAAGACCAAATTGTTTCATTTGTAGTGAGAGTGATAGTACACAAATTCTACCAGTCGAGCTAACTCAACAATGTGTCATGCATTGCTGTTGACCTATATTACAAGATCATAAAGAAATATCATTCTTATGACCTAGCTGAGTTACAGCTTCAAAAAATTTCATAAAACCTAGAAGCTATTAGAAAGATAGAGTTCTTCATGTAAATTTGGTTCACTCCTTGTCTGTATATTCTTTTATGTGCAAAAAACATTTCCTACATTTGGCTAGGTAGTATGGAAGTCTAATCAATCTATTAACCAATAGATAGGTCAATTCATTGAGCAATTAGGAGATAATTTTGATTCAGTTATGAACAATTATTTTAAAGATTTCAATAAATATATGAAGCAGAGGTCAAGAATTCCTATATCTATAGTGGAGAAAAATTATAAAGATGTTTGTTTCCTAGTAAATGCTGACTATACTTATGTTTAGGCAACAATTCCAAGGGTTAGATGGTTGAAATTACTACCATATGAGATAAATGTTGATGAGGCTTATGTAGCCATTATTGCATTATTGGCAAAAGAGATTGGTAAGATGCTACATCCTTTGGGAATTATGATGAAGAAAAATCAAGGATATTAATAAACTTGTAGACTACCACCATTATTAGAAAGAAGAGCAAGATGGTGAAGAAATTGAAAGAAAGATTTGGTGAAGGAGAGGAAGAAGTAGTAGTAGAAGAAGAAGATAAAGGTAAAGGACCCTTACAACTTACACAAGGACAAGGTGAAGATCAAGCTTTAGAGGATGAAGAGGAAGCTGAGCTAGAACCTAAGGAAATCAAGAAGAGAAAGGTACCACAAAAGGAAGTTGAGAAACCAAAGAAAGTGGAAAGGAAGGAGTTCAAAAAAATCTAGCTACACCTTTGATAAGGTCAAGGACAAGGGCTGTCACTATACAAGCCAAGAAAGAACAATCAACAAAGAGAAAAGGAAGGATGATACAACAAATCTGCTAAGAGATTGAAAAGAATTTTTAAACTTCAAGATGAATTAGATGAGGAAAGGACTGAATTAGATGAAAAAAGTAAATTCAAAGTAGTAAGCCACAATCCTTCATTTGATATTGAAAACCTATGTGACAACATAAAGAATAATGCAAACTTGTTAGGTTTTTAGCATGTTGATTTTGATAAGTTAGGTAATGGAGATAAGCATAATATTGAAGAGGCTATTTATGATATGATGACCACATTTAAAACCACTCCATTAGAGGTTACTAACTCATTACCCAAGAGCTTATATGAAAAGAGTTAAGAAAAATGGAAGTTCGTTATGGAGACTAAAAAACAAAAAAGTTATGCTTGATTTTGATAAGGAACAAATTGTAAAGGCTATATAGAAATAGAAAGGGAGATATACTCCTAAATACAAAGCCTTTCATATTTTGAGAAGTAGAGTTGAAGAGGTGGTAACCTAGAGAAAATTACTTTGGAAAAAACTATATGGGTTGACCACACAATTAGTAAAAATAGTGGAAGAGAAGAAAGGAGTAGAGGTAAAGAAAATTGAAATAGAACAAGTTGAGACTACTCAAGATGACACAGTTGAAGAAGATGCACAAGATGCACATGACATTAATATTCCAAGAACCAATTCTACACATTGTGAAAAAGAGATTTAGTAGGACTTAGTGGCCATTAAGGACATTCGTGATCACTCTACACATAATGTAAATCCATTGAGCAAGGAAGATTTGAAGAGACTGCAATAGGAATCCACCACTAATATTCTACCATGCACAAATCTTGTATTGGTAAGGATTGATGAATCTCAAAAGGCTATGATTGCTTCCACTAAGACACAACAAGACACATCTATTATGCCCCCACATGCTGCAGATGTTAAAGAGAAGGAACTCCATGAACACACAACAAATCAAGCGTAACCCTGGAACAACAAGGTAACCTTAGTCAAGAAAAATTTTCAATGCCTACTATTATCATTAAGATGAAGGGGATAGAGATGGATACTATAGCTACATTAATGCCAAGTCTAAAAAGGTTAGGGTTGCCAAGACTTGTCATAATTGGCAATAAGAGTAGTAATGAAGAGAAAGAGGATAAGGAAGAGAATCCTACCCTCACCTCACTAAAACCCATTAAAGACCAGATAGAGGTTAAAGAAGAGGAAGATGATAAGATGACTGCTAAGATGCAGGAACAAGTAGCTATCTATATACTAGTCACCTTACCAGTCACTACACGTCCTCCTACCATCCAAACTCTTTAGAGGTTGAGTAGTTAATCTACCCCATTGTTGATATCAAGGTTGAGTACCTGTACACCCAAGAGTGGTGAGACTACATCATTTTAGGATGTAAGTTTAGATGAGGTGATTGTTCTACCACATTTTGATCCCACAATGATCACACTTGAAGAAATGAATGTTCTTCAAGAGTCTCTCTAGATGAAATCAAGGAAAGAAATCTTGAGAAGGAAGCATAGGAAAAAGTAGGTTCTACATGATATTAGAGATATTTTATTAGATGCTTTTGATATTTCAGATTCATTTTCCAATAAGCCTATCTTGGAGAAACTTGTACATATAGTTGATAAAATTAAAGATGAAGATATAGAGTCAAATGTAAAGCCATTGGAATGGTCTAAAAGGAAATTTCAGACTTAGGTTATGGACAAGATGTCTAGTTCCATTACACTAAGACAAGTTGATCTATCAACAAAGATGGAAAGTGTGAAGATAATTTTGGATAACATTTTCTCTCTGTACATGAAATTATGTGATGTTGATATGTTTAACAAAGAGACTCAACATTTAATTGACCTGCTATAAGGAGATTTGCAATCAACATGTATTACATTGAGGCAATCTCTTGACACTAGTCAAATTCATTTTTAGAGATTACTCCTGACACAAAGTAGGCTTGCCAAGTTGTAAGAAAAGGATGCAAACATCAGATCAACTTTGATCAACATTCAATCCCTATTGACTCCACACATGAAAGTTTTGCAGAAAGAACTAGCCTTTGTAGAAATATTGTTGAAGAAAGATTCCCATCTTTCTACACAAGAAGGTCTAGTAGATATGACAATGAATCTAGAAATACATATTCAATCTTTAGATGTTGCCAGTAATAATTGCGATTCCTCTTTGGGAATCATAATGGAACTTTACAAGCCATTTTTGGACAAATAACCCAAATGACACAAGTGCCAAAAGAAAGGGGGATTTTGAAGGCAAAATTTTTTCAAGGAAAATATCTACTAAAAAGAAATTATAGAAATGGAATGGAGTATTTACTCAGGGGAAGTAATAAGGTATGGGGGACAACAAAATTTTTGCAAACTTTGAGATTTTGAGATTTTTTATTGGAGCCAAATAGAGATAATATATTGTTTGACTTATGCATACAATAAGATTTTATATGAGATGATAAAGTATTTTTTCCTCTCATGTCAAAGGAAGAGATTGTTAATCTCATTATGGATTTGGCAAAGTAGTGACAAAACACTTAGTCATTATCCAATAGAGAATAATGCAAGACGAGTGCATAGTGTATGCCAAGCATAAGCCTCTAGATGATACATGCCCAGTAATATGATAGTTAGTGCCAAGCAGTCAGTGTGTGCCATGTCACTCAGGTGCCGAGTATACAGAAGGATCTAAGAAAATAGAGTATGCCAAGTGATTTAGGTGTTGAGCAAGAGTAAATTTTGAGCCATTCAGAAGTTGAGTATTAGTATATAGGGCACAATGAAGGCTAAGCATCAGGGTCTATTAATACCGAGTTACTAGTCTTTGACATAGATGTTTGTTATGGAACAAACTTCTATGCAAACCATTTTTGGCTAACATGAACATGAATTTTTTATATTAAGAAATAAGGATCTAGTCATATTATGAATCCCTATTCTAATACATGTAAACAATTAGATAAAGGGAAGAGTTAGGTGGCAATAAGCATCAACCAAAACCGTTGATTTTAACCTAGCCCATCTCCATAATTCCTACAAAAGAGGTAAACCTTAAAGAACATTATGAATACGAAGGAGCATGCGAGGATAGCATTTCAAGGTGGAAATGATGGCTGAGTTATGGAAGTACAATGCAAAATTAGTTTGAGAAGAACATAGAGAAGTATCGAAAGAATAGAGAAGATAGATCTAATAAGGACGATCAAGACATAACCAATAAAGAGGAGATCTGACATCAAGGAACAAGGTGCTAACCAAAGGATTAGATGCTAAATCATTCTAACAGGTGATATAGAGTAAATCTCTTAACATAGTAATCTTAAAAGCTTTTGTAAATCTCCTAATAGAATGCTTATTTAGTTTTGAGTTAAAATCCTTTAATCAAGGCGAGACCTAATAGTCATGTAAGCCTTTAACATGGAAGACCTTTCATAGGGTAGATCATAGTTTATTATCTAAACTTTGTAGCTAGAATAGGCCACACTTTACAACTATAGTAGTGAAGATTTGTGGGTATCATCCCCACCCCAATTTTACCTTCTCCTTGGAGGGTTTATGGGTAACCAAAATCTTATGTGTTATGTGTTGATTTATTTAATGCTTGGGATGTGTTGAATGATTACTTAATTCAGTTTACATATTAAGTTATGAGATGGATGTATCGTGAAATGTTTTGGAGGTAAAAGTTTTAAGTGCTGATTCAACACCCCCCAAACCCCCCTCCCCCTACCACCCTCTCAGAACTTACTTCCTAATTGTTAATTCCAACAATATTTTGGAAACTAGAGCGTCTAGCTTTTGGGTCTTTCCATAGTAGTTGTTAGAGAAATTTTGACCTCTTAAATCCATTTATCACAATTAAGAAATTTTCAAGCTGACCCACTTTATTCTATTTCAAAGGAGCATCATGTATTGCAATATTTATTTAATTTAGCTATTAAATTTTTGTTTAAATTAGTGGTGTCAATGATTCCACAATCTCCTAAATTTTGGTATGTGTAAGAATTAATAGATTCATAATGATTCAAGGTCATATACACACTTGATTCTTTTATAAAGATGTAACTATGTTTACACCATACATTATTGATGCTCACTATGTGGGCCACATTATGAGTTTAGTATTTAGAAGTATATGAAACTTATTACTTTGAACTATTATTATGCTTGCATACTTAGTGATGATTAGATAAACTGTATTTTTTTTTATTCCTCCATCTTCTATTTTTATCATTCTAGAAATATAAGTAGCTAAAGGGAGTGCTCTATTCTTAATACTCTTATGTTGAGATTATATTTAAAATTACAAGTTCATTTTCTATGGATCATAAGTACATGCATAGATAGATCTTGATGAAATGTATTGGTTTCTCTTGAAGTTCTATATCATTGTATAGTCCTCACACTAAGAAAGATATTATAATTCCATTTCCTCCAGAAGTGGAATTTTATTAATCCTATTACCATTTTGAATTACTCTTTTTTTTGAAGAAAATATATTTATCTTGAAGTTATGCTTATTTTCACTTGTCTCATAGAAGCCACTTGGCATATTTTTTTCTATGTTTTGTAGAGTCTCATGGAGCTCAAATGTCAAGAACACATAACACATTTCCATGTTATTTGTAAATATATTCTATATCCTTTATGTCTAATAACTCATTTTTTATGCATTGTTGTGAGTTCCCATGTACTTTAAAATACATGTTCATTTTATGCCTTATATTCTTCTCAAAGTTTGGATAAACTCTAGTTATAAAATTTGCATAGAAAGTTTGGATAAACTATAGTAAGAAAATTTACATGCATAATTATGAGTGTAAATTTGTCTATATAGGATCATAATTTTTCATTTTCTCTCCTTTCTCATTTCTTTGTCTGGGGGCTAACTATAGATTAGTAGATAGATTCTTGGCACATGAGGCTAAACCTAATATTATTTATATTTTTCCTTATCTAGTTCACCTTGTGAGTTCTATTCATGTTAAGCTTAATTACCTTGCTTCTTTATTCCCTCACTCGGAGGTCCTTGCTCTTGTGGCTTATTGTTAGTGCTAGTAGAAGAATCATTTACTATGTTGTTAATTGTATCTTCATTAGCCTATGTGGTACCATCATTTTCATCTTCAAATTGTTTCTTGATACCCTTATCTTGTTCTTGAGTAGTTTGACTTTGATGTTCAATTGTTGTGTATTTGTATCCATAGGAACATTACAAAAAAATTATTTCAATAATCATTAGGACTAGTATTTACATTTGGTTGATCAATTTGTACCGTAGGCCTCTTGTATTCCATGATATGTTCAATTGTAGCTGTGTAACTTGGTATATGTACATGCACATGCACATGCATTTACTTGGTGAGTGGCTGTTCTTTAGCATTAAGCTCACTATTTGCCATTACATCTTCATACTTATCCACTTCATCACCTAGATCTTCAAAAGTAACATTGTCAACTTTATATTTCACTATATTATGTGTAAATTATCCAAAATATCTTGAACACTTACATTTTCATATTCATCTTCTTTGTTATCAAGTTTAATTTTTTGTGCAGGTTTGATGTCATCTACTTGCATGGCTTCCTTGGGTACTTGATATTAAAAATATATTTCCATACCCTTTTTTCCATCTACATCCACTTCTCTTAATCTTCCTATCATAATTTGTACTTTCCTATACTTTTGCAAGAATATTTTTTGATATTGTTTTATTGCTTCACTCATTTATGACGCATGTAAGTTTGGCATGATAATAAATAAACTTCTTTCCCTCATCTAGCACTTAATATCCAATGCATGCTATCATATTGTAATGATTTTTTTGTATATATCTTTGGGAACCGTATTTCCAATTTCAATAGTTGCATATCTAAATTTGTACATCATATCAATTAATGCATTTTTAATGCTTGTCCTCATCATTCAATGTATGGTATTTAATATATTTAAAATTTGACAAACCTCTATTTTCCCTTAGGGAATCTACCATCTCATCAAATTTTTTTATAATCTTATTTACAAAAACTTTGAATTGACCTAAGTAATAAGATTTAGTCTCATCAAGATCTTCTTCAATAATAAGTCTTTGTCTTCTTCTAGTGGTTTTCTAACTTGAGGACCCTTTCCCACTCTTTTATTTCTGATATGTCTTGGTTTGTGACTAGGCTGGTCTGATTATCTTTGCAACACCTTTCTTGACATGTGGTGTATTAAGTGTTGCATCTCTAGTCCTAGAGCGTGTTCCCTTTAGACTCTATAGTGTAGCAGATAACTTTCTTTTCCCCTTCTTATCCTCAAGTGCTACAACCAAAAGTTGTTTTCCTACACCATCTTCATCTTCTCCTCTTCCCTCAATAAGCATTAAAATCAGCTTCTCTTGTCCTACACCAAGTGCTCTTTTTAAATTGTCAATCATTTTTCTTTTCTTTCTCTCCATCTTGGGAGCTACAAGATTAATCTTAATTCTTTATGTTTCTTTCTCACATTTATTTAAGGATGTAGCCTTCCTATTCAATAGCTTATTCAATACAACTTCTATGGCCTCAATTTCTTGATCTATATCAATCTCATACTCCATGGCTTCAAACCATACAACCCTAAGTTCAATAGCTTGGATCAATGTATTATAAGTATTTGGTGATCTCAGATTGGTCTTGATAATTGAGTGTCAACACACTTATGAAATTTTCTAAGTTCATGCCGAGTATAATATAGATATCGAGTTGCAATGAGTGTTGAGTCACTCATGTGCCAAGTAAACAGTAAGTGCCGAGAAGATAGACAAAGCCGAGCAAGTTTCAAGTGCCAAGTGAATAATAGATGCTAAGCATGTTCAAGTGCCGATCTAGACATAATTATAGTATGTGCCAAGAATCAGTATTAAACAAGTGTCGAGTAACATAGAATTGACCTAGTTGTTTGTGATGGCACAAACAATTATGTAAACCTATTTTGAGCTGACATATAGATAGATCTCAAAGCTTTGAAGATAAGGTCAAATATATTTGGATTCCCTATGCGATCTACATGCAACCAATCAGAAAAATAGAGTGAATTGTGTGGGAAAGTTGTATGAATCTCAATTGTAGATTCGTACCTAACCCTAAGCCACCAAAGTCTTTTTAAAGGGAGACAAAGCGCCATTATTTTTAGAGTGTAAGAGAGAATGCATGCGAGGAGGTAGTGTTAGCAAAGATTTGAAGGAAGTGAAAGGGGTGAATTGATCAGGTTGAAGGTGAGTTAGAAGAAGGATAGCATTGCAGAATCAGTTAGTAGAACAAAGGATCAAGGTTACAACATTTTCATATCAGATCAGAGAGGATTGAGATGAACTGAATTAGGATCTAAAATAATAAATATTATATTGTAAGTGTATCAGATCAAACATTCTATTGTACTTTCTAACAATTGTTATAGCAAAATGAAATCTTATGGACTTAGGTTGGTTTAACATCATTGTATAAAGCCTTTAATAGGGTGACATTCCAAGTGAGTTTTCTAAAGTCCTTTAGCTAGGTGCACTTCTAACAGGGTGTTAAAATCCTTTAATAGGGTAGGATCTAACAATCCTTTGTAAGCCTTTAATAGGGCAGGCCATTCATAGGGTAGATCATGAGAATGGTCAAAATGTGTAACCTTAATAGGTGAACTTTATTTCTGTAGTAGTGAAGAATTGTGGGTGTCATCTGCACCCTAGTTTTACCTTCTCATTTTGGAGGGTTTCTAGGTAATCATATCTGGTGTCAAGTGTTTATGTGGATGCATTTTATTTTTCTATATGTTTATGCATGCAATGTTTTAAAGTTAAAAGTTTTATTGGTTAAGAGTTTAGTACTTCTAATTGACCCCCCCTCAGAAGTATACATTTCCCATTTGAATTTCCAACAATTGGTATCAGAGCTAAGTTCTCGTTGGGAGAAGCCTTATAGCTTGGAGAAAAGATCTTGAGATGGAAGTCTACATGTTGGGAAATACCATTGAGAATTAGAAGATTGAGATATATATCTTATTGCAACAACTAGATGAAGCTAGAGATTCCTTGAGAAGCTTGCTAAAGAGAAAGAAAGAGATTTCCATAAAAAAAAATGACACTCAATACAAGGAGATTGACACCACAAAGTTATTTGTAGATGGAAACTCATGTTAATCTAATGCAGAAATTGTAGATCTCATGGATAAGAATAGAACACAAGCTGAGGAGATAAAAAATCTCAAGTTGGAGCAAGAATCACAAGCAATACTGCTATATGAAGTGACTAAACAAAAGAAGAAAGCCATAGATGACAAGGCCATGATTGAAGAAGATAAAAGAATCTTGTCAAATAGATTGGAAGAGAAATTAGTAGAGTTGTCTAGGGTCTCAAACATGCAATTGGACACTCTAAGCCAAATGATGAATGTCCATTATGAGTTGAATGTCAAGGACATTGAGATAACTACATTGAAGTTACAAAATGAACAACTACAAAGTGACCTAAAAAGAGAGAAGGAGTTTGCAAAAAGTTTCAAAAAGCCAAATGAAGCCATAAAGTAATCTAAGAAATTGCTAAAATCCCCTAGATCCAGTAAAGACACATTAGGATTGGGCTACACAAGCATTGAAGAAGGAGAATCATCCAAAGCTACTAAGGAAAGAAACAACAAGGGTAAGAACTCTAAACCCACTTGTCATCACTGTGGAAAGAAAGAACACACAACTAATGTTTGTAGGAGCAAGAATGCTAACCAAAATGCTAAGCTAAAGAACATGAAACATTGTTACAAGTGCAACAAACAAGGTCACCAGGCACATGAATGTAGAACTAGAACCATGGATACACCAAAATTTGAAGGAAACTACTACAATTTTCATAAGTTTGGACACAAAGAATTTGAATGTAGATCCAAGTACACATGGTCATCAAACAAGGGAAGAAGCCATGAAAATTCCTATAATTGCGATTATAATGCAAAACATAGCTTTTACTACTATCAAGAGTATGGACACATCCCTAAAAATTGCATAAGAAAACATTTCACTGGAAGCTACAATAGATGGTTAAGTCAAACTACACGCTTTATTTGTTTGAAGACTGGTCATATTAGCAAGCACTATCCAACAAGGACAAAGACACCTAAATCAAAGTCCAACAAGGGAAAAGGCAAGGTAGATGTTGAGCACATTAGAGGAGAGATGAATAAGACATGCAAGAAGAAAGATGGATGCAACAAATCAAATGAAGGGATCACTTCACCTAAAGGGTTTAGTGGTCACACTTCATCAAACTAAGAAAAAAGACATATATGGGACTGATATTTAAATGTTTTATCATACATTAGTTCCTAGATAAGTTAGTACTGAAAAGGATAGATCAACATGAATAAAGATGCAAGGTTAAATCTTCAAATTTTTTCACATTGTTGTCGAGTGTGAAAAGTTCACTTTAGATGCCGAGTGAATGTTAGTATGTGCTGAGTTGCCAGCCAAAGTCAGTTGAAGCAGAGTTAGTAGTCATTGCCAAGTAAAAGGAAATTCCTATTGAATCCAAGTAAGGGTAACTCTAGTGGATGATGAGTGATGAAAAATCAATGGAAGCTGAGTAAAGTAGAAATCACATAAGGAGCCGAGTGTACAGCTATATATGCACTAAGAATTAAATGCTATCTATTGAAGGGTATAAGGTCATTTTTTTGATCATTATTTTTCATTACAAACACAAAGAAAAAGTGAGCAGAGCATAGAAGTGGTTGGCGACCAAAGATTGAAGCTTTAGCATAGATTCCAATAAAGATCAAGCATTGCCTCATCGATCTAAGGTATTTCTCAAGTGCCGAGCTACACTGTTTTAAAGTTTAAACCCTAGTTTGTGAAATGGACTCTAGCTCTAGGAATCCCAAGGAAAAGGAACCCTTTGAAGTTTAGTTGGTTAGTAATGAGGTCAAGGAACTAGATTTTAGGCCAATTCCTAAAGTTACATACAAGAATGACCCTGCTAGTGTGCTATCCATTATTCCACCCAAAGTCGTAATGGTACAAGATGTTAGAAAGTGTTATAATTATAAGGTTCGAGCAATAGGAGATATGGAAATTTGACAGGCATATAAAAAATTGTGTGAGAATGGAGTATTAAAGGAAGAATTTCAAAATTTTGACAGGAAGGGCTTAACTAGTGCCCTAGATTTCCCCATTGTCTTCAAGACTGAATGGATAATAATTATGTTAAGTAGAATCCATGATGGATGTTTATGGTTAGAAGGAGGACCCATCAAGTTGTCAAAAA
Source organism: Cupressus sempervirens (assembly GCA_028749045.1). NCBI lineage: Eukaryota > Viridiplantae > Streptophyta > Pinopsida > Cupressales > Cupressaceae > Cupressus > Cupressus sempervirens. The sequence goes on from CM053790.1 coordinate 186,254,561, forward strand.
GAATCATACAAAAGGTTACAGGGTTTCTAACCCTAAGAAGCGACTCAAAGGAAGCGATTGAGAAGAATATAGGGGCTAAGTTGAACAAAAGGGGCATGACCATTGATACCATCAAAGACCCACTTCTAGAATTTTCTGTTAGGGTCATATCCCACAAATTTTATTAGTCAAGATGACTAAATAGTGTACCATGCATTGTAGTCGATGTAGGGTACAAGATTGTGAAGAATGATCACACTTATGATCTATCCAAGTTACAGTTGCAACAAATCATGGAGAACCTAGGAGCAATAAGGAGATCAAAAGGTTCTCAATGCAAATTTGGTTCAATTTTGATATTTATCTTTTTCTATGTTTAGAATGAATTTACCTCTTTTGGTAAGGTAGGCTAGAAGACCAATAGGTTTGTGGCAGTAAAAATTAATGAGTACATTGAGAAAATGGGAGACAATTTTGAGTCTATAATGACTAGTTATTTTGAGGATTTCAAGAAAACCATGAAACTTCCCTTGTGGAAAGGTATTACAATGATATTTTCTTCCTAGTAGATATTGACTACACATTTATCCAGGCTACAATACTCAGAGTGACATGGCTAAGGTCATTGGGGTATGAAATTAATATTGATGATGCATCAACAACCATCACAACATTTGCTTGCAGAATAAATTGATAAAAGTGAAAAACCTTTTGGCACTTATGATGTTGTGAAGTCTAAGGTGGAAATGGAGTTGAAAACTACCTCAGCTCTAAAGAAAAAGGATAAATTGGTTAAAAAGCTTAAAGCCAAATTTGGAGAGGGAGTCAAAGGTAAAGAAGATGATGAAGATGAAGAAGAAGGAGAATAGGGCTAGGAGCCACTTGCCTTGGCACATGGCATGGGAGAAGATATTAAAGAAGAAGAAAGTGCTAAGGAGGAACAAGCTGATGAAGCACCAACTAAACTAGAGCCTAAGAAGAGAAAAGCTCAAAAACAACTTACAGCTCAGCCCAAGGGCAAAAAGGTTGCAAAGCCAAGACCTACCAAGCCTACTACCCTAGTGACAAGAGAAACTACAAGGGCTACCACCCAAAAGGAAAAAGATAAAACAAAAGAGAAGAAGAAGGCTAATGAGCAACTAGGTCTAGTTCAAAAGAAGATAAGGAGGAAATATGTTGCACCACCTAAATTTGATGAAGAAAGGATTGAATGAAATGACAAGAGCCAGTTCAAAGTGGTAAGTCATGCACCAAAGTCCAATATTGATAACATTTTTGAAAATATTAGGGATAATGCAGACTTGACTGGCTTGAAATTTTTTGATTTCAATAAATTAATTAGGGAATATTAGAATAAAATTGATGAGTCAGTGTATGCCATGATGGAAAAATTCAAGAATACCCCACTTGAATTTGACACTACTATGCCTAAGGATTTATATTCCATTTTTGAGAATAAATGGCATTATTGCCTAAACATGGAAAAGGAAATAAGGGAGTCTACATTGGCACAAGTTATGGTAGACTTGTCTAAAGGTCAAATAAAAAAGGAAAATAAAAATCATGGTAGCAAATTTGCACCTAAATACAAAGCCTTCAACATTCTTCAAAATAAGATTGAAGATGTTGTTAAGAAGTCCACTCAAATGTGGAAGTTAATATATGGCCTAACCACTGTTAAAGAAGGAGAAGAAGATCCCTTTGAGGGAAGAAATAATGGAGAAGAGGAAGACAATAATAAGGAAGGAGAAGGTGAGAAGGAAAAGGCAGATGAAACAGTGGAGGAGAAAACACAAAAAGAAGATAATATGACAACTGCTGAAGAGAAGCAAATAGATCAGAGTGTGCAAGACACACAATTTCCACCACCAAGCCCTCCATATGACAAAAACACACCTATATAAATAATCAAAGTGAAGGATGTTCCTGACAGCACAATTAAAAACATCAAACCACTCACTACAGAGGATATAAGGAAGACCCTTCACTAATTAAATTTACAAGCAAAGTTGTGTGACAACCCAGTATTGGTTAGTGTAGATGAGTTGTAGAAAGTAGTAGCTGACCTAACTAGGGACAAGGTATCCACATAAGAAACATCCCCTACCATCCCTACAACCACAAGTGGACAACCTCAAAAGAAAGCACCACAAGATACATCAACTAAGGTTGATACCGCACTTAAAGTTGCTACAACCGCTGAGGATTCAGTAAAGGAACAAACAAGATAGGTAGAAGTATTTGTTCCTACTGCATAGACATAAGGTGCACCACAAATAATAGTGATTGATCAAGGAACAAAAGAGGAGGACAAGGAGATTCCAAAGGAAAAGAAGCAAGAAGCAATTCAAACTTTGGTAAATCTCCCAACTACTGGGACTCCTAGAAGAATGCCTTAGAAGCCGAGCACTGAAGCAATGCCACTCAAAATTTTAGCACTAGGCTCAAGCTCCACAAAGGTTGCAAGGGTACTTCACTATGGAGACCCTAAATTAGATGAAGAAATAGCCATTCCAAAGTATGACTATGCAATCATAAACATAGACCAGATCAATGAGATGTAGGAGCCATTAGAAAGAAAGAAAAGCCAAGAGATACCTAGAAAAGAGTATAAGAAAAGGCAAGCACTAATTGAGATAAAAGACATCTTTCTAGATGCATTCAGATTGTAGGCACCTGATGAAACTAAGAAAATATTGGAACCACTCTCATAAATTGTTGAATAGGTGACCAATGAAGATTAGAAGACAAATGTAAAAATCATGGAATGGTCTGAGAAAAAGCTTCAAGTAAAGGTGAATTAGAAAATGTATAGTGGGATAGCACTATCACAAGTAGAGGTGGCTACTAAGATAGGATAAGTGAAGAAGGTACTTGCAAATATATTCTCATTGTAAACTAAATTGTGTGATCCTTCAATCTTCACACAAGAAACTAGCCAAAGAATAATGAGCTTGGAAAGAAATTTGAAAGTATCAAGCATGCAATTGCCAAGAGATCCAACTCAAAGTGAGAAGCACTTTTATACAACGCTTCACACACAAAAGGAACTAGCTGTAGTGCTAGCAAAAGAGGCTAATACTAGAGAAAAATTAGTTCAAATAAAAGCCTCTCTAACCCCTCACATGGAGATATTATAAAAGGAACTAGCCTATGCAGAAAATGTATTAAAGAAAGATCCTAATCTGTCAACACTAGATGACTTAGTTCACCTTGCAGCTGAGACAACAATCCAAATCAGGTCCTGAGATGCTGCCATAGATAACTAGGATGCTACTCTCAATATTGTAATGGAAGTAAATAAGAACTTCCTTGATAAATACACACTTAGTGTATAAGCCCTTTGACATCAGTGCCAAAAAGGGGGAGGTAAAATATCCAGAGAAGGGAGATATATGCAAGGGGGAGAGCAAATAGTAGGAAATAGGGCATAACAAGACACATTAGATAAAGAGTATTAGAATTTAGAATACATAAAAAAGACAAGGATTATTAGTAGAGGCAAATCACTCTACTTAGAGAGATTTTGGATATAGGAAAGGCACAATAACTCAGGGGGAGTTATAAAGTTTTGAGGTATATAGTTCTTTACAAAATTTTGAACAAATTTTGAAGTTTTGTATATATGTTGAAAAGAATGTATATTATACTCAAGGAGATTAGATTCATCATGTATAGTTAAGTGTTTTTGCCACTCATGTCAAAGGGGGAGATTGTTGATCTTAGATTGGTTTTTACAATTGAGTGTCAACACACTGAAGAAATTTTCTAAGTTCATGCCGAGTATAATATAGATGTCAATTTGTAATGAGTGCCGAGTCACTCATGTGCCAAGTAAATAGTAAGTTCCAAGCAGATAGACAAAGCCAATAAAGTTTCAAGTGCTAAGTGAATAATAGATGTCGAGCATGTTCAAGTGCCGAGCCAAACATAATTATAGTATGTGCCAAGCATCAGTATTAAACAAGTGTCAAGTAACATAGAATTGACCTAGTTATTTGTGATGACACAAACAACTATGTAAACCAATTTTGAGCTGACATATAGATAATGTTGGGATTATAGATGGAATAATTGAGGGGGGGGGGGGGGGGTGTGAATTAGTTACTACAAAACAAATCCACAGATCGCTTAGATGTCTTAAATAACTAATTACTGTTAATACTCTCTAAACACCAAAAAAATGATGTAACTCAGTAAATTAACTTGTTACCGATCTTCAAGTATTCATGCATGCAAAAGTAAATGAACATGAGAGACACCAGATTTAATGTGGAAACCCAATATGGGAAAAACCACCAAGTAACTAGCTACCAATTTTCACTCTTCTAAAGTGAGCCTTGTTAGGAGCCAACCCTATTAAAGGTTACAATACACACTGTTAGGTGTGACCCTGTTAAAGGATTTAAACACCCTATTAGGAGTGGCCTTGCTAGAGGTCTTTAGAATAATTCAACTAAACTATCACCTTCTAAGAGGATTTACAAAAATGGCTGTTAAACCAACTCTATTAAGAGATTTTGAAATCATTGGTACAATGGTTAGAAAGTAACAATGAATTGATCTGAATAAGATGCAACTGTATTTGCTGATAATAGATCTCTATTCTACACTATTAGATCCTTTTCGATCAAATATATCTTTGCTGCTCATCAATGATTTTTTATCATCATTCAAAATTTTCTTCCACAATAATTAGTCTTCCTTCTCATTCACATTACATCAAATCCATCACTTTCACTTAGAATTCGCAACTTGACTTCATATATATACCATTCAGACTATCAAGTCATCTCATTCATAAGTTAAATTTACCCATAAATTATACATCAGTTGACTACAAATCTTACTTTAAACAAATAAACTTTATTTCACAAAATAATGAAATCCTTCACTGACAGACCCTTCTTGGTAAATACTACTTCCAAAAATAATTTCTTGAGTTAACCCTCTTAACTTGGTTAACGTTGCAACATCTATAAAATCCTTTGGCTATCGAGTTGACTCAGTAAGAACTAAATTTCCTTCACTATCCATGAAATTTTGGGTAGAACTATTTCATGCATTATTTTCTCTTGATGATTGAGTTTTCTCGGTAGCAACTAAATTTCCTTTGCTAACCTTCAAAGCTTGGTAGAAATTGAATACACAAGGTAAAGCATGAGAATGCTTAGTAGACACTATAAACCTTCTTTGCTAACCTTCTAAGCTTGATAGACTCTATCTTTTTCCTTGCTGACCAACTGAGCTCGGTAGACTTTGTCTGATGACTAATATGACATTTGTGTAACATCAAAGACAACACACAATTGAACAATTGTATCAAAAAATCTCCCTCTTTGGCTTTGATGGCAACACAACATGTCATAGTAGAATGAAATTTGAAAATATGTCTTTACTGGAAAAATACTGTAACCTCTTCCTCAAATACAGTAATCTCCCTCTTTCATAATAATCTCTCCCTCTTACAGAAACTCTCATTTTCTTGCAAATTTTAGAAAGATATGATAGTATACTCTCACTCTTTGACAACACATATCAAAGACAACACAAATCAAATGAATAGCATTATACCTGATGTACTGATTCATATGCAATGTCTTCATTACTTTGCTGCATCAACTGATAGATCTTCAATTCTGTTCCTGTTGATGCATCACTAAAACTATATTTTAGTGAACTTCAAATAGGGGAATGACCCCTAACTTACCTCTTAGATACAAGAATACATCCTTAGGTAAAGGCTTTGTGAATATGTTAGCAATTTTTTCTTTTGTATGGACATATTCCAATTTGATTTCCTTTTCTTGTACCAATTCTCTAACAAAGTGATACTTTATAGCAATATGCTTAGTTTTTGAATGCATCACTGGATTCTTGGATATGTTAATTGCACTTGTGTTGTCACAAAACATAACAACAGGTTCTTTAATTTCTTGCTTCATACCTTCCAATAATTGTTTGAACCATACAATATTTGAGTAGTTTACTGCTGCTATAACATATTCAGCCTTTGCCATGGATTGGGATGTACAGTTCCAATTTTTACTTGTCTAAGAAACCAACCTATTTCCAAGAAAGAAAGATCCTCTACCTGTACTCTTTTTGTCATCAACATTCCCTACCCAATCTGCATCAGTGAACACTTTTAAATCTAGATTTCCTCCAAGTTTATAACATAATCCATAATCTTTAGTTCCTTTTAAGTATCTAATGATCCTTTTGATTGCCATCATGTGATTTTATTTTGGTTTTGCTAAGAATCTTGCTACAATTCCTACTACAAGGGCAATGTCTAGTCTTGTGTGTACTACATGCTACAACTTTCCAATCATAGATCTACACAATGCCTGATCCACTTCCTTTGATTCATCATCCTTGGTAAGTTTCAATCTAGTACACATAGGAGTTCCAATTGGTTTGCAGTCTTCCATACCAAAAATTTTTAGTATCTCCTTGATGTATTTAGATTGAGTGATGTAGATACCATTCTTACTCTAATGAATTTGAAGACCAACAAGGAATTTGATTTCTCCAAACATTGACATTTCAAATTCCTTGTTCATTTGTTTTGAAAATTCTTTGCAAAGATCATCATTTCCTGTGAATGAAGTATCATCTACAAATATTTCTACCAAAACAATCTTATTATCTAGTCCTTCCTTTATGTACAAACTATTGTTATCATTAGTTCTTTGAAAACCAATCTAAATAAGATAGTTATGCAATCTTTCATACCATTCTCTAGGTGCTTATTTCAGACCATACAATACTTTATGCAATTTACAGACCATGTCCTTCTTGTCTGGATCAACAAAACCTTCAGGTTGTTCAATGTAAACCTCTTCATCCAATAAGCCATTGAGAAATGCTAACTTGACATCCATCCGATAAAATTTGAATCCTTTGTATGCAGCATATGCAAGTAAGGTTCTGACACTTTCCAATCTTGCAATAGGAGAAAAAGTCTCTCCATAGTCTACACCTTCTTCTTGAGAGTATCCTTTGCATACTAGTCTAGCTTTGTTCCTTGACACCTTACCATCTTAAGTAAACTTGTTTCTGAATAACCACCTAGTTCCAATCACATTTTTGTCTTTAGGTCTAGGTACAAGAGTCCATGTTTTATTTTTCTCTATCTGTTCTATCTCTTCATTCATAGATTCAATCCAACTTTTATTTTCTAATGTATCTTTGACATTTCTAGGTTCAAAATCAGCAAGTAAACAAGTTCCTTTCAACTTACTTCTTGTCATAGTTCCTTCTAATTTATCTCCAATGATCTGATCTAGTGCATGATGCTTCTTGACATACTTAGATAACATAGGCTCCTTGCCTGTTAAATGACTTGCCTTGTTATCCTTCTGTGCTTCAACTTCTGGTTCTAGTTCTAGTTGCTCGAGCTTGGTAAGTGTTGGTTTAGTAGCTTCTGTTTGCGACTCGGGTTCTTGCAAATTGGTAGGTATTAGCATGTATTGAACTTCCTGTGACTCGATTACTGAAGACATAGGAGTTGAAGATTACTGATTGACAGGTGTATTTGGCATCATATCAGGTTTAATGTAAACAAATCTCTTGTAATCTTCAGGTTCCCTTTTGCTTTCTTCTTCAGTTCTTTCTACAAACTCATCAACTTTCACATGTGCACTTTCTATGACTTTGTGAGTAGACAAATTCAAACATCTATATGCTTTACTTTTGCAAGAATATTCTAAAAATATTCCTTCGTCACCCTTTACATCAAATTTACCTTTTTTAGATTCTTTCAAAATGTAATATTTTCTTCCAAATACTTTTAGGTAACTTACATTGGGTTTTTAGCCATACCATAACTCATAGGGGGTTTTGAATGAGTCCTTTTTCAGCTATACTGGGTTCAAGGTATGAACTATAGTGCTAATAGCTTCCTTCCAGTATTTGATAGCAATGCTCTTCTCAATCATTAAAGTTCTTGCGCAATCCATGATAGATCTGTTCCTTCTTTCTGCTATTCCATTTTGTTCAGGAGTTCTAGGTGCTGAAACCTGTCTTTTGATTCCATTTTCAATGCAAAAGTTATTGAACTCATGTGAAATAAATTCACCACCTCTATCATATCTCAAGCATTTCAGTCTTTTGCCTATTTCCTTTTCTACTCTGGCCAAATACCATTTGAACTTTTCAAATGCTTCTAATTTCTCTCTTAGGTACATGACAATCATCATTCTTGAATAATCATCAAATGGATTTTTTTTCACTAATATAACTTTCAATACCAATAGGTCCACACAAATCAATATGCACAATTTCTAGAATTTCTTCAGACTAATAGTTCTTACTTTTAAAACTAGTCTTTCACATTTTACCAATTTGACAATTCTTGCATAGACCAACTTCAGGTTTCTTTATTTTAGGAATGCCTGTTACTTTCTTGAATTTACTTATTTTAACCAAGTTGTCAAAGTTTACATGACATAACCTCCTATTCCATAGCTAAGTTTCTTCAACTTGAGCAATAAAACATGAACATTCACCAAGTTCAGGATAAAACAAGTTACCTTTTGTTTGAGTGCCTGATCTAATCAGCTTACCTTTGCAATCCAACAGTCTTTCTTTTTAATGCATGAATTCTACTTTAAATCCATTATTGAGTAGCTATGCCACACTTAATAGTTTGTGCTTTAGTCCTTCTAGACAATATGCATTATCACATACAAGTTCCCTGGTCAGTGAGATTCTTCCTTTTCCTTTTATACAACAAGGTTCATTGTTACCAAATCTTACACTACCACCATCATAGTTTTCAAAATGTTCAAACTTAGTTTTATCACCAGTCATGCGATGAGAACAACCACTATCTATAATCCATGTATCATTTCTACTCATTTGAGAAATGAGTGCCATTTCTTCATCATTATTAGACTCATCTTTTACAACAATGTAAACATTTTTTTCTTCTTCTTCATCATCAGAATCATTAGAATCTTTAGCCATGAAACATGTTTTCTTACCTTTATCCTTAAATGATTTGAAGTCTTTCTAACCATTGCACTTGTGACCTTTCTTCTCATCCTTGTTCTCCTTATTTGGGCACCTAGAAGCAATATGTCCAATTTCTTCACAAGAAAAATAGATTAGAGGAACCTTACCTTTGTATTTCCCTTTTCCTCTTGAATATTTCCTTGCTAGTAGAGCTTCAACAACCTCAAGATCACTATTTGAACTCTATTTAGATTCTTCATCACTATCTGACTAAGGATCCTTTATCTTCTTACCTTTTTCTTTGTGTGAAAGCTTGGCTTCAAATGCTGATTCAATATTCTTGGTAGCTGCAACATAATTATCATAGTTGTCTAGCTTGAATGTAGTCAATATTCCAACTATGGCCTCTAAATTTGCCTTATGATTTGCTTGACATCTTCTTTCTTGAATTGTAGAGACTCTAATTGCATAAATAGGAAGTAGAGTTCTAAGAACTTTACTTATAATTGTCTCCTCCTTGATATCTCCTCTAGATGCTTTGATTGCACTAACACATGCTTTAACTCTTTCAACATATTTTGCAATGTTTTCATCTTCTCTCATCTTCATTTGATCAAATTGTCCTCTCAAACTTTCTGCTTTGGCTCTTCTCACATTATCATCTCCTCCATAGATCTCTTTCAGCTTGTTCCACATTTCAAAGGTAGTTTTTCAATCCTTGATGTCATCAAACTCTTCATAACTCAGAGCAGATGCTATATCTATTATCATGTTGTTGTGAGTTTTTTTTTAGCAATATCATTGACAGATAATGTACAAGTAGGCTTTGCATATTTTTCATCAAGGTACTTCAGTCCTGAATCACTAATAGAAGCTAGATGAAGTCTAATCAATCCCTGTCATGCTGAGAAGTTGTCCCTGTTAAGTCTTAGAATTTTCCTCTTGTAAGACATCCTGATCTTTAGCTTAGATCCTTGAAATATTTTCTTGAAAGCACCATGAGCTTTGATACCAATTTTTGAGATTATAGATGCAGTAACTGAGAGGGGGGGTGAATCAGTTACTACAAAAAAATCCACAGATCCTGTAGATGTCTTAAATAACTAGTTACTGCTGATACTCAGTAAACACCAAAAAAATGCAGTAACTCGGTAAATTAACTTGTTACCGATCTTCAAGTATTCATGCATGCAAAAGTAAATGAACACGAGAGACACCAGATTTAATGTGGAAACCCAATATGGGAAAAAAAACCAAGTAACTAGCTACCAATTTTCACTCTTTTGAAGTGAGCCCTATTAGTAGCCAACCCTATTAAAGGTTACAATACACACTATTAGGTGTGACCTTGTGAGAGGATTTAAAAACCCTATTAGGAGTGACCTTGCTAGAGATCTTTAGAACAATTCAACTAAACTCTCACCTTGTTAGAGTATTTACAAAAATGGCTATTAAACCAACTCTATTAAGAGATTTTGAAATCACTGCTATAATGGTTAGAAAGTAACAATGAATTGATCTGAATAAGATGAAATTGAATTTGCTGATTACAGATCTCTATTCTGCACTATTAGATCCTTTTCGATAAAATATATCTTTGCTACTCCTCAATGATCTCTGATCATCCTTCAAATTTTTCTTTCATAATAATTAGTCTTCCTTCTCATTCACATTACATCAAATCCATCACTTTTTTTTAGAATTCGGAACTTGACTTCTTATATATACCATTTAGACTATCAAGTCGGCTCATTCATAAGTTAAATTTACCAATAAACCATACATTAGTTGGCTACAAATATTACTTTAAACAAATAAACTTTATTTCACAAAAAATTGAAATCCTTCACTAACTGACCCTGCTCGGTAAATACTACTTCTAGAAATAATTTCTTGAGTTAACCTTTGGCTACCAAGTTAACTCGATAAGAACTAAATTTCCTTCATTGTTCATGAAAGCTCAATTAGAACTATTTTTTGCACTATTTTTTCTTGATGATCGAGTTTTCTCAGTAGAAACCAAATTTCCTTTGCTAACCTTGAAAGCTCGGTAGCAACTGAATACACAAGGTAAAGCTTGAGAATGCTTGGTAGACACTTTAAACCTTCTTTGCTAACCTTTTGAGCTTGGTCGACTTTGTCTTTTGCCTTGCTAACCAACTGAGCTTGGTAGACTTTGTCTGACAACTAATATGACATTTGTGTAACATCAAACACAACACAAAATTGAACAATTGTATCCAATAGATAGATCTTGAAGCTTTGAAGATAAGATTGAATCTATTTGGATTCCCTATGTGATGTACATGCAACCAATCAAAAAAATGGAGGGAATTGAGCGAGAAAGTTGGATGAATCTCAATCGTAGATTCATACCTAACCCCAAGCCACAAAAGTCTTTTTAAAGGGAGACAAAGCCCCATAATTTATAGAGTGTAAGAGAGAATGCATGCAAGGAGGTAATGCTAGAAAATATTTGAAGGAAGTGAAAGGGGTGAATTGATCAGGTTGAAGGTGACTGAGCAGAAGGACAACATTGTAGAATTAGTTAGCAGAACAGATGATCAAGGTTATAAATTTTTCATATTAGATCAGAGAGGATTGAGATGAACTAAATTAGGATCTAAAATTAGAAATTGTAAGTGTATCAGATCAAACATTCTATTGTACTTTCCAACAACTATTAAAATAGAATAAAATCCTATGGACTTAGGTTGGTTTAACAACCATTGTTTAAAGCCTTTAATAGGGTGACATTCCAAGTGAGTGTTCTAAATTCCTTTAGCCAGACACACTTCTAATAGGGTGTTGAAATCCTTTAATAGGGTAGGATCTAACAAGGCAGGCCTTTCATAGGGAAAATCATGAGAATGGTCAAAATATGTAACCTTAATAGGTGAACTTTATTGCTATGGTAGTGAAGAATTGTGGGTGTCATCCCCACCCCTATTTTACCTTCTTATTTTGGAGGGTTCTGGGTAATCATATCTGGTGTCAAGTGTTTATGTGGATGCATTTTCTTTTTCTATATGTTTATGCATGCAATGTTTTAAAGTTGAAAGTTTTATTGGTTAAGAGTTTAGTACTTCTAATTCACCCCTCCTCTCAGAAGTATACATTTCCCATTTGTATTTCTAACAGTATCAACAAAAAAATACACATCGCCCTTTTATTTTGAACTAATTATAGAGCTATCCTGAACCTTTGAGGCATCCTCTCCTTAAATTCATTGAAGTAACTAGACACGACACTCTCAATTTTTTTTCTTCCAAATTCTCAATATACCTATTTATTTGATATATGAAAGGGCCACTCACATCCCAATCAATTTTTCTAATAGTGGTGAAATAATTCTTCAAATAAAAGAACATACATACCAAGAGAGAACAATATTTTCATGTATTTTTCATTGCCACCTAAATAGTTTTCTTGTTCTCTTCAAGTTTTTTAGAAATATCTTGGCAAGGTCTACCTGCACACCCTTGTTCACAATTTTATATATGAAAGCCACAACACCACATGATACACTATTTGTCTGTCTAGAGATATATCTTGTTTGTAATGCTATATGTGCCAAATCATGTCTCGAGATCGATAATCATTTCAACTTTCATAGCTCTTCTATCCCATATTGTATTGGTGTGAGTTTAAATTTCTTTTCTCAATGTGGCCCTAATTACTTTGGCCTCCTCTATAATGAGATACCCATGAATAATGTATTTTGTGATACTGACTGGCTCATCAAGCCACATTGTTAAATTGTGCACTCTTCTTAGTACAACGTGAATCCATTTGGTCTTAAATACCTTAGAAAAATGTAGATTGCAAGTCAAAGCCTTTGTTTCCAAATTATTATATTCATCATTAATTTGACCATGAAGACATAATTTCTTGTATGTCTCTTGCAATATGTAGTCACCCACTTTACCTATTTTGCGATGGTAAAATACACACATGTCACGAACTAGTAAAATTCTTGGGGGTATTAAAGACCATGCTCTAGATTCATCAATTTGGGTAGAAAATTCAAGATGGGGTTTATATTTTGGCTCCTCACAATATTCATTGTGAATCAACTTATCATTACTGACTTTTGTAGCTTTTACGAGTGCAAAACTTGATGTCATAGTTGAAGAACAAGAACTAGGGTTTCAGTAAATACTTTTTAAAACTAGCTCATTTTTCTCTCTTCTTCTTCCAAATCATATATCACCATGAAATTCTCATTCTAATACCCACTTACAATCTCCAAACTCAAGTAATACACATAGATAACTAAAATTTGATTAATATTGCTCTATAGTCTCATAAACATAGGGTGAACAAATGAATAATCTTAACCCAAATTTATAGGTAAAGTAACTTACATGGTTAGGTAGGGAATAATATATGCTCCATACCATGATGTTGGTTTACACACTAACTTCCCAAACTTTTTTTAGTTGTGATACAACGCCTAGTGAAGAAATACTTTCTTCATTAGCTTGGTTTACTCATAATTCATACCAACAACTTCACATACATGGTTTAATCTCTAGTTCCACTAACTACCTTTCTTAGTGTGGCTAACCAACTATACTAACTTGCAACTTTCCATTAGTTGACCTATTGCATCTTGGATTATGCTGATATGGACTTTACTTCATTGATTCAAGGAACTGATGTAAGATATGACAATACTAATGTAGTTTCTATACCTTCTTGCATGATCTAGTTGGTAGTAGAGATTTCACCTAATTCATTGGATGAGGTGCCACCAAGTGTAACATATGATGTTCCAATTTCTTTTGTTTTCTTTCTCCAAGTATTACCCATATTATTGTGTATCTCATCAACATCAATTTCTCTCTCTCTTTGGTACCATCTTCTTTAAGTGCTAATGTTGAGTACCTATAATCTTTTCTTATATGACCTACCTTTTTCCAATGATGGTATACCATTATAGTGTTCCTCTAATTACCTAATCTTCCTCCAATGTAGAATATCATATAATTGGCTACAATTTGACCATTCCTTCAACATGCAGTACAAGTAATCCTTGTGTTGTAATCCCAATTAATAGTATTACATTTCTTGTTTGGTACCCAATTGGACTTCTTCCGTGATCTGTAATCTTGTGACTTGCATCCAAACTTATTGCAAGTATACAAATATTCATTAAACTCATGGGTAAGATCTGTGTTACCTTTTAGGACCTCTAAACTTGTTTTTGTCAAATCTCATCTCTATATCAAAAGCCATTTTTTTTCAAAAACTAAAAATACCCTTTTATAGATCTTGGAGTCAATATTATCATTATATAAATATCATGGTGAATATTTTATAATTAAAAATATTATAGGTAGGTATTTTAACATTTACGAAGATTCTCCCTCAAAAAAGAAAAAAAAAGTAGTAAATTTTATTAAAAAAATTGAAAATTTTTATTTATCCCTAGAGGGGAGAGTCCTCTTCAAGAATATGTAATTTTTTTTTTTCAAAAAAGTGTAGATTTGATAGGGAAGTTTTGACGGGAGGAAAAAGTCGTTGGTTTCTGATAAGGTTGACCTATAGTAATAATTACAAAGAAAATATACATCAAAAACTAATATTTCATTTTTTGTTCGCTGGCTATACATGTCATCTAAAACATATTTTCAAATCAGAGAAAAAAATGATGATTTGTGTATACTTGTTTGATGGGAACTAGATTGTGTAGTTTTTGCAATTAAAAAAGGACTTCAAAATTTTAAAAAATGATTAAATTATTACTCAAAAAACATAAAATTTTGTAGGCATAAGATTCATCCAATTTTACACATTTCACTAGTTTATATCATTTCCAAATTCTAAACATAAATACCATTTTATGTCAGTAAAGTTGAACAATTTATGTTCTAGGATCCTTTTTCTTTATAAAAGGTGACACACCAATATGATTTTTCCCTCATATTGCTTAGGGGAATGATTAAACTTGGATCTAAATTCATATTCTTGATGACCATACTTATTGCAATTGTAACAATAACTATCAAACTCAAGAGTAACATTAGTCTTATCAACTTTGCTCCTCCAGATATTAACCATGTGTCTATGTTTTTTGACAATGATAACATGTGGGCTGCTATGGCTACGGATTTGTATAGAATTTTCTTTGTTCAAATTTCTTAGATTATTCTCCTTACTTGGTTGTAGACTACTTGTCATAGCCTAATCCAACGATATGTCTTGGTCACCTCTATCCTCTTAATTGTCCATCTAATTCTCTCATACTTTCTTTTGATCTCTTCATCCTTTCATTTTTGTCCTTTTCAATATTCACTTCATTCTTTATCTTTTCATTCTCATATCTCAACTCCAGTTTTTCCCCATTTTTCTACCAATCTCATGGGTTGCACTGAGCAGCTAATTTACCATGTCATAATGTTTCTGGGTCAATCTGATGATTTCATCATCCTTTGCATCCAATCTTGTAGTGATCTACCTCTTATCATCTTCAATTATTATTTTCTCATCGTCTACTTGTCTCTTCTATTCCAAAACTTCGCACTGTAATCACCCAAAAACAATCCTCTAGAGTATGAGCCTCCTTTCTATCAATCTTGCATACTATCACTCATCTTTGATCAAATCTTGATTTAATTCTAAACAATTTATATTTGACCACCTTATCATAAGTTCTTATTTAATTAAAATAATCATGTCCCATTTTAATTTAATAAAAGCCTCCAAAGTCCCTCTTATCCTATGTGTGCACACATGAAATGGATTATTCCTATTTAAAAAATAAAAGAAATGGAATTTTTGTCTACACATGAGGGAAATTTTTTTCTGTGTGAGAGGATTATTTATTTTTAAAATAACTTAAATTATACTCCACACATCTTTTTCCTCTTAAAAACCAGTAAACTTTCATACATCTTTGTTAAGGTGTATTGTATGATACTTTGTTAACTATTATAGCCTTGTCTAGTCTCGTTTGCTTGGATAATCTGAGTCTAAGGTTTTCATTTGTACTTTTAGGCTTTCATTTTTGGTTTTCTAGTTTCTTTACAACATCTACTAGTGGTTTTGTAGAGTTATTTTGAGTTTCTCATTCTTATTTGATGCTCTACCCTTGTAGTTTTGTAGGAACACACTTTCTTTCTTATTTTTATAAAGGGAAAAAAATGAAAGAAGGGCTACTAACATTTGTTGCAAGGCTTCCCAAGCATATAAAAACAAAAATAATTTCTTGTGTCTTTATTTCCTTTCATTTTACTTTCATCTACTTGTTGTTTCATTTTCATAGGTACATAAAAATCACAAGGTTAATTTGTTGATAGGAGAGTATGTTCTTTTCCTTATAGGAAAATGAGAAAACTTGACTCATAATTAGATCAAGAAAGTGGGTGGTATATTCCACTCTTTAGTCATCTTAATTAACTTTCTTGGCATGTTTTGGGGAAGTATTGGTGAATAAGAGAGTAAGTTGAACTCACCTTCTATTGGAATTCTTTAGAATAACTAAGAGTGGGGGGTGTCAATCAGTTATCCAAGGTCTAGATGTATAAATAAAAATTTTCATACCTTAGTGAACACATAAAACATTTATCATTATGCATGCATCCATAAGATTATGCAATCACTTAAAACTTGTAGGTTACTATCAAATCAATTTATAAAAATGTAAACATAAAACAAAACAGATTCAACAACACACTTGACACAATGATTTATGTAGAAACCCAATTTGGGATAAACCACTAGTAACATGCTACTCTTTTTTACTCTTCTTAAGTGATGCCTTGTGAAAGGCCAACCCTAATAATGGTTACAATACACACTATTAAATGTGACCCTATTAAAGGATTTTAATCACCCTGTTAGGAGTGAGCCTTGTTAGAGGACTTTAGACCATTCACTTGGAATGTCACCAGGTTAAAAGATTTAAAAATGACTATTAGGCCAACCTTAATCCAAAGGATTTACCCTAGACTGACACAATTATTAGAGAGTAACAGTAAGGCTTGATCTAATAATAACTTACAAATCAATTTGCAGATTACATATCTCTACTTTAGTCCTCCATTTTTCTTGGCTTTCACACATTTTAGCTCTGAGAGCTTGTTCACCCTTCAAGTATCCATACCCTTAAGCCTTCCTACTTAGCATGTTAATGCAGACTCTTCTCTTAGGTCACTCGATGAAGCAAAACCATTGAATCCTTGTCTTCCTTAGGTTCTCACACATGACAACCCTTGCTTCTGAACAACCATCCCCATAAATAGGAAATTAAGATCTTTTTTCATTCATTCTCTCTCATCCAATTTAGGGCTAGGATAGATTATGTAGGATTCAATGAATCTATCCCTCATTCCATATCACTTCTAGAAACTTCTCTTTCAATCCTCTTTGAATTTTCCTCAAAATGGTATACCATGATTTTTGTGCCACCAGATCATCAATCTTATCTTCCACTTGGTTCACATAATCTAGGAAAACAAACTTGTTAGCTCTGATCCATCAAATTCACAATCTTTGTACTAATGTAGTCACTCACTATTAACTTGCTTCTAATGTGTGACACATACTACATTGCTTGACATCCACTAGAAAATCACTCAGCATGAACTAAAATTTACTAGTGCTCGACATCAACTAAAATTTACTTGGAATCCACTATTTTCCTTGGCATACACTAGAATAGACTTTTACTTGGCTTATACTAATTTTTTTCTTGACTTGCCTTGACTTTGCTCGATTCCTACGATCCACTCCATCAAGCTTTGCAGACAAACTTTATTTAACTTGTTCTTCTGAACTTTCTTAGTGTAACCAACCTTTGCAACCTTAAGTAGATTATCAATACAACATGTTATCACCGTCTTAGCTGATTCTTGTACTCCTTTGTATATCATAACTCAACCTTTCCTCTAGGTGCTATTGTTACATCTTTTGATATCCTTTCGATTAATCAAATAAGTGATAGCACTTAAATCATATAAGTAGTTGTCTTACCAACAAATAAAAGGTTTGACATCAGTGAAAAAAAAATGATTGAAACATATTTGTCATACTTGTATCAATCTATTCTCAATAATCTCCTTCTCCAACAATCTCCCTATTTGGCATTGATGTCAAACCAAACTGATGAACCAAACCGACTAGGTTAAAAAAGTAAGCCCAACAAAATACCAAAAATAAAATAATTCCTTGTATTGAAATCTCTTCCTTTATTAACAACTTTCATCTTCTCAACAAGTTACACAATTCTATTATTTTTTGATCAACAAACAATCAAACAATCATTCATCCTTGTGACTCTCTCTGTCAACATTTATCCCTCTTCATTCAATCTCCAATATCTTGTATAGTTCCTGATTAGTAACTATCTAACTCTTTCTTGTATTTCCCTTGATCAGTAACTATCTCCCTCTTTGACAATAATAACAAAGACTTGTCATCTTAATATACAAATATGGACTTCTGCAATTGCTTCTATGTCACCTTGCTTGTGACTGATTTCTAGTTTCAACTTTTTGATTACTGTAGGTGGTTCCTGTTGGGATTGAAAATTGCATGCTTCATTTTTAGTCACATTTTGAAAATTTTGGAAAATCATGTCCTAAAGTGCCTTTTATGCATGTGGTCAGTTGGTAGCTTGAGGCCTAGATGGTGTTTGAGTGGCTTAACACCTTTCATTTGACATATGCATATGATCCACAATGTTATTTTTCCATTCCGAATCATTCTGTGGAGTCCCATTTTGAGCTAGTGCCAAAATTTGCAATTCTACCAAGTGTCAAATAGTGATCAGAGGCCCAGTTTGCATTTGAATATCTTTTACCCAGGACTGTGTTAGGACTAGTCACTTTGGGGATGTTTAGTGTCCATAATAGAGAACCTATTTTTCAATTTTCAAGTCATTTCGAATCCGTTTGACTAGGTTTTGCACCCCGCAAAGTTGGTCATTTACTGTTTTGTGCATTTAACTAGTTGTTCACAATTCTGGGAAGCCCTGTTCGACCAATCATATCTTTGACCCAGTTGACCCAAATGAAAAAATTCTTTTTGCATTGTGTCTAGGGGTAAGACACTTCATATGTTCCAATTTTGAGATCATGTCGAATCCATTTGATCAGTTTGCTAACATGATCAAAAACCCAGTTTGCATTGTTTTGTTACGGCTAAGGTATCCAGATTGATCCGTACCCCTGTTCGGCATGTTATAACTTTGATCCTGTGATTGGATAGCCTAAATGGATTGTACCATTGTGTTGTGTCCTAGAAATCTTTGAAGTATGCCAGTTCTTAAGTCATGATGAATCCATTTGCATACTTTCTTATGTCCGTAGATTTGCCAAAAATCACTTTTTGACACATTTGCCAGTTAAAATTTCCAAGTGCCTGTTTTTGGAAATTCGCCAAATGTGCCCTGTGATTCATCATGAGCCCAAAACATGGAATTATATTCTCTTCATGGCAAAGAACTTATATCCTAGTTTTCAAAACCCCAAGTGATCAATAACCCAGTTTATAATGCCGAACTCGAGCCCAGTTTATGTTTTTTGCCTGTAGGGTAATTTAAGTATGGATGTTTGGCAATTAAAATCTCTTGACTGGGAATCCATCATGGGTTGAAAATTTGCAGTGTAATAGAGTATGCAGGATTGAACACTCATGCCAGTTTTCGTGGCTTGATAACTTGATTGGATCAAGTTTTAATTACAACCGGCAGGCCTCCAGACACTAATTCACAATTTGTAGAATTGATTAAAAGTGAGTTTCAAATAATGAATTGATGATCATTATGCATATGATTCAATTTTATGACAAAGTAAATGGTGGAAATGGTTTCTTAAAAGAAAAATACAAGGAGCATGTGAAGATTCAAGAAAGAGAGAATTTGGAAAGTGTTCTATTAAAAGGTTTAGAGGATCACAATATGATGCTGATTTTCCGGTAGATTCAAAAGATAGTATTAATCAAAAAATTTTCGCATCAATTAAAATCCACAAGCACAATGAAACTTTTTGTTGTGAGTTTGCACATTGAATTAAGGAAAAGATTGCATAAAGGTTGCTCTCTCCCACATTGTAGTCTCAATTTGAAAGTTGCAGCTGAAAGGTAGTTTTCAACATAGAAGATGTGCTCCATGTCTGAAGAAAACAAACAGGACAGCAGGAAACATCCATAGAGGAAGAAACAATCCACGTTTCTAACAAAATGTACAGATTTTTTGGTGAAACAAAGCTCAAGGCAGCATGTGATTCACGTTTTTACAGAAAGCAATGAATAAAAGACCATATGTGCATAAAAAATGAAGCAAACAACCCACATTTTTCAAGCCCATGGCTTCTCCGAAGGTGCATCCACATTTTTAAAGGGGGCAACAGCATTATAAAAGACCATATGCATAAGAAATGACTATTACCATGAAAAGTTCATAGATTCATAGCAAAAAATGACCAGCAAGATGGAGCTCCACATTTAGAATAAGCAACTCATGCCAAAGGAGCTGGATAGCTCTTCATTGTGTAGAAATCAACATCTATAGGAGAGTTGAGGAAAATGCAGCAAGTATTATCCCACATTGAGTGGGAAATGATTTTCTTATGTCTTTAAATACAAAGGCTTACACATCTTATAATGTCTAAAAGACAAGAGGCTTTTGTGAAAGCCAGCTCATGTGCATGGGCCTATGGTCGGCCAGCTGGCAGGACGCCTATGTTAAATTTTGAAGCAAAATCCAAAAACGTTGCTGGAAAATTCAAGTTTGCCAAAAAATTCAAATT
Source organism: Cupressus sempervirens (assembly GCA_028749045.1). NCBI lineage: Eukaryota > Viridiplantae > Streptophyta > Pinopsida > Cupressales > Cupressaceae > Cupressus > Cupressus sempervirens. The sequence goes on from CM053790.1 coordinate 186,275,257, forward strand.
TGACCGAAAAAGTCCAAAAATCCGGCGGTCGCTACCTCGCTAGCCAGAAAATCTTAAAAAATCCGGCTAGCGACATAGCGAGGTCGCTGAAAAACTCAAGAATCCGGCAAGAGTCAATAGCCAATCAGAAAGTGACACGTGGCATTGGTCAAACCTGGAGTTGACCCGAAATTAAAGAGGCTAGAAAAAATAAAATGATTTTGAAATTTTCATTTTAAAATTATTTTGCCAAGAAATTGACATGGACCTTTTTTTAAAAATAAAGTTTGAACTTCTGATATAGTTTTAACTTTTGAAAGTTCATATATTTTTGAAATATTGTCATAGAGACATAAACAGAGGCCTAATTTTCAAACGGCCATATCTGGGGAATTTTTTAACCGAATTAGGCACTCCAATATACCGTTGGAACCGGGAGAACCTGAACTTTCCAAATCTGGAGTTTGTTTTTGCACAGGTGCTTCTTGGTTCAAGTTATAGGACAATTTGTGAAATCAGAGGCATTGGCGACAGAACAGGCTGAGTTCTTCAGTGATAATTAAGATTGGTTAGAGGATGGTTTTAGCGGTTAGTTGCAATATTAAGGTGAAGAAAATCAATTTGAGGTTGTTTCCTTGGCTTCTTGAAATCACATTGTAACTAGTTTTTCACTTCTTACCGTGAATGCATCAAGAATCAGTTGCATCTTTTCATCATTACTTTTTCAGATATTTTGATGCCTTTGAGAGGTATAATGATGAAGATTTGATCTGCCAGTTGATAGAGAGAGGGAAGAAAGAGGTTTTTCAGTTACAGAGGATTGGATTTCAAGTGGACACCTGGCAATTGCATATCAGATCCGGGAATTCATTTCTTGCTATATCTTTCTTTCTTTCTTCACTTTGTATTGGTTCCAGTTTCTGAAAAGAAAAAGTTCATTGCTGTGATACCATTGGGGATTCCAGTTTTTGCACTGTGAGACCATTGGTTCCAGTATTTTGACATGTTTCCACGACTGTGACACCATTTTCTTCAGCAGAACTCTCATGTGAACATCATTGTAGAGATAATATAGATAGTTCTGAGATATTAGGTTGTTTCATGTTTTAATCTTATGCATTTGAATGTATAGTTTCAAGGAAATGAATACATATGAGCAATAATTTCACTAGTTTTGTTCTGGGTTCTTGTCTCCTGTCTCAGCATTATATAAATCTTATGTGGTTTTGGAACAAAGATTTGAGACCCATTTGCATCCCTTTCAGGTTATATGTTTGATGTATTTTGCTGTTGGACCAAAGGGCCAAGTAAATTCTCAATATGTATAAACAAGGTTACTGGTTGTTTGAGAAGGATATTTTGTGAGAATGAGACCTGAATGAACACTGATGTCTGAATCACAAGGTGGTTGGATAGATCTGATGTCTGGGTATATGTGATACGCCCTGATGTCACAGATGTATGTTTTGAATTCATGGAATTTCCCAATGGATTAGGCACTAATCAGTTATAGGATCACTGGTTATACTGTTGCATTTTTGAGGTTTTGTTGAATCAACATCTTTAATCAAATGAATTTCCCTTTCATGTTGAAGAGCTATAAACAGAATGCCCTCACTCAGCCTATGAATTTCATTGTTTTGCACCTAGCTATTGTAGAATCTGTGTTGTTTCATAAGCCATTAGGAGATATTAGGGGTTTCAATCTGCTTAATAGATTCAGTGTATGCTTTGACAACTGGTACCATAGAAGGAATCTATAGGTTCACCCGCCTAGGTTTTGCAGAGCCTGAAGTGCAGAAGGAGTATAGCCTTATAGTTGGCCTGGTGTCTGAATGGATGTGTTGATAATGGGAGTTAGCTGCCCCTAGATGCATCTTGTTCTCATCAGGGTAATTGGAAATGGGTAACATTTTCAAACTCCAATAGTTCCTAAAGTGAAATCTATTGCAACAATTTGTAACATATGAAAATCAGCTTATTTGATGTAGGGCACTGCTTTTGTTACTTAGATAGCCTTTGATAGGGGTATCACCCCTAGTTTTCCTCGTAGATCCTCATGAGCATCCTTAGGTAATGCTTTTGTGAAGATATCAGTGATTTTCTCTTTTGTGTTAACATATTCCATGTTCACCTCTTTAGCTTGAACTAGTTATCTCAAGTAATGATACTTGATTGCAATGTGCTTAGTCTTTGTGTGCATCATAGGATTCTTTGATATATTTATAGCACTTGTACTATCACAATAAAGTGTTACTGGTTCTGTGATCTCTTCCTTCATACCTTTGAGTAGCTATTTGATCCATACAATGTTTGTACAATTTACAATAGCAACACCATATTTAGCTTTAGTAGTAGATTGTGAAGTGCAGTTTTGTTTCTTGCTAGTCCATGTAACTAGCCTCTTGCCTAAAAAAATGCTCCTCCATTGGTGCACTTTCTGCCATTAATGTTTCCAGTCCAGTCAACATTAGTATAGGCTCTTAATTCAAATTTCTCATTTTTCTTATACTATAGACCATACTCCTCTGTTCCTTTCAGATATCTCATTATTCTCTTTATAGCCATCAAATGATTATCCTTGGGATTAGTATAGAATCTTACAACTATCCCTATAGATAATACAATATTAGGTCTACTATGTACTACATATTGTAATTTGTCAATCATAGATCTATATAATGTTTGATTCACCTCAGCCAGATCATCATTCTTTGACAATTTGTGTCCTGTCACTATAAGTGTACTTACTAGTTTGGAATCCTCGAATCCAAAACTTTTCAATATTTCTTTGACATACTTTGATTGAGTGATTATGTACTATATTTCATTTGATGTACTTTCAAACCCACAAAGAACTTGATCCCTCCAAACATAGGCATCTCAAATTCTTGCTTCATTTCATTTGCAAAAGATTTACATAAAGAATCTTAACCTCCAAATATAAAATCATCAACAACAATTTTAGATAAAAAAATACCTTTTCCTTTCTCTATCTTCATGTACAAATTACTTTTATCATTAGTCCTTTCAAATCCAATGTTCACAAGATAATCATGAAGTCTCTCATACCATGCTTTTGGTGCTTGTTTCAAACAATATAGAGCTTTATGTAATCTACACACTATGTTCTTATTGCTAACATCAACAAATCCTTCTGGCTATTCTATGTAAACTTCTTCCTCTAATATTTGATTTAGAATACAAATTTAACATCCATTTGATAAACTTTGAAACCTTTGAATATAGAATAAGCAAGTAGAGTTCTTACTTCTTCCAATTTAGTAGCATGAGAAAAAATCTCTCTATAGTCAGTTCCTTCTTCTTGTGCATATCCTTTTTAGACTAATCTTGCCATGTTCCTTGTGAATTCACCATTTTCATCTAGCTTATTTCTAAATACCCACTTGGTGCCAATCACATTTTTGTCTTCTAGTCTAGGAACTAGAGTCCATATTTTGTTTTTCTCAAATTTTTCAATCTATTCTTCCATGGATTTACTCCAGTCTACATCTTCTAAGGCATTTCTCACTAATGTAGGTTCTATCATGCTTAACAAGCATGTATCATTTCTCAATCTATATCTTCTAATTGGTCTAGCATCTTTATCTCCAATAATTTGTGCAAGAGGATGATGTCTTTTGACATATTTAGACAATCTTGGTTTAGCTCTAGTTTCTTCATTTGGTTTATTTAGTTTAGAGTCACTATGTTCATCTCCCTTATTAGTTCAACATCTCTCTCATGTATACTAATTTTAGAATCAAAATTTTCTTCAACTTCATTCTGTAACTCAACATCTAAATGTAGCTCAGTTCTTTAATGCAACTCGACATTCATAGTATGTGACTCAACAATCATTGAAACTTTCTGTTGGTTTGTAACATGATTTGCAACATCTTCTTCAACAAGCATACCTTCATAAAAGTATAGAAATGATTTGTATTATTCTGGTTCCTTCATAGGTTCAACCTCATATACTTCTGTATATTCATCAAATTTTATATTTGCACTTTCCACAACTTTGTTAGTGTTAGTACTTAAACACTTATAAGCTTTATTTCTTGTGGAATATCCAAGGAATATACCTTCTTCACTTTTTGCATCTAATTTTCCATTCCTGAGGTCTATGAGAATATAGCACTTGCTTCCAAATACCTTAAAATATTTTACATTGGGTGAGTATCCATACGATAGTTCAAAAGGTGTTGAATGCGTACCCTTCTTGACTTGTACATAGGTCAAGGTATAGATAGATGTACTTAAACTTCTTTCCAATATTTCAAAGCAACATTTTTCTCCATCATGAGTGTCCTAGCACATTCCATTATAGACTTGTTACTCCTTTCAGCAATTCCATTTTGTGGAGGGGTTCTAGGATTAGATGTCTATCTTTTGATTCCTTTGTCATTACAGAACATCTCAAACTCATTGGATATAAATTCTCCTCCTTTGTCAGATCTCAAACATTGCAAACTTTTACCTGTTTCCTTCTCAACTTTTTCTAAGTACCACTTAAACATTTGGAAAGCATCAATTTTCTATTTCAAAAACATAACTGTCATCATTCTAGAATAATCATCAATAAGTAGCATAATGTACTTATCTCCTTTGTAGGTGTGCACTTCAATTGGTCCACATATGTTAGTATGAACAATCTCTAGTATTCCTTTAGAGGTATGAGTTTCATTCTTAAAACTAGACTTTGTCATTTTGCCTACCTAATATTGTTTGCACATTATATTATAACGTTTCTTCAACTTAGGAAAACCTCTAACTTTTCTCATGTTACTGATACTAACCAAGTTATCAAAATTAACATGACATAATCTTTTGTGTCATAGCCACACATCATCAAACTTTACAATTAGACAAGTAGCATCTTCTATATCAAGATAGAATAGATTACTCCTAGTTTGATCACCCTTTCCAATCAGTTTCCCATCAGTATCATATATCTTAGCAATCTTATTTCCAAACTCAACCTTACATCCTAATTTGTTTAGTTGTGACACACTTAACAAATTATAATTAAGTCCTTGAACATAGTAAGCATTGTCACATTAAATATTTTTTGTGAGTCTTATAGAATCTTTTCCTTTTATCAAACATGGTGCATCATTAGAAAATCTTAGACTATTTCCATCATAAAAATTCAAGGTAATGACCTTACTTTTATCTCTAGTCATGTGATGTGAACACCCACTATCAATGATCCATGAGTCATTCTTGTTCACACAAGACACAAGTGCAGTTGCCTAATCTTCATCAAATTCATCCTTCATTACAACATACACCACTTCATCATCATGTTCATCAGATTGATCTTTTGTTTCCTCTTCAACAATATAACAAGACTTCTTGCCTTTTTCCTTGTAATCCTTTCCATCTTCATCTCTTCTACTTTTGTACTTGTCACCACCTCTATAGTTATTCTCTGGACATCTAGCGGCAATATGACCAATCTCATTGCAATTGAAACAAATGATAGGTAATTTACCTTTGAACTTTCCTTTACCTCTATGGAATCTTCTTGCCAATAGTGTTCCAAGTTGATCTACATCCTCCTCATCTGTATCACTGTCACTGAACACATAATTTATCTTTTTTTTCTTCTTCTTCTCATCAGGTTCCTTCAATGACAACTTAGCTTTGAAAGGAGATTCAATATTTTTAGGTTTGTAATAATCAAAGTTAGATAGCTCAAAAGCAATGAGCCTACCTACCATACCTTCAAGTGATAGATTATTCCTGGTATACAACTCATTTCTTAAATTTCAAAAACTCTAGTAGCATATATGGGAAGCAATGTTCTTCAAACTTTTCTTAGTAAAATATCATCATCTATTATACTAGTAGCTCCTCTTATTGTATTAACAACATGTTTTATCCTTTAGGCATATTGATCAATATTTTTACCTTCTTGCATTCTCATATCATCAAACTTACCTCTGAGACTTTCAAATTTGTCTCTTAAAACATTAGTGTCTCCTCCATAGATGGTGGTTAAGGCATCCCACATTTTCTTTTCACTATCAAGACTTTTGATATCATCAAATTTGACATAGCTTAGGGCAGAGGCAATCTCCAACATTGCCTGGTTATGTTCTTTCTTCTTTTTCATATCCTTAGTAGTTGGGGCTCTAGCAGGGTCAACATACTCAATAGTAATGGTAGATTGTGCATGATCTCGAAGTCCTCCAAGATGTAGCTTCATCAAAACTTTCTATGCAGGAAAGTTATCTCTATTAAGCTTGGATTCATCTCTTTTTAACATCTTGATCTTTGTGCTTCTAGTACCTTCAAAACTAATCCTCTTGAGCAGATGGCTCTGATACCAATTTTTGGGATTCTTTAGAATAATTGAGGCACACGGGGGGGTGAATTAGTTATCCAAGGTTCAAATGTATAAATAAAACTTTTCATAGGTTAGTGAACCCATAAAACATTTATTATTATGCATGCATCCATAAGATTTTGCAATCACTTAAAACTTGTAGGTTACTGTCAAATCAATTTACAGAAATGTAAACATGAAAAATAACAGATTCAACAACGCACTTGACACAATGATTTATGTGGAAACCCAATCAGGGAAAAACCACTAGTAACATGCTACTATTTTTCACTCTTTTGAAGTGATACCCTATGAAAGGTCAACCCTACTAAAGGTTACAATAAAAATTGTTAAATGTAACCCTATGAAAGGATTTCAATCACCATGTTAAGAGTGAGCCTTGTTAGAGGACTTTAGACCATTCACTTGGAATGCCACTCAATTAAAGGATTTACAAATAACTGTTAGGTCAACCTTGATCCAAAGGATTCACCCTAGAATGATATAATTATTAGAGAGTAACAGTAAGGCTTGATATGATAATAACTTACAACTCCATTTGTAGATTACAAATCTCTGTTTTAGTCCCCCATTCTACTTGGGTTTCACACATTTCAGCTCTGATAGCTTGTTCACCCTTCAAGAATTCATACCCTTAAGCCTTCTTTCTTAGCATACCAATGCAAACTCTTTTCTTAGGTCACTTGATGAAGAAAAACCCTTGACTCCTTGTCTTCCTTAGGTTCTTGCACATGTAAACCCTTGCTTCTGACTAGCCATCCCTATAAATAGGAAATTAAGATCTTTTTCCATTCATTCTCCATCATCCAATTTAGGGTTAGGATAGATTAGGTAGGATTCAATGAATCTATCCCTTATTCCATATTACTTCTAGAAACTTCTCCTTCAATCCTCTTTGAATTCTCCTCAAAATAGTTTACGATGAGTTTTGTGCCACCATCTCATCAATCTTATCTTCCACCTAGTTCACATAATTCAAGAAAATAAACTTTTTAGCTCAGATCCATTGAATTCATGATCTTTCTAATAATGCAACCACTTGACATTAACTTGCTTCTAATGCTCAACACATACTACGTTTCTCAACATCCACTAGAAAATAATTCAACATGAACTAAAATTTATTGGTGCTTGGCATGAACTAAACTTTACTTGGCATCCACTATTTTTCTCAATATACACTAGAATAGACTTTTACTTGGCTCATACTAATTTTCTGCATGACTTGCACTGACTTTACTTGGCTCCTACTAACCACTCGGTCAAGCTTTGCAGACAAAATTTATTTAACTTGTTCTTCTAAACTTGCTTAATGTAGCCAACCTTTGGAACATTAAGTAGATTATAAATACACCATGTTATTACTATCTTAGATAATTCTTGTACTCCTTTGTATATCATAACTCAAGCTTTCCTCTAGGTGCTATTGTTACATCTTCTGATCAAATCTTTTTCATCAATCAAATAAGTGATAGTACTTAAATCATATAAGAAGTTATCTTACTATAAAATAGCATGTTTGACATCAACAACAAAAAAATTGTTGAAACATATTTGTCATACTTGTATCAATCCATTCGCAACAATCTTGGTGAATCTGAAACCTTGACCGACTTGGTATAGATCCATTTTTTTTCAATCTCCTAGTGACATTTACTCCTTTAGAGGGTTTTATATTAGTTTAAAGATACCAATGGGAATGATCCATAGTGGGAATGAAAAAAACTAGTTAATTCAACCCAATATAATGACAAATCCCTTGACAAGGGTGAAATCCTTGGGAGACATAACACTTGACACCACTTAGTTATATTACTTGTGGGATTGTGACCACTAGGAAATCATTAGGTGGGTATTCTTAAGGCACTCTTATGGATGGGAGGCCTTCATCCTATATAAGATGCAAGAGGGTTGTTATGAACAAAACCATTACTAAGAAACATAGGTTAGAAGCTACCCTATTTTTCTACTCAATATCTTGGTGCAACGATTGATGCTAGTGGACAACCATGATGACCCCAAGATATACACTCACCATATATGTTTCTTTAAATATGTGTATCCCTTCTATGACAAAGCCAATATCTATTGTGGGAAACCACTTTGTGTGAGGCTAGGGAGCATCAAGTTGTGGGTCATGCTATTGATAAGTGAGTCATGACCTTAGGTAGATCTTTCTTCATGTGTTTTTGAATTTTTGAGACTTGTGTAAGTCTATTAAACATACATAATTGATAGTCTCATAGGGCTTTATTTTTCAAGACCTCACAAGTATTTTTTGGCAAAGTTGCTTTGTCCCTTGTCTAATTTCTTGAAGACGTGTGTTTGCATCACCATTGCTATCAAAAATTTTTTTATAGTGAAAAATGAAACTAAACACTAGTATCAAATTCACTCTACATAATTTTATTAGAAAATGTAGTCAGCCTAAGTCTTTTGATCATGAAAAGGCCACAAATTATCCTTACTAGTAGACATATATACCACTTTAGTGAGAAATATTGTATGATATTCTTGGAGTAAAAAAGCTATCATATTGCCTCAAAAACTTTGTCATACTACTATCTAGACCTTTGACATATTACCACTTACAAATTGGCATATTACATGAAATTTTTGTATTGTCTCTTAAAAAGTATCGCACAAACTTTATTATTGTGCAACAATCATCCTATTTTTTGTGCTCTATCACCCTGATTTTGTACTTAGTTGTCTTGATCTTTCATTCATTCTCTACTCATCTAAGGTGTCTACACTTGTTTATACTAGTTCTCTAGTATGAATTTTCATGTTTGGGTATGTTTAGGCTGAAAAAGATCACATTGACTCCTTAGTTACATGCTTGATTTAGAAGGTTGTTCATTTTTCACTTCACTTAATCATCTACTTGGCTATCTAGTGTTGTACATTACTTGGACACTTTGTTTGATGAGTGACTTTGGTAACTCCATCATTATTTCTTTGTGACAAGTGAACACAATTACTCTTTTAATTTTGGACTCCATGTTTTCATGTGTTTTCCTATTAGATGAATACTATCTCTTATATTCCTATTACAACTAGGTTTCAAGCTAGTCAAGGAAGTAACCTTTTCTTTAGCTTTGAAGAATTAATTCCTCTAACTAGACGTCGATGTAATCAAGACTTTAAGTGTGAACTTATTTTTGATGAAGGAGAGGAAGATAAATTTTCTACTTGGTATGATCCTCTTAGTCACTTTGGTAGTATTTTGGACATTCTACTTGAAGGACCTATGTCCAAACATGGTTTGTCTTTCACCATGTTGAGGGAAGAGAGAAATAGATGCTTGGATAACCTCTTTGCTAACTGATTGGAACATATAGAAAGAGGAAAGAAGGCTTACTTAGATGAACAAACAAGATTTGAACAAAGCAAGACTTGTGGATGCTAGGGTTAGTGCTAATGTCTTTAGGGAAAATGACACTCATAACTTTAGAGATGTAATAGCCCTATTTATACTAATTAAATATAATTGTAATAATATTTAAATATAATTCTAATAATTATTTACCAATTAAATGATTAATTAAAGGGAAGTGTATTGATTATTAGATAAACAAATATTCTATTTCTTCAAAGAAATCAATTATCATTCTATTAATAGCTATACTAAATCTAACCACACTTCAATCTATTAATAATTATATTAAATTTAACTGTACTTCAAATATTTTCCCAAATGTCAACTACCTAATATTAATACCTACTCTATTGGCATGCATCATCAATGGTGGACATGTGGCATGACATGTCATTTGGAGAAGAGGAAACTAGTCATTGTGGAGGGATATAAATACCCCATTGCACAGGATAATAAAGGTATGGAGGAAGTTTATAAAAATATTACAAGCATACTTGAGCATTGATAAGACAATCAATAGTGGGTAAGCTTTGATTGATAGGTGAGTATTAATTCCCTATTCATACTTGGCATCATTTAATACTTCAAAACTTATTATGTGTTGCTAACACTAATCATTTTTGAAAGTTTATAAATAAACATCAATCATTATTCGATAATATATAAATTAACAATTATTAATTTATAAAAATTAATCATTTTGTAGTTATTTATGCTAAAAACTATAAATGATTAAATATAATCAATTTTAATATTGTTTATAGACAAATTATCAATATTATTTACATTTAATATAGGGAGAGGTAAGAGTACAATGTTACCAAGGAGGGGCTTGTCTAAGTAACAACAATTGGATCTTTGTCCCAAGTTAGGGTAGGGTTAGCAACCTATGATCCTTTGGGATATAGGCTTGGACCTGTAAACTTTGAGGGAATCCATTTGCATATTTGAAATCTAGGCAACCTAGATAACATCTATGCTCCTCAATCCCCAAATTAAATGGTAATAATATTAGCATGTTAGAGGAACAATAATAATTATTAGAACATATATTAAGATAAGTATGTCCAATCCTACTAGGGGACTTTACAAGAGACAATTCTACTGTTAACATCTTTGCAAACCATAATGCCAATGCTAATGTCTTTAGAGATAACACTGTTAATCCCTTTGTAAAGAATGGAAATAATACTCGTCCTAGGACTCCAAGGTATCATCTTGAGAGTTTTGTGTCTCCACCTAGATCTTATCAACATGATCTTCCTTCACATAGGTCTCAACATGGAATTGAAGTGGACAATGATGTTATTGATGAAAATCTCATGGAATTTGAACAAGATGATTAGTTTCAAAAATTTATGGTCAAAACTTTAGAACAAAATGGAGATAAATATTTTATGCACTTGGCATCTAGGGGATTGAAACTACCACACAACTTTGATGTTAAAAGGATGATTCAAAATAATTAACCTACTCCCCTTGATATTTCTATGAAGAAGATACAAGGCTTAGAAACTAAAATGTCCAACATAAAATAAATAAAATGAGGAACCTATGTCTTCTTTGGTTTTATAATCTATATGTGGATTCCCTTTTGACAAGAGTTTCTACATGATGCCTTTCCCACAAGATGTTGAGATTCCCAAATATGAACAATATGATGGTAATGAGGAACCACATGATTATATTAGACATTCCTATTCTCTAAGTATGGACTTCATGCATGATGATACTTATCTCATGAGACTCTTCCGAAGGAGTTTGAATGGTATATTTTGATGATCTTGTTTAAAGGTGTATACAACATTATTCCTATAACATTGAACATCCCTTCACTATTCTTGACCTGTACAGCATCAAACAAAAATAGGGTGAGCCTTTTGTCACCTACATGTAAAGATGGAAAAAATTTCATTCTAGATACCCTCAACAACTTCTTGAAAATTAAAAGGTTGATATATTTCTGATCAATCTTATACTAGATTGATAATATGACCTTAGGAAGGAAGTGTTCCTCACTTTTAATGACATAATTGAGGGTGCATGTCATATAAATGATGTTTCTATAAAGAAGGGGGAGATAACTTTAAGCAAAGACAAGACTAATGGGAATGAAAATGGAAAAGACAAAGGTAAACCTTGGAAAAAGAATAAGTATTTTGTTAATGATGGGTAAGTTAATACACCTAAAACTAAAGAGTCTATATTCAACTTGGTTAGTGTGGTCCTGACAACTAAATAGAAAGAGGCTTCCAAGAAAAATAACTCCAACAAATTTAAATTCACATGAACATTAAAGCCTAAACAAAATTTTAATGATTTGGTTGATTCTTATGATGTGATACTTAAAATTTTTCTTTCCAATAAGATCATTACACTACCTGACAATTCAATACCCAACAATCTTTCCATAGAACCTCCATGGTGGAAAGAAGGTCATTAATGCAACTATAATAGGAATAAGGGTCACAATAATGAAAAATTGCATCAAACTCAAAGATATCATCCAGGATTTGATTAAAAATGGAAAGGTTGGTGTGGATGAACTTGTCAAGAATTATGATCACAAGGCTTTCAAGTAGCCCCTCCCTATATATAAGCAAGGAGAGACATCAAATGCTAAAAAGAAGTATGGCAATGCTAAGATCAACTACACCTACATGAACACAGATAATTCCAGTCATATGCTTGAACCTGTGAATGGGAATATTCACAAGGTGAGACATAAGTATGACAAAAATAACTATGAAACTCATGACAAGAGACATAAAATAATCTTGAGTGGCATTGGTTCTTCACAAATGAAAACTTCTAGTAAACAAAAATCTATGATCATTCTTAGGGGTGCAACCTCTTCTTCTCATGGCAAAATATTTAATGCCATTAGTAGGAGTCAACCTAAGGTTGTTTTTAAATATAAAAATGCTTCCAAACAAGATCATCCTAAGAAAGTAGGGTCTTCATCTTCCATGAAACATTCACTATTTCCATGTCTACTTATGACTTTGTGGATGAATTATAATGTACTCCTACACAAATATCTATTTTTTTAGCTACTAGAGTTATCCCCTTTGCACAAAGAGATCCTAGAAAAGGAATTACACACAACTAGTGTCTCCACTAAGATTGATGCTGATAATATCCAAGCTATGGTTAACCATATCCCTGCTCCACACTGCATAATAATTTCTAAATAAGATGACAAAGGACTTATCTATATGCATAACCTTTCAGTATACATTGAAGTCCAAATTTATCATACCTGAGCTAGACACATGCTGATAGACAATGGTGTTTAATTGAAGATTTTCTCTTTTTATATCATTCAATAAATAGGTCTATTTGAAGTTTCATTGAACCTAGATCGAAACTAAAATAAAGGCTTATAATGAATTTGAGAGATCCTCAAAAGGTCTAGTGGTGCTACATATCCCCATTGGTCTAATTGAGAAAGATATTGTTTTCCAGGTCCTCAACATACCTCTTGTATATAAGATATTGCTAGGAAGTCCTTGGATACATGAAATGCAAGAAGTCCCCTCTACATTCTATCAATGTATTAAGTTATGTTTCTATAGTACTAAGATATGTATTCTTGGGGATAATTCTATGTCTATTAATAGACTCACCGATGTTGAATCCGTGGAACTAAACAAAAGAGATTCCGATGAGGTCAAAACTACACTTGTTAAATATGAGAGAAAGCTTAAAATGATTATTATTAGAATGGGAGAATGCATTCTTGACTCTATTGTTGTACATCTAGTTTCCCCTCTCTCTTATAGGAAACCATATAAAAATACAAGACCTTTATCATTTTGCATGACAATCTTTGGCACTTTTGTCTAGTCCTCAGTCCCATTAGAAGATGAGTAAGAAGAGAAAACTATTAGAGATTGGATTTATCGAGAAGAAGAGAAACCTAATGAGGTTACACTTACCACTCCTATTTCTCCTAAGCAATTTGGAAATGGGTACGAGTTTATTAAAAATATGGGATATAAAAGAAATGGTCCCTTGAATAATAATAAACACACTCTTACAAAACCTATGAGTCACGCTAACGGATGCAAATGAAAAGATACTATTCGACTAGGTTATGTTGTCGATGATGTCTTACCTATCTATGATCAAGAACCTCCTAGTACTAGTGATTTAGAAGAAGAAACTCAACCTATTGTTACCACTACTCTAGAAGATGAGGAGTTTGTTCCTTCAACCTCCATTCTTTGGGGTGAAACTAAAAAACCTAATGAATATAGTGTTGAGGCCTCTACCACTAGAAAATTTAGATTTGATGAATTAAATGTGGAAGATCCTAATAGAGGAATATTTCTTGCCTCAAAGAATGTGATGAAAGTACTAATCATAATGAATATGAGTGAAATTCTCTCTTAGTTGCATTTCACAAATTTGGGGTTGATGTTATACATGCCTATGTTAACCATACCAATGTATTTGATCACTCACTAGTGTGATTTGGTGAGTTGAACTCATAACTTTCCTTAGTGGAAAACGGTGACCTCACTAGGGATTATCTCAATTTGAGTTTCTTCAAAGATTTCCTTATAGATTCTGACTTTATTATCACTAGAGATCACTCCCTCTCCATTAATAACTTATATTCCTCCACTTAATTACCACTCATGTACCCTGACTTCATTGATTGTTCCTTGCAAAATCAGTGACCTTGACTACTTTCCTTTCAAAACAAATATGAGATTACTTGCTACCTCAACACCATTAAAATTGTAGTCTCTTCCACTAGTGAAGTAGATACCACCATGATAGAAGTAGATAACAAGTACCTTAATCACAAATAAAAATAAAAATAAATAAGAACAAGCACTCTAATGACAAAAACCACTTTGTGGTGATGTTAATGCCATAAATACTAAAAAATAAAGAAATATCCAAGGGAGAAAACCTTTTTGAGGCACTTGAGAATGAGGTAATTGGTAGTCTTCCCATCTAATATTAGAAAAGATCATCAATATTTATTGAACCTACACAAACTATAAACCTTGGAAGAGAAGAGGCTCCCAAAATCATATACCTAGTTCAATCCTTATCAACTGAAGAGAAGGAAAAATTTACTTATTTCTTCCAAGAGAAAACAAACAAATTCACTTGGACTTATGTAGATATTCCTAGACTTGATACTAAACTCATCACTCATCTTGTCTCTATAGTTCATGGTTTCGAGCATGTCAAATAAAAATCTAAAAAAATGCATCCACATGTTTCTCTCTTGGTGAAATTTAAACTAGAAAAGATTTTAAGTGCTATATTTATAAGAGCTATAGACTATGCAGAATGGGTTTCTAATACCGTACCTATCAACAAATATGATAAATCCATTTGAGCATGCACTAAGTTTTGGGACCTTAAAAAAGCTTTCCCTAAGGATGATTTTTAGCTTCCTAACATTGACATAATGGTGGACATAGCTATGGGCTATGAGATGTACTCTTTAATGGTTGGGTTCTTGGGTTATAACCAAATCTAGATAGCTATAGAATATCAAGAGAAAACAACATTCACCTTTGCATGGGCACTTTTTGCTAGAACTTCATGCCATTTGGGCCAAAGAATGCTAGTGCTACATATCAGAGAACTGTGACAACTAGTTTCTATGACATGATGCATAGGAATATAGAAGAATATGTAGATAAAACTTTGGCTAAATATAAGAAATTAAATACTCACTTAGATTACTTGAGCTTGATTTTGGACCACATAAATCTTAGCTTAGGTTAAATCCTAAGAAAAGTTCCTTTGGTGAGACTTTTGGTAAACAATTAGGCTATATCATATCCACTAAGGGAATTGAGGTTGATCCTAAAAAGGTCCAAGAAATCATGGAAATGCCTTCTCCTTGTAACATTAGTCAATTAAGGTGTCTTTAAGGATGCCTTCAATCAATAAGGAGGTTTATTTCTTAGCTAGCTAATAGATCACAACCTTTCAATAAGAACTTTCATAAGGGATCTACTTTTATATGGAATGAAGAATGTGAGAAGAGCCTTAATTAGTTCAAATAATACTTGGCTAAGCCTCCTATCTCAAGAAATCCTTTGATTTTTTTACATCTCAGCTACAACTACTTCCCCAGGGTAATTATTAGCACAACATGACAAAAATGGAAAGGAACAAGCTCTTTACTATATTAGTATAACTCTAGTCACTTATGAGGTGAACTATAACATTTTTGAGAAGGCTTTCCTTGTTATGGTATTAGCATCTCAAAAACTTCTACACTACATTATGGCTTATACTACACACTTGGTTATTACAATTGATTCTCTCAAGTACCTCTTAAGTGAAGCTCCTCTCACTAGTCAACTTGCTAAATGGATGATGATTCTTTCAGAATTTGACATTTATTATGTTAAGAATAAAGCTATAAAAGGACAAGCTATTTATGATAAACTTGATGACTTCTCACTTGAACATAATGCTCCTATGAAAATTGACTTCCTAGATTCATCTATCATGTATATCATTGAGAGAACTTGGAAGATTTTCTTCAACAGGTCTCACACTTAGAATGATGCTAGTGTTGGCATCTTATTTATTATAACTCACAGTTACACTATTCCTAAATCCTAGAACTTTTTGTTTCCTTGTACCAACAACAAAGTTTAATATGAAGCTCTTATAAAGGGGATAAGACTAACCATTAAATGGAGGATTATAGAGCTATATATCTTTGGAGACTCCTAGATTGTTATCAAGTAGATTAAAAATGATTACCAAACTAAGGATGACAATTTGGTCCCTTACAAGAAAATGATTGATTCTTTGAGGAAACTATTTCACTTTCTTAACCTTCCAAAAAATTCCTTGAGATTAGAATGAAGTTGTTAATGCAATGACTACTTTGGCATCTATTTTACAACTCAAAGACTACGAGTCCAGGTTTGAATGCCTAGTGGAAGAGCTACATCACCTTGCCTATGATTCCCTTAATGACTGAGTTATTTACAATGTTATTGGTCATGACTCTTCCTAGTATTCCACCGTCTCCTCCTTCTTGCACAAAAAATTCATACTTGATAACCTAACCCATAATGATAAACATTAACTCATTTGTAATGAATCAAACCACCCTCATCTCTATTGACTTCTTTAGGAAAGGTCTAGATGAAATTATTCTTAGGTTCTTAGAAATGGATGAGTTTTAATGAGAGTTAGTTGAAGTCCATGATGGAATTTGTAGGTCTCACTCTAATGGCTTTGCACTATCTCAAAAAAAACTTAGGGATGGTGACTATTGGCCTACTATGCAAGATGATAATGTACAATATATGCTAAGTCCTACAAGAAATGCCACATCCATGGTAACTTGATTCATGCTCCTAGATGTGATTTTATACCCTCTATCACATATTGGCCTTTTCAATAGTGAGTCTTTGACTTAGTTAGAAATATCCATCCTATCTCTTCTTGCAAACACAAATTCATTATCATAGCTATTGAGTACTTTACTAAGTGGGTTAAGTTGTCCCTCTTCTAGCTACTATTGGAAATCATGTATCTCTCTTCATATTTAATTACATAATTTGTTGGTATGGTGTTCCTTCATCTATAGTCACTAATAATAAGAAACATTTCAAGAGCTAAGATATGAGGCAACCATGCAAGAAGTTTAGGATCAAACAAAACTATTTCTTGATATATTATCCCCCATAGAATGACCAAGATGAAGCTTGTAATAAGACACTATTAAAGATCTTGCATAGAACTATTCAAAAATTAGGAAGGGACTCGCACTTACAAATTAATCCTTCATTCTGGGCTTATAGGACTAGCATATGCATGCCTACTAGGGCTACACCTTTCGCTCTAGTATATAGATTCGAGTTTATTTTACCACTTGAGGTTGAGAATCCTTCCTTATGGGTCTCTTTGGAATGATTTATTCTTCATGAAGATTATAGATCTATGGGAATTCAGAAATTTGAACTGCTAGATGAACACAACAATGCTACTTTTGACCACATGAGAGCATATTAGAAAAGGATGCCTACTAGCTACAAAAATAAGGTTCATCCTAGGGAATTCCAAGTTTATGACTTAGTTCTTAGATAAAATCAAAAGAATCAACAAAACAAAGAACATAAGGAAAATTTGAACCTAACTAGTTGGGTTCTTACATTGTCATTGCTTCTTTTGGATCCAATTCTTATCAACTTTCTACACCTAAGGGAGAACAACTCCCCAAGCCCATCAACATATTACATCTAAAGAAGTTTTATTCCTAGTGCTCTCGCTACTTAGAGGTTGTACATATTTTATGATCTTAAAAAAATAATATTAAAATTGATATATGGTCTTTAAAAATTCCCTAAAAACTATAAAATATCCAAAACAAATGATCATGTTAGTGAAAAACTAGTGATAGACACTTTAATGTAACACCAAAAAAATCAAATATCTAAAAAATACAAAAATCATAAAAAGTCCTAAATTTTGTTTCTTTCCAAGTGATGAAACTCTAGAAATATGCACTACTTGAGACCCTTACACTTATGTCTATCAACATGTTTTTTTGCACTCTAAACAACTCCATCTCATATCTCTTTGCCTTACCTACTTTGGAATTTATCCTTTCCCAAATCTAGGGGGAAAATCCTATATAGCTTACTGGGTCTCTAGGTTGTATTGGTAGCTCTCTAAACAATGATTTTCAACAATTTCTCTTGACATAAAGTATTTCTCAACATTCATTAGATACTTTACCTTGAGATGACACTTTGTATAGTCCAAAATTTTACAATATTTCTCACTTACAAACATGATTCCTAGGAAGAAAACATCTTAAATTTTTAGACACCACAATTAAACTAAAATGACTAAGACTTTCTTGAATTATTTTCTTTGTGTACTATCTATGCTAATTTCTTTACTGTGTGTTCCCTCATTAGTCTCTCAATGATGTCATGAACTAGAGGATAGGGCGCATGTGGTATGTTTTTCTTTGATTTCTATCTACAGGTGTACTTTATGGATTTCTAGTTTTTTGAGCATCTTACTTTAACCCACATGACACTTATGATCTTCAAAGTTATTTCCTTGTCTATTCATTATTTTTTTCTAATAAGACCATGCTTATGGACCTCTTAAAACTTTGTGTCTTGATGCAATTATAATATTGCTACACTAAACCTAGGGAATCTAACTATACCCTCATCTTTACCTCCATGTCTTTGATACATAGGTTGGATTGCAACACTTCTATATGATATATATATATATATATCAGATTCATAACATCATAGTTACCACTATTGATGATTGTATAATACTTTGATATCCCTAATAAGGATCGATGATAAAAAATAAGATCTGCTTATATATAACCCTTGCAATTGCACTTTGTATACTAGCTTACATTCTAGGGTTACATCTAGCTTAGTTTGCATATGAGTTTTGAGAGAGTCTCCTTAATCTTTCATGGATGTGTTAGTCAACAATGTTCATCCTCTTTATTCTTCTCGATCATCTCTTCATCCTTTCTGGATCATTTCATCTCATCTATATTCTTCTTTTCATGTCATCACAAGTGGTTAATCCTATCATCATATCTAATCTATCCAAGTGCTCAATTTTCAAATCATGAGTCCCCACCATAACATAGAGCTAGATATACATGAGAAATATCAATACACCTAAGAGAATATAATATATCAACATGAGTATTTAAATAAAATGAGCATGAACATGGGAATTTAAATCAAATGAGCATGAGAATGAACATGAGCATATCATATGTATCAACATCACATGGATACATAAACAAAAAATGCTAAAAAGTAAAGACACATTCATTCTTCACATGAGCATGAAAAGAGACAACTACACAACAATGATAAAACTTGATTCTAGTATCTCACATATAAGGTGAACTATCAAGTACAAAGTACAACATGAGTACCAATTTTGGATCAATGTCTTAAGTACATTAAAACTATAGAGCTCTAGCTACACTCTTGTGAGGGTGGTAGAGGTGGAGGAGATTAGGTCCTATTTGGTGGATGTGCTACCCCCTCTAATCTACCTTCTCTCTTTGAGTAGCGAGGCACATGGTGCTCAAGAGGCACTACTTCTATGTATGCACCAAAATAATAGGCTGCTGTAGAGTTGTGTCTCTCTACATCTTGTCCTTCCCTTGCTAGGTTCTCCTCTAGTACCCTCTCCCTAGCTTGTGCCTCAATATAAACATCTATCAACCATTTGTCTCTCTCCATAATTGTAGTCCTAGCCTACTAGAGCTCTATGTCTAGTACCTAATTTTTTGATCTCTTTCATCATCCCCCTAGTCAACATAGCTTGCTCCTTCCATTGACCCCTATCTCTCCCCTTGTCTAGTTGAGGTCTATAGAATAATCTCTCTCCCTCCTCTGGCTCATCCTCCTCCAAAACATAGATAAACATTTTCTTTGAGATTAGGTAGAAGGAAAACTACTAGAAGGAGCTAGAACCCTACACCTTCTTGTCATCCCCATCATCTCCCTTGTCCCCTCTACCTAGCATCACTATGTATGGGGCATTGAACCTTGGGAATGGATGTGCCATCATTTAACTCATATATTCTATTGAGGCCCCCACATTGGTCACTTATGAGATGATATCTCATGCTATCTTTTGTAGCTACTCGGTCTCTTGTAGGTATACTGCATAGCTCAACATTGAAAACCATCTCTATTCCTCCTCTTCCCTATATATTGCATAGGGAGTCATGTCCATAGCAACCCATTGTCTCCTCCCAAACTATTGCCATACTCTACTATTGGAAACCTCTCCACTATCCTTGGATGTCTTTGTATAAATGCCCTACTATAAAACATGTAGTCCATCTCACCTCTTGCTTATGCCCAATCTTTTTAACTAACATATTGCCTTCACTTAAATGAGACCAATTCATCCAATAAATGTTGGTAGTAGGGTGTGTCTCCACTATGTGTGTGTCCTATGAACTCTTACTATTTATATATAAAGAGTCATCCACTCAATCTTGTCTACACCCCATACCCAAATGTTTGTGAGTATATCTTCACATTCCCAACTCTTTGCGCTCCTATAGACTATATCATGTAACTCATGATACTTTTATGCCAACAAGATGAGACACCAAGCCATCTGTTGTGGTCTCCCAATAAAGTCCATCACCAATCTCCCCTATCTACATAGGAATCCACTCTAACTCCTATCAATGCTCAAACCTTGCCCTATTAGAGAAGACACTATGCATGCCACTAGATGTTGAGTCCCATAGTGCTCTATCATCTTCTTCCATAGGAAGTATCTATCCAATATTATGTTGTCTAAGAATAATGGCTCTAATGTGACTCCAATTCTCAATAGACTGATCACAATATACCTACAAAATGAGGTTTTCATGTCATAACTAATTGAGAAAAAAATAAGTACCATGAAAACTAAAATTGATCATTTATACTCATTGGAGCTCTGACCCATGGGATCCACGAGATCTTGTATACATCCTTGAGGGTGATAGTATCCTTTCCCATTACTACATGGGATGTGTTGTGTTTCCTATACCATCTCTCATTGAATAATATTAGGGGATTATAGTTTTCTTGGATATGGGGCATCTACAACAATTGACCAAATCCCATACTCTCAACATAATTCTCTATGGAGGATCTAACTAGGGAACAAGTCTCAATGCTACCACCTAGGTGTCCTAAAAGACAAGTCTCAAAATTTCTTCTACATCACAAAAAAACATAAACATATCACTACCTATCATATGAGAATCAAAAGGAAACTAAGGACATCACTACTCAACTAAAAGAGTAATCAACTAAGTCCTATTGATGCAAAGTGACACAATTTCTAAGTACATTATATTATTGGCTGAACTAGTATTGTATTATACTTTCTATAATAAAAGTATGAGTTTTTTTCTAATATGATACTTTTTCTAGGCTCATATGACTAATGGGTATTATTGATATGATGGACTACATAACTCTCAGAGGACACTTTATGAATGCTTGAATTGCTGCACAAGATTTTGCATAATAATGGTATGATAGTTTAGTAGTATCATATAAAATTTTAACTACAACTATCAAAACATTAGGAAACCATGAAAAAAAAGCTCAAAAACACTCAAAATGAAGCTTAGATGTTAGTTATTTACAGGGTCAGTGTACTATCGAGATCGATTGTGAAGCTGGCTAAGCTTGAATCAATGTCTCTTGTAAAGAATCCTCATATCTTTCATGTTGCTCTCTTGTTATACTCTAGACTCTTAAAAAATCAAATGAGACAAATTATTTGAAAATGACCCCTTGGGCCCCTTATATATCTTATTGACCTAAATTTTACCTTACCTAATTTTAATTTTGTAGATCTATTTTCGGTATCAAAATCAAAATCTAGGTTCATCTTGATGTTAAAAAATGTATTTTTTAATTACCCTATGAAGTTGACAATTTTTTTGAGGCTTAATCTTCGAATCATTATGAGGCAAACATCATTTCTTCATTTATTCATCATTTCTACTCTCTTCACATCTCTTCTCTTTTATTCCATTTTATTTTGTCTTTCTCCTTGATTTGACCTAATTGCCATAGTTTATCTTTCTTGGTCAAATCTAGTCAAAATGAGGCATACTATCTACACTTGGAGGTTTACCTTTGGATTTAATATCTTATCTATCATCTTGGACTTTACCTTATCTTGATATAATCAAATCTATCTCATTTATACTTCTCCTCTACTTATTTTCAATTTCAATCTTGAGGGGGCAAGAATACTGTAAACTATATATGTAATCTATCTTCCTTGAGTTCATTAGTACTCATCTCATATTTGAATTTGTCTTAAATTGATCCATCTACTTTCTTTTAGTTAATTATATTGACATATTCTAGTGCTCATCTTAGGTGTTGATATTGTCTTATCTATTTCTCTCCTAATGTCGAGTTCAATAATTCTCAACTGTATATTCAAGATCATCTATATCTCCATGCTTCATTCAGTTAGGTTCAAAGTTAGATCTGTCTATTAGCTTAACATATTCATTCTTTAACTTAATGTGTTCCCATATTGATCACAAATTATTCAAAGAGGGGAAAATGTAATCACCCCAAAATGGCCCTCTAGACTATGAGCCTGCTTTCTATCAATCTTGCATATTTATCTATCACTCGTCTTTGATCAATTCTTTATTTAATGTTAAATACTTTATATTTTACCACCTTATGATAATTTCTTATTTAATTAAAATAATTATGTCCCCTTTTAATTAAATAAAATTCCTTAAAGTTCCTCTTATCCTAAGTTCCTATTTTAAAATTAAAAGAAAAAGACTTTTTGTTTACACATGAGGGGCACACTTTTCTATGTGATAAGAACTTTTATTTTCAAAATAACTAAAATTTTCCCCCACACATATTTTTCCTATTAAACCCCATCATTTCTCTTGATTAGCTGAGATTCTTTTGCACAAAGTCAACATTAAACTCATTATCCACACTTGATTTTTCCTCTTAATCTGTACCATCCATTTTTCTTTATAAGGAGGCTCTCTCTCTACTCTCTCATAATATTACACTCTCATGCTATTTTTATGCTATAGGTTTAATTCTAGAACACTTGAAGCACTAATCTTGTACTTGTATTTTCTTACTTGCATTCTTAGATTACTCTTTCTTTTATGCAATAACTTAGGTCACCTAGTATAATTAGGAGATTTTGTAACTTTTTGTTCACTTAGATCTTGCATCTCATCTAGCTTTACTTACATTTGCATTGCATACTTGATTCTTAAATATTAGCACACTTGTCTCTACTCCTTTGAATCTTTCATTCTATGGTGCACCTTGCAAGGGTGACCTAACTAGGTTCATTTGAGAGTGACCACACTATCATTGTACTCTTTCACATCATAGATAGAGAGATACATGCCACCTCTTGAGACCCTCTTCATCATGGGTATTCTTGAGAATAATGGTCTATAGTAATGTGTCCAATTTTTATACACACACACACACACATCCTTATAGATCACACATCTTTCTCTTCCTTTAATGATTTCATCTGGTCAGTTAGGTTTTGATTTTTTTCCATCAGATCTAATATTGTAGCTTTTGATAAATTAGAGAAGTTTCCATTAGATAGCTCCTCAATAACCTCTTCCTAATAGGTGGTGTCATTCATTTGATATTTCAATTCTCTCCTCTTGTTCTTACTTCTTTAGCTTCTCTTTCATCTAATTGGTTTGACTCATGACCATCCTTAATTCCAACTTCTAATTCTCAATAGTCTTATCAATCCCATACATTTCCATATCTTGGATCTGTTCTCTGAGGTACTAGACCCCTTTAAAAGAAAACTTTATCTAATACCAATTGTTGGAATATTTAGGAAAGGCATCATGCTAAGAGGCGGGTCAATCAGTAGCTTTAAAAGATTTTATACTCATGTTAAAATTTGATATGCCCTTATGATATCTGAACTCATTAGACATGGATATTCACAACATCAATTTACTGAAATGAAAGTAAACATAGTTAATCTATTATCAATAATTCATAAACTATAACATCAAAACACACATGAGACAAGGATTTTGGTCATGTAGAAACCCTTGGTTAGAGGGAAAACTATGGTGGGGATGACACCCACTAATCCTTGACTAATGCTGTAAGAGGTTTCCTTGTTAGGGCTACAATATTTGTCACTTCTAGTGACTTACTTATACAAAGTGCACACTCAGTTAACATATTTATAATAAGACTTCTAGGTTTACCTTATTAAAGGATTTATCTACTACAATGGTGAGAAAATAGTAGTGAACTTTGATCTGATTAGATTGTATTTAATTTTCTCTCTAGATCTCTCTTATGCTCAATACCTTTATTACCTCCTTTAATTGATGTATCAAATTCTTCCCTTCCTATCATACTACACTCTATTCTGGAAGAGATTCACCTTGTCATTCCTCCAACATATCCCCTTCTGCAATATAATTTCATCAATAGTAGCTTTAAAAACAATATTTATCTATTCCTTTTAGGTCCTTATATAGAAATAATTTTGCCTCTTCAATCCATGACCTAATTAGAGTTTATATGAACTTCTGAAATATGCCATTGATCAAGATCAACGATCTAGATCCATCCTTATCATCTCATTAGCTTTTTGTCACTCTATTGATTCATATCCTACATTAGGATAATCACCAGTCAAATATTATTTTCCAGTAAATGTTACCGAATATTCTTCCTAATATTAGCAAAGATCTTTTCTTTCTTAGTTAAATTGAAATGCATAGAATTCTACACCATTCCAAACCCTTAGGTTCTTCCTATGTAGCTTGGTAAACTCTCTATTCATGTGCTGACATTTGGTGTCTTTATAACTCGATTAAGCGTCTCTAGCTTGGTTAAGTATCTAATTGGTGTACTTATATCTTCTTAGTGTATACAAGTCTCGCTTACAACTATTACACACTTATACTTCTATTTTTCCTTGACTCAGTTAATATACTATAGCTTGGTAACAATATTCACCGACCAATATCTTTTATTCTCATCGACATACCTTTTTGCACTAATGAAACCAATGAATGTACATAAGAGTAATGTTCATTGGAACCACTTTAATAGAATGTCTTATAATAATTATACATTAATAAATAATATATCATAGGCAATGTTTTATTCATGCCTTGATTATTCCTCTTACACACACATACACAAGTTCAACATTATCCTATCTCTATTGGTATTTCCTTTTATATAGTTATAATTATTATCTATGAATTAATTTTACCATTTTGTGTATACCCATGTTGCTCAAGTCCCCACCTTGACTTATGTTGAAGACTCATACATGACCCTTGAAATTAATTTTTTTAAATTTGATTCACTTTTGCATGATTAATTGGTATTCTACTATATTTAAATACTATAGTTTGTTGATTTTCTTAAAAAGAGTTTTTCTAAAAATACTAAGCATTGAACAAATAAAAGGAGCTGGAATCTATAACATAAAATCCTAGGACATCTACATGTGCAAGAATGCTG
Source organism: Cupressus sempervirens (assembly GCA_028749045.1). Classification (NCBI taxonomy): domain Eukaryota; kingdom Viridiplantae; phylum Streptophyta; class Pinopsida; order Cupressales; family Cupressaceae; genus Cupressus; species Cupressus sempervirens. The sequence continues at coordinate 186,301,046 of CM053790.1, forward strand.
TTCCAAATATTTATATTTATCCCCCACTTTAAATTAAATCCAATCAATGGGGCCAACGTAGGAGAATGAAGTATTTTTTTTTTTATTAGAGAAACTTTCTTAAAAAAATACAAATGAATAATTATATAAGTCCAATGGGATTGCACCATGAATATACATAGAATATATTACAAAATTGTTCATAAGTAAAAAACCCCAGGGTGCAAGCAATGAACTTACAAGCCAAAAGAACCATAACTAAACTGACACATATAATATACATCTCCACTACAAAACATGTAGACTATTTAGACATACAAACCTAGAAGCTATTGAAGTTGTCCAAAACATTTTTTTTCAACTCTCTAAAGATAAAAAAATTGTTGCTTTATCTCATCCAATTACCTTTGTTATCTTGCTTTATCTTTACACCTAACCTTTAGCTGTAAACATAAAAAAAAACTAATTCAAATAAAATCTCATAGTAAAAGACTATAATATCTACTTTCTGATGCAAACCATGATTAGTAAGTAGTTCTCAACATCTACTTTTCAATTTATACAAGAAAATGCATTTCCACATAGAATCTAAAACCACATTCTTATGAAGACAAAGACCATTGCCTCCTTCAAACTTATGTTATGATAAAAAATACCAAGGAAATGATGAAATAAGACATTACATTTCATTCTAATTCTAGGACGTCTCCAAAAGATATGTTTCATATTTTTAGATTGATGACAAAATGGGAATAAATTGTCTTGCAAATAAAAGAATATTAATTTATCACTAACTGGTAATTTTTGGTGTAATAATCTCCAAGAAAAAATCTATGCATTTTTCTCAGCTATAAATTTTTAGATTTGAGAACTCAAGTTAAGACATTTCTTATCTAAAAACCCATAGTCCCATTTATTATTAAGATACAAGTTTAATTTCAAGCCTAGAAGAATGTGTACATAGACTAATTCTAAGGGAGAACAAGAAAAAGGAAAATTTCCAGCCAAAAAAAATCTTTGAATATGTTGCGCCAAAAGAGAGTACACACCTTCACATGGAGATCATAAGGAACTACTAATCTGACAAAAATTAAAAATCCTTCAATCTTGTTATGTAGATTATAGTAGTCCTTGATATTTTTCCAAGGAAACTAGTCAACAGAATTAAGATACCATATGTAACCAAAATGTTTAACATCTTTTCTAAAAAGATAGCAAACTTGTTTAGGGAAACTTACAACTTTAAGGGTAGTCTATGCTATTGTAAGCACATGCTCCACCAAATTAAAGAACAAGCAAAGATAAAGCCATGTTGTGATGAATTTTTCCTCCATTCCAAAAAAGTACAAAACAACTACCAAGCTTTTCAAATGGATTGCATAGGAAGTGAACCTTTATTATGGAAAAATGTGCAAGTAAAATTTGATCCAGAAAACCCACAATGTCCTTCAACCTATGAATATCAACAAGAACAATTATGTTATGAAAAAATATCTTCTATGCTTCATCTACTAAAACAACTCTTACTATACAGTTGACAGATAAACAAAACTCTACATCTTAGGATCTAATAGGCCCAACCCTCCTCATTCTTTGGTTGAATACAATGAGGAAGACTTGAAGCCATCCTTTCCATCCCAATTAGTCCACAAGAATTAAAGGATAAGTTTGTTAAGATCCTCATAATATTTGGTAGAAGATATCCAATATGAAGGGTTATACACATGTGAGGCCAAAAATATTTAAGTAATCACTTATATTTTACCATCTAGGGAAAGATATTTGTTGCCCCAATTTAAAAATATTTATTTTTAAATTTTATAAGAAACCAATTCCACGTGTTACAGAGAGAGACCCCCAAACCAAAGGGGATACCAAAACAACATGTAATCTACCCGTGTTTAATAAGTTTCCACTAGCTAGGAATCCAAGGAGTCACATGATCAAGTTGGATGATTAAAATATCTAATTTTTGTTTAGCAAAATGAGAACTTGACATAGAGAAATGTAAATCCAACACCGCCATCACATGCTGAATTTCAGATTCATAAATTTGAATAAAAAATAGATTGGCACTAGTAAAGTGTGATTAAATTACCACTAAATTATTAGGAACAAATATTCCCTTAATAAGACCCATTTAGTTTTATTTTAATGCAAATGATAGCTAAGAGAATTGGCAACTAAAATATATAGAAACAAAGATAATAGAAAGCCTTTCCTTATTGAGTGTGAGGGAAATGGAATAGATAACGAATTATTGACCCTTAATTGAGTATTTGTATCTCTAAATAACATATGAACATGCCTACAACTTTTGGGACCAAACCTCAACCATTGTAACATCCTTTTAATAAAACCCTACCACATTCTATCATATGCTTTTTCAAAGTCTAAATTAACCAACAAAGCATTTTGTTTTTATTGTTGGGCCCATTCACACATCTCCCATGCTAACATAAGATTATCAAAAATGAATATGCAACCAAGGATCCCAATTTTTTTAGGTCTAACTATTATCTTGGTCACTAGTTTAATCCTATTTGCTAAAAAGTTTGCAATAACTTTGCGAGAAGTACTCAATAATGTAATAGAAAACCATCAAGATATGTAGTATGTATTTTTTTCCTTTAGGTAAAAGCTTAATCAAACCTCTACTAATATTTGGACCCAAGGATCCTTCTTTAATATCTTGAAGCTATACATAATAGAAATCTTCCTTAGTATGCTGTCATAAGATTTGATAGAACTCAATTGATAACCCATCAATCCCAAGATTTTTGTTATGGGACATTAAAAATTGACATGATCTAAATCCTCAATAGAGAAGTCTTGATCATTATATTGACCATAATCTAGATCCACCTTCCTTGGAATGACATCTTCAAAGATATCTTCTAAGACCAAATGCACATCCTAATAATATTTTTCTTCCTTGTAGAGTTTCTCATAGAAACCTTGAAATAGTTTTTGAATATCTTCCATATGAGAAAATATTTTTTATTTATTTGACAATCTCCCTCAAATAAGTTTTAATATTTAGTCATAAACATAAATGAACATTAGAGACAAATGAATTAGTTTATATAGCTACATAATCTTTAAGACCAATTCTATGTTTTATAATAGTTTCGTACACCAAGGTATTTCCATTATGCATAGGATCAATTATGTATAATGTAGATGATCTAATGTACATACAATTTTGTAATTGTTATAATTCTTAGGTAATAGACAAATTAAGTAACAATCTTAGGTAAGGGGAAAATTAGGAGTAATTATTTTCTCAATTTAAACAATTTGAATCTATAGTAATTAACAAAATTCTATAATTATAATTATAATAATTTTAAATTAGATATTTTCTAGTATAATTTGTTTTAATTTTATGAATATTGGTAAACAATAAATAAATGTTACAAAATTTTAAACCCCCTTAAAAAAACTTTCTTCCCTTTCTTTATACTGTCATTTTCTCAAATTTCAATATGTAACTTTAAAGAGAAGGGACTATTCATACAAAAATTTCAAACTCTGAAAAACTACTTAGACTTCATCGATCCTCCAAAATTAAGTGTACATGATTCATTTTCTTAGTGGAATAATTTTATATTGTCTAAGAGTTTGTTTTGATTATTCAATATAACATTACGAGTTTATACTTATATATTTTTATTTAGATTTAAAGATTAATTAGTCGTGTCACCTTTCAGGCCGACTTATCAGAATGACTAAATTTGAGTATTTCTATCTAAAATTAAATTTTTTTAAACATGTGATCTAGATAAATTTATTCTGGCTAACTTATATATGGTCTCACACTTTTCCAATTGGAAATGTTTATTAAATGCATGTTTTAGAGTAGTTTGTATCCAATTACTATAGAAATCAAATTATTTTAGAAAAGTGGCATTTCAATAACTCTTACTATTTTTTATGATATTTTTTTAATAACATATAAGCACCATTTTATAGAGCTCAAAGTCAAGAATATTCTCATGTAGAGTTTATAGTCTTTTAATTAGATATAGTATATTGAAATTAAATTTTTTCACAATTACGTATTTTAACACTCGAAAAGATGTTGGTTTTGAGAAAGAAAAAAATATTAAAACATATAAAAAAATTCTAAAAATTATATGATGTTCTAGAGGAGAGAGTCCTCTTCTAGAATGTATAATTTTTCTCCTAGTTAGAATATATTTGTTTTGAAAAATGTGGTGGGAGATGAAAATTATTGATTTCAGGTGAGTTGAAATTTCAATCCTTATATAAGAGAAAATATAGTTCGAAAGCCACTTTTTATTTTTCATTGTTTTAGATATATATGAACTAGCTATAGCATAGTTTGGGATCAAAGGTAAATAAGTTTATTTGCATATGGTTTTTTGGTGGGAACTAGACCCCTAATTTTTAGTATTTTTCAACACCTGAAAAATTATCTATAAAAATTAGGAAAATACATCAATTCTTATTCCAAATATTTATTAAAAATTATAATCCTAAAATTCATCCATTTCTACACATTTCATTAGTTTACTTCATTTCCAAATTCAAAATAATAATACCAATTTTATGTCGTTGAAGGTGAACAATTATACTTTTGCTAGCATTTTTCTTTACAAAAGGGTGACACAAGTTTGTGCTTTTACCCAAAAACTACTTACACTTCATCGATCCTCCAAAATTAAGTGCACATGATTCATTTTCTCAGTGGAAGAATTTTATATTGTCTAAAAGTTTGTTTTGATTATTCAATACAACATTATGAGTTTATACTTATATATATTTTTATTTAGATTTAAAGATTAATTAGTTGCTGAAAAAAGTATAGTATTTTATATTTTCTAAGAGTTTGTTTGGATTATTCAATATAAGATTACAAGTTTATAATGATATTTTTGTTACATAGATTTAAAAATTGCTAGTTGGATTATTCGATATAAAATTAAAGGGTACATTGATATTTTTTATTTAGATTTAAAGATTAATTAGTTCATGAAAAAAGTATATTATGCGGGAGTTTTTTGAGTTGTACAAGTTTATACTAGTATTTCTTCAATTAGGATTTTAAAGACTAAGAGACATTCATAACATTGAAAATTTGAATGACATCTTAAACTAGAAGTTTGGATAGACGTTAGTAAAAGAAGTTAAATATTGCTATAAAGTTATATTGTATATGATAAAAGTGAAAGAAAAAATAAGTATTGAGAAACATGTTTCACTTATTTTTGGATGCTAACTACATATAAACTATAAAATTCTATCAATATGTCCATTTAAAACATTTGGAAAGAGGCTAGTAAACAAAACTAAACATTGTTATATATTGCATAATGTTAAAAAAAAAAAAATATAAGCATTGAGAAACTAGTTTCACTTACTAAAAATATATTTTATGGACAAAAGCCTATCAATTGAGAATCTAGAGGTTTTTTATATCATTTTGTTAAAATGTTTCATATTTCTTGAACTAAGTTAATGGAAGAAACTTATATCATCTCAAAGGATGTTTAGGCTATTGAATATGCATATAATTTTATATTACAAGAAAGATTATTTTATATAATCTTAAAGATTGTTTAAACTTTTCAATATGGAAGTGCATATAATTTTATATCATCCTAAATTTTGTTTAAGCTATTCAATATAAAAGTGTATATAAATATTGATACCTTCTTGACTAAGAACTAAATTTCTAGTTAAATAATAAATAAATAAATATAATTTAACAATTTTTTTTATCTGTCTCAATTGAGTAGATTTCTATGCAGATAATGATATAGAAACTACCAACATTATAATCAACGTGCCCATCTTATGAATAGTAAAGAAAAGCTACATACCATTATAGATTTTACTCATAACAAATGCAAAGCACTAAGAAATAATTTTCTCTAATTGAAAGGATATCTCAGAGACACAATCCTTGATTAAGAATTCGACTGGATCGTTTAGAGAACAAATCAAGCCAGATGGTTTCCACTAAATCAGTACACAGATGTCAGCAATTATTGGCAATTTGTAAAGGTAGTACACATGTTTATAATGTGGGATGAAAGATAAGATCAGAATAGCAAGAAATAACAAGATGTATGGAACAAAATCGCAGACGATGCTCCATTACAAACTAGACTGGTCTCAATACAGTCCATAGAAACTGTAGTATTTCTGAATAAAGTAGAATGCTGTCAGTCATAGATGTAGTAAATGGAGTATTTCTGATAGCAATCCATGATACAAGTGTGGGCGAATTTAATGACAGAATATTTAACTTTTCTGCTGTCTTATTTTAAATGTTTGGTCCCATGGACAAAGAAAATAGTTGGAAACTTTCGAGTTGTGTGTAGGAGTTAAATCAGAGATGGCATGGGTTTTTCTCGCATGTCAGCCTTTGTGAATGGCCAAGATAATGATTGATTACTTTTGAGAGTTCTTTATTCGTTTGTTTTGGAACCAGGAAGATCTCAACATTTATCTTCTCAATAGCACTTTCACTAATTAATTAACGGGTATCAAATAGTAACACTATGAATGTATGCTGCTAGATGGAAATGAGGAGTGGGAGAAGGATGATATCTTTTACACCTTGCTATGAAGATGACGAATGTTTTATTTGTTTTTCTTGTCCTCCTTTGTTTTTGTGTATGTTTTAATAGGATTTTAATATTTTTGAAATATTGGTGTGAAGAATTCTTTCAAGGTATTGCCAATTATCAATTAAAAGTGATAATATCCTTGAAATGATAAGTTTTTCATTAAATGATAAGAAGAAGCACCATATTTAGACGAGAAGAATCATTCTTTTTGTCATATTGCCATAAGGATTTAACTATGTAGTGTTTGAGTCAAACTTATTGACCTATATTTCATGAGCAGTGATTTGCACATAAATCCATCTCTCACAAGAATAAATGGAATAGTTAATACTCATTGGATCTAGGTGATGCTCACTAGAACTTCCTGGGAGGTCGCACATCCCAGTACTACTCTAGCTTGAGTGAGCTTAATTATAGAGTTTCTTCCTTGGTTAAACCCACTATGCTTGCAACCCCATTTGCAAAACATTCACCAAGTGTTGCACCTCATGAACCATTCATTAGAAAGCCTTTTAAGCTCATTGACCCATATTTCATGAGTTATGATTCACACATGAATCCATCTCTCATTAGAATAAATGAAACACTTAACACTCATTGGATCTAGGTGATGCTCACAGAGGTGAAGCATCAGTACTACTCTAGCTTGAGAACGCTTACCTACTGAGTTTCCTCCATGGTTAAACCCACTCCGCTTGCAACCTCATTTGCAAAACCTTCACCAAGTATTGTGCCCCATGAACCATTCATTTGAAAACCCCTTAAGCTAATTTTTTAATCTTAGTCATGGGGAAGAGATCGACAATGTTGAGGGTCTGTTATGGAGAAAATTGAAATCCAATACACCAGAAATTATGGAACAATGCAAATACTATATTTGTGTAACCTATAAATAATGCAAAAGATCATCTTAATGAAGATAAGATGAAACTAGATGTAATTCTATGAATTTTCATTCAGTCTATTTAGACCTTGTTTGAAAACAAGGAGAATGGTTCACCATATGAGCTAGAATTTGGCTCAAGTTTGGAGTTCTTTGGTGAGATTTGGATTCAAAACTCTATGATTGTTGTCTTACATTCTTTATTAGTAGAAGAACTATTGGTTTCAAGGTATATTTCATTATAGTTCTTTTATTTCACGATTTTTAAGCTATTTCTTTTATACACATTTTGAAGTCCTTTATAAACTCTCTTCTAGCTTATGAATATAGCCAATGTGTCTATATAGTACAAAATATATTAATTCAGATGAGATTAAATTAAATCCTTTCATATCAAGAAGATTTTTTTTTTTAATATTTAGATAGTGCTTTTAAAATTTACCTAATGTTATTAAATTAATAATATATTAAGATAACATATTTGAAATTGAATAAAAGGTTTGACATTAATCATGTTAAACTTTATTTAGAATGGTAAATGATAACCTAAAATGAAATTTGTACCTAAATTTGCATGAACAAAAAACCACAACCCCCTCCTTAAATAAAATCAAGATTGAGATAGTAAAATAATATATCTAGGAAACATTATTAAAAAATAAAATAAATGAGGCATATAAATGTGCTCAACAAATGTTCAAAGGGAAAAAGACTACACTATAGCATGTGAGGAGCTAGAGAGGAACAATAATATAGGTTCTGTAAGAGGGATCAAGGAGTGTATATAAAATATGAAGAAGACTACACAATAATTTAAAAAAGAATGAATGGAAAACTATAGAATTTCCAAGTTTTGACAATAAATTTAGCTCTCCAATGAAGGATAGCCAATGAATTAGCCAAGATGATAACAAATTGAATGGATAAAGAAGGAGTAGGCTAGTGCATAAAACATGGACAAGATAACAATTTGAATGGATAAAGAAGGAGTAGGCTAATGCATAAAACATGGACATGATATAATAGGGAATAAAGAAATAAAAACCTTATTTAAACTTAGAAGAAGGAATGAGCCAAGGGAAGGCTCCTTATCTATTCCAAAAAAATAGTTAAGATAATTTGAAAACATGAAGTATATTGACATGATATTGAGACTATTTGGAGTTGAAAATATATGTGAAAATAAGAAATGAAATCTAAAATAAATAATATTTTTAGACTAACAAATTTAGGATTCTGATGTTGATATTGAATTTTAAAAAAATGGAAATTAATATATTCATATGAAGGGAAATTAACTAGGGCTGGTCAAAAAAAAAAAAAAAAAAATCAAAGAGAAAGGTTAGAAGGGTAGCAAGACAAATAGATTTGGAATTTTATATAAGTGCAAAGAAATAGATAAAAGGAGTCACCCTTCCCATTTATATTACTTTTTAAATAATAGCATGTAATATTAGAGGAAATAGCATGGGTGGTTCAATTAGTGAACTTAATCATATCACATGCATTCATGACATACTAAAGAATTCTCTTATTTTCAAAATTACTACCCCAAACTCCTTTCTCGTTGCCTCCCTCCAATGTCCCTTGAGTACCACAAGTACCCCCTTTTCTATGTAAATCCCCACCCTCCCCTCTCCTTGACAGAAAAAACCCATCCCCCCTATTGTTAGATATATTATTTACTACGAGGGGTGGGGGATGAATCAATATTTGACAATTTTTTTCCCAAAACTCAATATCTTTGACAAACTTATAACTTCATGTGAAAGTAAACTAATTATGTTGAAGAGTAAACATAACCATAAAATAATGAAACTCATAATACCAAATCTTTTTAACTACAAAAACCTTAGCCAAGGAAAAATCCCTATGGGGAGTGTACCCACAAAATGATCCAGCAACCAAAACTATCTTAAACTATCTTGAGAAAGATATTGACCTTATTAGGTGTTTATTACATCTATATAGTATCTCATTCCTTGTTAGAGGACTTACACCTTGTTAGAAGCCTCAAGCCTATTAATGGTTATTATTACAATTTACAAATGTATGCAAGATGAGCCCATTGCCCAAACATGCAATATACAATTAAGTTCTTCAATACAAGAGATAGATACAAAACCCTCTTTACTATTGTTTATATCTGAATAATATCTGACATAGCCTTTTGCTACTCTTGACAAAACACTTTATCACAATTTGTACTACTTTGATCAAACATCACAATTGGCATCACAAATATATTCTTACATATTCTTACAAACTTGCATCAATTTCATATCCAAAGCCTTTTCCTTTATAGCTTATTTCTTTAACTATCAACCTTCATGCCTTCACACACTTGCCAAAATACAAAATTGTTTCTTTCTAACAGAGGGTTAACATCTAGGATGTCATCCCTAATTAATTAAATAATTGTTTTGGTAAACAAGATAGTTCCTTAATGTAAAATGCTCATTTAATCAAGTCCATTATATTATGTCCTTTTGATACTAATACAATAAAACCAAATTATCTCTGTCCATATTGATTGTATTTTACTTTTCTTTTACACACATCATCCTGACATAATATAATTCCTCCAAGTAAGTGTACACATACCAAAAATGACCTTATGAATGACATTGACCAAAAAGGTTCATGTGTTGATAGATATACTCTCTGGTCTATTGACTTGATATGGACTATATGTTTCCATAAATGAAAACAACAAAACTTGCTAAGCTAGCAAAATTTATAACAATATTCCCCTTTTACATTTATGGAAACATAAGGGAAAATTAGCTAAATTCAAAAACAAAATCTTAAAAAATTATAACATTAGTTATGTGTCCATTACAAAATTTCAAAATTTGTGGATCATCGTTAATCAAACCATCTCTTCCTTATATCTCCTAATTATAATATAACTCTCCCTTTGATTATAATCATTCGCTCTATTACAATTTCTACACTATTCCCTTACATGTATATATATACATACATACAATTTTTCTTATTCACCCCCTTTGACATCAACAACAAAGGTATTGATAAAACTTATGTGCATGTCAAAATTATGTTACCTTTTTCTTCACGCTGATATTTTGGAAACATAATTAGAAAAGATTGCTTTCAAATTCTCAAATTCCTTCTCCCGTGTGTCTTTGAGTCTCTTAGATTTATCCAAATTATGATTCCATATTACAACACCTAGTGTGATACCTATGATATTGTTAATTCTAATGACAATAAAACAATTTCTGGACCACAAATTATACAAGCCAAAAAGTGGTTCATTTTATTCAACATTCAAATTTATACAAGGTATGATGAATCTGAAGGGCCACCAATATCCCTTCAGAAATAAATTGATCAGTCACCACAATGTTTATTACAAAATAAAATATCATACTATGAAAACTATTAAAAATTTACTTTATATTTTAAGTCTATTTGTAGAAGTCATAACTTTCATCACATAGCTTGAAAATGTGCATTGATTACACCATTAGAAAGATAATTCAATTATCAATCTCCAAAGTTTCAAAAACCAAGATTTTTGGAAGATTTTAGGGCCTAGAAATGTCCTGAAGGCCTTTAAAAATGTAAATTACCGAAACATAGAAAATATTAAAATTTTAGATTTTGATATTTTCCCATTTTTTGCTTCTGCCAACCTCCTTTGGATCATCATGGACCATGTTTTGATCATTCCCCTCCAATAAAGAGGCAATGCTCCCCATCACATCTACACTCTAAAATAGGTGCAGAAAAAAGAAATATGAATTTGTTTGCATGTAAGCCACTTCCCCAAATGAGAAAACTAACCTACTTGCACCACATGATATAGGTAAAGAGTCTAGTTCTTCAAGTTCTTGATAGACTTATCCATAATTTTATTAATTTGGAGTGGATTAGTCACTTATATATTTAATTCTCTATGACTGATCTCTTCAGTAACATCTTCAACATCTAGTAATAGTGAAAACTGAGGCATCAAAAGTTCAAAATTGAAGACCTAGTGAATACCCAAGAATGGTGGAAAATTAAGTTCAAATACATTTTTAACCAATTTGTTTGATAATTATGTATGAACTATAATGAAGGGGATAAATATTTCTGTGAGGTCCTTGCAATATTTCCTTCTGAAAATTAAGCCATACCTTATCCCCAAACTAAAAATTATGAGGAGTTTGTTTCTCATCATGCCTTTGTTTATACTTCTTATTGGTCTTCTACAAAATTTCATGAACCTCTATTTGCAAATGGTGAATTTTATCAATGAACTTTTCTTTTTCCTTCTCCTTATCCAAGCATGGTGGTAAGTTGTTGGAATATATAGTCATCTCATATAACTTGGGGGGGGAGGGGTAAATTAGTTATCCAAGTAATATCACAAATAGAAACTTTAAACAATCTTAACCATATGAGTAAGGTAAATTGAAACCACAACAAGTTACACATACACAACAGTAGTAGATATGTTAAATAGGGAAACCCTTAATCAGAGGGAAAACCCCAATGGGGATGGCACCCACAAGATGATGTACTAATATAAATATTCCTTGTTATAGGATAGACCCTATTAGGAGTCTAATACACGATTCAATACATATGAGTCCCTATTAGGAGACTTTGAATCCTTGTTAGGATATTTCAACCCTGTTAGGAGTTTTGGAAGACAGCTGGACCCACTGCCCAAATAGCTATGAGGGTAAGACCAATGAACCCTCTATCCAAATGATCTCTATATTATTCCTTGTAGGGCAAAAGCACAAACCTGTGTCACTCTTTTGTAAAAGAAAAGGCTAACAATAGTATAATTGTTCACCTTCAATGACATAAAACTAGTATTTTTATTTAGAATTTGAAAACAAATTAAACTAATGAAATATGTAGAAATGGATGAAGTTTAGGATTTCAAATTTTAATAATTATTTGGAATAAGAATTGATATATTTTCTTGATTTTTATAGATAATGTTTTAGTTGCTAAAAATGCTGAAAATTATGGGTCTAGTTCCCACCATAAAAATATATGGAAATAAACTTATTACACTGTGCTCTTAGACTATGTTATAGATAACATATATAGCTAGAATAATAAAAAATAAAAATTGACTTAGACCTATATTTTCTCTTTCACAATGATTCAAATTTCAACTCACCTGAAATCGATAGTTTTCATCTCCCACCATATTTTTCAAAACAAATCTATTCTAACCAAACGAAAAATTGTACATTCTAGAAGAAGACTCTCTCCTCTAGAACATCATATAATTTTTAATTTTTTTTGATATCATTTAATATTTTTCTCCTTCTCAAAATAAATATATTTTCAAGTGTTTTTGAAATATAAAGAGACCAAAACAAGGGGGTCGGCCCTTACAAAAGGAAAGCTGGTAACCAGAAGACTACCAACAAACACCTATAGAAGAAATAGGAGGCAACATAGCCACATACTATGCTAACCAAAAAATTTCAGCAAAAGTTAAGAAAGACTAGCAAAAGCTTGTAATGATAAAACCGTCTAAGATTGTTCAGAATAACCACTATTAGAAAAAGTAAACCAACCCAATCTAAAAAAAGCACACAACCAATAATAGCAACAACTAAAATACATTACTAAACAAACTATAAAGTTTTGAATAAAAACTATTGGCTGAAATAGGTCAACCCAAGTCTTAGTAATAGTTGTAAACCAACAAACTATGTAGCAATAGGAAGCAAAAGAAACCAAGATCATTAGATCCCCAAAGACATAACCAAATTATTTCTCATCTTTTTCCTTTCCTTTCCTGGCCAAAAGAACCCAAGGCCAATCATAGGCAATAAACTTATAGAGGAGCTTATTATCCTCCATGTCCATCCTCAAATCATCCTTCTCCTATGCCAGCAATTGGAGGGTGGTAGAAATTGCATGAGTGACCTTCGGTGCAAATTTAGAGAATGTGTAGAATCCTTCTTCCAAGGTTTTGACTCTTGTTTCTAGTTGTGCAATCTTTTCATTTTATTCCTCTTCTTTTTCTTTACTTTCTTTATCAACCTTTCTAGTCACCTCATTAATCTTTATCAATTGGTTTTCATCTTGCAAAACTTGAGAGTTAGTAAAAATATTACATTTTTCCTTAACCAAAGAGGAAATTGTGATGGGGGAGGTGCTCACTTTGTTATTGTCTTCATAGAAAGTAATAGGCTGGAGAGTGAAGCTGGCTGACACATGAGTCTCGGTGGAAATGTCTTTACAAGCTGATGCCTAAATATTACCAGCAGACACCTAGGCATTATCCACTGAGTTCTCACTTTTTTCTTTTTCCCCCTCCTCTTTCTCTCTCTTAGAATTAGAGAAATTCTCCTCCTCTAGCTCCCTTTCATTTTTCTCTAAACTCTTCATTTCTTTCTCTTCCACCCTATATCTTTTGGACTGTTGTTTATACCTAGCCTAGGTTTTAGCAAGCCTTCTCAACCTTCTCCTACCCTTTCCTCCTCCCTCCTCTTTTGAATCCTCAACTTTCACCTCCACAGTTTTTTTAGCCTTAATTTTTTTACAACCCTTTTGTTCAATGGCCGACTCTAGTTTTTTCTTTCTCTTATTATCTCCACTAGGGGAGGGGCACGAGGTGTAGATTTTGGTACTTGTGTTGGTACTTGGGGGGAAATTCTGGTGGTGACACTGGTTATCAACCAAAATAATTGTAGGGGGGCAGAGGGAAAGGTGGAACTAATATAGTCTAAAAATAAGGCCTTGGTGGATAATGGTAAAATTTTGACCCTTACTCTTTTTTTCCCTAACATCACTAACCATATGCTCTAGAGAATGCAAAAGAAAAAATAGAATGGGAATGAAATCCCTCTTTCTAAAATGATTGAGCAGGGGAAAGTAATAGTAGTAGTAAAATCCAAACCTGCCTTCAAGCGTAAGGTATTTCATGATCACTAAGAATACGTCATCCCATGGAGCCGATAGCTTATCCATCTTGAATCCTCCCCTATAATGCACTGGTTCTTCATCTTCTGCAAAAAAGCTAATCATACTAGCCTCGTCTGCCATTTTTGTGACCTTCCTTAATTTTTTCCCATTCATGGATAGCCTAGTGCCCATTGCAATTACTTCCTCATTAACTTGAAGGGTAATGCCATTTATAGTGACCTTGCAATAATTCCACCCATTCAAAAATTGGAGTGCACAATTTTTTTTCATATCCTACCATTGCCTACATATTGGGCAGAAATCCCCCCTCCTTTAAAAAAACCAAGTTGCCATTTTGTCTTTAAAATTTTCAACCTTTGATGGTTCCAGTCTATTAAAGTCTCCACCTATTTCTTCCCCACTAATTTTTGAGCCTCCAACCTAAAAAATTTGCATTTGAACTTCCCTATCATCAGGCTTCTTGTGAATATTAATCACCAACAACACAACAATTATACAAATAACACCTACAGTGGTTTTAATCATCTCCCAAACTAGTTTTTGGGACACTTCAAAATCCCAATCAATATTATGATGGGATTTACACGTACTTCACATCATTATTTTAACATCCATGAATTCATTGACAACCTTGGTACTGAATTTTTTTGTACTTTCGAAAAGGAAGTAATTCAAATTTTGCTTTATGTTACCATAATGGAAAAATAACTACCACCTCAAATCACCTCCATTTATAATCCAATCACTACAATGCTATCTTATCAGCTTTTAAACTTCTTATTAAATTTATCAAATTTTGTCTTTCTAGGTATAATGTTGCCAAAATTGGCACTGACCTTTATTTTCCTAAACATACTTAACTTTTGTTCCCCTCCTTTTCCTTACCAATCAAGGCCTTAATTTCCTATTTCAGACTTTCTATGTTTCTCAAACATGTCAATTCCTTTAATTCAAATCCCATGGTGATAGAAACATCTACCACCCTATTTCCTTCTCTATAAATATGTTGCAACTTGACTTTCTCCATCTCATATATGATGTCTTATATCCATGATAACATTTTCTATATTCCAACCTGGTTTAGAAACTTTGTTCACCAAGTCAAGGATTAATTTGGAGTCACCTTCTATATTTATTTCCTTTAACTACATTTCTCTTTTTAATTTCAAACCCTAAAGAAAAGCCATTACTTCAAACAGATTATTACTTTCTCTGCCAACATTCCCAGAATAGACTAGCAGTGCTTCACCATTTTCATTCCTCAACACTCTACTTGCTGCTCCTATACTCCCTTTTGTAGCACCATCAAAATTTAGCTTGAACTGTATTAAAGTTGGTGGTTTCCATCTTGTTTTCTGTCTCTTCAAAGCCTTGGAGTTATCAAAATGGTTAAAACCCCCTTGGATATCCCATCTTTCTACTATTTGGCTTTCTTTTCCACTTGGTTCTTCCTTTGGAAGCTTACATTTGGCAATCATTGTATTTTCCTTCAACAGTTTCTACATAATTCCCATAACTACCTCCTCTATTTTTTCCTTCTCCTGAAAGATTCTATTATTTCTTTATTTCTAAATATGCCAACAAATATATGGTGGGACACTTTTCTATAGGAGTATTAACTTAGGGTGATAGAAGGGATAGTCCTAGTTTTCCACAAATTGACATAAGTCATTTTTCAACACCCAACATAGTCCCAATTTCTCCGATACTAACTCCCAAATATTTAAAGCATAAGGGAATTTCAGGAACAGGTGGGGAATATTCTCCTCTTCTTCTTTGCAAAGATAACATTTGTGTGGTATAAAGAAACCCACCTTTTTTGAGATTGTCCAATGTTAGAATTTTACCATGTTGAATAGTCCACCAAAAAAAAATGATTTTGGGAAGGAGATTACTTATGTAAATTTTACTCCATATTAGGGAGCACACATCTTTGCTCCATAGATGTTTGTAGGCCGATTCGACTATAAAATTGCTAGTAGGAGTTAAGTCCCATGCCACTTTATCCTCCTATATTAGGATTGGAATTCTTTGTGCTTCCATCAATTTTTCCAATTATTTAAGAAGTTGAATATCCTCTTGGGAATACATATCATTTTGCAATTTGTTTCACCTTCTTCCCAGGTCAATATAATCCACCACTCTCAGTCCCATATCCTCCTTCAATTTCTCCATTAGTCCTCTAAATTTAATGTAAGCCAACAGTTTCCCTCCCATCTAGTTATCCTCCCAGAACTTGATGTTATGCCCATTTTCCATAATCCATCTTACCCCTTCATTATATTGCTCCAATCAGTGTTATCCTCTCCTTGTCTCCATCCAAATTTCACAAGGAGAGCCTTATTCAGGTCTCACAGTCTTCTAAATCCAAAGCCCCCCTCTCCTTTGGTTTAAAAACCTCCTCCTAGTTGACCAGGTTTAATTTGTTCTTGTCTTCTATACCTAACCAAAGGAAATTCCTCTGTATTCTGTCAATTATATCAGCCATGTTCTGGTTAATTTTAAAAAGGACAAGAAATATATTGGAATTCCTTGAAGAGCTGTAGAGAGTGACTATAATTTACCAGCATTACTTAGAATCTTCCCTTTCCATTCTACTAGCTTCTTTTGGATTCTTTCAACAATAGTATTGTAGAATTCATTGGTCACCTCCTTAGTGGTTAACGGTAGTCCAAGATAGGTGTCTGAGAGGTTGGCTGATAGATAGCCTAATATGTTGCTTATCCTTCTCTACATAATAGCCTCCATGTTAAAAAAAAAAGTTTACTTTTAGAGTAATTTATTTTCTATCCTGAACTATCTTCATAATCTCTAAGTATATTCTTCCATGCCTTAGCTTCCATTATAGAGGATTCACCAAATAGAAATGTGTCATCCAAATTTTTTTCTAATACTTCAGTATCAAAAGTAGTTGTAGGTTTTATTCCTTTAACACATCCTGAACTAACCAATTTAGAAAATGATCTCCCCAAAACATCTGCCACCATAAAAAAAAGGTAAGGAGATAGTAGGTCAACCTGTCTTAGTCCTCTTTCTGCATCAAAATTTCCCCAAGGAGAACCATTTAGAAGGACCACATACTGGACCATCCCCACCATCATCCTGATAAGATTTATGACTCTACCATTAAAACCCACTCTTTCAAGCACATCATATAGGAAGTCCCACTTAACCTTATCATATGCCTTAGAGATATCCAATTTACAAGGAATACTAGGTTTTCTATTCCTTTCCATAGAATGTATGATTTCATGAGTAGTTATCACTACATCTAGGATTTGTCTACCTAACATAAACCCCTTTTGTGGTGTTCCTATGATGCTCTCAAGGAAAGGCTTAATCCTGTTGACCAACACTTTTGCAAATATCTTATACATAGTGTTATAGAGGCTTATAGGTCTAAAATATATTGGACTCATAGGTGTTAGAGTCTTAGGGACCAAGGGAATAAAGGTTTTTTTTTTATTTTTTTAGCAGCTTTCCCTTTTTGAAGAAATCTTTGGTATGCCATATTAGTTCACCTTTAACAACCTCCCAAAATTGTTGGAAAAACACTAGGGGGAAACTATCAGGTCTAGGGCCTTATAAGATTTCATGGAAAACACCACCCTTTTTACTTCCTCTTCCATGATGTTTCCTAGGATGCTATTATTTTCCACATAGCCCAGCACCCGTGGGATCGTATTTATCGAACTTCTTCGAATAACTTGATTTCCTATACTATTATCCTTTTTTAAAGGCCTTGCATAAATACTCTACCGCATGTCTTCCCATCTCTTCTTGATCCTTGTATTCTCTTTCCCCCTTCTCCTTCCAACCTATTGATCATGTTTCTTCTTTTATGATTGGAGGCTAACCTATGGAAGACGGTGGTGTTCTTGTCTCCCTCAGTTGACCATTGAACCCTTGATCTTTGCTTTCAAAAAAATTCCTCCCTTAACATGATACCTTGCATTTTAAAAAAAATATTCTTTCTCTTCTTGGGTAGTAGTATCCAGATTATTATACTCAACAATCTCCTTTTGTAGCTTTTTAAGTTTTTCTTCCACATCCCCTTTGATTTTGAAGAAATGTCTAAAGGAACATTTAGCCCAACCCTTAACGTTCCTCCTTATATTATCCAATTTTTGCATTAGTCTGTACATAGTAGTACCATCTATCCTTATATTCCACCATTTTTGGATTCAATCTTTGAAATCTAGGTGGGATTGCCACATAATTTAATATCTCAAAGGTTTTGGTCCTCCTCTTAAACCATCCTCCCAATGAAAAATTAAAGGGGAATGGTCAGAGGCAGTTCTTGTGAGATTCTCTAAGAGGGAATTACCCAACCGATTCCAATTTCTTGACACCATCAATCTACCCAGTCTTACTTGGATGAGATCTTTTCCTTTTCTATTATTAGTCCATGTGAATGCGTTCCCTCTTAAATCAACATCAATTAAGTCTATTCTTCCCATAAAATCATGAAGATCTTGTAAGATTTCGAGGTTGTCTCTACTTCCCTCTAATTTTTTTGAGTGATAGAGGGGGGTATTAAAATCTCCCATACACATTAAATTTTTATCCTTCATGGTTCTATTATCCTTTCCAAATTTCCATAAGTTTCCTTCCTCCCTACCTTGTTATTAGAAGCATAAATGTTTATAAGCCCCCATTTTTGATTACTAGTTTAGAACTTAGTTATTATAAAATTTCTATCCTTCCATATCTCAATCCCAGTCAAAGAGCACGGGTTCCACATGGTTTCAATACCCCCTAAAGCTCCATCAACATCCATATGTATGAAGGTAACCCTAGGCTAGACATGACTTACTATTCTAAAAAAATTAGCACTAGACATTTTTGTTTCTTGAATTAATACACAATAAACCTTTCATGAAATATACACTACTTTGGAGCATATTGCTTCTAGGGGTTATTTAGCCCCTTTAGATTCCAAGAGGGGAATTTCATTTCTTACTTCTTGTTATAGTCTTCAGTGTAAGTTGCTTACCACTAGGCATGTCCCTTGCTGCTTGTTTTGTCCTGGTTGCTTTGCTAGTTGATCTTCCAACTATCCCACAAGTTCCTACATCTGATTTCTCCCCCCTTTTCTTCTTTTTCTGAACATCCCACTCCCCATTATCCTACTCTTGCAGTGAAGTGGGACTTAGTTAATTTTTAGACTTCTCTAGACTTTCCATCACTTTAGCAACAATCTCTATTGGGGAGGCCTTTATCATTTGTAGAGGAGTGTAAACCCATTCCTAGCCAACACGGTCTACCTTTGTATGTTTCTGCAAATGCAAATCACTCTAACTTGCTAGCGAATTAGCAAGGGAATGGTGTGCCACTATTTTACCTTCCTCCATAATTTTTCTTTCCTTAAATCCCCCTAGTGATGAACTTATTAATTCCTCTATCCCATGTCTGAATGGATATTCTTCCATTTTCCTATTATCCTCTAGAGCTTCCCTTACTTTAGCTCCTCTTTGCCTCCCAAGTCCCTTAGCAGGGGTATCCTCAATCATGTTATCCTCCATATTTTGAACATTAGCAACCTCTTGATGATCCTATAAAATGTCATATCTATATCCATTTATTATAAAAAAATGGTTTCAATATATTCTCAAGCCATTTACATACATTAACTTGGTTTACGAAGCATTAACTATGATAAATGATTTATTGATTAACAATTGCATGTGTAGCTAGTTGATGCTAGATTGTGATGATTTATTATGATCACTGGTTAATATTAAAATATAATTATCTTGAGGTGATTAACATATTTTTTGTGATGTATTTGAGTCATTCATGTAGCTAGAAAGAAGGAGAAGCAAGTTGACACTTGTCAATAATCAACAATTGCAGGAAATGAAGAAAAGTAAAAAATAAGTTTCAGAAAAATAGGCCTATCTTTCTCAATTCTTAATAAAATTATGAATGGCTTATGGTTTTGGAAAGCTGAAAACAAGGCACAAAAACCCTTCTGGGCGTTTGAGTTAGTTTCAAAAAGTTAATGAGCACCATGGATTAGAAGTTCACTAAGAAAGAGGTGACATGTTTTTAGGAAACATAAAACCACTTTCAAAAAAATGGATATAACTTCCATATTTCTTAATAAAATTCAGATTTTCAAAATGATCTAGAAAGAGGAAAAGGAGGAGAAAAATTTGGTAAAAGGGTTTGATATAATTCAAATTAATAAAGGAGAACCATGTGTTTGAGTGGACTGCTGAAAATGTGGAACATAAAATCAACACACTTAGTCATTAGTTTTGTAATAAATCTCTTCCTTTCTTAAAATAAAAATGAGAAACTTGTTAGATTATTTTTAGAGAGTCAATAATATTATATATTTGAAATTTTAATCAAGTATTTGATATAGATGTAGACATATATGAAAAGTTGTAGTTTGTAGTATACAGTTCCTACAACCATTATTGTGCAGTTTCCTACAACCATTATTGTGTATTTAGATTTATTTCTAATATTATTATAGTTTATATTTTGCAATGATAGAATAACTTAGAGAGTGTCATGATGCACATACTTTGTAGACTTGTTTCAAGTATACTTCTTTGGGTTGACAATTTAAATGAACCTTCTTTATTAGAAAGATAACTGCTCATTTTGGATGTCCAATCCATGAGTTGTGTTTGTAAACCAAGTTATCGATCTAATTAGGAAGCCAGCATTTTTAGCGTCATTTCTGGGGACAAGTCAAGCTATGAGAGTCTCTAAGTTTCTAGGTACTCATCGTAATTTTTCTAGATTCTTAGTTTCTTTTCAAAGCATTTAGGATCATAAAAGTTTCCATGCAACACAAAATGGGTTTTAGATCCATGGAGGATAAGAATGGAGATCTACTATCATTTTCAGCAAGTTTGGAAATCAATGAAGACATGTTCTCTAGTATCACAAAGGAATTTTGGTCACATATTGATAATGAAGTGCTGATTTATGACGAGGAAAATGAAGACAACCATGTTTTGCAAAAGGAAGAAATCACCATACACAAGGTTGCTAATAAAGATGAATGTGATGTCAAATTAAAACTCTGAATTCAAGAAGAGGATGAAGAAGAAACTCATCTACACAAAGCCAGGAAGGAGGGTTCAAAATTTGTTCTTTTATGAGGGTGTCCTATTAGACATCTCATTTATATGGAGGAAAAGATTTTATCACAAGCTATGATTGTAGCAAAGAAAGAACTTACAATTGAAGACAAAACTACATAGGTAGCTGCACCTAAAGGGGAAATATTTAATCTTAATTATGCACTTCAAAATGATAATATAAATTGTCAAGATGGAGTAATATGTGATTTTGTTAATGTCTTTCCAAAAATATTGTCATTTGTCAAGTTTTTATTGAAGCTGCAACTATTTCTCATTGTTCATAAGCATGTTAAGCATTGGAAGATTTTGAGAAGAGGAAGATACTTCAAAGAAATAGTTAATGGTTTTGTTTGAGCAAGTCATATAATCTAGTTAGTGTAGGTTAGGATAGGTTAGGGTAGGTTTTTCATTCAATAAGTGTTGTTACACTATGTCTTAGAGTTAGTAGTTGTCTAGTTTAGTTTGCTTCCTAGTTCTTCTTGTCTCAATGATTATTTTGGAGCAGTTTACAACTACTTGGGTTGTCATATTTCAAATCATTTTCCAAAGGCCCAAGTGAATCAAGTTTCCAATTGTGGAAGAGAGTCTTTGCATATATTTCCAAACATTTCATTAAGTAATTGAGTCTTCATGATGTCAAGAATGTTCTATTCAATGATGATGTCTAGTTGATATTATCCATAGGTTTCATATTGTAACAAGCAATCCTACAATAACTACTATTTGATTTTAACAACCAATCTTGCAACCACTGCTCTTTGATTCAATAAACAATCTTCCAACAACTACTATGTGATCCAAAAGAAAAATTTTAGAAAGTGTGAAGATAGTACTCATTAAATATGCAACACTCTTGGAGGGACTTGAATATTCAACAATAAAGGGACCTATACTTTCAAGCTATTTGCAAAGTTTGAAGTTTCTCACAACACAAATGGTACTATATTTATGATTTCCATTTATTCATAATATTTATCATTTTTATTAATTTATTATCTACACATTGCATTTTTTTTTTCAATTATCATTATTGTAATTATATGCTTCATGAGTAATTTGATGCTACCCTCACACATACATTATTGTTTGAGGACAAACAACCTTTTAGTTGTGGGGAGCACATACATGCCTTGTGTTATTGTCATAGACCATTTGAGGATGATGTTTCATGAATATTTTTATTCTACCTACTATAGTCTTGGTGAAAAATATGAAGATAAGAGAGGGAAAAATGAGAGTATGGAATGATAATAGCTTTCACAACTATCTAATGCCTATCTGTTGCTTGAGGACAAGCAAGATTTCAGTTAGGGGGAAATGATGAGCCTATAAAATGTCATATCTATATCCATTTATTATAACACTTTACCCCATGGTTTCAATATATTCTCAAGCCATTTCCATACATTAACTTGGTTTATGAAGCATTAACTATGATACATAATTTATTAATTAATAATTTCATGTGTAGCTAGTTGATGCTAGATTGTGATGATTTATTATGATAAATTGTTAATATTGAAATATAATTATCTAGAGGTGATTAACATATTTTTGGTGAGGTATTTAAGTCATTCATGCAGCTCGAAAGAAGGAGAAGCAAGTTGACACTTGTCAATAATCAACAATTGCAGGAAATGAATGTAAGTCAAAAGTAAGTTCCAAAAAAATAGGCACATCTTACTCAATTCTTAATAAAATTAAGAATTTCTTATGGTTTTGGAAAGATAAAAACATGGCACATAATCCCTTTTGCACATTTGAGTTATTTTGCAATATTTAATGAGTACCATGGATTAGAAGTTGACTGAGAAAAAGGTGGCACATTTTCAGGCAGCATAAAACCACTTTAAATAAAATGGCCATAACTTCCACATTTATTAATGAAATTTAGATTTTCAAAATTATATAGAAAGAGAAAAAGGAGGAGAACAATGTGGTAAAGGGGTTGATATAATTTAAAATAATAAAGGATAACCATGTGTTTGAGTGGACTGCTGAAAATGTGGAATAGAAAATCAGCACACTTAGTCATTAGTGTTGTAATAAATTTCTTGCTTGTTTAAAATAATGATGAGACACTTAGATTTTTGTTAGGGAGTCAATAATATTATATATTTGAAATTGAAATCATGTATTTGAGATAGATGTAGTCATATATGAAAAGTTGTAGTTTGTAGTATACAATTCCTGTAGCCATTATTGTGAAGTTTCTTGCAGCCATTACTGTGTATTTCGATTTATTTCCAGCATTGTTATAGTTTATATTTTGAAATGATAGAATAGCTTAGAGGCTTTCATGGTGCATATGCTTTGCAGACTTATTTCAAGTATACAACCTCGGGTTGAAAATTTAAATGAACATTCTCTATTTGAAAGATAACTACTCATTTTGGATGTCCAATCCATGAGTTGTATTTGTAAACCAAGTTATTGATCTAATTGGGAAGCCAACATTTTTGGCATCATTGCAAGGGACAAGTCAAGCTATGAGAGTCTCTAAGTTTCTAGCTACTCATTGTAATTTGTCTAGATTCTTAGTTTCTTTTCAAAGCATTTACTATCATAAAAGTTTGTATGCAACACAAAATAGGTTTTAGATCCACGGAGGATAAGAATGAAGATCTACTATCATTTTCAGCAAGTTTGGAAATCAACGAAGACATGTTCTCTAGTATCATAGAGGAATTTTTTTGACATATTGATTAAAAAGTGTTGACTTATGAGGAGGAAAATGAAGACAACCTTGTTTTGCAAAAGAAAGAAATCACCATACACAAGGTTGCTAATAAAGATGAATGTGATGTCAAATTAGAACTCTTAATTCAAGAAGAGGATGAAGAAGAAACTCATCTAGACAAAGCCAACAAGGAGGGTTAAAAATTTGTTCTTTTATGAGGGTGTCCTATTAGACATCTCATTTATATGGAGGAAAAGATGTTCTCACAAGCTATGATTGCAGCAAAGAAAGAACTTACAATTGAAGATGAAGCTACATATGCAGCTGCACCGAAAGGGAAAATATTTCATCTTATGCATTTCAAAATGACAATATAAATTGTCAAGATGGAGTAATAAGTGACTTTGTTAGTGTCTTTCGAAAAGTATTGTTATTTTGATGTAGGAGCATCTAGAGGTATAAGGGCAATCCTATGTCATCCAAAAAATGTACTTAGACTTAGTTTTTGTTTCATTTGTTTTCATTTGTAGATACCCATTTGGATCAAACAAAGGTTCCAACTCTCACAGTTCCACTATTAGTGTTCTGGGTTAGAGTTTTTAATCACCTTGGGATACATGTAAATGCCAAAAAAATAAGAGTATGTAATTGAGCCATCATTTTGGTGAACTAGAAGGTATAATTTTTTTGGATGATTGTCATTGTGATTTAAAGTATTCCAGAAAAAGAATAAGGTCAAAAGGCCCCACAATTTGAAAGTTATCATAGTTTTTCAATTTCTGGAGACATCCTAAGAATGCTTCAAAGTCAGGTTAGGGGCATTAAATGACCTCAAATAGGGCAAAAAAATGGGAGACAAGAAAATATGGTCCATAGGGCTATAGAGTGCTTCGAGAGATTTCCAAAAATGTAAACGGTTCGTCAATTGGAGCTATAGTTCAAAAGTTATGCCTCCCGAAAGTTCGGTTACCATTTCTGGATTCTTCTAATTTTGTGCTGACTTCTAATGCAACTTCTAGAGCCTTCTATTTGGTCATTGGATGCCAACTAGCACTTTCTAGAATGTATTCCTAATCCTTAACCCTCTGGGGTCTATTTAAGAACATTTCTAGCATTGTAAAAGGTAGTTCGGAGTGGAATTTGAGAGAAGGTACTGGGAGAAGAATTTATCTCTAGATTTACGCTATTGTAAGCCCATAGGGCATGTTTTGGAGTCTATTTCTCTACACTAAGTGTACTAGCATATTTTTACAGTTAATAAAATCTTTCCTTTCCTATTGTGTCCATTCTGTGCTTGGGTTGTGTCCCCATCATATTTGTGAAGTTTCTATTGATGTTGAAACTATTTCTTATTGTTATAAGAATGTGAAGCATTGAAATATTTTGAGAAGAGGAAGATACTTCAAAGAACTAGTTAATGGTTTTGTTTGAGTAGGTCATGTAATCTAGTTAGTATAGGTTAGGGCAAGTTTTTCATTCAATAAGTTTTGTTACACAGTGTCTTAGAGTTAGTGGTTGTCTAGTTTAATTTGTTTCCTAGTTCTTCTTGTCTCAATGACTATTTTGGAGGAGTTTACAATTAGTTGGTTGGTTATATTTCAAATCATTTGCCAAAGGCCCAAGTGAGTCAAGTTTTCAATTGTGGAAGAGAGTCTTTGCATATATTTCCAAACATTCCACTGAGTAGTTGAGTCTTCATGATGTCAAAAATGTTCTATTCAATGATGGTGTTTAGTTTGTATTATCTGTAGGTTTCATATTGTAATAGTCAATCCTGCATCAACTACTATCTGATTTTAACAACCAGTCTTTTAACCACTACTCTTTGATTCAATAGACAATCCTGTAGCAACTACTATGTGATCCAAAAGATAACTTTCAGAAAATATGAAATAGTACTCATATTTAATATGCAACACTCTTTGAGGGACCTAAATATTCAACAATAAAGGGACCTGTACTTTTAGCTATTTGCAAAGTTTGAAGTTTCTCACAACAACACAAATGGTGCTATATTTATGATTTACGTTTATTCATAATATTTATCATTTTTAGTAATTTATTATCTACGCATTGCATTTTGTTTTTCAGTTATCATGAATGTAATTTTATGCTTCATGAGTAATTTGATGCTACCCTCATACATACATTATCATTTTAGGAAAAACAACCTTCTAGTTGTGGGAAGCACATACATGCCTTGTGTTATTCTCATAGACCATTTGAGGATGATGTTTCATGAATATTTTTTGGGATATCTCCTATACTCTTGGTGAAAAATATGCAGATAAGAGAGGGAAAAAAGAGAGTATGGAATGATAATCTCTTTCACATCTATCTAATGCCTATCCCTTGCTTGAGGACAAGAAAGAATTTAGGTGGGGGGAAATGATGAGCCTATAAAATGTCATATCTATATCCATTTATTATAACAGTTTATCACATTGTTTCAATATATTCTCAAGCATTTTTCATACATTAACTATGATAAATGATTTATTGATTAACAATTGCATGTGTAGCTAGTTGATGCTAGATTGTGATGATTTATTATGATAAATGGTTAATATTGAAATATGATTATCTTGAGATGATTAACATATTTTTTGTGAGGTATTTGGGTCATTCATGTAGCTGGAAAGGAGAAGCAAGTCGACACTTGCCAATAATCAACAATTGCAGGAAATGAATGAAAGTCAAAAGTAAGTTTCCGAAAAATAGGCATATATTACTCAATTTTTAATGAAATTAAGAATGGCTTATGGTTTTTAAAATATGAAAACAAAGTTCACAAAATCTTTTGGGCATTTGAGTTAGTTTAGAATAGTTAATGAGCACCATGGATTAGAAGTTGATTAAGAAAAAGGTGGCATATTTTCAGGCAGCATAAAATCACTTTCAATAAAATGGCCATAACTTCCACATTTCTTAATGATATTTATATTTGCAAAATGATCTAGAAAGAGAAAAAGGAGGAGTAAAATGTGTAAAAGGGTTTGATATAGATGTAAATAATAAATGAGAACCATGCATTTGAGTAGACTACTGAAAATGTGGAACAAAAAATTAGCACACTTGGTCATTAGTTTTGTAATAAATCTCTTCCTTGTTTAAAATAATGGTGAGACACTTGTTAGATTTTTTTTAGGGATTCAATAACCTTATATATTCAAAATTTTGATCAATTATTTAAGATATATGTAGACATATATGAAAAGCTATAGTTTGTAGTATACAATTCCTGCAACTATTACTGTGTAGTTTCCTACAACCATTACTGTGTATTTAGATTTATCTCTAGCCTTGTTATAGTTTATATTTTGCAATGATAGAATTTATTAGAGAGTTTCATGGTGCATATAATTTTTAGACTTGTTCCAAGTATACATCCTTGGGATGACAATTTAAATGAACCTTCTCTATTAGAAAGATAACTGCTCATTTTGGATGTCCAATCCATGAGTTTTGTTTGTAAACGAAGTTATTGATCTAATTGGGAAGCCAAAACCCCCTCCTCTAGTCTTGGGGCTTCTAAAGGTTCCCCAATAACCTCTTTTACTATTCTTGGGGATCCTTCTTTTTGTTTCTCTTTCTACAGTTTGGCTCTATAGTCAACAATAAGGTGTCCAAATTGTCCACACTTATAATAGAGAAGCCTTGCATTCTGTTTGTAAAAAGATTTTTCCTTCCTTGTTTCTTAAGAATATGACTTTTAGTGCCCAAATCATGAACAATATCTAGTTACAATAGTTGAAAAGCAGTTCTCTGATTATTGGCTTTTCTCTGAATTGGTAGGTACAACTCCCTTATGGAATAATACGCAATGAATTATGTTTTGATCCTAAAACTAACACAGGGTATGCTCTTAACCCAAGAGCAGAAGAGGCAAATCAAATTAAGCCTACAAAAAACTTCATCCAAGCATGGTAAACTTTCTAGTCTATGAACCAAATGATAGAACTCACACATCCTATGAATTCATACACTCAACATTCAACTAATCTATAGCAACTATTAATAGAGATGTAAATGGAATAAATAAAAAGGTCTAATGAGTCCTCTAAATATTTCACAGCATATCCTACAAGGTTTATTCACAACCTCAAAACAAAATATTGAAACAATGCTTTCCTTCCTACTATAACTTAGTTTAAGAGAAAGAATCAACTAATTAACAACTACCAACTTATTGGAATAGGAAATAATTGACATAAAATACTCTTTAATTGACTTTGCAACATCAAGTATCCTACACCAAATTTTTTTGACCTTTTATAAATCATTCAACTTCATACATATAGAGTTTGAGAGATGACCGTTACAATAGGAATTTTAATTGGTTCATCTTCTGAGGATGACAAATGGCAAGATGCTAGTTTTTTGTATTACAAAATTTACAAAGATTTCAACAAAAAATGAAAAGGGGACATCAATTGAATCACTTGAACTTCTTTCCTTTTTCAATTTTTTCTCTATAAGCTTTAGCAACAACTATAATTGGAATCATTTCTTCATGGTTCGGCACATGTACATTAGTGAATCTTAAGAGCCACTTCGAGTGCTATCGAGCTAGCTCCTTCATTGAATTTCGCTGACTTGTCAATTCTCCAGAAGCCACATGTATGTATCCTCCAAGCATCTGCAACTTTATGACTCTGTTTTGACTACTTGAAGTCATTCTAGATAGATTACTCAAGTATGTGGAGAAGTTGTTTTTCATTACTTCTACCCCAATAAGAGGTTTCCCTTGCCCACTAGTTTGTGGGTCAGTGTACAATTCTCACATGAGTTCAAATGCTCTGTCTTGGGTCTTCCTCATGTTTTCCCCTATTTCATTAAGTCCGTCTTCAGCCTCTTGAATCATCTGCATCTTAAATTGCATGCTTTGAAGCCATTCGAACAGAGGCTCAGTCCCTTTCTTCAAAATTTTCACTTCAATTGCCTCCTTTTCCTTCATTTGGACGATCATTTTCAAGAGAGAAATGCACTCATCACATCTTGCCTTCTCTGTGGCCAAAGTATTGTGATTAGATATGATATTATCATTCTTAGTTTCCAATCAAAGGATAATATTTCCAATTTGATCGATTAGAGCAATTCCATCTGCATTGAGTTTCTCAATCTATTATCTTCCAATCTAACCAAAATGCCTATCTTTCTGAAGCTGTGAGATGAAAGCTTGCACTTCTTCCACTATTGGTTTCTTAGTAGCAGGTACACCAGTAATGGTTGCCAATGGAACAACTAACTCCCTGATAAATCTTTTCAATTCTTCAATCTCGGCCTTCATCTTGATTTTTGAAAATTTGAGATTCTCCAATTGTTCTTCTATCACCTCATTACTTGATCTCCATAGGCCCACCTTTGTATCATGTCTAGCCTCTCCAAGATCAATTGAATGTAGAGTGAAATTATCAGGTGTCATGTCCACAATTCTCCCTGCTTTGTTTGGCTTTGCTACCTCCATTGTTAAGTGTCCTATTTCTAGATCTTGCCCAAGTATTGATAAAGTCTTCTGCTTCTTAGCTTTCACTATTATAGACCTAGAGTGAACTTCTTAATACACAGTATATTTTGGAGGTATTCTCTCCTCTTTCCTCTTTCTTTTCCTTTCTAAGGTGTCTTCTAGCCAAGATTCTATACTAATCACTTTATAAGCATCCCTGAGTGACTCTATACTGAATATTTTCTTCTTCACTGGAGTCACTGCCACTGTAGTTGTAGAAGAAGGATTCTTTGGATCTTGAAACAGAAGCCTAGATGAACTCATGAATTTCTCTTCATCTTGAGTTTCCCTTGTAGCTTTGCTAGATTTAGTGGACTCGCTGCTATTGCTCCGTTCATCACCGATCTCTACTATCTTAATGGGGAAACTAGTTAGCTTCAAAATGGGAGCACTTGCAGATGGAACAGGGCTATGATGAGGAGATGAGACTGGAGTAGTAACATGAGGAGGTGAGACTGGAGTAGTAACATGAGGAGGTGAGATTGGAGCAGTAACATGAGGAGGTGAGACTAGAGTAGTAACACCATCTTTAGATTCTTTAGTCCTTTTTTCTTTGTGCTAGCTTGGGCTCCAATAACTAGTAGAGTACCACCTTGGGAAGTTTTAGCTATTGAAATTTTTTTCTCCAAGGGTTGGTCACCTCCTCGTACAGATTGAGCTGGCCCTTGAGTGGTTATAGTTGTAACACTTGGTGTGTCACTCTGAGAAGAAGTGGGAGTAGCAGTGGCTGGAGAAGCTTGAGTAGTGCTACCCTTACTTTGAC
This sequence comes from Cupressus sempervirens, assembly GCA_028749045.1. Classification (NCBI taxonomy): domain Eukaryota; kingdom Viridiplantae; phylum Streptophyta; class Pinopsida; order Cupressales; family Cupressaceae; genus Cupressus; species Cupressus sempervirens. The sequence goes on from CM053790.1 coordinate 186,331,480, forward strand.
CCTTTTTTGCTATCCACTCGACCCATTTTTAGGTTCTCTTGATGAATCGGGCCATTATTACATCAAGGTCTTCTTCCATATCAACATATGGCTTAGAACTGATTGGAATATTTCTCGATTTGGTCAAATATGTATTACTATACATATTTTTCCCATCATCTACTAGCCCTTCTGCATCTAAGTTAATGCCATATGTCTTTACTTGATCCATTGTTAATCTAATAAAAGCCCACTCTCAACTTTCCAACTCATTTTTAAAATCCACCCAATAATCCTCCATAGTAGTAACATGCTTGATTATGCTTCCAATTTGAAGCACATCTCTGGCATACCCATTTGGGTCAAACATAGGCCTCACCAGTTCATACTCTTCTAACTTGTACTTGTTCTCAAATGTCTTAAGCATGTTTTTAGCATCTGATTGAGTATCATAACTGTAGGCCCCAACTTTCATAGGGACTTTATAACCCTTCTCCCTCAAACTAGTGCTCAACTTGTTCACCTAAATTGCTTGCCTCACGATCTCAATGTGTACAATCATTTTGTTCAGGTATCTAGGTAGCTTAAGAGAAAATCCATCAAACACTACAAGATGCAAATAAGAAAAGGATGAGAATTGAATGAAATAACTACCAAATTGACTGATGACCGCTATTGCCTCTGGGCTGAATCTCCACTCTAGACATCCTTGGAGTTCCATGCATATTCTCATTTTGAATGCATCATTTACTCGGATATACTCCACATAACTATTATGCAATTGCAGGCATGGATAAAATTCATAGCTTTTCACATCATCAGGGAAATACTCTAATCTGGGGAGTCCCTAACACAATTGTAGGGAAGCCAACATATATATCAAGAAAGAAGAAATATAAAATGGATTGTAGAACTTAGCCGCACTAAGAGCCCTAGATAGATGTTGACTTACCTCATATTCCCAATCAATATATTGTGTATACAAGAAAATAACTTGTACCAAAAAGAAATATTGTTCTACAAAATTAAAGGCTTCTACCTCACCTTTAAGTCAATGCAAGAGGACTAGAATGTCCACAATCTTAGGCTTGAGATCAATGCCAAAAATGGTTTCTAACCTTACTCTTAGCTCCCCTTGGCTTTTGGAACCAAGAACTCATGATCTCTTTTCACCACACCATCTTCTTCAGAGAGAATTTAGACGAGGCTCCTCCAATCATTAATTTAGAGAACTCCTATCATTATGGAATCTATAGGCAATTCACTACCACTTGTCTATCAATTGAGATTAGAACTGTTTGATCTGGTAGTAAGATTTGTTTTTTATATGTATTGTAATGATTGATGCATTCAATAATAACCTCTGAAGCTTGTACTACTACTAGAAATTTGGCTGCCTCTACTAATCCACTTTCTCAAAGTCTCTCTGTTATGGGGTGAATTGGCTCCATCCTTAGTCTTCTTTGAAAGTCTTGCATGTGAAAGAAACAGAGTGAAGTGTTTATGATATTCTACCATATTGAATTAACTCCACCCAACCCATCAAAAGCAGCAAATCTTGTGGCCATCTTGTCTGATATTGAGGCAAATTGAAACTCAAAAATTGTGAATAGTGTCAAGAGTAAACCTTGTAACTCTAAAAATTCTTGAGAGAACTATTCAATACAATGGCATAAAAAATTAATAAAGAAAATGGTAATTTTAAAATCTATTATGTTTGTCTTTATATAAGAAACCTTAATCTATCTGTTGATTTTCATTATCTATGCCACACGAGTGAATTTAAGAATAAATCCATTGAATTAGTAAGTGTGAGGGTTCTAACAAAATTTTCCCTATCTTTTCACTATTCCCATTGGCCCAATAGTAAATTTCTTTAATAACAGACTTACTTTCCCATTTTTACCCTATTTCAGAGAAATAGAAATAGAGTACTCCATGGGAAGAAATCTGCCTAACTGGATTCTGTTTAAAATACATTCACAAACTCAATTGATTTGCTTCAAATATTTTCCCAAAACATGCCATGATCAATTTACACAATTACTATGCTTTCAGGAACAATTTTCTATTACTTGCGAAAAATTGCTATCGAGGGTAGAAAGCCCACGGAGGAGAAGGAAATTTCTTTTTTTCCACTTGTGCCCTCGTTTTACCTTCTCTGCCCTAATCAATTTACATTAAGCCTCTGGAAAATATAAAACTGCCTTTGTAAGTAAAAGATGGGACCCACTAACTCACATTACCTTTTCACAAATGTCTTTTCAGAAAATTGACTTCTTGGTTAGAAACTCACCGAGGAGAAGTTGTTTCTTAATTTTCTGCCAATGCCTTTTTTTTAATCATCTTAGTGAGTTTTGAATGATTCCTATAGTGAATACGTGGAAATACTTGAATAAAATATCCATAACATAATTTTTCTTTCTTCATTTAAACTCGCAAACTGCATTTGTGAATCTTAGCAGAGTTTCATGTTCAAGGTGCAAAACCCCACCAAAGAGAAGACAAAACTAGATTTTTTTCCATTTCAACTTTCTTCATGTCGTGAACAAAATGAGCTGCAAGTAGTTCATCTGAAGTAACATAATTCAAGGATCTCCATCGAGCAAGGTCCTAAACTACCCAAAAGACTTGTGATGATAAAGAAAACCAACCTAGCCATACAATGCGGGAGAAGGGAAAAGATGAAAACCCGATGGAGATACTTATCACTTGAGGAAGAAAGGACCAAATCGACCTAACTAAATACAATACAAATTAATCTCCACTTTGCAAAATTGGTACATGGTGAAAAGTGAGGCAACAGTTGGCTCTGACTGGGGACTTGGGTAGAGTATGCCCAAGCAACGAACTTAGAATCTCTGGTTTCACAAAAGAAGATAAAAGGTGACAACAAAACAAAAACTAAACAAAAAAAAGAACAAGGGAAAGAAAATAGAATGGAAAAGGATAACTAAGACACACACAACACACTAAGTCTAACTATAGTACAATACAGGGGATACCTATTTTCAATTTGCAATTTGATAGAGCTTGAGATCCTAACCATTATAAGTCAGGGGTAGTACTTCATCATCTTCATATGCCAACTTGAAAGAATTGTTTTCAAATTCCTGTTGAATTCTAAATAGACCTTTCCACAAAGCATCAAACTTCTTATGCATTCCTTTCAGAGCCTTTCTTTTGTCCCAAAGTAGTACAATGTCTCCTACCATGAATTTTTGAGGTCTTGTTTTCTTATCAAAGAGCTCTTTTTCTCACATTTGGTGATGCTTAATGTGGTCTACAATTTCCCTCCTTTCTTCTTCAATTTTTTTTAGATATAGGATCCTCTCTTCCAGACCATCCTTATAGACATCATCCTCAATTACTAATTTGAGTTTGTTCATGGCTAACTCTAGAGGTAGAGGCAGATTGGCTTCAATTCCATAAACTAGTTCAAAAGGGTATATACCAATTGCCCTTTTGGGAGTCACTATATTTGCCTAGAGTGCCTCATGAATCTTTTTGTGCCAGGTCTTCTAATTATCTGAGACTAGCTTCTTAACAATACTAATTAAGTTCTTATTGCTAGAATCTTCCTGTCCATTGCCCTAAGGGAAATAATTAGATGAATGACCAACAATGATCCCATACTCAAAATAGAAATCAATAATTTTGATTAAAGAAATCACTAATTTAATAGGAACACCAAACCTAACCAAAATGTTTTCTTTTATGAATTCACACACCACCTCGAAAGTAGTCTTCTTCGTAGCTTTAGCTTCTACACATTTAGTGAAATAGTCAATTGCAGTTATTATATACTGATGACCAGCAATAGATGTAGGGCTAATAGGACCAACAAAGTCAAGGCCCCACTATTGAAAATGCCCTTCGATGATAATAGGTCTCAAAGTTAGGGCAACTAGTTGAGGATGTCTGAAAAACATCTTGCACTTTTCACATTTTTCTACCTAAGCATATGCATCTTTAAACATCTCAAGCTAGTAATAACATTACCTTAATATTTTAAATGCCGTGATTGATGAAGATAAATGTCACCCACAAGCTTCATCGTGAAATGTTTTCAACAACTTTTCTTGTTGTTGTTTATCTACACACCTAAGAAAAGTACCCTCAATAGCTCTTTTGAAAAGTTTACCATCCTAGATCACATACTTAGCTACTTTTAATTTAAGGTCTCTTCTTTGCTTTGCATTTAGGCCCTCTAGACATTCGCCATACATTAAAAGGTAAGAGATGTTTTCAAACCATGGATCATAGAGACCTACAGCTAACACCAATTGCTTCTCACTTGATTCTTTTGACTTTCCAATGTTTTTTTTTTCTACAATTGCCTTGCATAGAGCATTCCCTCTTATCAACTTGGTAGGTTTAATCTCTATATCATATTCTTGTATTTTGTCTACCCATGTTCCTCTGACATTGCAACCTATATCCTGTTGCGTCTGTACACTCTTTACTGCTACATCTAGGACAAAAACTATTGAATGTGAATGCAAGATATAGAACCAAAATTTTTTAAGAGCCTTGACCACTGAAAAAGCATGCTTTTCAATTTGTGAATATTTGAGCTCATGGTTCTTTAAAGGTATACTCATAAAAGAAATAGGAGTTTGTACTCCTTCATCATTCTCCTTCATAAGAATAGCCTACAATGTATGTTTAGAAGCATAGAAATAAATGATAAATTCCCGCTTATAATTTGGATGGCACAGTATTGGAACATTAGCAATAGCAATTTTTATATCATGAAACACTCACTTTCCTGCCTCATTCCATTTGAAATTTGAATTAAATTTCATCATGCCCACTATATGTTTAGTAGTTTCCACGAAATTAGGCACAAAGATTTTGAGAAAATTTACCTACCCAAAGAAAGATTTAACCCCTATTTTTTTTGAGGGTAGGCTCAGTCTCTGAATAGATTCTACTCTTTTAGGGTCAATTCTAATGCCTTCCTGGGACACTATATGGACAAGGAGCTTTCCTTTTGTCACACAAAAAATTGACTTCTTTGGGTTGAGATATATTACTTGCTCTTAGCATCTTTGTAACACTTTCCTCAAATCTTATATATAATCTTTTCCTTTTCTTGAGAACATGGTAAGGTCATCTAGGTATATGACTATGATTGAATCTTTCAAATCAGTGAATGTATTACTCACATGCACCTTTGGAATGTAGCACCAGCATTGATAAGTCCAAAAGGCATTCTGCAATACACAAATGTACCACAAGGGGTAGTGAATGTCATCTTATATTGGTCTTTCTCTTCTACTTCAATCTAATTATAACCAAAGAAGCCGTCAAGCGAAGACTTAATTTTGGATCTTTCCACTACTTGCAATAAATAGTCCATATTAGGAAGAGAAAAGTTATCTTTTAGGGGTGCTTGATTTAAGTTGTGGAAATCAACACAGATTCTTATTTCTCCGTTCTTCTTTCTGACGGGTACTATATCAGCTATCAAAATGGAATAATGAATGGGATAAATAATTCTTGCTTTTAACATCTTATCTACTTCTCAAAAGATGGCATCATCGACTTTAGGATTATAGTTCCTTTTTTTCTTCCGAAAAGGGACTACACCAGGCTTTAGTGGAATTTCATGTTTTATCTTTCAATTTCTATAACTTTTGAAGTCTTCATAGCTCCAAGTGAAAACATCTCTATATTCCATAAATAGATTCTTTGTGGCCTCTTTGTCTTCAAGTGAACAACACCTCCCAATGTTAATTAGTTTGGGATTATGAATATCTCCAATGTTAACTCCTTCATATTCACCCATTGTTGGCCCCTTTTCTACTCTCTTTTTCTTTATGTAAGCATCATGTCTATTAAATTTTTTTTCTAAGGCCACAAAATATGGGGGAATAATGTTTCCTTTCAACTAAACTCCCACATTTTGGCTTTGTTCTTTCTCTACATCAGGGCTTTCATGATTAATTCCATTGGATTTGTGCTCAAAGCTAAACTTGTCATTTTCAAGGAACATCTACAAACTTTTATCATCATTGAAAACTTTCCATGATTCTGTGTTATTTGGAATGATAGATCGATACACAATTTTGATCTGGTACTTCTTATCTTGGAAATCTTTATGAGGAAGTAATAGGGAGGCAGAGACAACCAAGGAATCAGCTTTGGTATTCATCTCTCTCAGAACCACTTTGATAGAGAAGGCATCTATACCTTCAATCTCATCCTAGACTTTGTTCCTGTAATTTTTTAGCTTGTGATTTTTACCAGAATACTGCCCTTTTACCTACTTCACAATAAGCTCTGCATCTCCTTAGGCTTTTAAAATATTTATTCCTATTTCTTTTGCTGTCATTATCCTAAGTAATAAGGCCTCATATTCCTCCGTGTTATTCATATTCCCAAATTCTAATTTGAAAGCCATAGGTTTAGGTTCTCCTTCCAGGGATATCAATACTATACCAGCTCCAAATCCTGAAGAGGTACAACTTCCACCAAATTCAAGTGTCCATATACCTGGTACATCTTTATTTTCATTGGAAACTTTATTGCTTGTATTTTCATCCAAACTCTAATTCTTGATATGGGATATGAGCTTTAGGGTAGTCTGATTTCAACACTATGAACTTTTCCTTTTCTTTGGGTTCTAATTTGACTTTATTATTCCCAATAGGTATTACTACTTGGGACTTGTCTAATTTTATTTCTCCTCCTAAGTCACGAGAAAAACTTCTACTTAACAGAAGTCCATAGCTTTTTGGGATATCAGCTACTAGGATAGTCAATAGGAGCTTCTTTTCTGGATGTGAAGCTAAAGCTACCTGAGTGTCTTTAATTTGTCTGAGTAAAGGAACTTGATTGGCATCCATTAAATAGTATCTTCCATGCACTTTAGTAAGATTCAGAGCCAAAGCTTTAGCTACAGAATATGGCATAACATTATCCGATGCACTCAAATCTATTATACAATTACTGAGTTTACATCCATTGATGTACAATGAGTTATAAAAAGGTTCAAGTTTTTGCCAAGGAGAAGTTGCTAAAATAGTGGAATCTTCTTGATTAAACAAACTAGATGTCAAGGTTTTGTCCTCCTTTCCAACCATTATTTTACAATTAGCATCTGATGTGTTTCCTTTACATCAGTCTACCAGCCTTTTTAACTTAGAATGATGTGACTTTAAATAATCAATAGTGGAGATTTGAATTTTTGACTCTTCACAAAATTGAATAAAATCAAAGGATGTCTTGTCCTTACCTATTTGTGGAGCAGATTCTCCTTGATCAGTATGTACATTTCTTGTTGAAGGACTAAAGTCATTCCCGTGAGTGTGACTAGAGGTTTGGTTCTTTAATCTTTTTCCATGGGTAAGCACTATGTATGAAGTTCCATCAATAGTTGCATAACACTCACCTTTTGATTCAGAATCTAATTTGTATTCTAAAAATAAATTTCTAGAGTCACCATTTGAATAAGAATAAGGTTTGGAACAAGTAACCACAGTGTTTAATTCATTAGTAGATAACAACTACATCATACGAGTAGTCTCTAGACAATTCTCACTGTCATGATCTGTGGTCAAATGAAAGATGCACATATTTCCTTTTTTGGCACTACTTCAATTTGCAACCTAGGTTGTTAACTTGTAAGTTGTAGAAATCTACTTTCATTTCTTATTCTTGGTGAATTTTGGTAATTCCTTTGACAAGAGCTATTGAATCTAGGTAACTAATTCTTCATTGCTACTAATTCATTAGACAACTTTTGAATCATCTCTTCTGATGATGTGGTATTACTAGAACTCACTTTAGTTTGAAGTTCTCATTTCAATTTCCCCATGGAAATTAAATTGTCTAATCACTTTCTTTTGTACGTTAGCCTAATTAGTGGGACGTGCTCTTCTTAGCTCATAATTGATATTTGGAGGTATAGAACTAATAAAGAAATTTTTTAGGTTACCAGGTGTGGGTCTATCAGTAGTAGGAATTCTACTATGAATCTTATTAAATTTGGCAATGAAATCTCTCATGCTCATAGTTGATTGCTTCTTAATTGAAGTCAACTGTGTTAGCAAGGCATGTTCATTTTTTGTAGTTTTGAATCTTGTCTCAAATTCAGTTCTCATTGTGTCCCAATCAATTATTGAGCCATTAGCTAGATGATAAAACCAAATCTGTTGCACTATCTGTGAGGGTTTCTATGAACAATCTGATGGTAACATCTTCATGTCCCACTCCTAAGATATGAGTAGCCACAAAGAAAGCTTAAATGTGTTCATCTGTACTGACTTTCCCATCGCCTAAGAATTTAGGAAAATTCTTCCTTGAACTAGCCGGGAGTGGATGGTAAGCATTCAATGCTAACAACCCTATTGCCATGGCAAAAAATTTCCACCAGCTTGTTCTAGCGGTATATGGCAAAAAATTAACAATTGGAGGGGTAGTAACTCGGTGAAGTGCTAACATTTGACAAGTAGAATGTGAAGTGTTGGCATCCTAATTTCTAACAAGGGAAGGGGGTCTACTCTAACTTTTACCTTCACCTTTTCACTTTTTGACATCTAAATAGGAAAGCTGAGCTCTACAAGTTTATCAAAGGTATGATCCTACCCACCCTATTCTTTGGTACTTCTAAGGAACCTAAATTGTTCCAGGATGCTGGTTCTAGTTTATCTCTGAGCTTATTGTCTTAATTGTCTTTCTACTCTCCAGACATCTCTCCTTTGAACAACTCTTTCCAAGGCATTGACTCTTCTTTCTTCTTCCTCTAATACTTGGCTAGCATTTTGATAATGTTCAATGTTCCTTCTATGCCTCCAAACAAATGTATTAAGGGAAAAAATTATGTCCTCTTGGTCATCTTGAAAACCAAGGTTTGGTTGGAGCACAAGGATTATGTTTTCATGAGGTAGCACCATTTTCCCTCATGACATAGGCTTTTTGATCAAGCGACTATTCGTGTCCCCAGATGTGTCACCAAAAATCTATTGGTAAATAGATTTGTCCTTGTTTCTTAAGAATATGACTTTTAGTGCCCAAATCGTGAATAATATCTAGTTACAATAGTTGAAAAGCCATTCTCTAATTATTGGCTTTTCTCTAAATTGGTAGGTACAACTCCCTTATGGAATAATATGCAATGAATTATGTTTTGATCCTAAAACTAATACAAGGTATGCTCTTAACCCGAGAGCAGAAGAAGCAAACCGAATTAAGCCTAAGCAAAACTTAATCTAGGCAGGGTAAACTTTCTAGTCTATGAACCAACTTATATTTGTATCTTAGTATAATAATATTTTACATAAATTATCAATTATTAATACTTTACTATATATAATACTTATTTAATTTATATGCCGAAATGGGGATATCATAGTCCTCTCCTCTCGAATATGCTTATCCTCAAGAAAAATCATTCATACACAAACACCATAGATAAAAAACATAATTGCATATAAAAGCCTTAAAAATTTATGAAGTATACATCTTAATGAATGAAAACATGAAACAAACACAGTGTAGATAGATGAAGGCATAAAGTAGACACAATGTAGATAGATGAAGACATGGAGCAAACACGATGCAAACACACAATACACACATTATGCATTTCCTTAATTGTGCACTTAAAACCAAAAAAAATCATTAGTACACATTATATATAAATCAATCTCCTGACAAGGTGTTTATAGTCTTAATTTACTTACTTGTCAATCAAAAGTATCTGTTCATTATTAACTCATCATTTCCTATGTATGGGAGGAGAAACTATAATAGGTTGCCCTATTACCCAATCATGAGCCTCACTATTCTCCCTTATTATTGTTACCTCTCTCCAATCATTATTCTAAAGATGGTGGCTTTTTATGATGTACCGTGTGATATTCGCTCCACTGTAGGCCTTACTCGGTACCCATAGGCTTTATCTAGTACTTCAAGTGGTGTCACCCAACCCATTCCACTGTAGGCCTTATCTCATCTTTGAAGAATTATGATCTTATTTAAGTTTTATTCAATTACTATTATAATACATCCCCTTTGATATAGAAATTAATATCAATTACCATTATTAGATGTCCCTATAATAGACTCTTGATAAGGTATTTATACTCATAGTTTTTACTTAAACACAAAGAGATTTGATCTTGAGGTGATTCTATCAACTATTTTTCAATAAGAAGTCTTTTAAAGCATAATTTTTGAAAATTAGATACTTAATCTTATCATTCAATTATAGGAGGAGAAACCATAATGGGATGCCTTCTTACCCAAATTAGTGGGCCTCATCATTCTCCCTCATTATCATTACCTCTCTCCAATCATCATCCCAAGATGGTGCTTTTGTATGATGTATCCTGGGATATTCGCTCCACCATAGGCCTTACTCGGTAACCATAGGCTTTATCTAGTACCTTCGAGTGGTGTCACCCAACCCATTCCATCAAAGGCCTTATCTCATCATTGGAAGATGATGACATTAGATAATATTATTGTTTTTTCTTAACAATATTCTTTGATTATTACCTATCAACTTAAAAATCAATTTCATTTTATTGTAACTAGAATCATTGATAGACTATTCAATATTCTTCATAATCACAAGATGTGTCAATAATAAGGATACTCAACAATTATTTCTTAATAAAATATATGAAGAGAATATATAATTTACCTCATTACCTTTAGGTGTTGAAGTGTTGATTTAGGAGTATGAAATAATCTTCCAATGTTGATGTTACATTATCACATGGAGTACATTGAAAATTGAAATATGTTGGACTTTAGGCATATTTCCATCATTATCTTAAGTATACTTCTTTCATCTAATTGAAAGTGGGATCCTTCATACCAGTATGGTGTACGGACCAACTGAGGCGAGAATGACTTATTCTTTTAAAACTTCATTTCTCAATTGATTTTGCCCCTTCATTCAATAATTATTTAGAAGTAACCTCTTGTTATGAAGTCACATAATAGTGAGCATGGAGCATATAATCAATTGCTTATTTTTTCTATCCAAACATTACCACTTGAATTGGATCTATGCAGACAAGTTCCAAATCCAATATTTTCCTTATATCATCCCTTATGTATCGATGTGAGGAGGAGTATGCGATATAAATGAAGTGTGACATTCCATTCATCTTTGCATGGTGTTTAAATGAACGAGAGAGTGATTCATAGAGACTTTAAACAATAGTGCTTGAGATGAAAGTGTGTGTTTCACCTTTGTGTTTTAAAAACTCTTGGAATATTTAGGGCACATTATAGTCATATTAAATCATGGATATGAAATCTAAACACATAACATTGTGCAATGGAATAGTCAAACACTCAATGACATTGGGAATGTTGAAATGGGACTTGAATTTGGAGCTAGTTACTCTCAATCCTATGTATTATTTGATTATGCGTAAGCATTCTTGACCATAGCTAAGGGTGGTGAATAAGGGTGGTGAATTTTGTGAGTGATAGAGGGCCATATCATGCAATAACCCACACAATTCTATAGCACTCCTACTAAGAGGACAACCGATGGGTATGATATTCCATATAAACAAAACCTGATATTGTGCCAATGTCTTTGCACTAGCTGATGGTGTCCAAAGTAGACTGATCATAGTTAAGATTGGATTTAATAGTCCTTGAGTAAAGACCAAACATGTATGGCAATCTTCTCATGCATTAGATTTCCACTCATGTAACAATCAAAAACCATTTGCTCCTCTATTCCTGACTGGATATGGTTCAAATTCAATGTTTAGCGTGTGACTTTGTTGTACTATCACTAACTGAGAGTTCGTGCCTAACCTCAAATAATATTGGATGCTTTAATAATTGCAATCAGTTCCTTCATAATTGCTACATCCAATCTTATTTCCTACACTATGTATTTAATTACTGGAAACAAGAATCAAAACTAGTCTATGGAACAAGTGTTCAAATGATAGAAAGCCCAATTCTTTTTAGTGGTGTGGGTGCTTAACAATAGATTTCGGCGTAAGTCTTGTTAGCTGAGTCAATCATTATACTCCTCTGACTAAAATATATTTGGAAAATGGTTATGTACTAAAATTTTTCTTCGTTCATTCTTGTAGCCACAATGAAGTTTGTTTTCCTGCGGATCCCTTTCGTTGTCTTTGTTATTCCATTCTATTCAGTTATTCATCATTATTCCACAAGATAGCAGAATCATGCTCTGACACCACTTGTAATGTCCCATTTCAGGACATCTTCAGGTCTTCCTCTTATCTGAATCAATTTTATAATATTTTCTATGATATCCTCTTCAACTTTGATAATCTTATATATTTAGCATTTCATAAGGATGTGTCTTTTCATTAAATTTAATAAGGTAGTTCTATTATATTATATTATATTAATTATATATGATTTATAATAATATATGATTATATATGAATCATAACAAGATATAATATCATAGACTATTGTCATACAGATATGTATTAATTATCTATGACATATAAATATCTAATTATATATAAATATATATAAATATTCATATAAATATGTGTGTGTGTATGTATAATTAATATTTATAATTATATAAAAAATTATATTTGGAACTTTAGTATAATAATATTTTACAAAAATTATCAATTATTAATATTATATTATGTATAATACTTATTTAATTTATATGCCGAAAAGGGGATATCATAGATTGACTTAGGAGCAATTGAAGCACTTGGTTTTCTCTACTAGCACTATGATAAGCTTTGTAGAAACTTTAGAGCTTGGTAGCATTGTAAGAAATTGAATAAGTGTTAAGTCACTAATAGATAAAATATTTTACCTTAATGTCAATGTAAAAGACATTCAATACATATATATCCCTCTTTGGAGACTTTGAATCTTTGTGTAGAGATTGCAACCCTACTAGGAGTTATGCCAATCCTATTCATGTGAGTGTTATATATAGGCCTCTAATTCAACCACACACTTTAACAAAATAATTTCTTGTCAATAACATCCTAGAATGAACATGGGATTATTCATCTATCATTTCTACACAAGGTGATTTGTTTCCTTCTAATGCGAAGAGGTTTCACTATCTGGTTTCAGAATCGAGAGTTTAGTAACCAGAACAAACTAGTATGAAGGATTTGACTGAATTAAAATGCAATATTAATATATATTTTTGAGATTTTTTATGAAAAGATATGAATTAATCTACCTGATATTCAAATTAATGTAAGAATAATTATAATAAAATTAAGCTAAATGAATTTATTGTAATCTAGATGATAAGCATGCAAAAAAGAAATGGAATTCAAATGCAAAATGCTTGAGTGACCAATCTAATAGTGGTTTGATACTCTTCACTTGTATCCTCCTAAATGAGAGGCCAAGGGTCTCTTTTATAGAATCTTGGACCTAATCAACACTCAAGCTTAAACCAAGTGTACAGTTCATATCGAATGAGATATTGAGTCCTCCATTTTTGGTGGAGTTGAATGAGATGAATTAGGGGATCATATCGATCCATTTAAATATGAGGTCATAATTATTATTCTAAATAATTAAATAATTAGTTTCAAAAATTATGATGAACATATTTAATTAAATCAATATAATTGATTCCATTTTCAATTGATGAATTAGGAAAGAATATCGATTCATTCAGATATGGCATCATAATCTAATATTCTAATTAATTAAGTAATTAATTTCAATAATTATGATGTGTATATTTAATTCTTTTTTCATTTGTATTAGCTAAAGAGGGTGGATTTCATTTAATTATAGTTCTTAAGAATTATAATTAATTTAATTCAATTAGGAGGCTAATTTGTCCAATTTCAATCAATATTTTGGAATTAAATAAAATGTGTGATTAATAGTGATTAGGGATTTTTTGCATTTCAAACTTAGGTCAAGTAAAGATAATAAGAACTAGAAATGCCTAGTAGAATAGGACTTAATTTATGAAGATATTGTTGGATTGATTCATCAAGATTGGTTAAAAATATCAATGTGTTAATTTAGAGGTATAACATTTTCTCCTCTTTGAATAAATGTGTGAGCAACACGTTGATTCAAAGAAATGAATAGTTTGAAGTATAGAACTAGAATTCATATTGATTCTTAGGTTAATGATAGGAAACCAATTGATTAGATTTTTAGGGTTATCTCCAAAACAAAGCTTAACCCTCCAAAGTCCAAACCTAGATACTAGTCTAATAGAACAATAGTTGTCAACAGTTGTAGGATCATTTCCAAAATGAGACTAGATCCTCAAGAGTGACAGTTAGAATTTGCTATTATATTTCCATTAAAAGATGAAAAAATAAATCACGATTCATAGCATTGTCCCAAGAAAGAGGCTTAATCCTCATGGTTCAGGGTTAGAATTCCTCGATACCTCTCCATTAAATAATGATTGAAAGAGAGCTTAGAATTATCTCTAGAATGAAGCTTAATCCTCTAGAGTCTAGATAGAAAAATGGATACTGATAAATAAAGAAAAAGATAACAAGACTTATCATTAGTCATAGGTTTCTCCCAAGAATGAGACTTAATCCTCACAAGTCTAGAAATAACATCTGGATACTTGTCTATCAAGCTATGATCAAGACCATTATGTGTTTGATGAGTTGATAAATAAGTAAAATTAGATAGTATATGATTCTAGATAGAGGGAACAAAGATGCCCTAAGTGATGAGATGTCCCTAGTGATTAGGGCATTATATTCATATTAAATTGAAGCCAAATTTGAAAGATTCAATGATGTAATCATCCTACCCTCTCAAGAGCAAAATAAAAAGATAAAACAACAATAGTACTATAAAGTAGTATATGTGAATATATTGATGTGAGATGAGATTCACAATAATATAGAATAGATTAGAAAAACACATAGAAAATTTTGAGTAGATTAAGAGTGATTCAAAGGTTTGGTTGACCAAGTTTGACCATTGTTGACCATAGTTGATTTTTTTCTTTTTTTGAAAATTTTAATTTTTTTAAAAGAATGTTTAGAATTGAGAATGTTCTAAGATTGGTATGGTATCAAAAAAATAGATTGCACACAAGTTCAATAGCGTCAATCCAAAAAAAGTTAAATGCAATTTTGACTCACTTAAGTGCACCAAATTTTGATTTTGGTCCCAACAATGAGTTCAAAGCAGTTGAATTAGCCAAGGGGTGATTTTCACATCTGTTAAAGCACTTTAAATAATTGGGTGAAAACTTATATAAGGGACTAAAGGGTCATTTTCAAAGCATTTGATTATTTGTCTTTTATGGAGAGGGAGCTCTAAGGAAAAAATGGTTGCCCCCATGCATACCCATAGATTTGAATGATCTAGGCATCACAATCAACTAAGACACTATGGAACACCTATAAGTAATGAATAAACCTCATGTTTGTTTCAAATTTTACACATTTTGATAGATTTTGTGATTGGTTTAGGTCATTTATAATTTGTTAGAATTGGGTCCTTGTGTGAGAACTAGATTTCTGGCACAAGCATACAAGAGAACTCATGTGAAAATATTCTAGTAGAGTATATGCTTACAGTATTAGTGAAGGATTCTGACATCAAACATACTCATGTCTCAAGTAGGAAACCTTGAGATAGATATATTTTTTCCATATGATTATAGAAATCTCATGTAGGTCATTTTCTAGTGTGAGTCTCAGATATTCCCTATGTAAGGGTATTGGCTGGTTAGTTTAATACCCTAGTAAAAAAAGATTGGACATCCTTTCATAGTGATTCCATGGTTAGATAGAATTATATGGTTTCCTAAAACTAGGAGTGTAAGCTTGAGAGGGTAATTACAAAGTAGATTCTCTAATTCTTCTTTAAGTCATTACAACTAAAACAAAGAAAATGTTGAAGAAGACTTAACCTAGAAACAAAAACATCTTAACTTAAAGATTAAAGTAATTCTACAAAAATTAAACCTAGCTATCCACCTGTACTACAAGAACAATTCACTGATTATGTTATCAATGGCTAGAGGAACAACAAAATTCTACCTTGCAAAGAAACAAGCAAGGAAATGAAATCTATTGTAACATAACAGTTCACTCACCAAGTGAGCCACCTTCGACAAGTGAACAAAAAGGACAATCAAGATAGAAGATGTAAACTTGAACTTTGTATTCTATTCATTCATGGTAAGAGATTACATTTGATTAAAAACAAGATCATACACTATTGTTATGAAATCAATCTACTCTCTTTTTCTCCCTTCCTAAAAACCTTTTCTCAAGGCAACAACAAGCATTATTTAAAGGAAAACTACAACTTCACAACTCTCTGATTACTCCATCAATGAGGATCAATCATAGACTCACAAAGTTTACAACAAAAATATCATTAACTGCAATTAAATCCTCCAAGGGTATAGTAGGTGGAGGGAGTTATACTTATGCACTTCCATAATAGAAAACATACAATAACTTGCTCATTTGTGATGGTTTAGCAATTTGGTCAACTTTGACTTAGTGTTAAGGTCAAATGTTAAGTACCTACAAAAAATTGACTACATACAACTTCCACATACATATATTTATTTAATCATCAATGATAGAAAAGGTGTAATTTTCAAGCTATCACTCTTTGCAAATCCTATGGCTATAGGAAGGAATCTACCCAAAACATAGCATGGATGAAGAAACATTTATCAGCATGTAACATTCCTTCATTATTCAAAAGAAGTCCATAGATGAACATGTAAATATAGCATATTTCAACTATTCATACTTCTACATCATGTCTTAACATATAGATAACATATACATAAAAACATAAGTTCATTTTCTTAAAACCACAGAGTCATGACTATTTTTTTGAGATAATTTTCTAAAAATAAGATAAAAGGATCTCAAAATAATGGCCCTTTGGAGGCCTATCATTCCCCCCAACTAAGCTAATTCTGGTTGCCAACAACCATGAAGTTCTTGCTTTGGGCTCGATCTCTCCAATCACTAGGTGTCCTTTCTCCTGGCTCATTTTTAACATAGTCAAAGTATCCATTATTTGCTTTGAGCCTCCTCTAGTGACAAAGTTCACCTATCATATCATGATCCTCTACATTTTCATTTACTACTAGTAGCGGCTACAAGAGAATGGGAGGTTGATACGTCAAAGGAATACAATATTTGTACTAATTTCTTCCCAAATCAATATACCATAGAATCCTAATAGTAGCAAGAGTCAAATTTTGTGGAGAGTGGGGTTCTCTTATCTTTAGGTCATGCAGCATCCTTAACCATTGTTTCACTAGACCAACAATTATTGTCTCAACATCTTGTGATGAGTGTTGTTCCCAATCTTTAAAGGCTCGTTCTTTGACTAAACATGTCTCACTAGTTCCTATAGGGTTTCCTAGAATAGAAATCAAATCCATAAATGTACGTCTAGTGTGCTAAGCTTCTAGTCTCAAGAGAAGAGGAATTATCATTTTTTTATCCCTTTAAAGTGTAGCTTGATGTTCCTTACTTATCTCATTCTATGTCCACAACATCACTACTCTCAACTACACATCTCCTCCATACAAGAGTGAGTTCCACTCTATGTCATTAGGTACTGCTAGATTATGGAGATACAATTCAAAAGATAAAATTTTAAAAGGCATGGGAACCGATTGGAATGCATAAAAAAAATCATGTGGAGTAGAAATAAAGGAATTAAGACTTTCCAAAATTCTTGTAAATTTGAAATTTACATGTTTCTCTTTGAGAAACACTCTTTGAGAAACAAGGCATACACTGGTGATGTTGACCTTCATTCCATTAATTTAGGAATCAATCTTGTGATTTGTTCAATTCTTCTTTTAAAACTTCATTCTGGTCTGACCTCTGTTTCAACTGATAACTTTGTTAATTTATAAGATGTTTCAATCTTTCTCGTTCTAACATCCATTGAGCTCTTTCCCATAACAATTGTTGAAAAAAATTAATACCTGTGGAAAAAGGTGTAGATGGATTGGGTGGTGGGAATAGTTCTTAGTTAGAAATGTCTATCCAATTAGAGGCTAGATGAGGAATTCAGTTAGCACTTTGTGGCATGGAGCATTCCCCTTTTCATGTATCGAGCATTGTCACCACATTTTCTTCCTTATTGTATCTAGTAGTTGTTGTAGCTAATGTAGCTATGTATTTTTCTATTACTTCCTCAACAACTTCTTGTCTAAATTTTGGGGAGTTCTCTAAACGAAACTCTACAGCATTTTCACCAACATCTTGCATAAAAGGGATTTCCTAAAACTCCTCTAATACTTTAGGCTCACTAGAATCCTTATCACTATTGATAATCACATAGCTGACACTACGGTCAACTATAGGTTATGGACTCTAGTTATTGTATTAATCCTCATTGGCTATGTTTTTTTGCAATTTTTCCTCCTAAGAGGACTTCTTTTCACATTAAAAAGACTCGAGATTAAATATTGGAACAAAGGTTTTAGAAAAAGTCCACGTACTTCACCTTATGGGTGGTGTAGACAGGCATGGAGGATTCTTTAATTTCCTCTTCCTTACAATAATTTCCACTATAGGTGCTTCAGGAGGTTTTTCTAAATCTATCTTATCCTGTGAGTGTAGGGTTTTAGTAATGTTACTCTCATCATCTTGTTGTTGTTCTAACTTTTCTTCTTTAGGTTCCACAACTTTATCTTTAACTTCCAAAATGGTAGACCTAGTCTTAATAGATGATGGGGTCTTAGGGGTACTAGCAACTTCTCTATTTTTTATTTTCTTTTATCTAGCAATGAAAGATTTAAATTTTTAAATCCTCTTCGTAGTTGGTCTAGAACTAGAGGAAGAGGGTTTAGGAACATTTTTAGTTTTGGGAACAACCTTATAGAAACTAGTAGATTTCCTTTCCTTTCATCCAATACCCTGGCCTCTACAATTGACCAACCTAGGCTCTACCTCATTTAACTACAAAAAGCCTTCCCATGTTCCAATTGATTTCTTATTCAAATCTCTTTCTATGATTAATTTTATTAAGCAATGGTGAGAGATAGACTAATCCTTTGCTAACTATACTAAAGAAGCTTGCTTCTTAACAATGTTAAACAAGAAATTTTGAAGGTTTACCTATCTATAGTCATGTTGTAGGTGAGCCAAAAGCTTGAAATTTAGGGCATGTAGGTATTTGTAATGACCTATGCAAGTGAAGTACTCAATGATAAACATTTCTTTTTGGATAAACTCTATTGGAGATGATACTCTAGAGGTGCCCTACTTCTTGTTAATTTCTAGTGGAGGGTCCTAATGTATACTGAATTGTACCCTAGTTGTCCATAGGTCAAACTATTTTTCCCAATTTTTTACTTCTTGGGGTAACCTAGAGACATTGGCTACCACCTCTTCTATGAACTCAATTCTCAACTCCTTAACTATTGCAATGCCATCCTTTAAGGTTCTCATGAATTAAAGAGAGACCTCTTCATCAAATCTTTTTAGACTAAGATAGTAGTCCAACCACCCTATCCTTTTAAACATCTCACGACTGGCTACATCACGAGGAAGAACCTAGCTATTGACTGGCTCATTCCTTTAGAGACCTCCACCCATTGTTGGCTTTAGTAGAATTTTTTGTAAAATAATGATAATTTAGAGCTTGGTGAATCAAAGTTTGCAATAATATGGCACTAGATATCTCAAAAAAATGGTGTGTACTTGAAGAGTTCAATAAACAATATCTCATAATATCCTTCTTACATCAAGCTTCATAATTTTTTCTCTTGTTCAGATCTGTCACCCAAACACATTGCAAATCATAATTAAAAGTTAAGTAAATTCTTTTAATGTCCTTAATTTTATAATGATACAATCACAAAAGCACACATTATCAACATGTGATATTAGTCATCTCAATTAACTTTTAAACTTTACATTTGATTTGAAAATAAATAGTTAAACATTTGCATCCCCTCAACTATGAAAAGGAATTGGTCCCACTAGGATAGGATATCTAAGAGTGAATAATTGTACACAATACGAATTCCTAACAAAGCATGAATAAAATAGAATATATGCAAAGTTATGTGGTATGTACCTAGCAACTACTGCAGGAAAGATGTTTTGGAAAAATATCATTAGAACTAATAGAATGATGGGATGGAATAGTAAGATGGGAAAGAGAGAGGTTAAAGTGAAGTGGATGGTGAAGAAAGTTCTTTCAAGAAGAATGTGTTTATTATGAATGACTTGAATAGAATCAGGAAGTAATAGAAGTCAAGGTAGGAGACCGAGACTCTTTGGTTGTAGGAATGAGGATATCCTCACTATGTTGAAACTACTATAAGAACTCCTCATGACGAAGTAGTTTAATGCAAAGCTTGAGGTGATGCCCATTGACAAGTAACTTGAATTGGATAGGGTCAATGGTAGAGAATTGAACTACATCATTTGGAAATAGAACAACAATCTCATATGGTCCTAACTAGTGTTTTTGAAACCTCCCTAGATTGTGCTAGTATTTGGAGTCATAAAGGAGTGCCCAATCTCCTACAATAAATTTTTTCTCTTTAATAAACATATTATGTCATTGTTTGCTTTGGTGTTGAATGAGTTTAGTGTTATTCAATGCAGATTTCCTCCATTCATCAAGAGCATTTAAACTCATGATACAGTCTTGTTGTGCAATAGTGGTTTCATGCCTAGCTCCAAGGAAGTCATAATTGTTTACATTCAAATTCTAGAGGCATTACATATGACCTCCAATAGATGATATCGAAATGAGTAAAAGTGGTTTTGTAAGTCTAGAGAGCTTTAGGAAGGCATTTGGCCCAATCCTTCCTATGGAGTGCTACTATCTTGGTGAGGATGGCTCAAGCTTCCTATTAGTAACTTCTTCTTGACCATAATCTTATGGATGATAAGGTGATGATTTAATATGTCATATAGTTTATTCCTACATAAAAGCAGTTATAAAATTTGATGTAAATTGAGCCCCTTCATCAAATATCAAATCCCTAGTGAGTCCAAACTGTGCAAAGATAGATTCATATAGGAACTTGGCCACATTGGTAGCCCTTGGGTGTTTCATGAGTTTAGTCTCTTTCCATTTGGTTACATATTTAGTGTAAACTATAATATAGGATTTGCCTAGTGAAGAAGGTTCAATAGGCCCTACAAAGTAAATCTTCCAATTGTCAAAGGGTGCAACGACTACTTTAGGTTGTAGGGGAATTTAATCTGATTTAGTGGGTCTTCCCATACATTGATACTTGTCACATTTCTTTCTGTATCTAGATGCATCTTTGTGCAAACTTGGCCAATAATACACAGTTGTCAAGATTTTGAAAGTTGTTTTTTAAGCTAGAAAGTGACCTCGATAGGGCTCATCATGACATGCCCTTAACATATCATATGTTCCATCCTCTCTTATACACTAATGCATTACTTGATCAAGTCAAGTGTACAACATAAATCTAACAATCCATGAATAGTTAAAGCTCTTCTCTACTAGTAACTTTCTTACTTTGGCAAAGAAGTGAATTGGCATTTTAGCTATGGTGAGATAGTTAGCAATATATGCATACCATGGATTATGTCTTGACAATAGAAAAATGAGTTAATCTAGAAAACTATCATCAATGATTAAAGGATCATAAGGGACACATAGCTAAGAGAGAAAGTCAGCTACCACATTAGCCTATTGATCTAAGATTGGCTTTGACTAGTGAGTGACTATACACTTAAGTCATTTACTTAGTTCATTCCAAACAGTTAGGATATGCCAAGCACAACATAGATCATATTGAGTAAATAGTGAGTGTTGAGTCACTCATGTGCTGAAAAGATAGTGTATACCAAGTGATTGAGGAGCTGAGAAAGTAGTGGATGCCAAGTCATAATATAAAAATGAATGTATGTCAAGCATCAGAGACTTTAGATGTTGAGTAAGATAGTTTTGTGATAGTTATTTGTAATGGAACAAACAACTATGTAAACCATTTTTGAGGATTAATGATTGAAGGATCATAAGGGACACACAACTGAGAGAGAAAGTTAGATACCACATTAGCCTATTGATCTCAGATTGGTTTTGACTAGTGAGTGACTATACACTTAAGTCATTTACTTAGTTCATGCCAAACGATTAGTATATGCCAAGCACAAAATAGAGCATGTCGAGTAAATAGTGAGTGTCGAGTCACTCATGTGCTGAAAAGATAGTGTATGCCAAATGATTGAGGAGTTGAGAAAGTAGTGGATGTTGAGTCATAATATAGAAATGAATGAATGTCAAGCATTAGAGACTTTAGATGCCGAGCAAGATAGTTTTGTCATAGTTATTTGTAATGGAACAAACAACTATGTAAACCATTTTTGACCTGACTTAAAGATATAATTATGATATTTTGGAGATAAGGATGAATCTTAAGTTGGAATTCCTATGAATTACATGCATCCAATCAGTTAAAGGGAAGGTTTAAGGAGAAAAATGGATGAATCATAACTCTTGATTCATATCAAACCCTAGGTCACTAAGGTCTTCTTAAGAAGGAAAAACCCTAAACTTCGTATGTGTGTTGAAGGAGTGAAAAGAGAAGTTTACATGTGCAAATAGAGCATTCATGGTGGCTAAGGAATTATGTATTGGAATTGTATTGTAGTATCAATTAAAGGAGAATAGAGGAAGGGAATAGTATACAATAGAGAGACATATGATCAAGAATGATCAAGAATATTTTAGTTTAGAGGTGATCTATCATCAATAAACAAAGTTCTAATTGTAGGATCAATGTTGAGACATTCTAATAGGTGAATTACTTAAATCTCTTAATAAAGTAATCCTAATGGGATGTATTAAAATCCTTTAATAGGGTGCTTACTTAATTGTGAGTTAAAGTCCTTTAACAAGGAAAACTTCTAACATGATGTTGAAATCATTTAATAGGGTAAGACCTAATAGTCTTTGTAAGCCTTTAATAGGGTAGACCTTTCATAGGGTAGATCATGTTTCATGATCAAAGATTACATAACCTTTATTAAATACACTTTATTACTATAGTAGTGAAGATTTGTAGGTGTCATCCTCACCCCAGTTTTATCCTCTCATTGGAGGGCTTCTTGGTAATCATATCTGGAGTCATATATGTGTGAATGCTAAATTGTTTGCATGATTTAGATGTACATTTTTTACATGGTATTTTAGTTTAATTATTAAATCTATGAGATGGATGTATGGTGAATTTTTTATGGGTCAAAGTTTAAAGCAATGCAAACTTTTTGTTTTCTTGCATATGACTCTTTGTCTAAACTTTCCTTCTATTGTTTCCACTTATCACACCACATTTAATATGGAAGCATTTAGGCTAGGTTATAATGGCTCCATCTAGTGGTGACCTAGTTGTTATTGGTGTTCATATTGCTACTTCGAATTACCATGGTGCCTCCTTAGAACAAAAACCCTAAAAAATTCATCTTGAAAGTTTTTCACAAGGTAATCCTAATATTATCCTTCCTTTACAAGAATTTGATGTTGCATGAGATTGGTTAGAACATACGTTAATAGGTTATTTTTTGGGTAGGGCTCCTCCTGAAGCTATGCTTTGAGAATGGGTTAACAAGAGATGGACTACTCATGGAGTCTGAATTGATGCTATGCAAAACTTTACCAAAGGTTTTTTTTTTTTTTTTTCAATTTTTGTTTGTAACCGATCGCAAGCATATGCAATTTTTAACAATGGCCCCTAGTCTGTGCATTTGTCCTTGCTTGTTTTTCATAACTAGTCATGAGACTTCATAGTCTTTGATGATAAAAATCTTAGGGTTCTTGTGTGGGTCAACCTCCTAGGTTATCACAAAGGAACATGAGAAATTTTTCCACACACCCTCAGAGACAAATTTGCATCGAGGTTGATCTTTCCAAGGATCTTAAGGATTCTATGGAAATGTAGATTGGGGTAATGAGGCTAATTATTGCCTCTATTTCATGATAGTTTTAAAACACTTTCTTAATACTCTATTTCATTTTCATCAAGACATTTGTGAACCTATGTTTACCTGAACCAATGATTAACCTAGATAGTATGTAATCTTTTGCCAATATCATATATATGATGCAGTATTTCATATAATTATCAAAATGTGTGTTTTTATATTTGAATTTAGTTTGAAAATACTTATTTGCAAGTATCTTAGCATTATAACTAACCTATTAGCAATGAAGTTGAAGATGATTAGAAGAATTCAAAGATGAACATTGAAGACAATCAATAACATTCAAGGAGAAAAGAACATTGAGGAGTAGCCACGATGGAGAAAAGTCATAATGGTACCAAAGGAAACAATAGTGAGTATGGAGTAGCTATGAAGACTTACTATATTCTCTGCATTTATTATTATGGCAAGCAATTTTTTAGACTTTATTATTCCTACCTTGAGCTGTTATATCTTCTTCCCACCTTGAGTTGTTATTTTCCTTCTTTCTCTCCTACAGATTTATAGCTAGGTTGTTTAATTTTCTATTTCAGAATAAGTGTCAATCTTCTATATATAAGGATTGGATCAAGTGTGTTAGTTTAGTTAGAAGAATAAAGTTTATGAGAATAGACTATTAACTTTTATAGTGAGTTGTGTTTTTATAGTTCTATGTAATGAATTTGTAAAATGTACTGAAATAGTTTTTGGTTTTTATCTTGTGTTAGTAGTTTAGTTAAAGTTGACCAAGGGGGCCCACTTGAGAGGTGGTTTAGATTAGGATAGTATAAATTTGTTTCCAAGAATTTTTAGCATAGCAAGCAAAAGTTGTAAGTTCCTTCCTGTACCATCATACTACGTGAATGTTTCTACAACATCTGTGAGAACAATTATAGTGAATGAGCTAAGTTGCAACTTATGTCAGCCTTTCATTGTATTTCCAGTATTCATAGAGTTAACTGTGTTAGTTTCCTACAACAATAGTGTAAGTTATTTTCCTTGCATTTTACTTTCCTGTAGCATAAGCATAGTGACTCATTAAGAGACCTAGTGCACATACCCTAGGTTGACAAGATTAAATTCACCTCATAGTGGAAAAAATAATCCTTAGATTGGATACACTATTCCTAAGCATGGCTTAAAGCATGATTATTATATACCTACTGTGAGGTGAGTCATTTTTTATGTCATTTTTGGGGATGGTGTCAAGCTATGAGCATTTTTGAGTCATAGTTCTTAGATAATTTTAAAAAAAAAATTCTAGTTTCAAAGCTTCCTTCACCAGTGTGAAGAGTTCAATTACATGCATCAAAGAGGAAGACAACGAGATGAATATGGTAGATTTCTGCCATAGGAGTCTATTAATTTGGACAAAGAAGTTGAAGAAGAAGAAGTTGAGTTGCCTTTTGAAGATGCAAGCCCTATTTTTCTATAGAATCATCTTCAAGACTAGAACCTATAGATACAAGTGGACTTCAACCTTTTACTAAAATTTTGGCTAGTTTCCTTGATTATACTCCCTTAAATCCACCAGTTGTTAATAATCCAATACCAAATGTTACTTTTCCACAACAACCTCATAATCTAATACCTCTAGTAATGGCACAACCTACTTCTCCATTTCCTCTCCCAAGCATTATCAATACTGATAATATCAAGAATATACCTATAACTACCCTTCCATAGTTCTATGGCCTTGCAACTAAAGATCCTAATACTTTCTTGTTTGAATTTGACATACTCTGTCATAGTTTTGATGACAACATTGATGCCCATAAGATTAAAATGTTTCCAGCAACATTGAAAGAATCAACTCTACAATGGTTCATGGGCTTAGTAGCCAATGTAGTAGGAATTTGGGATGAAATGGAAACTCTATTTCTAGATAAATATAAAGAGTATTGCAAAGCATCTAGTTCAAGAGGAGATTATGTCTTCTAGATATCGTAGAAGGAGGAAGAAACATTGAAAAATATGTTTCACATTTCTTATATACACTATAGAAAAATCCTCAACATGTGTTTTCGGAGGATTTAGAAAAACTAGTCATTCTAAGAGGTGTGAATGATAACTGTTTAGAAGCACTAGACTTGATGACTAGTGGTGATGTATATCAAGCTTCCTGTGATGACCTCAAGAAGATTTGTCAAAACTATTCAAGGTTAGCAATGAAGAAATGATGAGGACCTTGTTCCACAGTCACTAAAGGAATCAACTAAGGGATTTCAAAGCTCGAAATATCAAACCTATTGTCAAATTTCAAACAAGACATCATCAATGATGTCACTACACTTCTTGACATAATGACTATAAAGAAGAAGTATGGAGAAGCTGAGTTACAATGAGCTGAATACTGCCCTCATTGCCAAAAGTAAAAGAAGGATTGCCAATGTAAACTGGTTGCAAGCATGGAGAACCAACATCTTCTAATTAAGTATGTCAAGATAGATGGAGATGATGAGCAAGTATTTTTTGTTGCTCAACACTAGCCATGGGTCCAATGTCAAGGTATGCTTCAATAGCTTTTGCAAAATTCAAATTCTTATGGTAATCAATGGAAAAACCATAATTTCTAAGGTCCTCCACAATATCAACCTAATTAGACTAATGTTGGGCAAAAAAAAAATGCAACAATCCCAATGGCCTCATAATTCCCAACCACCCTGGCCTAACCAGTAGAATAACTAGTGGTAGAACCAATAGAACTATTAGAAAAACTAGCAGAACTAATAGTAACCAACCCAAGGGAATTGGCAATCTACAAACTAATGGAGGGGATCTCAATAGTGGCCTAACTAGAATACCAGTACTCCACAATTACCACCTCTAGTTCAAAAACCTGCTCTAATGCCACCACCTACATATCCTGGACCTCAAAAGCAAACATAGTTACCTACACAACCTCAACCAAAGCCAAATAGCCAATAGCCACAACAATCCACGTATAGTTTTGATACTCAACAATATCCTACTTATACTCTGAGTGTTGTAGATATACATATGAGATCTGGTACAACTTTACTAGTGCCTAAACCATCTCTTATAACTGAAATACCAAATACTCTTGTAGCATCAAAATCCTTAGTTGCTAAAGCAATTGACCCAACCAATGTCACCATTTGAACCCAAGCTCAACTAGTGGTGGAACCTCCTCTTCCAAAAAACTTTATACAAAGCAAACCTATACAGGTAGAGAAACAACCTTTTCATATTGCTGATTAGTTAAAGAACATACATGTCCAAATACCCCTATTCCAAGTCATTAAAGATATTCTAATCTATGGAAAATCCATTATAGATGCTTTCTTGAAGAAGCCTGGAAGGAAGAAAAAGGACTGCACTACAGTTGATGTTGTGGGACAATTGGCTGACATTATGTTAGGAATATTGATCACACCAAAATATTCTGATCCAGGTAGTCCAGTAGTGAGTGTTAGTATAAATAGTCAGTCTATTAAGAATGCTTTAATAGATCTTGGCACTGCTATAAATGTCATGAC
Organism: Cupressus sempervirens; assembly: GCA_028749045.1. Lineage (NCBI taxonomy): Eukaryota > Viridiplantae > Streptophyta > Pinopsida > Cupressales > Cupressaceae > Cupressus > Cupressus sempervirens. The sequence goes on from CM053790.1 coordinate 186,358,862, forward strand.
CAAAGACACTATGAAGAAGTTGAAAATAGAGGGATTAAGGGCTACTACAACAATTTTACAACTTGTAGACAATTCTACTATCACCCCTGATGGGATGATAGAATACATAGTTGTAACCTTAGACTCTCTAGAGTATCCTACAAATTTCATGATTCAATCCCCCAACGTTAATCTATCTGGTTACCCTATCATATTAGGTCAACCATGGTTATCTACAACTGATGCAAATAGAAGTTGTAGATTGAGGAATATAACCATATCTAATGGCCAAGCAACATAGAAATATGTTGTATATCCTCCAACACAACTGTTACCAGATTTGAGCACATTTGTTTGGCAAAATATAGGGGATGAAGAAGAAGATTTAAATTCTATAGTACAACTCATGATGTTAAATAGACAATCTTTTTTAAAGCTATAAGAGGAAGACTTAATACTTCAAAGTATCCTTACTAATGGTTGTGTGGTAGAAAAAGATGTACTGAAAGTTTTGTATTGGAGTTAATCACATATGAGAAATGTGATGAGAGTTGTAGTTTACTCAAGGAACTTGACATTCTTCATCCACTCTTACCATGTGAATTAGAAGTAACCCAAATCTTTGAAGCTACTATGATAGAGTCTACAACTACTGTTGAATTGTCTAAAGGCCATAATCTCCATGTTAATCCCAAATTAATACCTACAAAGATGGAATAGTTAACAGAGTTGCTTCAAAGCCATGAAAAGGCCTTTGCATGGGATTATAGTGATATGAAAGGCTTGAGTCCATAATTTTGCACCCATAGGATATACATCAATGAAGGGTGTCTACCACTCCATCAACCCTAGAGAAGGATAAATCCAAGCCTTAGAGAAAGAGTTAAAGCTAAATTGCAAAAAGTGCTTGATGATGGTTACATTTATCTTATATCTAATAGTAGATGGGTGTCACCTTTGGTCATAGTGCCCAAAAAGGGAGGAAAATAGAGAATTTTTGTAGATTACAAAGAATTGAACAAGGCTACCAAAAAGGATCACTTTCCTTTACCATTTATAAACCAAGTTCTAGTCAATCTAGCTAGAAAGATGTATTTCTCTTTTCTAGATGGATATAGTGGTTACAATCAAATCAGTATTTATCTTAAAGATCAAGACAAAACCACATTTACATGCCCATGGGGTACTTTTGCATATTTTGTTTTACCATTTGGTCTACGTAATGCTCCTGCAATGTTCCAAAAAGCTGTTATTAGCATCTTTGCTGATATATCACATGAATGTATGGAAAGATATATGGATGATTCCACAACATTTGGAGTCACTTTTGAGGAATAAATGATGAATCTTGAAAAGGTTTTGGTAAGGTGTCAAGAACATAATTTGGCACTTTATAGTGAAAAAAGTTTCATGCCCATGCAGGAAGGTGTGGTACTTGGCCATTTCATATAAGCTATAGGAATAGAAGTGGATCCAACTAAGATAGAGGTAATTCAAACATTGGCCATACCTTTAAAATTAAAAGATGTAAGATATTTTCTAGGTCATGCTTGCTATTATAGATGTTTTATAAGAGATTTCAGCAAAATAGCTAGTCCCTTGTATAAATTACTCACAAAAGAAGCTGAATTTAGTTGGACATCCAAATGTGATGAAGCCTTCTTAAAGCTTAAGAAAATTCTCACTATAGCCCCAGTTTTACAAGGCCCTGATTGGAATTTACCTTTTCATATATATATATACAGATGTTTCTGACAATGTCATAGGTGCAGTTCTAGCACAACAATCTCAAAATCTTGAAAATGCAATATATTATATTGGCAAGAGCCTTCATGAACTAGAGATAAACTACATAGTGATAGAAAAATAATTGCTAGCAGTAGCTTATGCTCTAAACAAATTTTGGCATTACATAACTGGCTAGCCCATATTTGTCCATACCAATCATGTAGCAATTAAATATCTCAAGATCAAACCTGCTATAACAGGCATGTTAGCAAGATGATTACTACTATTATGAGAATTTGATATAGCTATTGTTGATAAGCCTAGAAGAGCCAATGTTGTAGATGATTATTTATCAAGAATCCATCATGATGATACTGACATTACTTTGGTAGATGATGCATTTCCAGATGAGAATTTATTTCATATTTTTGTTCAAACTCCGTGGTATGTAGATATTTCTAAATATCGTGTGGCTAATAAAATACTAGAACATTTTTCTTACAAGGAAAAGAAGCTCCTTGTAGAGAAAGGTTTCCATTTCTCTTAGATAGATAATCTCTTGTTTTACACTAGACCTGATCAAGTTATGAGAAGATGTGTGAGAGAGGATGAGACATATGACATTCTACATGCATGTCATAATGAACCGTGTGGAGGACACTTTGTAGCTAAAATAACATGCTTAAAAATATTGAAAAATATTTATTATTGGCTTACACTTCACAAAGATGTAGTCTACTATACACGAAAGTGTGATAAGTGTCGAAGGATGGGCCAACCAACAAGAATAGATGAAATGCCTCTTAGCCCGTAGATGGTGTTAAAACCATTTGACAAATGGGGCATGGACTTCATTGGTCAAATTGATCCTCTATATAATGGAAATTTTATATTCTTGTGTGCATTGATTACTTGACATAATGGATTGAATTTAAGGCTATGAAGCATGCTTGTGATGAAAAAGTTGCAAAATTTCTCTATGAAGAAATTTTTACTTGCTATGGTGTATGTAAAGAGTTAGTCACTGACCAAGGTGTGCAATTTACCTCTAATCTATTCTCAAAACTAATGAAATAGTATAACATCAGGTACTAGAAATCAGGTCCTTATCACCCTTAAGCTAATTGACAAGAAAAGGTCACAAATCATGAGGTGGAGAACATCATAACAAAAATACTTCATTTACACTATAGGGATTGGACTAGTAGATTACAAGAAGTTATTTGGGCCTATAGAACAACATGGAAGAATATTATAGGATTTAGACAATTTGAGCTCCTATATGGGAAAGTAGCAATGCTCCCCATTGAATTTGAACATAAAAGTTTGAGAACTGCACTGCACTTAGACATTGAACTTCCTATAGCACAAAGAGAACATCTTCTGCATCTTAACTCTTTGGATGAAATGTGCAAAGCTGCTTTGAAACGTATTGAAATTATATAGAAAAAAAGAAATTAATGGCATGATTCCCATATTATCAGTAAACAATTTCAATTTAGTGATTGGGCACTACTCTGTGATTCTAGATTTAAAGATATGTCAGGCAAGCTATAGATGTCATGCCCTAATTTTATGAAGCAAAACACAACCGATAAATTTTTTTTTTAAAGGTAATGTAGATGTATTAGGTATTGATCTATATTTTTTGTAATGTTCTATCAAACTATGAGGTATGACATAGGAGAAAGGTAGTGTTATCATATCAAAGTTCTCATCCTATACACAAATTGAGTTATTTCTTATGTAGTTGTAAAATACAATTTTTGTGTTAGTGTGGTTATAATGGTTCAATAGTTGTTTAGGCGAAGATGTGTTTTACAATAGGGTATTTTAATTTTTTCATCATTTATTCACTATTCAAATTCTAAAATGAATTACTATTTACCAATCCTTTAATATTATCTAGAAATCATGTCATATTGTTTTAAATAAGGAATATATATATAGATCCAAAACTGAACTATAAACTGTTACGCTTAATTAAGATTTTTAGTTTATATCTTCAATTAGTAAATTTATATTCTAACTAGAAAACATCATCTAGCTACCCACTACTTTGGTTATTACCATTATATACATACTTTCTTAACCTTAAGTGTAATAATTGCTCAATCAATTCTTACCACCCATGACCACTAGAACATCTAACCATCTTATTAATGAGTCCAAATAACCGAAGGTCCAAATTGATTATCCATACAAATTGCCCTCATTATTTTGGTATATCTCAGTGCATTAATTCCATTATTCAAATTGGAGGTAATACCTTAAAGGATAAATTATAACAACAATTATTGTTTAACCTGCCTTAGTTGACATGGTAATGCTAGCATTGGCATACTTAGTATTACATTCTTGAGTAGTCCTTACATACCCTAGTAAAGATTGAGGATCCCCATTGGTTGGGGCACATCAGGTTAAGTTGAATTGCTATACATTTGCATCTAGTTCTTTATTCTTTTCCCTAGTAGTGGTATTCATATATATGACTTGATGGATTGTGGATGATAATTCTAATAATATTTTGAGCTCTTTGTAGCATTGTAATGATGTTAAGATCTAAACAGGTTTACAATGGATGAATCCATAATATCATTTACTTGCCTACATATACATATGTACCATGTTAAACATTATTTATGATATATTGAGTTTATTGATCATATAATATGGGGTAATTTGATTGTAAAATATGTTTCATCATGGATATATATGTATATAATAAATTTCAATACTTCTAAATCTTGAAGACACTAGCTATAATTTATTAAGTTTAATTATATAAAGAAATAACATATTTACATGTATCACATTTTACTATAGTTAACTCCTAACATTACATTTTAGCCATAATTGCTATCATACATTACTAACCAATTCCCAAGACCAAGTCTATTAACTAGATCATTTGAATTACAAACAATTTAAATAATACTCCTCACTTACATTTATTTTATTTTATTAACCATTAACAATTCTTTATTTGAAAAAAATAACTTGCTAACTTATTATTGAAAATTTATTTTCATACGACTACCCTCTTAACCAAAATTAATTTCTATATACCTCAATTATGTGAGATTCTCAACATACAAATGATTAGACCTTGTGTTGTTAAAGTAACTCACTAATCAACCTTTTATACTTATAATCATTATCTACACAACCCTCCCTATACCAAGTGTTGATTTATAACTCTTGGCACCAGTGCCTAAACCATTTTTCTCTAACCAACTTGGCTTACCTTTCTCCTAGTCACTAAGTCACCTAGAGGGAAGCATATTTCTACTTTCAAAGTTGATGTGACATATATCATAGACATAATTGACATGACCCATATTCCAAGTAGCCACTTGTTTTCATTATACGTGAGCTATTTGGTAGGATAAGTGGGGAGGTTTTAAAGTGTCCAAAACAAACCTTTTCACCATTTTTTTTCAAGGGATATGTGCCAAATAGGGGAGAATAGACAATCTCAAAAAAGAGTCAACTCAATACTTTAACATGTGTCGAAGAACATATTCCCCAATGTAGATGGCATTTTGTGGGAAAGGGAACGTCAACCAAGATGGGAAAGGACTTAATCCTTCTTGCTAGAGAAGTGGTGCCCAAAAGTTTAGGGTCTAACTTTGGTCAAATTAAAATACATTTTTTTGCATTTCAAAATAAAAGAAAGGACTTCCAAGGGTGGAAGGGATTTTGTGGGGACCACTACCCCATTTCAAGTTTATTTATTTATTTAATGATTCTCTTTTTTTAAACTTAGTTCATCCCTTTTTCAAAGTGGGCACCTATGCTTGGGGTTTTTTCCTGATTTGTTTGCTTACTAATGTGATAAGCTTACTTTAATTATTCATTTTATTTCTATTTTCATTGTACCTTACTATGATCTTCTAGTAGATATGTGTATATGTCTTTTTAGGAACCTTGTGATATGCTAGGGGAGATTGGGGAGGTCCTTAGGTTATTATTATTATTTGTCACCCTATAATATAACCTCTACATTTATAGGTTCCCTCTAGTAGTATCTAGAATATTCTCTTATTATTTTAATTCTTTTTATTCTTGGGAAGGAATTAATTTCTTCCCCATACATTTTCCAAAGGGATAATATACACGTACATGATGGTTTCCTATGCTTTTTGGTCTATGTATTCATTTTCTCAAGTTGACTCCCTTTTTGTTCCTACCATGGAATTTTTGGTGCATAAGTTTGGAGATGTCATGGTATCACCTAAAATTTAATTGAATCTTGAAGTGCAAGTGACCTAATACATGAATGAACTATCAAAATATATTAACTTTATTCCATCATATTCTATGCAGAATCTATCTAAGTTTACATTGCAACCATATATGCATTGAATTAGATCAACTATAACAAAGGATGTAACTACTATGAAATATTTGCACTAACTAAATTGTAAGAAGAAATTTTACATTTACATAAGTCTCCATAAAGTGAAAACTCACAATGAAGGTTTCCTTACAAGTAAACTATATAAATAATTATCAATATTTCATTACACATTTTCAACAAGATAGAATGATAAGAATATCCCACTTTAGATCACAATGGAGTCACAATGGGAGCTTGATATCACAATATGTTTTAGATGACCTGAAAATTTTTGTCTCTCTTTATACACTTGGTTTTTAAAATTTCTAGGATTAACTTTAATATCTCCAAAAATTCTATCTTCACAAAACCTACAACACAATCCACAAGAAATCTTCAAGAACACCATACACTTCACATTGCCACAACACAATATCAAAATCCATAATGCAAAGACTCCCAATATAGTGCATACTCCATTGACACATTATACATACTTGTAGATCTATTTTTTAATACTCAAGAAGGAAAATGAAGCATAGTTTTGGAAACACCAACCTTTGTCTAGGCTAGGATAATGATAGCTATAGTAGAGCTCCCTTTATCTCCCTCTAAAACCCAGCTATCTCTAAACTTAAAGAATGGGTGAGCAACCCACTAATTTGTCACCCTTCCTCTAAAAAGACTCTCTACCACCCTTTTTAGTAGGAACATCAAGCCCCCTCTTTATTACATTTGTTTCCCTATCAAAATAAGAAAGTTGACCAAGTGTGATGGTGATGGTATACACATGGGGAAACTCCAAATTTTGAATTGGTTCAAGAGGGCACTGTTTAAGGGGTCCCCTAAGTTATACTACCATTAGGGTGGCTTATTTTTAATAAAATGACACCTTAGGATCCAATTTAGGCCCCCTAAAATCCTTGACAAGTTTGAATTCAAAAATCAACATGATGTTGACCCATCCTAACACTTTCTCCCAAGTAAGTGTACTTAAACATTAATTGGAAGAAAAGGAAAGGACTAAGATTAAGTGACCTTGTGACCAAAACTCTAGGTGACATGTCATCAACACATAGACAAACACAAGTGTCAAGTGACACATTAAAATATATTATACTTCACCATGACATGTCCTTAATGCATCTAAATTATGATTAAACATTTCCTCATACAAACAAATTTTACATTATGAAAAAAAATACTTTCATAATGAGGCTTTTGAATCTTCTAAAGATTCATCCTGGTCAAATTGTTTTCACATAGGTTTGGAGCTTGTTTCCCCCAAGAATTTCCATGGTTCCACTTCCTACACATTCAACTCAAGCATCAATAGTCCAAGAAGATTACATAAATATATATATCATAAATGTGTATAATTTCAAACGTTACATAATCTCATTAACATAATTAAATTAAATTTCCTTTCGTAATAATTTCAAATAAAACATTCAAAATATTAAAATATTAGGGTCTGTATATCACAATGCATTAAAATCAAATCAACATCTATCTACGTATCACATTAAATCATAAATCATCATAATCAAATCAATATTTATCTGCATATGACATTAAATCATAAACCATCATAATCAAATTAAAATTTATCCACATATAACATCAAATCATAGCCATCATAATCAAATTTATTTGCATATCACATTAAATCATAATCTAATTCTACCATGTCATAAAGTTGCATCCATATATGTTTGATCATTCCATTCACAATGTCAGGTTCATAGTACATCTCATAGATGTAGAATACTACTATAAATGTCAAAATCAATAGATAAAATAAACCATTATCCTAATAAGTCTTGAATAATGTCAAAATATCCAAATCTCGAATATAAAAGGCAAAGAACATACCCCCACTTAATCATTACATCAAAAGCATTTTCTATAATTCAACTTCTATCAAAGAGATTGAAAAAGGTTAGTATATGAATGAAAACATTAATTATATCATTTAGATCTTAATGTGCAGACATCAGTGTGGATCATCGAACTATAGATATTAAAATAACATAACCCTATGGTCTATAATGTATATAAAAATATCAAATTAGAAGTATCATAAGGAAATTATGTCATCTATATTATGATGGATTGAGTGAGGCCTCACAATAGAAAAGAGGGCTAGGTCCATATGAAATTAGTCATGTCTTTGATAATGGAGTTTTTCAATTAACTACCATTGATCTAGTGCCTTTTAAATTATTAGTCAATTGTCATAGACTCAAGTTGTATAAATGACCCCAAACCAAAGAGGGCTTCCTGTAGTAGTTCCAGTGGCCAAATTCAAATATAAACTAGGTAACTCTTCTTGCAGCTAGAGGTGTCAACCTTCTGCTTGTCACTCTTCAACACTAATTTCTTTGTACATGCTCATAATAAAAACTTTATGCTCACATAAAGTTCCAAATTTTTCCAGTCACTTTCTCCTTTCATCTCATTTCTCTACCTTCTACCCATCCACCTCATCTCATTTATTTACCTTCCACACACCCATTTTCCATGTCATCATTTTCTAATGCTTTCAATAAACCCCGCAAGTTTGCTGACAGATGTTGTCACTACTGATGTACCTTCTGCCACCTTTTGGTATGTGCAATGATGAATTACCATGTATAAGGTTTTCAAATTATAATTTATTTATAGTCTTCAGATTTAATTAATTATATTTAATACTACATTCTTTATATTATGGCAGTGTTATGCTAGTTCCATAACTCATACTAAGTCTAAGAAGTGTGGACACTGGTCCATATTTCCTAGGGGGTAGGGAAGGCTACTAAAACCAAATGGCAGCATTTATTCATAATGATTTTTCCAAATCTTCAAATTTCCTTAAGTACACAAGTGTTTAACTGTCATACCCCTTATTTTTGAATGATCTTATAGTCAAGCTATGATGTGACTTGTGTTTAAATTTTAAGTGATTTGAATCCTATTTTCAAATTATTTTCACACACTTCTATGGTTTACTCTCATTAAAGCCATATTATTTCTCATAATGAATTGTTATGACATTATACTTGTTAAATGAACTATGAAAATGGTCTTGAAAACAAAAAAAGAAGCCTGAATTTGTAAGGGAGAAATTGTGCAAGCAATGTAGACAGTGAAAGTGATAAAGAAAAATGGGTGGACAATTGTAGAGGCAAGAACTAGTGGAGCATACCATTTTGCTCTTAGATGTAGAGGTTGCAAAGATATTTAATTTGTGTGGCTGGTTAGGGTACTTTTTAAGTTTGACTACATTTGATGAATAAGAAACCACAAAATTACAAGGATGTTTGATGAAGGGGAAGCTTTTGTATGGGGTTTAATAGTGGTTGCTACAAAAGAATGTATAGTAGAAGTAATCGGGTTACTAGTGGTAGGAGAATGTTATCCCAACACTCATGATGCAAGATCAGCCAGGGCTCAGTTTGGCATACCAACTAACCCTCAAATGGATATTACCAAGCAAGGTTACAAGAGAATGTCTCTTTCGCCACAATACAACAATCTGGCCATGCATATTATTAGGTACCTCACATGTGAACAAAGATTTTCATATTTACATGCACATCATTTTAAATTGCTCAATTGTATAAGGCATAATCATCCAATTAATGTTCCCAATTTCTTGCACAATATGTTATGTATTAGTGCAGAAGAAACTCAAAAATGAAAAAGACAATTATGTCACCCATCATGCCCTAATTAAATTACTTATAGAAAAGTCACTTAGGGATGTTTATCTCCTATCATGGGTAGAATTTGTCCAAGCCAAAACCTTACAACCCTAGGCTACCCTTCACGAACAACCCAATGAGGAGAATATAGTTCCACCTAATGAACCTACCAAGCAAAGTATTCAAGAGGCTGAAGCTGAAAATGTACAAGAAAATGTGCCTTCACCTATTCAAGAAACCTAGAAATCTACCTCTAGCTGAGCAAAGGGAAAACAAAAATTGCAAAAAGAAATATTTGTTCCAATAAAAGAAGAGCCAAACCCTATATCCATGAGGAAAAAGAGAACTAGAAAGGGTCTTGTAGTAGTTGCTCTTGTAGTAGAGACACCAAAAGGAAGAGGTAGGAAAAAAGTTGTGATACTAGAAGAAACTCCTATAAGGAGAAGTCCTAGAATGAGAGGACAAATTTCCAAAGAATCCCCTATAAATATTGTTCCTAATCACTCTCCTCCTCACCCTAAAACTGAAAACATTCCTAGAAATCGTAATGAGTAATATAGGGTTGAAGTCAACGAGAATCCAAATGATATCCTAGTAGTCCAACCAAGTACTTCAAGAAGTAAATATGAAATAGTTCTTGAGCAAGTTGATCCAAACACTGCCCTAGTTCCCTATAAATCAACATGGTTTATTGATATTGTGGAACAATTATGGACATAATAGAGAAAGAGGAAAAGAAATCATGAAGAAGACAACAGTTCCATTACCCTGTAGAAACTCCTTTTCCAATTGTTTGGACAACATATGTTTGCTAAGGCCTTATGGGAAGGGGAGAGGAAAAGGATGAAGAAAGACATAGTGTCTCTTAGTGCAAAAATTACAAATTTAAAAATGCAATTGGTGAATAAAAAACAAAGGATGGATCATGCCCTCAAATTGGCTAATCAAGCACTTAACTGTAGACTACCACCATGAATTTATGCTATGCAATTAAAAGAATAATTTCTCTTATTCCAACTCATGTTAACCCATAACAATGTAAATGCAAAATTTAAATCCTCCCAAGAATTTTACGATTTATTTCAAACTCTACCATCGTGGTAGCAGAATTTGTTGTGTGAATTACATGTGCATAATTTTGTTACCCCTTCAGAAACCCAAAGGAACCCTTTACTCCATATAGTGGATATACATTTAAGAGATTTGATGTCCAACTAAAAATTAAGCAACTAAATAATTATAGAGATATAAGAACAAGGGAGTAAGGGATATAATCTTCACTGCCAGAACCAAGGCCTATTCTGATTATGAGAACTTTCCCTACTTTTCTTTTACAGATCTATGGCTGGTGCTAGAAGTAGATGGGATAGATTACCTGAGTCACTTAAAAGGTCAGAGCCACATAGTCCCATCAACCTAGAAGCTATGTTTCACTAAGCTCCAAAGTATCTAGAGTTAGGAAAATAGGCTAGACCAATATTGTGATGCCCACTCACTATGCAACCTCCAATGCTCATGTGGCCTTATATGACATTAATGCTAACAGACAAGTTGTAGGAGAGGAAAAAAAGGGAGTTTTGGGGAAGAGCACAAGGATTCTATCATACTTTCAAGAGTTGCAGGAAGGAAGGCCAGAAGTGGGAGAATTAGGGTCACTATCTCAGAAATGCCATGCTTGAGGACAAGCATCAGTTTACGAAGGGGAAAATGATGAGACTAATTATTGCCTCTATTTCATGATATTTTAAAAACACTTTCTTACTACTCTATTTCAATTTCATCAAGACATTTGTGAACCAATGTTTACCTAAACCAATGATTAACCTATGGGTAGATAGTATGTCATCTTTTGCCAATTTCATATATATGATGCAGTATTTCATATAATTATCAAAATGTGTGTTTTTATATTTGAATTTAATTTGAAAATGCATATTCACAATTATGTCTACATTATAACTAACCTATTAGCAATGAAGCTGAAGATGAATTGAAGAATTCAAAGATGAACATTGAAGACAAATAATAGCATTCAAGGAGAAAAGAATGTTGAGGAGTAGCCATGATGGAAAAGAGTCATAATAGTACCAAAGGACACTGAGTGAGTATGGAGTAGCTATGAAGACTTACTACATTCTTTGCATTTATTATTATGTCAAGCAGTTGTTAAGACTTTATTATTCCTACCTGGAGCCTTTATATCTTCTTCTCGCGTTGAGTTTTTATTTTCCTTCTTTGTCTCTTGTGGATTTATAGCTAGGTTGTTTACTTTTCTATTTTGGAATAAGTGTCAATCTTCTATATATAGGGATTGGACCAAGTGTGTTAGTTTAGTTAGGAGAAGAAAGTTTATGAGAATAGACTATTAACTTTTATAGCAAGTTGTGTTTTTATAGTTCTATGTGTTGTTTCTATGTAATGAATTTTTGAAATGTAATGAAATAGTTTTTGGTTTCTATCCTATGTTAGTAGTTTAGTTGAAGCTCACCAAGGGGGCCCACTTGGGAGGTGGATTAGATTAGGATAGTATAGATTTGTTTCCAAGCATTTTAGTATTGTAGGTAAAAGTTGTAAGTTTCTTCATGTAGCATCATACTACATGAATGTTCCTACAACATCTATGAGAATAGTTATAGTGGATGAACTAAGTAGGAATTTATGTTAATCTTTCATTGTATTTCAAGTATTCATAGAGCTATGTGTGTTAGTTTCCTACAACAATAGTGTAAATTATTTTCCTTGCATTTTACTTTCCTGTAGCATAAGCATAGTGACTCATTAAGAGACCTAGTGCACATACGTGCTTACGATTTCAAGTATATGTCCCTAGGTTGACAAGATTAAATGCATCTCATAGTGAGAAAAATAATTCTTAGATTGAATACATTATTCCTAAGCATGACCTAAAACATGATTATTATATACATATTGTGAGGTGGGTCATGGGGCTGAAACCTTCTCTTAGAATGTGCTCTATTTGAACCTTCACAACACCTATTATAGGTGCCAATCAGTGGAACACAAGATCAAGGACTACCCTTTGGCTATGCCTAGGCTTAAACCCCCACCTAAAGAAGTTTCTGCCAAGCCAACCAAAGGGAAAAAAATAAGAATGGATTATTGCTGGGCACAAGGGAAAGGTTCCCTTGACTCCTTTAGCTCCTAAATAGTCTTATGTAGTGGTCATCACAATTCCTCCTATTTCAATAGGATTGAAAACCCCAACTTAGGGATGCAAGCAATTTCTTCATTACTAAATCTGGGTGTCTCACAGGTTTCAAACCCTATTGGCTCATAGGGATTAAGGTATCCACTAGGACTACTACCTTGGCTATGGTTCATACACCCCTTTTTTCTTCTCCCATAGTGCCACAAGTGGCACAACATTCTCACAATTCCCTAAGATGCACTTAGAAACTAGAGGTGAAATGACAACCCATTAGTATAGAAAATTTATCTTCTAATTTTAACTAGGTTTCTACCTTCTTGCAGAATAGCTACTCCTCTCTTGAGGATGAGGAAGATATGGAAGAAATTTCATGAATTTTTTATCATGGAATGTACGAGGTCTTATAGACCTCTCCAGAAGGTACTATGTCTGGGACACTAACCATAGACTTGGAAATTTAGATTTTCTCTATATGCAAGAAGTTAAGATTTCTAGTTTCATGCTTTTCTCTGTATGTCATGTCATTTGGCAGGATGGTGTTATGTTTTCCTCTCAACACGAAGCTAGTAGAGGTGTTGTAGTTACTCTCTTGTCACCTCATCTTCATTCTACTATTATTTCACACAGTTTTGACCCCATGCATAGAATTATTTGGTTATTTCTTTCTATTAAGAATCATTCTTTTGGAGTCATTAATGATCATGCTTCCAATGATGCTATGGAAAGATCTCAGATGTGGGGCTAGCTAGATGACAACTTGCATCTAGCTAATTGGGTTATGTGTGGTGACTTCAATATGGTTGAAGTGGCCTCTGACAAAGATGGCATTTTTCCCTTTTCCTAGACAACATGGGAAAGGGAACTTGGTGCTACATGTGTAATAAATTAGGCCTTTTTTATCCCAAAACTAACCACCACCATCATAGTGGGGTTTGGCACACTTGGTCCAATTTTTGAGCTAGCTTTGACTGCATTTTAAAATGTCTTGATTGTGCCATGATCACTATAAAATATTTTTTCTTCTTTACTGAGGATCATGATTTACTTGTCATTCCATTGCCAGATGTGATGTTATCTGACCACTATTCCTTTGATTTTGTCATTTCATGACAAATAGCTCTCTGAAAAGTTGTCAAGTTGCAATTCTTTCTCAACATGTGTGTGTTGATGCATTCTTCCATCATTGCTAATATCCTATGTGTCTAGAATTTGGAGCCACATCCACATTCTTAGATAGGGTGGATCCATTGGTGGAATGATGCCATTACCAGAACTGCTCACTTTCTATGCATCTATGGGTAGCAGTTGGCAATTTTCAAAAAGTAGTATCATGAATCCACTACTTCTATGCTAAAAAAAGCTTCTAAGGTTCTCACCCTTAATCCCTTTGATGTGGATTTGAAAATCTGGCTTGCCAAACTTTCCCATCATAAACATGTTGCTGATAATTATGCCACTCAAGAAGCCTAAATCAAAGCTCATCTCCACTGGTTGGAGGTTGGCAATAAGGCTTTGAAGGAATTCTTCAAGGCTCTTTAAGCCTATGATACCAATCTTGGGATTAAAAAAATCAAATAAGACACTTCTATTCTCTCCAGTCTCCCTAACATCCTGTGAGCATTTGTTCATCACAATGAGAATGTTTTTGCTTCGCAGGTGTTGGAATCTTTCAACTATTGAACAACAAAGCTCAATACAAAAATAATCATTCCCACAAATCTAGGGACTAGATACTTCCCATCAACAATTATGTATGCATATTATTTGGATCCAACTTTAACAAAACCAAGGCTAGCTTTCTGCTCTTCAAGCTCTGCAGAACCAAGATGGGAATACCTAAGGGATGATAAAAAATGAATGCAGCTATATGAGAATTTTATTAGTTTCAATCTGATTCTCATCTTCTATCTCTAACATAAATATAGCCTATCTGTTCCCTAACATTTTTAGATGATATACATTTCTTAGAAATAGATTTGGTCATAATTCTTCTTAGATTTTCATGTGCCTCCAACAATAGTAGCTAACTAAAGCTTAAAGGTTATATGCAAACAAGCATTGACCATCATTGAAACTGTTCAAATAGTAAAATAAAGTTAATTTTGATTTTAGACTCGAGGCTTATTCATGATCTACCTATTCGTAGACTGGATTAATAAAATTAGTGCTTATTCCATTGGGATTCAGAGTATACTACAATTTATAGATCTGACGTGTTGCATTACAACAAATGTTATCAACAATTCTTACTCGAATTCATTCTTATAGACATCCTTTCTACTACCATAGTAATCCCATCAAATTCACTAAAGCATTTACTTAATTCATTTAATTAATAGCAATAATGAATTGACATACAACCTAAGTGAATTGCATTCAAGTGGACAAGCTTTTCTTGCACAATATCATAATAACTAGGTAATAACAATGGAGACAAACTTCAGTAAAAAAAAAAAAAAGGATAGTTCAATTTTGTGTTAATCTCATTGGAAGATTTGCATACAATTGTAATAAAACTTAGAATGACTCTAGAAAAGACATTAGACCCCTGTAATATCAATAAATTACAAGTATTTGTAGGGGGAATACATCATAAGTTTTGCACCCATAAACTAGATTGAACCATACTCAATATAAACTAAAGTGTACTCAAAATTGGACCCTTCTCTAGCCTTGGAATATCACTTATATAGCATGAGATGAAACAAGCTTCAGGCATAGAGAACTAATAGATGTCCTTCTACAAATGATATTTATATTTTTCTTGATAAGAAAAGATGAAATTTTGACTAACAAAAAGGTAATACATCATATTATTCTCTTGGTAGGACCCTCTTCTATTACATCTTCTTGTGCTACTAATTTTTTGATTGGCTACTATTCTAAATCTTCAGTAAATGTAGCTGTTAGACTGGCGAATGATGAAGTTTGTTCTGGTAATTACAAATCAATCTCAACTCAAGGATTTTCACTATTTTCATCATGGACTAACAAAATTAATTTTACTTTTCCCTCTTCCTTGGTTATGTCAACATCTTGGGCCTTTGGACATGCAACTGAAATTGGTTGTTTGCATTTATTTTCTTCTTCTTTTTGGTCCTGTGCAAATGGATGAATATTTTTATTTCATCTTCCTACACCTCATCATTATTAGTTTCAACTTCTTCAAACTATTCATCAGAATTAATATCTTCCATCCACTTGTCAAAAAGTGTGTCATCTGGCCAATCAAATTGCAGAATATCCTATTGCTTCTTGATAACATATTCGCCCTCTTTGTCAATATTAACAAAATCTTGTTTTAACAAAATATTATTTTAAAGAATCAAAGAATATTTGGACCTTCACTAATTCCTCTATTGTAGTGGCCCAACATGCATGTCATGTTTCATTGATGATTTTGTTTATTCTTAGAAAAAATAAATCATCTAATTCTTTAGTCCATTCATTTTTATTTTTCAATTTATTTTTCCTATCCAAAGCATGTTAGAATAGATCAAACTTTTGGCTCTTATACTTATTCAAATAGCCAACTATTCTTCTTTGTAGGTGAACTCTATTGTCATCGAATTCTGGAAGATTATTAACAATATCATCAGTTTTTTCAATCCGATCATGTGAAGACCTTATGATAGAGTAGCACAAGAATGTAATTTCTTTTCTTCTCTTTCCCCACTTATTCACAATAGGCTTTAAAGCCTCATCATTTGTTTTTATTTAATCCCATATGTTTATTATTCTTGCTAATTGATCATAAAATAATGGCCATTCAATTTTATCTCCCAAATACATGAGAGCTTTTCTCAAATTGTCTTCATATTTCACATTTAGCTCTACATGTAAAGCATTTGTAGGGTATCTAGAATTTCTATGAGAGGAGTGGATTTAAAAGGTTTCATTGAAGGGAGAGGATATGTGATTCTTGGGCTAGAAGACCTCCCCATTACCTTATTTTCAAGTTCAATTCTTTTTTGAACTTCTTTATTGTAAGCCTCCAAAACTCTCTCATACTTATTTTGTAGTTCAAACATTGTCTTCTCTTCCTTTTCTGTAGTAGCCAAAACAAACTGAGATGTTCCAACACCCATATGAGCTGCCTCTACATGGGAAGTATCTACTACTCTTTTTACAATGATATTTCTCATTAACCTAGAGTCATCTAGCTATGATGAAACAACTCTTCATCCCTTCCTTAATGACCATATAACCAAAGAGGCATGGTCCTCACTAAAAGTAGTACCTTCAAATTCCTTCTTATTTTGGTCGTATAGGTCCAACTTATTTGAAATAGAATTAAAAATTAGAACATCTGCTATGTCCCAATTGGGTAGTATCAAAATATTTGATGCTCTCACCATCTCACTCCCCTCTTTAGGAGTTATACATTGGAATTCCTACATCACCTTTTCTTTTACTAGATTTTGCAATGTTGCCTCCCCTAGCTCTAGATGCTTTGTTCTTAACTTATTACATATTTTTTCATACTTTACTATGTTTGTTCTCCATGTAAATTGGTGGAAAGCTTTGGACATAACAAAAGTATCATGTGACAAAAATTGTTGACTAGCCTGATCTATTATAGGGTCTCATTCCCTTCCTTTAAAATCTACTATTGTCAACTCTAGGCTTGGCATAGGAGGCTCCTAGGGGTTTCCATCATCTAATTCTATCTAAATAATAAAAATTCCTCCTTGTGAATCCAGTAGCTCAATTTGCTCTCTAGTAATTTGTTCTTCTTTAATCCACAAAGGGGATTGTGTAGGTGAATATTCCTCATTGTGAGGACCTTGATCTTTTGTTATTTTTCACCTCTTAGGGGAGGGTTCAACATGTGTTTCTTCTAAGATAACACTAGTGGATCCTTTTATTTGTTTAGCTTTATCCATAGTGGTCTTCTTATTTTGAATGATATTATACCTTGGCATTTTTTGAACTATCAATTATCCTACCCCTAGATTGGGAGTGAATACCAGTCTCCTCATTACCTCCTTAGCATTGTCTAGCTAAGAATTAATTAAAAAAATTATTTTTCTCATTCATAGTTTCCATTGTTTCAAGAAATGTAATCATGAGCTTATTTATTCTATTTGCCTCTATGATGGCATTACCCTGAAGACTATAATTTTTATCAAAATAATGAAAAAAATCCAAATCCCTTGAGAACACTCTCAATTTTTCTTTCTTGGTTTCTTGTTCTTGAAAGGAGAACTCATTTGTTATTATATCTTCAGCAAAATATGATTCATGATCAATTTTGCAAAGCTTGATTCTATGCCTAAAACCCAAGTTATAGAATCCCTCAATGTCAAAAAAATGGGGATGAGAGACAACTATTTTATACTAATCTAATATTTTATGTAGAGAAAGCCAATCCCCTTTTGAGATCACAAATTGGTGGGCTACAATGCAAGTTAGGAATAATGACCCTCTTTTCCTTTTCAACAAATAAGTTTCCTCCAATCGTCTTAGTTGCCACAAAAATTCAGCTACCCCTACCCTCAATGGAACCTAGTAAGGTAATACATGGGGAGTACCTCTAAAACCATACATCCTAAAGATATTTGAGACTGAATATGGGATGATGTCTCGCCAATTATGTGAAATTTTCAAACCAACATGATTGTCTAAGGGCCTAATAAAACTTACCAATGCCTTACACACTCTGGCATTGTCACTTAATAATAAGCATCTCAACATTGAAAAAAAGTACCTATCAAACCTGACAAAACTAGTATTTTCTGCTTCCTAGAACATATCTACACTCCATAACTAGACTGCCAGTGCTTCCCTATCTTCTTCTCTATTTAATTTCATTTTGTTACCAAAATAAATTATTCCTTTGAACAAAAACATATGAATCAACATGAAATAGTGACCAAAAAATTTCTCTACCTTGCCTCTTACAATCCCAACTAGGCCATTCTGAATTTCTTCTGCTAAAAAGTAGGAAAAATAAAAAATAGTATCCACACCAAAAACTCTGCATATAGTCATGTATGCCTCCACTACCTTGGTAATAAAATATGCCCTTTTAAAATGTTCCCTAGAGGATGTTGTAATTACTGGCAAGTTTCCAATTTTTCATATATGTGCCCTAAATGTAGCCTACCTAATTTCATCCTTCTTTGACACATATTCTTTCTCTAATTCTTATAACTCAATAGGCACATGATAGTCTGTCAGAGGCCCTAAACAAAATACCTCTTGAATTTCCTCTGGACTAATTGTGATAAAATTTTTTCCATCAATTCTTCTCACTATTCTGATTGCTTGATCATAATTTTTTGCAATAGCTTTGAGAAGGTCATAATCCATAAAAGCAGTTGGAAGTACTAATTTTCCTAAGTCAAAGTTCCACATATTGGCAGGTGGGGCAAATAAATTCCTTTATGAAATCCATTTCTTAAATAAAGAAAGACTAGTTTGAGAAGTTTTGGCATACTAGACCCAATTCCCCTTATCATATAACTCATCTACAATTTTGAGCCTAGGGTTTAATAAGGTAAACTTTTTCACTTGCACAATTTCAGTGGTAGACTCAGGGAGCAATTCAAGTAGGTCATTATGGATATTCCTAGCAATATAATCTTCTTGCACAGAGAATACCTTTTTGGGAGGAATACTAGATATAATTTGCAAAAAACTAAATTGCTACAAAGGTTATAGTATATGGGAACTTACTTGATTTTCTTGCTTGCTCTCCTCTGTAATCCTATAATGTCTTACAAGCAAGGGAAAACTACTTCACATTTTGATCAAACTTAGCACAAATTCTCACTAATTTCTTTTGCTTTGGAAGCTTGAACTTTTGTTCACGTTAGATGGAAATGGTGAAATCTTCTACAATATACTCTATTTTTTTCTTACACACGAAGCTTTTATTCATCATAAATGAATTGTATGGGAAATAGAGTGGCATCACCTTCTATGTTTAAATTCACACCGTTGATCTCAAAAAATTCTATGATATAGGATTGAAAATAGGGATGACTCATGTTTCACTTGACAAACTGGCAGTCAACCCAATGCCAATTATCCACTTGTACTTTTCCTTCACTACTAGCCTTTCAAACTGGACCCACTAATCCTTGAGGACACATGTCACCGAGTCCCTATCTAAGTATACATAAAGAGTGAGCATATTGCCTATGTGATATAGTGACAACCATTGATTCATCTTGATCAAGCATAAGACATTTCATTCATTCTTAATACTAATGTGGTGGGTCTAGTATCCATTTTCTCTACTCACTATGTCGTTGTCCTTAAACCTTAAGAAACTCTCCATAGCAACAAAGTGATAGCCGTAGATCTGAGCTTGATCTAAATTTAAGGAAAATGCATTACATCCATATAAATATGGTAGGTCCCTTAGTCCCCATGTTAGATTGGGTAAATAGTGCACAAGTTCTCATAGCGACTTAGTGATGATCATTTATCTGGTCTTGATCCAATGATCATAATCTTTCATCTGATTTCTAAGTTTAGCATGGGTCCATGCTATTGATGACATGGAGAATGTCCTATCAAATTGACATATAATTTAATATCCTAATCCTTGTTGTGACATCACATGATTTGTTTCCCACTTCATGCACATTTTCAGGGTAGGCACTATATCACTACCGGTGAGGCGTAAAGAATTTTTAGTCATGACATAGCGACCTCTGGTGTTCTTAAAACTTTTGGTGCATACATGTTTCTAGTAGGATGCCGCCATGTCTAGGAGATTGTGTGGCTTATTGGTGATGAAGAAAACACTTGGGACCTACCTCTTGGAATTATTGCCCCATTTCTATTTTTTGTCAAGGTGCTATGTCACTACTAGTGGGATTCTTTCATTTTCCAACGGCGATATAGTGACCTCTTTAAGGCTTTAGAGATTCTGATGCTGAGAAATGTTTTCCATTTCTACTATCATTATCACAATCAATGCTTTTGATAAGGAAATCAAGTCATATGAAATTTTTTAACAATAGGAACATTTTGTTGCTTGTCCATTTCACAATCTCCCATTTTCCTAATTTTTGACAAGGCACTATGTCACTACCAGAGAGATCTAGTATTATTCTTGTCACAACATAGTGACTTCACATATACAGTTGAAATCTAGTGCCAGGAAAATACTTGCGTATCAAGCATGATTACCATAATTAATACCTTTGACACAGTAATGAAAATGCACGTCCATAATACTACTAGAGAAATTCATGGCCACTAGATTTTTTAAAATCTACCATCCTCAACATTCTTTGATAAGGTGCTATATTTCTATCAATAGGATGTGAACTTTTTCAGATCACAACACAATGACTCATCAAAAAGACTAGATTCTAGTGACGCCATTTAAAATTCATTACATTTGGTCTTGACAATTCTAACATGAAGCACATAATTGAACCTTTTCTAAAATAATACAATTTCTCGATGCCAACTCTCTAGTTACAACCCTGCTAGTCAATTTCGTGATAGTCGCTATGTGGCTATCATTAAAACACTTGTATCTTCACATAGTGATGACGTGATAGTCGTAGATCTTATAAAGATCAGATGGTGGAAACAAAAAGGGTAAAAGGCACTTTGGGTATGAAATATTTAAATGGGACAAGGAATATTCACAATTTGAAAAGCTTCATGCTAGAGTAAATTAAAAAAGAACGCAAGACTTAGGGTTTGATAGGTTTTTTCAAAGCTTATTAGAATTGCAAGGCCAAAAACCAAAAAACCTAGGAAGCAAGTAATGGATTCAATTCTAATTTTTTATACCTAGACTAGAAGAAATTTATTTTGTAAAAAATTAGACTAATAGTGGCTCTATCTGGGGATGATAGACTAACTGAATCCATGCAAGAATCTAGAATCTATGGTAGAGTAGATGACACACTCTATAAATAAGGACAACTTCTTCAAAGGGCACAAAAATAAAACAATAGACACAGAAAACCACTATAAAAATGTATCTATAGGGACTTGCAAAATATACAAGGAAATAGGAAGACCTAGAACTATGGTTCATGGATGAACAAGTATTTCAATAGAAATACCTCTTCAAGAACTATCCATGAACTAGCAACACAAGAATATTACCTGATAGATCTTTTAGTAAATAAGAATCCACTCCCCATGGAGTTTCAATTAAGTAGGGACCCAACCATATAGGGTCAAATTTTCCATATATTCCCTTTTCTTCAATTCTTGCATTGCACATAAGGACCAAATCTTTAGGTTCAAATTTCTTACTTACTATTCTTTTGTCATATAATGTCTTGAATTATACTTGCAAATTTTGGTTCTTGAGAGATGCTTCTCTCCTAGTTTCTACTAGTCCTACAAGCTCATCCAACCTTTCTTGCATATCATCAATGATATCCTCATCATACATTTGTATGTAGTTATACAAGCTTACTAGGTTATTTTGAGGCATCCTTGCCTTAATTCCATATACCATATCAAATGGGGCTACACCAATGGCTTTCTTCACAATCACCCTATAAGCCCATATTGCTAACTGTAACTTGAAATCCCAAGATTTTTTATTATCATCCAAGGTTCTCTTAACAACCTTCAACAAGATTATATTTGTAGATTCAGCTTGTCCATTTCCTTGTGGATGATAAGGAGAAGATACTAATCTTGTTATTCCATATTCATCACAAAATTTTATAAATTCCTTAGATATGAAGCACATTGTATTATCTATCACAATTTTCTATGGGCAACCAAATCTTGAAATGATGTTACTTAGAAGAAAATTATTTAAAACTTTACTAGTTTCCTTTCTTGTTGGAAATGCTTCTACCCATTTTGTGAAGTAATCAGTAGGAACTAAAATTTAGGAATATCCAGTGCTAGATTTAGGAGAAATTTCACCTATGAAATCCATACTCATTGCTGAAATAATGCTTGAACCACAATTGGATTTAATGGAGTATTGCCCAAGAATTTCAATTTTCTAGCAAACCTTTGAAATGGATCACATTTCCTAACTATTATTTGAGCATCCTTAAAAATGGATGGCCACTAGAATCTAGCTCTCATTACCTTGTGTGTAGTGGTCTTGGCCATTTGATGCCCACCGCAAACTCCAACATCCATTTCATTCAAAACTTCTTTTGACTTTTCTTGGTCAACACATTTTAATAGTACTCCCTCAAAATTTCTCCACCATAAATTGTTCCTAACAATGATATACCTGATGGCTTGTAAATTAGACTAAGCCATAAGTTTAGCTAGTCCTTGATCTCTTACTAGTTTTTCTATCTATATTTCAATGCTAAATTCTTGGATCCTATCAATCCAACTACATCTTCTACCTAACACTTCTTGTTGAGAAAAAATGTCCTTTATAATAGCTCTTGGTACAAATACAATGACAATGGCACCTACCAACTAACATCTAAAATCCTTAACAACTTTCACCAAAGCATATGCTTGTTTCTCATTTATGTCATATGTTAGTTCAATAGGTTGTAATGACTTACTAATGAAAGCAATAGGGTGTTCATATCCTTCCTCATTTTTTTTGTAGTAAGACTACAACTACAGTATGGAAAGATGCAAAAGAGAATATGTGCACTAGTTTAGCGTAATTTGGAGTCCTAAGGACTAAAAATTTTTTTATGTTAGTTTTAATATCTTGAAATTCCTATGAAGGTTTTCCATCCCAATTGATAGTAGCTCCTTTCTGAAGCATTTTTGAAATAGGCTTGCCAATCTTAGCAAAGTTAGTAACAAACCTCCTCGGGAAGTTAACATGCCCAAAGAAAGATTGTAATGTCCAAATATATTTCCTTTAGTTACCCCAAATGTACATTTCTTAGGGTTTAATGACACTCCATATTTCAATGCTTTAATAAAAATCTTCTCTAAATGCCTATAGTGATCTTTAGCCTTTTTGGAATAAGTTGTGAGGTCATCTTGGTATACAACCATAAACTTATTGATGTACTCATGGAAAGCTACATCCATAGCCCTTTAAAAAGTGGCACTAACATTAATCAATCCAAATGAAATTCTCACATATACATAAGTTCCCTAGGGAGTTGTAAATGTTGTCTTAAATTGTTCTTCTTCTTTCACCGTAACTTGATTGTAACCTGAGAACCCATCCATCATGGAGATAAGTTTAGACCCAGTTACTTGTTGCAACATAGCTTCCATGTTTGACAACCCATAATTATCTTTTAGTGAAGCAATTTTAGATTTTTGAAATCCAGACAAAATTTGATATCTCCATTATTTTTCCTAATAGGTACTAGATTTGAGACCCAAGTGGAATGTCTAATAAGTTTGATTATCCCTCCATCCCTTAACTTCATCAATTCCTGTTGCATTTTAGGGGCTAGAGTGGGATTGATTGGTCTCTATTTCTACTTAAAAGGTTTTACATTATCCTTCAATGGTATGACATGTTGCAAAAGATCTTCTTTATAAGCCTTTAGGTCATCATATGACCATGCAAAAACATGTTTATATTTTCCCAGTAAGTCAATCAAAGGCTTTCTAATTTTAGCTAACAAATTCTGACCAATATAAACTTTCTTAGGGACCCCATTAGTAGCTATATTTATCTCTTCTAGCTCCTCAAGTTTAGAATATATTCCCCAAGGCCTTACCCTATCTTGGTTATCAAACATCTTCTCCAAAACAAACAAACCTTTAGGTACTTTATTAGTCTTTAATTGTATGACCTCTTGACCAAAGATTGTTTCCTTCCCATGTCTAGTTTAAACCAAATCACTATAGTCCAACTATTGACCGTGATATTTATCTTCATTCAACAAGAAATTCACAATGTCTTTGTCACCTTCAAATACTTGCCAATGTTCAATATTATTAGGTATTGAGGGTTTACTCTAGACCTCAATTTGTGAAACTCTTGCCAATGATACCTCCTCTAGTTTAATTGCTACATTTTCTAAATCCCTTAGCCATCTTATTTTGAGTTCTATCTCTCCATGAAATACCAAATGCATCAAAGAATTCTATTTGATCCTAGACAATGTTCCTATACTTTTTCAAACTTTTATTTTTAGATGCATATGTCCCCTTTATCTATGAGATAACTAATTATAAATCACCTATAGGAAGAAAATTTTTAATTCCATGGTGGGTAGCAACTTTCAATCCTAACAATAGGGCTTCATATTTAGCTATATTGTTGGTGCATGAAAAATTTAGGGTGAAGGAATATCTAAAAGTATTCTTTTCAAGAGAAACAAAAACTACCCCTGTCCTTGCACCTTCTTTATAACTAGCCCCATCAAAGAACATAGTCTATAATATTGGTGGATCCATACAACACTCAACTTCATGCTCAATCATAGAAGGAAACTTCTCAACTTCTTGGATAATTAACTAAGCTCTAAATTCATTCACACCTATGTCTAAAAAATAAGTAGCATCTTTGTCAATTTCTTCACCCAAAATATGACTGATCCTTAGCTTTCTATTTACTTTAAGAACCTTATATTCTATGTGAAAAGTTGCATAGGTTAGGCTACATTATAGGCTACCTCCCATAGCAACACTCCATTTTCTACAGAGCAACATTCTATAATGTGGAGGAATATCAACTACAAGGACTGGCATGGTCAACTCTACTGCAAGGTACACAACTAGCTTAAATGTTAAAACATGAATAGTACCTATAACTAAAACTTCTCTAGCATCCATACCTCTGCACTTGCCTTTCTTAGTATCTACTTTCAATCCTAGGGCTTCCATTACTTTAAAAGGAATGATGGTGTTAGAAGCTCTTCAATCTATCATGCAATTTTTTAGGGTTTTTCCTTTTATAATCAAGCTAAGAAATAATGGGTCAATATCTTCTATGTATGCTACTGATGAATCATCCTAGAACATTTGGGGAATTTGAGACATAATACCACTATCTTCTACTACTGATGGGGTTTGTTGAATGGTATTTTGTTCTATGTTGTTGTTATTATTTCCTATCCCTACCAACCATGACAAGACTTTTCTCTAATGCTCTTTAATTCTAAATAACTCATGTAAGGTTACTTTAATAATAATTTGTGATAACATGGATATCATGTCAATAGAGTTAGATATAGTGGGTTTCAAAATCATACCTAGAGTAGTAACCTTCTGAATAGAAGGGACTATAATTTGCTTGATAACATTAGATCCTGATCCCTTTTCTTGCACAATTTCTTTTGTTGTCTCATTTTTTTGGAATTGAACTTTCTTCTGGGGTTCCCACTTCTTCATTTTGATATCTTTAATCTTAACTATCTCTACATTAGCCTTCTTCTCTTAATCCTTCATCTTATGTGTAACATTTTTTATAAAAATACTAGAAGGCTTCCTAGCATCATTGTTAACCATTAGGTTTCTCAAATTGTAATTGCTATGTACTTGGAAGATCATCTCTACAGTGATCCTATCAATTTCCTCTTCAGAAGGCATTCTTAAGTTCACATAACTAACTTCAAAAATGTAACACATAACTAATCTTTGTCATACCCTTCATTGTTTGAGAACACTTGTTGATGGTCTAATTGATAAGTGACTCTCTTATTTTCATGGTCACTTTTGGTCTCTTCCAAATTAGAATCCACACAATCACTACACATGTTCACCATGTTACAACTTACATCATCATGGCTTTATTCTTCTTCTTCCTCTTCATTTTGTGCACTGTGATCTAAAACAAATGACTGAGCAACTGCACAATACTCTGAAGAGTGAGGTGACTGAAAAATGATACACCATGGCACATCATCATTCATATTAAGAAACATTTTTTACAAAGGATCTGGTGTACCCTTGTCTTTTATATTTTGGCTAGGAATTGGTTTACCATCCTTCTACTAAGTGGTATTTGGGTAGTTTTGCATTCTTGATTGTCTATTGAAATTGTTGTTATTCATTGGGGTTTTATTAGCAAAATTTGGCTTGTGTATTAAAATTAGTTGGGTTCATCTTCTTTAATGAATCCAACACCTGACCTATTGTGGGTTCTTTAGGCTTCTTTCTTACAAGGGTTTTATGAACTTCTCTTTTATTGTTATTCTTAAGATTGAAATTTTTTGGATCATCTCTCCTAGCAAGCTTGCTAGATGCTTTCCTATTATTTTCAATATTCACTACAATCTTATAAGGATCCCTCAAAGTTTTAGGATCTTTATCCCTCAACTAGTAAGCCATCTTGCTATCAAAAACATTAAAATATGTTGTAAGAGAAACTTCCTCATTCAACCTCATAAGCTGGAACAATTTGTACATACCCTTTTGGAATCTTACATTGAAGTCAAATGTAGACACATTAGGGTTCTTGTTGATGTTATTGAAATCGTTTAACATAAACCCAACATTAGTATTATCTTTTTATTTTTCTTTGAACAGTTTCTCGAAATCACTCCATGAACTGGTGCTATCATTAGGTAATCTTCTAAACCAATCCCTTGCATCTTCATTTAATCAATAAAAAACAACTTCATCACCACATCCTCATGTTGAACTTTAAAGTCATTTAGCATATCTATAAAAACCCTTAAGTTCTCTTCACCTATAACAACATTATTTCTAGAGAACTTGACAACTCTATCTCTTAAATCAAAAGATATGGGATGTGGAGCACTAGGAATACCCACAAATGACATGTGTTTATATTTTTCCATGTAGATGGGTTTTTTTTAGAAACCAACAATATTTGAGGTGCTTGCTACATTGGCTTAGTTGGGAACATTACTATGAGATTGTTGAGGTTTTACAACAAGGGTTTGATTACTAATGTTGGATGATTTGGCAAGGGTAGATTGAGATATTCCTTGAGTTGAAATTACTAGTCAACAAGCTATTATAGAAGTTGTAGCTAGGGTAGACATAGTTGGCAATGAAGCCAGTCTATAAATAGACTTTATGAACTAGATTTTCCTCCTAGTTTCTATGGCTTCAGCTTCATTCTCAACCTTCTCAAGTTCTTTTGCAAGATCTTCTTTCTCTTTCCTAGCCTTTTCCAAATCTAGATCTAATTTTGACATAGGGGGGTTTATAGATTTACTAGTTGCTACTTGAGGCTCATTCATTTAGATTCCTACAACTTTTCCTTTTCCTTTATCTGTCTGCTTGACAGTAGGTTCTACCTTGTTACTCTAGACAAGCTTATAGGGTTGAACCTAGGAAATAAAAAGTTCTTGTTTTTTGGCTTAGGAGTTTTTCTTGCTGCTAAACTTTGGCTCTCAAGTTATCTACATCTCAAAAGACATCTTCATGAAGGATTGAAGTTCTTTCTTCTAACTTCTTGTTTTGTTCTTTTAAGGTAGCCATCCTTCTAAGAAAATTATGTCTTTCAACAAGGGCATCTAGGGTGGATTTCTCTCTTTCCTTTTCTAGATGAGCATGTTTAGCTTCTTCCTCAACAACCCACTTCAAAACTTCTATTTCTGATCATACTTCTTTAGGATATATAGAAGTAGCTTTTGAATCAATAGGATCATCCAAGTCTATAAGATTAGTTTACATGTATGGGGTAGCTCTAGGATTAAAAGGATCCCCAAATGAATTCTTGAATCCTAGCCTTTAATTCATCTCAACTATCAAATTTGGCCTAGGGGATGCATTCCCTAAAGCAAGCCACCCTAGATGGCCTTGATGAAAGAGATAATTTTCTTAGGAGGATGGCTACCTTAAAAAAACAAAACAAGAAGTTAGAAGAAAGAAATTCAATCCTTCATGAAGATGTCTTTGGAGATGTAGATAGCTTGAGAGCCAAAGTTTAGGAGCAAGAAAAACACCTAAGACAAAAAGAAGAACCTATTATTTCCAAATTTCAACCCTATAAGCCTATCCAGAGTAACTAGGTAGAACCTACTTCCCTAGGCTAGATCTGATAGCTGAGATGAATTAAATGCTAGGACTCAAGAGTTCATTTGGGGATCCTTTTAATCCAGGAGCTATCTCATACATGTAAACTAATCTTATAGACCTAGATGATCCTATTGATTTAGAAGCTACTTCTACAGATCCTAAAGAAGTATGATCAGAGATAGGAGTTTTGAAGAAGTGGGTTGCTAAGTAAGAAGCTAAACATGCTCGTCTAGAAAAGGAAAGAAAGAAAGCCACCCTAGATGCTCTTGTTGAAAGAGATAATTTTATTAAAAGGATGGCTACCTTCAAATTACAAAATAAAAAGAAGGTAGAAGAAAGAACTTCAATCCTTCATGAAGATGTCTTTGGAGATGTAGATAGCTTGAGAGCCAAAGAATAGGAGCAAGAAAAACTCCTAAGCCAAAAACAAGAACCTTTTATTTCCCAGGTTCAACACTATAATCCTGTTATGTTGATATGTTCTTTCATCTAGTAATAGGGTACTAAATATTTCTCCTAAAAGTCGTGTCATTTTTGATTTAGAGGTAAGTGAAGAGGACTCTCTCCCTACCACTGGTTCGTACTGAGAATCAACTGATACACTACCTCTTGGTTTCCAAGTGGGGTTTGGGTCTATCTTTTTCTTACTCAAGTTCTTCCTACCACCTTGAGGTAAATTAGTATACATTGGTACATCAAGATTGGCTCTTGAGTAAGCTCCTGTGTTTTTTCTCTTGTCATCCATATTTGTTATTTATCAAGTAAGCACTAGCTTCAAAACCTTGATTGAGTAACCTCTCTATTCTAGGTAAAATAAAATAATTAAAATTACTCCTAACTTTAAGGAAGGGACACAATTCAACATAGAAATATCTAGCATATAGTTGAACCAATCACTAAGATCATAAGATTGCAACTCTTACTTAATAGATAAGACACTTAGAAGGGTTGTAAATGTCAGTTTACATGTATGGCATTTGATTTTCTTTTTCCTTTTTAAATTCTCAAGGTTTTTCAGTAAAGCATGTCCACTGTAACCACAAGCCATACCAAATTATTTGAAAAACATGTATACAACAAGACCAAAGACATTGCAGTACTTCTTACATGTGTGTTGCACAACTCCCCAGTAGAGTGACCATTTTGTTGGTGTCTTTCAACTACTGAACAACAAAGCTCAATACCAAGATAATCATAAGCAAAAATATAGGGACTAGCTACTCCCAATCAATAATTATGTATGCATATTATTTGGATCCAAATTCAAAAAAATAAAGGTTGGCTTTCTACTCTTTAGGCTCTACAAAACCAAGTTACGTATACCTAAGGGATGATAAAAAATGAGTGTAGTTGTAGGAGAATTTTATTAGTTTGATTTTGATTCTCATCTTCTATCTCTAATATAAATATAGCCTATCCATTCCATAACATTTTTAGATGATATACATCCCTTATAAAGAGAATTGGTCACAATTCTTCTTAGATTTGCTAGTGCCTCCAACAATAGTAGCTAAGTAAAGCTTAAAGGTTACATGCAAGCAAGGGATGAAAATCCTTGAAACTCTTAAAATTATAAAATAAAGTTGATTTTGATTTTAGATTTGATGTGTATTCATGATCTACATATCTATGGACTAGATTAACTAGATTAGTGCCTATTCCATTGGGATTAAGAGTATACTACAATTTATAGATCTGACTTGTTGTATTACAACAAATGTTATCAACAATTCTTACTAAAATTTGTTCTTATAGACATCCATTATGCTACCATAGTAATCACATGAAATTCACTAAAGAATTTAATTAATTCATTGAATTAATAGCAATAATGAATTGACATACAACCTAAGTGAATTGCATTCAAGTGGACAAGCTTTGCTTGCACAATATCATAATAACTAGGTGATAACAATAGATACAAAATTCAGCAAGAATAGATACGAGGATAGTTCAATTTTTTATTAATATCCTTTGAATATTTGCATACAATTGTAATAAAACTTAGAATAACTCTAGAAAAGACATTAGACCCCTATAATATCAATATATTCCAAATATTTGTAGGGAGAATACATCATAAGTTTTGAACCCATAAACTAGACAAAACCATACTCAATATAAACTAAAGTGTTTTCAAAATAAAACACTTCTCTACCCTTGGAATCTCACTTATATAATGTGAGATGCAACAAGCTTCAGGCATAGAGAACTGATAGGTTTCCTTTTACAAAAGATATTTAAAATTTTTTTAATAAGAAAAGAAAAAGTTTTGTATAACACAAAGGTAATACATCATGTTATTCTCTCGATAGGCCCCTCTTCTATTATGTCTTCTTGTGCTACTAATTTTTTGACTGGCTACTATTCTGAATCTTCAGTATATGCAACTGCTAGACTAGCCAATGATGAAGTTTGTTCTGGTAATTACAAATCAATCTCAACTTGAGGATTTTCACTATTTTCATCATGGACTGAAAAAATTACTTTTACTCTTCCCTCTTCCTTAGTCATGTCAACGTCTTGGACCTCTGGACTTGCAACTGAAATTGGTTTTTTGCCTTTATTTTCTTCTTCCCTTTGGCCCCGTGTAGTTGTATCAATGATCTGTATTTCATCTTCTTGCACCTCATAATTATTAGTTTCAAATTCTTCAAATTGTTCATTAGAATCAATACCTGCCATCCACTTGCCAAAAAGTGTGTCAGCTAGCAAATCAAATTGTAGAATATCCTATTGCTTCTTGATGATATATTCACCCTCTTTGTCAATATTAACAAAATGTTATCTTAAATAATCAAAGAATATCTTGACCTTCACTAATTCCTTTGTTGTAGTGGCACACCATGCATGTCCTATTGCATTGATGATTTTGTTCATTCTTAGACAAAATAAATCATCTAATTCTTTAGTCCATTCATCTTTATTTTTCAATTTATTTTTTCGTATCCAAAGCATGTGGGAATAAATCAAACTTCTAGCTCTTACAATTATCCAAATAGCCAAATATTATTCTTTGTAGGTGAACTCTTTTATAATCAAATTGTTGAAGATTATTAACAATATCATAGGTTTTTTCAATCTGTTCATGTGAAGACCTTATGATAGAGTAGCACAAGAATGTAATTTATTTTCTTCTCTTTCCCCACTTATTCACAATAGGCTTCAAAGCTACATTATTTTCTTTTATTTCATACCATATGTTTATTGTTCTCTCTAATTGATTATAAAATAATGTCCATTCAATTTTATCTCCTATATACATGAGAGCTTTTCTCAATTTGTCTTCATATTGCACATTTAGCTCTACATGTGAAGCCCACAATTTGCTCTTTTCTACTTCATAATCTTTAGCAATGTAATATTGTGGCCTTTATGGGGTATTTGGAATTTCTATGAGAGGAGTGGATTTAAAAGGTTCCATTGGAGGGTGAGGATATGTGATTCTTGGCCTGGAAGACCTCCTGATTACCTTATTTTCAAGTTTAATTCTTTTCTGAACTTCTTTATTGTAAGCCTGCAAAAATCTTTCATACTTATTCTATAGTTCAAACATTGTCTTCTCTTCCTTTTCTATAGTAAGAAAAACAAACTAAGATGTTCCAACACCCATATGAGCTACCTCGACATGGGAAGTAGTTGCTACTCTTTTTACAATGATATTTCCCATTAACCCAGAGTCATATAGATATGATGAAACAACCCTTGATCCCTTCCTTAATGACCATATAACCAAAGAGGCCTAGTCCTCACTGAAAGTAGTACCTTTTAATTCCTTCTTATTTTTGTACTTTAGGTCCAATTTATTTGAAAAGGAATTAAAAATTAGAGTATCTACTATGTTCCAATTGGATAGCAGTAAAATATTTGATGCTCTAACCATTTGCCTCCCCAGTTTAGGAGTTGTACTTTGGAATTCATGCATGATATTTTCTTTTAATTGTTGCAAGGCTGCCTCCTCTAGCTCTAGATGCTCTATTCTTAACTTATTACATCTTTCTTCATACTTTCCTATGTTTGTTCTCCATGTAAACTGGTGGAAAGCTCTTGACTTAATAAAAATATTATCTATCAAAATTTATTGACTAGCTTGCTCTACTATAGGATCTAATTCCCTTCCTTTAAAATGTGTTGCTGTCAACTCAAGGCTTGGCATCAGAGGTTCTTGGGGGTTTCATTCATCTAATTCTGCTTGGGTAATAAAAATTCCTCCTTGTGACCCCAGTTGTTCAATTTACTCTCCAATAAGGTATTCCTATTCAATCCATAGAGGGGATTGTGTAGGTGAATATTCCTCAATGTGAGGACCTTGATCTTTTGTTATTTTTCACCTCTTAGGTGAGGGCTCAATAGGTCTTTCTTCTAATACAACACTGGTGAATCCTTCTATTTGTTTACCTTTATCCATAGTGGTCTTCTTATTTTGAATGATATTATTCCCTGGCCTTTTTTGAACTATGAATTGTCCTACCCTTAGACTGGGAGTGAATAGTAGTCTCCTCATTACCTTCTTAGCCTTCTCTAGATAAGAATTAATAAA
This sequence comes from Cupressus sempervirens, assembly GCA_028749045.1. NCBI lineage: Eukaryota > Viridiplantae > Streptophyta > Pinopsida > Cupressales > Cupressaceae > Cupressus > Cupressus sempervirens. The sequence goes on from CM053790.1 coordinate 186,392,143, forward strand.
AAAATTCTTTTTCTCATTCATAGTTTCCATTGTTTCAGGGAAGCTAATCATGAGCTTATTTATTTTATCTGCCTCTGTGATGGCATTACCTAGAGGACTATAATTTTCATCAAAACAATGAATAAAATAAAAAACCCTTGAGAACACTCTCCATTTTTCTTTCTTGGTTTCCTATTCTTGCAAGGAGAACTCATTTCTTATCATATGTTTAGGAAAATATGATTCATGAACAATTTTTCCATGCTTGATTTTGTGCCTAAAAGCCAAGTTATAGAATCCCTTTGTATCATAAAAATGGGGATGATAGACAATCATCTTGTACTGATCTAATATTTTATGTAGAGAAAGTCAACCCCCTTTTGTGAACACAAATTATTGAGGTATAGTGCAAGTTGGGAATATTGATCCTCTTTTCCTTTTCAACAGATAAGTTTCCTCCAATCCTCCTAGCTACCACAAAAATTTAGCTACCCCTACCTTCAATGGCACCTGGTAAGGTAATACATGGGGAGTACCTCTAAAACCATACATCCTAAAGATAGTTGAGATTGAATATGGGATGATGTCTTCCCAATTATATGAAACTTTCAAACCAATAGGATTGTCCAAGGGACTAATAAGACTTACCAATGCCTTAGGTACTCTAGGATTGTCAATTAATAATAGGCACCTCAACTTTGAAGTAGAGTACCATAACAAAACTAGCCTTCTCTGCTTCCTTGGTCATATCTGCACTCCAGAAGTAGATTGACAGTGCGTCCCCATCCCATTTTCTATTTAATTTCATTTCCTTGCGAAAATATATTACTCCTTTGAACAAAAACATATGCATCAACCAGGAATAGTGACCAAAATTTTTCTCCATCTTGCCTCTTGCAATCCCAACTAGGCCATTGTGAATTTCTTCTACTAAAAAGGAGGCAAAATAAAAAATAATATCCACACCAAAAGAGGAAATCTAGGTAATCATATATATAAAACCTATGTGCATAAACTCCTCTTCATCTTCACCAAAAACTCTACATAGAGTCTTGTATACCTTCACTACCCTAGTATTAAAATACACCCTTTTAAAAGGTTCCCTAGAGGATGTTTTAATCACTCGAATGTTTCCAATTTTTCCTATATGTGGCCTTAGTGCATCTTGCCTAATTGCATCCTTCTTTGACACATATTATTTCTCTAATTCTTGTAAGTAAATAGGCACATGATAGTATGTCAGAGGCCCTAAACCAAATACCACTCAAATTTCCTCTGGACTGATTGTGATTAGAATTTCACCACCAATTCTTCTCACTACTTTGATTACTTGATCATAATTTTTTGCAAGAGCTTTGAGAATGTCATAATCCATAAAAACACTTGGAACTACTAAAGTTCTAGACATTGGCAAATAAATTCCTTTCTAAAAACCATTTCTTAAATAAAGATAGAGTAGTTTGAGAAGTTTTTTCATCTTGGACCCAATTCCCCTTATTATATAACCCATTTGCAATTTTGAGACTAGGGTCTAATGAGGTTAACTTTTTCACTTGCATAGTTTCAGTGCTAGACTTGGGTAGCAATTCAAGTAGCTCATCATGGATATTACTAGCTAAATAATCTTCTAGAGAATACCTTTTTGGGAGGTATACTAGATATGGTTTGTAGAAAACTAAATTTCTACAAAGAAAATAGTATATGGGAACTTACTTGATTTTCTTGCTTGCTCTCTTCTATAATCTTGTAATTTCTTGCAAGCAATGGGAAACCGCTTCATGTTTTGATCAAACTTAGCACAAATTCTCACTAATTTATTCTACTTTGGAAGCTTCAACTCTTGTTCATGTGGGATGGAAACGGAAAAAACTTCTACAATATACTCTTTTTTGTGCTTGCACATGAAGCTTTTATTCCTCATAAATGAATTATAAGGGAAAAAGGGTGCCACCACTTTCTACATTTAAATTTACACTGTTGTTCTCAAAAATCCTACAATATAGGAATGAAAATAGGGATGAATCATGTTCCATGTGACAAGTTGGTAGTTAACTCAATGATAATTTTGCACCTGTACTTTTCCTTCACTATAGGCATTTCAAACTGGACCCACTAATCCTTGAGGACATGTGTCATTGGGTCGCTATCTCAGTATACATAAAGAGTGAGCATATTGCCTATGTGATATAGTGATAATCATTGATTCATCTTGATTAAACAAAAGACATTTGATTCATTATTTAATACAAATTTTGTTGGTCCACTATCCATTTGCTTTACTTATTATGTTGCTATCCTTAAACCTTGAGAAACTTTGCATAGTGATGAAGTGACAGCTATAGATCTAAGCTTGATCTAAAGCTGAGGAAATTGAATTACATCCATATAACTATAGTGGGTCCCTTAGTTTCCATGTCATGTTGGGTAAATAGTGCACAACTTCTCATAGTGACTTGGCGATGATTGTCAATCTGATTTTTGATCCAATGATCAATATCTTTCATCTGAATTTTGACTTGGGCATGGGTCCATGCTATTGATGATGTGGAAAATGTCCTATCAAACTAGCATATAATTTCATATTTTGATCCTTGTTGCGACATCACATGATTTGGGTCCTACCATATACACATTTTTAGGGTAGGCAGTATGTCACTACCAGTTAGGTGCAAAGATTTTTCGATCGTGACATAGCAACTTAAAACTTTTAGTGCATACGTGTTTCTAGTAGGATGCCACCATGTATAGCAGATTATGTGGCTTACTGGTGACAAAGGAAACACTTGGGACCCACCTCTTGGAATTTTTTCCATATTCCTATTTTCTATCAAGGTGCTATGTCACGATTGGTGGGATTCTTTCATTTTTCCACCATCATTAGCACAATCAATGCTTCTAACAAAGAAATAAAGTCACATGTCCAATTTTAGTGATATGAACATTTTGGCTCCCATCCATTTCATAATCAAACATTTTTCTCAATTTCTAGCAAGGCACTATGTCGCTACTGGCGAGATCTATTATTTTTTGGTTGTGACATAGTAACTTCATGTATATAGTTGAAATCTAGTGCTAGGAAAAATACTTTCTTGTCAATCATGATTACCATAATGAATACCTTTGACACAGTAATAAAAATTCACATCCGTAATACTACTGAGGAAATTCATGGCCACTAGATTTTTCAAAATCTACCACCCTTGACATTCTCTGATAAGGCATTATCACTATTGGTAGGATGTAAAAATTTTTCTAATCACAACATAATGACTCATCAGAAAGACTAGATTCTAGTGATGCCATTTAGAATTCCTGACATTTGATTATGACAATTCTAACATGAAGCATGTGACTAAATCTTTTTTGAAACAACACAATTTCCTATTATCAACCCTCCACTAATGATACCACTAGTCTATTTAACGGCAGTTGCTATATCACTATCATTAAAACACTTGCATCTTTACATAGAGATGATGTGATAGCCATTGAAATTATAAAGATCAGAAAGTGGAAACAAAAGGGATAAAACACACTTGGGGGAAAGAAAGATTTAAACAAGACAAGGAATATTTGTAATTTGAAAAGCTACATGCTCGAATAAATTCAAAAAGAACGCAAGACTTAGGGTTTGATAGGTTTTTTCAAAGCTTATTAGAATTACAAGGCCAAAAACCAAAAACCCTAGGAAGCAAGTAATGGATTCAATTTTGATTTTTTATACCTAGACTAGAAGAAATCACAGGAACAGTAGGGAAATTCAGTTTCTCAGGAGGAAGCTCATAAAAAGCGTATCTTTGTTACTGTAAACTGCCTAAGAGTTGAGAAACGTGCTTTCTATGAGAAACTTCTTACCCTTTGAGACCTTAAGGAGGTGGTTTACTCCATGGCTAATGATAAATCCCTTGGGTGTGATGGGTTCCCCTATGAATTTTACAAACACCTATAGGAGCATATTGGTTCAGATTTGCACAAAGTATATCTTGAAGCCTATCATACTAAAATATTAGGAGCCATTATCAATAAAGGAAATATTAAATTCATACCTAAAGGTAGCGATCATGAGGATATTTGTAATTGGAGGCCCATTAACCTTATAAATGTGTCTTATAAGATTATTTCCAAGGCAATCTCTCTCAAAATTTGGCACTTTCTGCCTTTAATTGTGTGGCCTGAGAAAACTGGCTTTATTAAGTCTACATATATTCTTGACAACATTATTGATGTCTAGGAAGGAATGGAGTGGGTTCACAAATCCAAACAACTAGCTATTTTTTTGAAGACTGATTTTGCTAAAGCCTATGATCACATTGAATGGCCTTTTATCTTGGCTATGCTCCAAGCTCTTGGTTTTGCTCCCAATTTCCTATAGTCTATGGAAATTCTCTTCGATGATGCTAATTCTTGCATTACCATCAATAATTTTCAATCTAATACCTTTGGGATTTTTCATTCCATCAAGCAATCTTGACCTTTAGCATTGACACTTTATGTCCTTTCTACTGAACGGTTTAGTTATTTGCTAGCTCACTTTGTGTCCTCAAGACTGGTTTATGTCATTTCTTTGCTAGAATCATCTTACCTATTGGTTAATGGTTATTTTGCTAATGATTCCTTCCTCACTCTTTTTGAGGATGAAGAAAACATAAAAAATGCCTCAAATTGACTGGATACTTTTTGTGAAGACTCTGGATCATCTATTCAATGGCATAAAATTCTTTCCTACCAATAGTTATTCTTGGTAGGACCACCTTGGCTTAAGTAGTTTGAATGGAAATGGGTCCCTCATAGGGAGATATTCTACTTTCTTGGCATTCCATTTGCTTTTCAAGTTTCACATGTTGAACTATGGAATGATATGCTTGCCAAGATTACCAAGAAACTAGATTATTGGCTTACAAAACCACTCTCCCTTGTGGAAAAATTCCAAATTTGTTCAAAAGTTCTTACAGCCACTTAGGTCTATTCTTCTTCTTGTTGGGATCCCTCTGAAGCCTCCTATCAAAAATTGGAAAGACTTCTCAAGGATCTTCTTTAGGCTTCTAGTTCTGATCATCATTTCTTTCATAGAGTTGCTTGGGATTTTTGTTGTATCACAAAGCAATCTGGTGGCCTTGGCCTACTTTCCACATAGAAGCAAGGCTTTTCTCTAAGTGCCAAATTGATTATTCATACCATTACTAGAGATGAAGCCTAGAATATTTTGGTTTGGCATTGCATCTCTTTAAAATTTCCCATCAATAGACCAACTTGGAAAGGGATTGGTTTCCACACCCTTCTAATCATGCAGGAGCCAACGATCATACAGGGCACTTTTGTTAGCAAGAGCATATGGAAAACCTAAGAAGCTATCAAGCCTTGGCTTCACTATTTTGGTGATGAGTTTTGCAATGGTCTCTCTTCGAATCAATAGAATATTTGATGGTCTCCCCTATTTTCCATTTAGGGTACTTCCCTTGTCAAGACATACGGTGCGAGTGCTCTACATTTTTTTAAACAAGGCATCAGAACTCCTAAAGATCTTTTCTCTAGTGTTTCCATGAGTTTTAGATCCTTAGGAGATATGAAAATCTAGTACCATCTTGTCCATTTAGATTGATAGACTTTTGACTTATTGCTCTCTTCAATTCTAGTACACTTAATTCATAAAGTGGGTATTCAGTTTGTTAGACCATGGTGGCATGATTGGAAATGGTATCTTGCCACTCCTTTCACCTATTACAAACCAAGTATGGGTTATAGATGGCTTTCTCCCCATCTACTGATGGTGGATATGCTCAATCAAAGGTAGAATTTGTAATCTTCTCTTTCTCAATGGAGAAAATAGTTTGACACTATTTGGAGTGCTATTAGAAGCCCAAGATTGCCCATTTTGCTTGGTGCCAATCTTTTCAAGGTCTTCCCTTGGAATTCATCTCAAATATATTGGTGTTCTAGATCCTAGATGCCCTTTTTGTGAACAACTAGAGTCTTCCTTGCATATTTTCTAGTTTTGTAAATGTGCTCAAAATTATCAACACTGGATTCATTACTTTTTAAAGTCATTTAGGTTTGAACCCTTTTCTTGACATATGGTTATCTTGGATGATTCACCCAAAATTCCTTGGAAATTTACCCAAATTTGGCATACCTTCAAGATGGAGATTTTTTTTACTCTATGGAATGATAGAAATGTTGTTCTTTTCACTCACATTTTTCTTGATATTAATATTGCTATGTACACTAATTCATGCATTTGTAATAATGTAGCTATGTAGACTCAAGTTCAAGCTAACAAAGTGGTCCTAGAGGTGGCTCACCTACAAGAGCTACTAAACCACTAGAGAAGTGCCCCATGCATTTTTTCTAGAGTTCCTCCAAATTCCTCGACTAATACCTCGATTTCCCAAGGTTACCTTCCAAAACACCACTCTTAGGCCACCACTCACACACCTTGTGCTTCTAGGATTCCTGCCACCACTCTCCTAGAAATGGAAATGGTGGATGGAGGTGTGACTTAGCTTCCTTGCCCCATGGTGGTACTGGCTAGTCCATAGAATCTCCTCCTAGGGCTTGGTGGAAAATTTCTAGAAAATGGCTTTTCCTAGATTTGGCAATTTCTCCTCTATGGTGAGACATAAAAGATGCAGACACTACCACTGAACCTATTGTTACTACTGCTAATGATGGCTAGACTGGTGCTAGTGTGCCCCCAATCCCAAAGATGATTGGGGTTTTCATGATCATGATGAGCCACATCCCTTGGAAGGCATTGCTTTGGCCACTTACAGATGCTATTTATGTTGTTTTTGATGAATAGTGTTTGATTCTAGCTTTGGCCACGTGAACTTTTGCAAGGTAATCTTGTATCCCGTAACCCTTTTTTGTTAATTATAATCTCAGTATATTAATTATTAATAGAAAAGGACTATTCATAAAAAAAGGTTTAAAGCATTGATTCAAACCCCCACTCAAAAGTCTTCCTTTCCTATTGTAATTCCAACATGGCCTTTCTACATTTATCAACTATGTTGATATCAAAGTCTTGCATTAGTAACAACTAATGAGCCAATCTTCCTAATATTATTGGATTGTTCACCAAATATTATATAGTAGAATAGTTAGTATGGAAAAATATTTCATATCCAGTAATATAGTGCCTAAAACTATTGGGGGCTTAGAGAAATACAAGTAAATCCTTTTTAGTGACTATGTAGTTAAACTCTGCACCTTCCAAATTTTTACTAGTTAAATAAATGGTATGTTAAAGTAAGTCTACCTTTTGTCCTCCTATGACACCTATAGCATAGTCTGAGGAAACTATACGAATGTGAAAAGGTAGATCCCAACTGGGTCCACACAAAGCAAGTATTGTGATAAGAACTTCCTTGAGCTATAGGAAAGATGTACCACAATTAGAGACCCAAGCAAATTTAGAATTTTTATTTAGCAAGTTCTACAGGGGTGTTAAATATTGACTAAATTTTTTAATGAATATTCTATAATATTGATCATGTCCCAAAAAACATCATACTTCATTTTGTTTCTTTGATGTAGGCAAGGTACTAATGACTTCAATCTTCTTTGGATCTACTTGGATGCCCTTACATGAAAATAAATGGCCTAGCACTTGTTGCGACTCAAAATTGAAGCCGCGATTTTTAGTACCACTAAAAAAATCAAGCCCTATAAATTCTTTTTAATGCAAGTGTTGTTGACTGTCCTTTTGAGACCTAAGAGGTGTTTAATGTTTCTAATGCCTTCCATTCAGTGTATTCACTCACCCCATGAAGATAAATTGTCATTCTGAGCCATTCTTTTAAGTTCTATTTTGAGTAATGTCCAAATTTTCCTGTGTCAAACATCAATAGGAGGCCTTGTTTGCATTTGAATATCTTGTACCTAGTAACATTTCATGAATCACCACTTTGGAAATGTTTAGTGTCCATACTAGAGAACCTATGTTTCATATTTTGAGTTGTTTGGAATTTGTTTGACTAGGTTTTGAATCCCTTAAAGTTGGTCATTTATTGAAGTTATGCTGATACAAATTGCTTAGAATTTTGGGAGGCCATGTTTGACTTGCTAAAAATTTAACCTAGTTGACCCAATTGCAGTAAGAAATGTGTTCATCTCTATAATGTATGTTTCTATTTTAGAAAACATACGATACTTTTATTTACCAACTTCTCCAATTAAAATCAAAACATCAGCGCAAGAGTAGCAAGTGGGAAGAAGCTTTAGATTACATTCTTAGTATAGTTCATCTGCTACTTGATGCCAGCCAAAAAATAATCATGATATTAAACTTGGTAATATGTTTTGAGAGTTGTAACAAACTAAAAAATGGTGGGCCCTATAAGTTTCTTTGTAATTAAGATTATGTACTAGCTTAAGGGCACTCAAGCAACATTGGAAATGAGTGTCCATTAGTTTCATTAATATAAATAGTTGATTTGGAAATAAAAGCGGCTCATATATTAATGAACAACATGGAAAAGAGATAAAAAAAACCTATCACCAGAGCCAACAAGATGCTAACTCAACACAAGAAGGCCAACAATGGTTCATATTGATAAATACTTGATGCAGGGCTCCACCAAGGATTATGAAATGTGGCCTAGTTTTGAGTTAGTAAAATAAGATACCAATAGAAGTAAATTTGTAGAAATATGATCACATAGCAATAGCAGAACAAGAAGATACTTTAAATAGCAACACATAGAAATATTTGACTATAGAAGAACTATTGTAACGTGAGCAATATAAGACATGAGGAGGACCATGGCATCAAAAGGAGAAGGAGTACAATAGGACATAGTGATAGGGGAGGGCTTGGAACAAAGGAATCTAGCTCCATTTGGTTCAGCCTAGGCCGATAATTTCATATCCAAAGAGATAGGTAGGTGGGCCATCTTCCAAATGAGGGGATGGCTAGGAGATAGCTTGTTAATTTCTTACCCCTTGATGGATAGCTGGTCCAACCCACCCAATTAGCATGTCTTATCTCACATGTAGGTCAAAGGGAAGATGTAAGATTTTTGTTGAAGTGGGAAAAGATCATAGGATTATTAATCCCCCTAAGAAGCCTTCTTCACATGGAAGTGGTGAAACTCATTCCTCTAAAACATTTTCTCTTTTTGTACCAAAAGTCTCTCATTTGGGTTTGGGCCATTGGTACACTCTAAGAGAAATTGAGATTGTAACCAATTTCTTGTTAGATGAAAATGTTATTGATGAAGGCACATATGTGATTGTCTATTGTAGCATGTTAGTGGATGGTACACGTGTTGTAGTGAAGAACTTGCTCAATAATAGGGGTCAAGCTAAAAAGGATTTAGGAGTTAAAGAATGGAGAGGTTCCATATATTTGTGACATAGATTCATCCATGTTTGAGCTTCCACACCATCCTCACCATGCCTTGAGAAATATAAAGGTGACTTGGCAGGAGAGATGAGCCAAAGCAAACAATACTTTTCCATTTACAATAAGCTTCATCCAAGGAGTCATAGGTCAATGTTTAAGATGACAAATTGAAAATTGTTCTAGTGGGAATTTTTCTTTCAAACCCATATCCCACATTTTCTGTGTTCAGGTTTTTTTAGGTGTTTATATACAATGTGCAATAGACTATGTCTTATAAGACATGGGTTTTTATAAGTTGCAAAGTATAAGGAGGGGCCCACTTGGCCAGCCAGTGGAATGACAAGTGTTTTGGCTAGAAAAATGTGCCAAATTCTAGTGGTCACCATGTCGCCACCAAAAAATGGGAGGATCTTACCAATGAAGACATGGCGACCTCATAGAAAATTTAAAATCTAGAGAGGAGTTGTGAGGCCTGTTAGCAAGGCTTAAGCAAATCAAAATTTGACATAGGGCACTGATTGAATGGCCAAGGAAGATATAAGGGGATTTTTTAAAATAATGAATATCTTATTTAAGTTTTCTCCATAATTTGAAAACATAGTTTCAAATGTGACTTTCTATAGTTTAAACTATAGAAATTTTAAAACAATTTCAATTCAAATCCTTTTAATTGCTCTATTCATAGTCTTGGGCCAATTTTTCAAAGGGCTACTAGGGGGAATTTTCACCTGAGATATGGACTCTAGTATATGATTGCAACCAAGAGAAGATGAATTTTCTAAATATGGGGTCAGAGTTTGGATAGATGTTTGATTGTTTAGTCTATAAGAAGATTTGTATTGTTCAGGGCCTTCTCAGTAAAATGGGAAAAAATCATGATTGAACATCAAAATTGGTTAGAGGACACATATGAAAGCTTGTTGAAGCTTGAATGTGGGGAAAAATGATTCTAAAATTTTTATCTTGCCTCTAGAGGTGATTTAATTAATTTTTTGCCGTTGCCTTATTCTCAAATCTCACATCAAAAGAAATTATTGTTCCATCAAGTATCTAATATATTTTATTCTTTTGGGAGGGAAAATGAGGAAGGATTTGATTTAGTAGTTTTTGAGAGAGATTAGAGAGATATATTTTAACTTCTTGAGGAAGTTTTCCAAGTGGACACGTGCTAGTCACAAAACAGGTATAGGAAATCAGTCCTCCTATATCTTTCTTTCTCTCATTTTTTGTAAGGGTTCCATGTGTGTTCCAATCTTGAGTGTTCTCAATGTGTGAAACCTAGGTTTTAGTTTTGATGTGTTCTGATCACTATGACATCGTATCTCTCAGCATATTTCTCTTGTATGAACAATATTAGTGAAGATAATATAGTTAATTCTGATATATTAGGCATTTCTATGTTTTTATTTCATCTATTTGAATGTATAGTCTCAAAGAAATGAATACAAAAAGTAGGTATCTCTTAGTTTCGTTCCAATTCTCATCTCCTATATCTATAATCTACAATCTTATGTTGTTTGAGGACAAAGAACTAAGACCCATTTGCATCTCCTTAATGTTGTATGTTTGATATATTTTGATATTGAAATAAATGGCCAACTAAATGCTTGATATGTTTGATAGGGTTGCTGGTTATTTTGAGAAGCATACTTCATAATAATGAGATCTTTATGAGCACTAAATGTTTGATTCACAAAGTGATAAGATAGATCTAATATCTAGGTGTATGGAATACATCATTAATATCATAGATGTATGTATTTAATTTGTAGAATTTCCAAATAGACAAGGAATTGATCAGTTATAGGATCAACTTGTTCATGCTACATGTTTGGAGTTGTGTTGATATTCAATATCATTAGTTAATTTTTTTTCCCTTTCATGTTGAAGAGTTGAAAAGGATTCCCTCACTCAGCTTGTGGATTGCATAGAGTTGCAATTATCTACTACACATCTTTTTTATTGCATAAGTATAGGAGATTAATAGTTTTATCTTATTTTTTTAGATTCAAGTGTGTGTTTTAGCATTGGTACCATATAAGTGAATTTCAGGTATGCCTGCCTAGGTTTTGCAGAGCCTAAAGTAGAAGAAGGGTCTAGCCGTATACTTGGCCTAGTTTTTGAAAGGGTATGTTAAAGATGGGAAGTAGCTGCCCCTAGATGTATCTTGTTCTCATTGGGGTGATTTGAAACCATGTCGTTTCAAAACACCAACCAAATGGTGACTCTACTAGGAAGTATTGAATCTAAAAGAGAGATTCAATACAATTGAAAGAAAGGCATGTGCAAAATTTGTTACAGCAACAAGTTCATGAAATGTATTCCATCTCTTTGCTGCATATTCATGTACCCCAATGAATTTTTATCCATTTTTAGCACTAACTTTGAGGTTGAGTGTAAATTGTATTGCTAAGAGTGCTCATCTTCAATCAATTCAACTAGAATTTTGTTTTCAAAGCAATGTTGTAAAATTAGAGACAAGAATGAACATAATTTTGTGTTCCCTTTTCTAAGTTTGTAAATCTAAAAGAGTGATTTGATGATTTAAATCTCTCCTATATCTGAAGGTCTCATTCAGATTTTTCAAGTGACAAAATTATGTTTTATTTCTCACAAAGTGTGAGTAGTGACTCTAAATCTCTACACGAATTTGTTCCTAGTTGATTTCATTGCCAAATTTTGAAGGACTTTTAGTTGCATGGGTAGATATGAAGCTTTTGATAGTTTCTTGAAAACGAAATTTAAGTTCTTGATAAATTTTAAAGTGTTGTTGCAATCTACTATTATAAGAAATAAAAGTGCAAACAGTAAAGCACAATAGTGATTTCTTATATTCTCTTGCAAGGAGGTAGCAGCTCTATGAAGTTCTATTAATGGTGTGAAGGAATTCCAGTCTCATGCCTATGCCAATCAGCAAATCAGAGGCTTTATGCAGCAACACATAAAGGTATTTTTAATTTTCATGTATTTGTCATTCATGAAAGTTGAATGGTACAAAAGTTTGCCTCTATTCAGTGATTTTGAGCACCAGAAGAAAAAGGTAGAAGTTTTATTTTAAAATGGAATTGGATCTCAAATCTAAAATTAGTTTACAAAGACATTAAGATGTGCTAGAACATATGGTAGAAATTAAGAAAGATCTTCACAATGAGATTCTCAAATTTACAAGAAATGTGGTAGGAAGTGTTCAAGGTCTAGAAGATGATTACATCTATGAAAATTTTAAATCAACACTTATGGAGTAGCATGTGTCTTTAAGATCCAAGGAATCTTCATGGACGATTGCTTTTCTAGATGTCTTTATGCTTAATTTAGTTAAATGGCCATCACATTTAAGGGTACACAAGATTTTTCATGTTGATAGTTTATTCAAGAAATTTGAGAATGATTTAAATAGAAAATGTGAATAAGTTGAAAGTAATAGTTAGTCTAGTGAATCCATGGGTAATGAAAACATTTCTTGTGATTATGAAGAGATGGATTCTAGATTACTGAATTAGATGATTTTAGTTAGCAAGATGAAGATGGTAATGTGACAAAAAATGAATTGTTTGACAATATGCATGAGACTATGGAAAGTTCTAACAATAGTACGGATATTTCTTCTTTTGGTAAAGATGACAATGCTACACCTAGTAAAGAGGTATTGTGCAAAGAAGAGGTAATATTTTGTAGTAATGATTCTGGTTTTTGAAATTGTCATATTAATGGCACTGCTTCTATAAGCTTTTCAGATTAGTTTGTTTATGATCATAACCTAGAAGAATAGACTTGTGATGAATTCTTGTTGAGTGTTAATGAAATTTTAGAACTACTAACTCATGAACTTGAAAGATATGCAAATGTTTCTCCAGATGCTCATGCTATCCCTTGTGGTGTTTCTTTTCAAGGTGAGGCCATTTCACCAAGATTTGATGTTGCATTTGATATAAAATCATAATATTCATTGTCAAGTTTTGGAGGTGTATGTGGTAATAGATCAAGTATCAATACATATGATGACTTTTCTAATTAGGAGAGTAACAATAGGGAGAAGTTTCATTTTGTTTTAGATCCTTATCATGCTGATTATACTAAAATTTGTTTTGAATATGAGAAAGAAGTTAAGGCCATAAGTGATAAATCTAATTCCGAGTTTTCATTATATGCTGAATATAAGTTCAAAGTTCATTCTAATGAGTTGTTTGATGAAGATTGCGATCAAAATGATTTATGTCAACACATTTATGATAGTTTTTCAACATTGGTAACTAATCAATTCTTGGAGTGTGAAGAAGTTCCAGCTTATGAAAAATTTGGTTAGATGAATATTAGGATTACAAATGAGATAGAGAAATTAGATCTGAAATGTTCTTCACACCAAGTTACAAAAGGTGTGTTGCAAACTTTTTCTATATGCAACTTTTTGAATATGGTAGAATATGAATCATTTGTGTTTTTGGTTGAGAGCATGCATTAGTCATATGTGGATGACGGTTTTCAAAATGATTCTAGTTTATATGAGCATGTTAATTTGTTTTCTCATAGTGAGCATGGTGTAGAAGTTAATGCTGATTTGTACATGCATTATGAGAATGAAGGTGTGAATTTTTTTTTGCCAAGTGTGTTGCTTCATGATGCTAATCTAATAGGTGAAACTGATAGAAGATATTTTTTTAGCTTACCTCATGAGAGTGTAGATGAAAATCAGATATATGATAGAGGTAAAAAAATTTGTTAAAGTTTAGTTGCTCAGGCCATTGTTTGTACAAATAGGAGTAGATTTCATGCTTTCAATAGAGTTGTTCAAGAGAAAAATTTTCTATTAGGTGTGGGTCTACTTTTTCTAGAGATCTGAATCCTTGCCATGCCCATAAGGGACATGCATACCTAGACAGAGCCACTATTGGGACTCAAAATGAAAGCCCTAATTTTGAGAACAATCAAAAAAATCAAGCCCTATAAATGCTTTTTATCAGCCTTCTTTTTGAGGCCTAAGAGGTGTTTAATGTTTCAAACACCTTGCATTTAGTGTATTCATTTTCCCCATGAAGATAAGTTGTCATTCCGTGCCATTCTATTAAGTTCCATTTTGAGTAATGTCCACATCTGGATTTTTACCTAACTATCAAACAATGACAGGAAGCCTTGTTTATATCTAAATATATCATACACAATAATGTTTCATGACTCACCACTTTGGGAGTCTTTAGTGTCCATACTAGAGAACCTATGTTTTAGATTTTGAGTCATTTCAGATCTGTTTGACTACATTTTGAATCCCTCAAATTTGGTCATCTATTGATCTTGTGCTAATGCAAATTGCTCAAAATTTTGGGAGGCACTATTTGACTTATTATAAATTTGACCAAATTGACCCAATTGCAATAAGAAATGTATTCCTCTCTAGAATGCATGTTGCTATTTCAACAAATAAGAGATACTTTGATTTTCTAACTTCTCTAGTTGAAATCAAAACATCCATGCAAGAGCAGCAAGTGGGAAGAAGGTTCAGATTACATTCTTAGTATAGTTCATTTGATCCTCAATACCAGCCAAAAGAAATCACAATTTTGAACTTGATAATGTGTTCTAAGATTTGTAACAAACCAAAAAATGTTAGGCCCTATAAGTTTCTTGGCAATTGACAATATCTACTAGTATAAGGACACTCCAGCAACATTGGAAATGAGTGTCCATTAGCTTCATTATATAAATCATGGAGCTTGAAACAAAAGTGGCTCATTTATTAAAGAACAACATGGAAGAGAGATAAAAAGAGCCTATCACTAGAGCCAACTAGATGCCAAATCGATACAAGGAGACCCATAATGGTGCATATTAATAATTACTTGATGGTGGGCTCCACAAAGGATTATGAAATGTGGCCTAGTTTTGAGTTAGTAAAATAACATACCAATAGAAGTAAATATGTAGAAGCATGATCACATAGAAATAGTAGAATAAGAAGATACTTCAAATATAAGAACACAACAATATTTGACTATAGAAGAACTATTGCAACCTAATAAATATAAGACATTAGGAGGACCATGGTATCAAAAGGAGAAGGAGAAAAATAGGGCATGGTGTTTGGGGAGGGCTTGGAATGAAGGAATATAGCTCCATTCAGTTTAGCCTAGGGCCATAATTTTGTATCTAAAGAGATAGGTAGGTAAGCTATCTTCTAGATAATGAGGTGGCTAAAAGATAGCTTTTTAATTGTTTACCTATTGAAGGATGGCTGGTCCAACCCACCTAGTTGGTATGTCTTATCTCACATGCAGGTCTAAGGGAAGACCTGAGATTTGTGTTGAAGTGGGAAAATATCATAGGATTATTAATCCCCTTGAGAAGCCTTCTTTACATGGAAGTGGTGAAACTCATTCCTCTAAAAATATTATCTCTTTCTATACTAGAAGTCTATCATCTAGGTTGAGGCCATTGGCACCCTCTAAGAGAACTTGAGATTGCAATTGATTACTTGGTAGATGACAATGTTAATTGTGAGGGTTTGTATGAGATTTTCTATCATGCTATGTTAGTAGATGGTACATGTGCTATAGTGAAGAACTTGCTCAACAACAAGGGTCAAGCTAAAAAGGAATAAGGCATTAAAGAATGAAGAGGCTCCATTTTTTTGTCAATCACCATTTAAACGAATGGAATCTATGCTTTTATGTTATAGAGTTGCACTTGAAATCATAACAATATCATGTGTTTTCTTTTTTTTGATGGCATATCCTACAATTGTGTGCCCATTCAGTGAAAGAGATCTTCTTCTAGTTTTGAAAGCTTTTGTTGAAGATGATGATGACATACTAAGTTCTTAGAATGCATTCAATTACTATATTTAGAGTGGAGTTAGTTGTAACCTCCACACTGACCACATCTCCTAGCTCAATTTGGGAGGATACGAGTTGGATTGTTGCATAGATTCATCCATGTTTGAGCTTCCACACTATCCTCACCATGCCCTAAGAAATGTAAAGGTGACTCAGCAAGAGAGATGATCTAGAGCAAACAAAACTTCACCATCCACATGAAGCTTCATGCAAGAAGCCACATGTCAAATTTTAAGATGACAAATTGAAAGTGGTGTCAATGGGAGTTTTTCTTTCAAACATATATCCTACATTTTCTATGTTTAGGTTATCTTAGGTGTTTAAATACAACAACTTTCAATAGGCTATGTGTCTTAATAGACACGTGCTTTTGTAAGTCACAAAATATGAGGGCCCACTTGGCCAACAGGTGGAATGGCAAGTGTTTCGGCCAAAAAAAATGCCAAATTATGGTCATCACCATGTCACCAGCAGAAAATGGGAGGATATCACCAGTGATGACATGATGAACTCATAAAAATTTTAAAATCTAGCAAGAAGTTTTGGGGCCTATTAGCAAGGCTTAAGCAAATTAAATCTGACACGTGGTGCTGATTGAATGGCCAAGGAAGATATAAAAGGATTTTTAAACTAGTGAATATCTTATTTTATTTTTCTCCAAAATTTGAAACTTTGGTTTCAAATGTGATGTTCTATAGTTTGGACTATAGAAATTTTTTAAAAATTTCAATTCAAATCATTTTAATTGCTTTGTTCAGATTCTTGGGCTAGTTTTTCAAACGGCTACTAGGGGGAAATTTTTACCTAAAATATGGAATCCAATATACAATTGGAACTGGGAGGAGATGAATTTTTTGAATATGGGGTTAGAATTTGCATAGATGTTAAGCAATTCACTCTACAAGAAGATTTATATTTTCTGGGGCATTCTTAACAAAATGAGTAGAATTCATCATTGAGCATCAAAATTGGTTAGAGGGTAGATATGAAAGCTTGTTGAATCTTGAATGTGGGGAAAATGATTCCAAAAATTTTATCTTGCCTATAGAGGTCATTTAACTAATTTTTTGTCTTTGTCTTGTTCTTAGATCTAGCATCAAAAATAGTTTTTGTTCCATCAAGTATTTGAGATAATTTATACTTTGGGGAAGCAGAATAAGGGGGGTTTTGATTTACTAGTTGTTGGGAGAGAGTAGAAAGATGTTTTCTTAACTTCTTGAGGAAGTTTTCCAAGTGGACACATGGTAGTCATAGAATAGATCTAGAAAAGCATTCCTCTTATATCTTTGTTTCTCTCATTCTTTGTAAGGGTTCTAGTTTTGGAGAAATTACTAACTATTGTGGTATCATATGTGTTCCAATCTTGAGTGTTCTTAGATGTGTGAAACTCAGGTTCCAGTTTTGATGTGTTCTCATCACTGTGACACCACATTAGTCAACACATTTCTCTTGTATGAATAGTAGTAGTGAAGATAATATAGTTAATTTTGATATGTTAGGCATTTTTTAATGTTTTAATTTCATGCATTTAAATGTATACTTTTAAAAAAATGAATAAAAATGAGTAGGAATCTCTTAGTTTCATTCTAATTCTCATCTCCTATCCCTATAATTTTCATTCTTATGCAGTTTAAGGAAAAAGAACTAAGACCCATTTGCATCCCCTTAAGGTTGTATGTCTAATATATTTTGTTGTTGGAACAAATGGTCAAGTAAATGCTTGATGTGTTTGACAAGGGTTGTTGGTTATTTTGAGAAGGATACTTCATAAGAATGAGATCTTTATGAACACTGAATGTCTGATTCACAAAGTGATAAGATAGATTTGATATCTTGGTTTATGGAATATGTCGTTGATAGCATAATTTATGTATTTAATTTGTAGAATTTCCCAATAGACAAGGCATTGGTCAGTTATAGGATCAACTTGTTCATGTTGTTCCATGTTTGGGGTTGTGTTGATATTTGACATCATTAATTAAAATATTTTCCCTTTCATGTTTAAGAGCTAAAAAGAACACCCTCACTTAGCTTGTGTATTTCATTAAGTTTCAATTTTCTACTATACATCTTTGTTATTGCATAAGTTTAGATGATTAAGGGTTTTCTCTACTTTGATTAGGTTCAAGTGTATGTCTTAGAACTAGTACCATATAAGTGAATATGAGGTACACTTGCCTAGGTTTTGTAGAGCCTAAAGTAGAATAAGGATCTAGCCTTATAGTTGGCCTAGTGTCTAAAAGGGTATGTTAAAAATGCAAATTAGTTGCCCCTAGATGTATCTTGTTCTCATTGGGTAAGTTTGAAACTATGTTTTTTCAAAGCACCAAAAAAAATACACCTTCTTCCATCATCATAAAACATTTTTCACTATTTAAGGAAAGGTTGTAGTCTTGACATCTTTTGAGTACCATTTCTAGATGGAATTTTTCTTCCTCAAAAGTAGCCCCATAAATAGTAAAACCATCCATGTAGATCTCCATATAGTCAA
Organism: Cupressus sempervirens; assembly: GCA_028749045.1. Classification (NCBI taxonomy): domain Eukaryota; kingdom Viridiplantae; phylum Streptophyta; class Pinopsida; order Cupressales; family Cupressaceae; genus Cupressus; species Cupressus sempervirens. The sequence goes on from CM053790.1 coordinate 186,410,783, forward strand.
CAGATATATCTTAGAAGATACTAATGAAAACTCATTGAAATGTTGTTGGGGAATTACACAAGCCAAAAGGTAAAACTGAGTAGGAAAACACTCTACATGGGTGGGTAAAAGTTTTATTTTTTTGGATCTTGTAGAGCTATTTGTATCTAATTATAACCACTAAAAAAATATAGAAAAGAAAAATATATTTTTCCATCTAGATTGTCAAGGACTTGGTCTATAAATGGAAAGGGAAAATGGTCTTTCTTAGTGGCTTAATTGAGCTCCCTATAATTTGTACAAACTTGCCATTTTCCTCCCTTCTTAGGTACTATAACTAGGGGTGAGACCTATTAGCTATTAGAGATAGGGTATATAAAAGTAGCACTTACTAGTTTCTATAATTCATTCTTAACTATATCTGTTAAAATAGGGTCAACACTACTCTAAGGCTGTTAGATAGGTTTGAAGTCAGAGCTGATGTAAATCTATGGAGTATAGAGCATAGAATCTAGTTCTTTCATATTCGTGTAATCTGAAGTGAGTATTTTTTTATTCTACTACATTAATTACAACATAATCTTTTGTTGGGAGTGTTATAAGGCATTGTAGATATTCAATTCTCTACATAGACCAACTTCCATCTTAATAACCTTATCTTCCATGAATAATTGGGCAATAGGAGAAGAATACATCTCGTGAGTTAGTAACAAGTGGATAAACTATGAAGCTTCTAAATTATGTGGTGAGTACAATGATGGTAATATAGTCTCTAAGATATATGCAGCTTAACGACACACTTGAGACTCTATTCCATATTCATTCAAAATAATAGATAAAATTATTTCATCTTCTTCTTGAGTAGCTATAAATGATTCTCTACCTATCATCATTAGTTGATGAATGGAATTGACCTCTGGATCATCGTCACCCAAGTCTGGCTAGATTACTTGGTCATCTAGTAATAGTGATTGAGGAGGGGAGTATAAAGTTAGGTTCTTAGTATGAATACCATTTAATATTATATCTTTCTAAATTGACAAGCTATATAAGCATCTACAATGGCCAACAATAGGAATCCTTAAATTAAAGGATATCCTTCCATATTAGCCTTTGGGGAGAGGATGAAAAAATGAGTTGGATACTTTCAAGAGTTTAAGATGACGATGACATCTTCTATCATCCCATTTGGCTTAATAGTAGAGATATCAAAAAGCTGAAGTTGGTCGGTGTCTCTCTATGGCCAATGATATGTAGTCAAGAAAATACCTCCTTTGTCATGATATGTATAGAGTCTCCTAAGTCAAATAAAATGTTTTGAACTTGGATCCAATAGATAGTGACTATAACCACAAGACAACATGGGTTAAAATATTTAGGTTAATTTCTACAACATTAAATCAGACAACTATCTTAGGACCTAAATGGTTTTTGGATATTTCTTCTTCCTTCTATTGAAACTCAAAATTGAAAGCCCTAATTTTGAGTATCATTGAAAAATTAAGCCCTATAGGCACTTTTTGATGCATATGTACCTGGCTATCCATTTGAGGCCGATATGATAAATTTCCATTCTGATCCATCTTGTGAAGTCTCATTTTGAGTGATTTTCAAATTTGCATTTTTCCCAAGTGTCAAATAATGATAGGAGGCCATGTTTGAAATTGAATATCTTCCACCCAGTAAAGTTTCATGATTCACCACTTTGGGAGTTTTTAGTGTCCATACTAGAGAGACTATGTTTTATATTTCATGTCATTTTGAATCTATTTGACTAGATTTTGAATCCCTCAAAGTTTGTCATTTATTGTTGTCATGCTGATGTAAATTGTTTAGAATTCTAGGAAGCGATGTTTGAGTTCCTATAACTTTGACCCAGTTGACTAAATTGAGAAAATTCCTTTTGCTTTGTATTTTAGAGGTTAGAGACTTGCTAGGTTTCAATTTTGAGCTTATGAAAAATCTTTTTGGTCAGTTTTCAAACGTGATTTCAAATGCAATTTCTAACTTTTTTTTGGTGTGAAAAGATGTAGATTTGTTAGTACCCCTATTTGTGATGTCATTTCTCAAAATCCATGATAGGTGAGATCAAATGAATTGTACCACTACATTGTACTCTAAAAATACTTCAAGTGTGCCAATTTTCAAAGTCTTGATGAATCCGTTTGCACACTTCCCCAGGTCAATTCCATTTGCAAAAAATGTTTTTCTGTCAATGTTTCTAGTTTGTAAATTTTGAGTAGCCCAATTTGACCACTTGTCATTTGTGCCCTGTTATTTGTCATGAGCTCAAATCATAGATTCATACTCTCCTAATGAAACTGAACTAACATCCCAGTATTTGCGATCCCAAGTGTCTATTTACCCAATTTTCAAAGCCAAATATGAACACAATTTATTGCTTTCTGACATGTTTTCTTGTAGGCAATTTTGAAAGGGCGATTTTGACAATCAATATCTTTTGACTAAGATTTTTTCATAAGACAAGATTCAAAAGGATAAGAGTGTGTGAAATAGAGATTCAATATGTTCAATTTCAAAACTTGGTTAGATGTTTTGGTCAATTTTTAAAGCCAATTGACAAGCCCTATTAGTCAAAAATCACAGTTTGTAGATAGATGTAAAATGGGTTGCAAATTTGTTTTCAATGGTCAAATTTGAATTTGATCAGTATGTGGGTGTTTTAAAACTATTGAAGAACAAAGGTTCAATTCCAAAATGATAACACTCACATAATCTAAGGGTTATCTATTTCCTATCAGTAACTATGTGTGTAAACCATTTGGAACCAACTTCAACAAAATGAAGATTGGCTTTCTGCTCTTTAGGCTCTGTAGAACCATGGTGGGTATACCTAAGGGATGACTTCGAACAAATGTTGTTGCGTGAGAATTACATTAGTTTAATTCTAATTATCATCTTCATTCCTTAATACATACATAGTTTATTGATTTCTTCACACTCTTAGATGAAATACACCCCTTATAAATAGATTTGGTCACAATTTTTCTTTGATTTGAAAGTACTTCCAGCAATAGAAGCTAACTAAAGCTAAAAAATTTCATGCAAACAAGTGTTGACCACCTTTGAAACTCTTTAAAATAGGGAAATAAAATTGATTTTGATTGTATACTTGATGCTTATTCATGATCTACCTCTCTACAAACTAGATTAATTTGATCAATGTCTATTCCATTAGGATTAAGAGTCTACTACAATTTATGGATCTGATTTGTTGCATGATAACAAATATGATAAGCAATTCTTACTAGAATTCATTCTTACATACATCCTTTCTATTACAATAGCAATCCCATCAAATTCATTAAAGATTTTACTTAATTCATTGAATCAATAGCTATAGTGAATTGGCATACAGCCTCAGTGAATTAAATTCAATTGGATAAGCTTTACTTCACACAATATCAGAATAACTAGGTAATAACTAGGGAGATAGAATTCCATAAGAACATATATGGGGACAACTTGATTTCCTATTTATTTTCCTTGAAAATTGTATACAGTTGTAGTAAAACTCAGAATGACTCTAAAAAGATACAAGTATCATGTGATATCAATGTATCTCAGAAAATTTTCATAGAAGATACATCATAAAGTTTTCTCAATAACTAGACTGACACATACCTAATCTAATACTAAAATTACATTAGAAATCAAACACTTCTCTAGCACTAGAATATCAGTTATATAATGTGAGATGCAACAAGCCTTAGGTGTAGAGAACTAACAAGTGTCCCTTTGCAAAAGATATTTATATTTTGCTCCCACAAGAAAAAAAAAATTGTGTTTAATAGAAAAACTTATACATCATTACATTCTTTTAGTAGGCATTTTTTCTCTTACATCTCTTAGAATAATAAAACTCTATGATTTGATTCTCTTATTATTTTGAATCTTTGGAATAAGTGGCTATCAAGCTTGAAAGTGATGTGTCCTCTTCAATTACATGCAAGGTTACTCAACTTGTGGATTCTCCTTGTCTTCATCATTAATTGTTAAGGTAACAGTTACATTTAGATCTTCTTCTACCTCATCACCTTTTGCCATCTATTCTATAGACAAAAATTGTTCCTTCCACTCATTGTAAATAGTGTCATCAGTTCAGTCAAAATTTAAAGTCTCCCTTTGAGCAGTTACTAAAGAATTTCCAATTTTTTCTATTTCAAAAAAGCCTTTTCTAATGACACTATAGAATAATTGCACTTTAAGCAACTACTCATTGGTCATTGCCCATAATAATTATCTAGTTTCACTTATGACATTATTCATTCTTTGACAAAATATTTCATCCAATTTATTTTTCCACTCTTCCTTTTCCTTTATTTTATCAATAGTTTTTAGAGCACTAGGAAATAAATCAAACCTTTTGGCTATATATTTGGAGAAACAAATTGTCACTCTTTTCTTAAATGAATCCTATTTGTCATCAAAATTCTCCAACTTATCTAACAAATAAAAAATCCTCTCTATCTAATGACATGATAGCTGGATGATAGATACATACATGATAGTAATATCATTATTTTTTTCAGTCCACTTCTGTACAATGGGTTTTACTATACTCATTTGCTCTTAATTCATCTTTGATTGCTGCAATTCTTGCCAATTGGTCAAAAAATGTTCGCCATTCAATTCTATCTATCAAATACCTTATTCCTTTCCTTATTTTTTCTTCATATTGATTGTTCAACTCTACATGTAGTGCATACAATTTATTCTTTTCTTCTTCAAATTCCTCTATAGTGTAGAATTGAGGCCTCTCTAGGGTGTCTGGTATCTCAATAATGGGATTTGATTTAAATAGTTCAATAGGTGGCCGGGGGTATACAATTTTGGGCCTACTAAATTCTCCCACCTTTCTTTTTCCAAGTTGATTTTCCATTTGAGATACTTGGTTTTCCAATGATTGTATCTGCTTACCCCTTTCCTCATATGTCTTCAAAACCTCTTCAAATCTAGCATTAAGTTCAAAAAAATTATCCTCTTCTTGTCTTGACAACACATTGTTAAATTTCATTATTATTGATGCCATTCCAAAAATCTATTTTCTACCAACCTCACCAGCCCTAAATATTGTAAGTGCATCCATATGCTCTACATTAGAGATATCTAACATTCTAGTTTTGTCTCTCTTCTTAAATGACTAGATCACTAGGGTTTGGTTGTCATCACTAAATTTAACTCCCCTATGGGCCTACAATATTTCTTCCTCTATTTTATATTGTACATCTTTCTCTTTTCTAATTGATTCAAAAATCATAGCATTAGCTATGTCCCATTCTGGAAAAAATAGGATCACTAACTCTTTGACTAATTGCCTGCTGACCTTAGGTGTGAACTGGGAAAGGTCACTCAAAAAAATAGCTTTTACCTCTTCTTGAATAACTAAGTCTGGTTTACAAGGTTTCTCTGTTTTTATTTTCTCACATGTTTTCTCAAAATTTTCTATATTCTTCCTCCACAAAAATTTTGCAAAAGCCCTGGATTTAACAAAATTTTCATCATTAATAAATTTCTTAGAAGCTTGGGAAATTATTGGATATATCAAGATCCTTACCTTGATAATTAGCAATTGCAAGGTCCAAGGAGGGTACTGGAGGCTTTTGTGGTACTCCACTTTCCAAGTCTATAGTGGTAACAATGACATCACCTTCTCCACCAATCTATCTTAGTTGCTCCATTAAGGATGTTACATCATCTATTCAGATTGGGGTTTGGCTTGGGGAGCACTCTTCTACACGAGAAGAGGATCCTTGTTCTAACTTTTGACTCTTTGGGGCACTAGCTGTAGATGGGCTCTCTAGCCTTGGTCTTTCATGAGGGGGATCCTATTATATATGTTGCACCATCACATATCCTACTTTCTTTTGTAAAGTATATCAACCAAGAGCTACTATGTTACTACTATTTATTCTTCTCTTTACCTTTGTAGCCCTGTCTGGATAGGGTTCGGCTTATGTAGCCTTTTCATCATTCATTGTTTACATTATTGCAGCAAAATTGTTCATTGACACATGAATTTGGCTCCCTAGTACTTTTTCTCCTTCAAAGGATCATAGGTAAAGTCAAAATCATTAATGTATTCCAACACTTTACTAAACACTATCCATTTTTTTTCGCTAACTTCATGCTCTTGTAAAGAGAAAATATTCCTTATAACACCCTCAGGAAAATACACCTGCTATGTCATGTAGGAAGCTTTTGTTGTTTCTCTTAAAAGAACATAAAATCCTTCTAGATCAATAAATTATGAATAGGACTCTACCATGTTATACCTATCTAGAAATAAACTGAGATGTTTCCATTACTTTCTCACAAAAATAAAATCACGTGCCATAGTAACAAACAAGAAAAAAGTACCTTTCTTCAAAATATCTCTTTCATCAATAGTCCCAATTTGCCATAACAATTCTACTATGCCTATCTTCAAAGGCACATGGAAAGGTAGCACATGAGGCTTTCCTAGAAAGCCATATACTCTAATCACTATAGAAACATTGTATGGGATTATATCCCCCTAGTTATGACTAACCAAAAGCCCCTTTGCATAATCTTTGGGTCTGACCAATTCTAATAGTGATTTTGGAATCCTACAGCTATCTCCTCTTAAAATAAATCTAAGCCTAGATGCAAAATATCTGTCAAATCTCACAAAACTAGCATCTCTAGCCTATGAAGTTATGTCAACACTCTATAACTAGACTCGATTCTTTTCTCCATCCCTTGTTACTTCTAACTCTATACCCTTAGAGATAAAAGTAACTCCCTTAAATAGACATATATGCATGAGAAAGGAATACCAACAAAAGAGTCTATTTCCCTTTCCTTGTGATATCCCCACCAAGCCATTATGAATTTCTTGTGCAAGAAAAGTGGCAAAATCAAGAATATTTCTCATTCCAAATTGCAATGTCTAAGCCATGATAAGAACAATAGAGCATTTAATATGTTCCTCCTCATCCATCCCAAAAATTTTGCATAAAGTGAAGTATAATGCCTGATCCTTAGGATTGAAATGTTTCCTCATTAATGGTTTTGGTGTATGGGCTATAACCAAAGATAATGTACCAAATCTTGCAAAATGTTGTTGTAGAGGTATTGTCCTTAGGTATGTTGTCTGTGCATCATATCTTTCTTGAAGATCATCTATGTCAATGGTATCATGCACAACACGATTAGGGTTAAGATTGGAAACTTCCCTAATCAATTTAGGAGAAACCTTAAAAAGATTGTCTCCAGCATAATTCTTCACAAATCCAAAAATATGATCACATTTCTTAGCTAAATTAGTAAGTACATCACTGCCAAAGAAAACCCTAGGTACTACTAGTTTCCCAATGTCAAATTCCCAAACATTGCTCAAAGGGGTTTCAAGGTTTCTCTCAACAAACCATTTTAAAAACAATTCTAGACCTCCCATAGAAACCTTCGCATCTCTTACTCAATTTTCTCTATCATAGAAGCCTTCTACTAAAACTACCCTAGGGTTCTTTAGAATAAGCTCTGTCCCCTTAGTTATTTCATTTACAGACAATGGGAGTAGTTCAAGGAAATCATCATGTATTTCCCTCTTAATGTAATCAGTTTGTCCAAAGAATTCCTTTTGTGGAGGCATTTTTAAAGATTTTAATTTTTCACAGCACCAAATACTTAATTTTACGTGTTGCAGAACTCTTACCTACTAAATTTGCACTTCTTTTTTGTAGAATTTCTATTGCAATTCACTGAACTACTTGGTAGAATTTATGTACCCTAGCTCCAAAAGTTCTTTATGCTTTAATAACTTTTTATGCTTTGGTTGTTCAATAATGGTGAGATCATGAACTATATTAGGGCATTGAAATCACACAAATGAGTTCTAAGCAGTATTAACTTCCATTAGCCATTATTTGCATGTTATTGTCAAATTTCAATCTCATTTGTTGATTTTATAGATCAAATAGCCCTAATTCAAAAAGAAGAATTGTTTTATTGCTTTAAAAAATTTGGCCACATGTCAAACATGTGCTTCCCACATTGCTTAAACTTCTTATGTTTTGAAATTGTAGAAAAGCACCAATTGCTTATCTTCCTCTAGATTAATGACCAAGAGAAATAAATATTTTTTATGGTGATAGGTGCAAAGTGTAATACATATGGCTTAATAAATATTCCAACCTAGGACACATCAGCCCAATTTGGTCGGAATAGGTCCCCCTTTGCCACATGTCACGTTAGCACTGTCTTGCATTGTTTAAATTTTGTGCACCTTGAAATTGAGAGCAAGTGATCACCCTTGATCATAGTTGAATCGATGATCACAAGTTATTGTACTTTGATGATATCGAGTCAGCTGCATTGACAAATAGGATCTCTCCATAAGAATCAATTCCTTCTAACAAACTTCCATACATGTGAGTCTCATTTTATTTTTTGAGAAGGAGGGTCCTTGATTTCACCTTAGCTACACATCAGGCTGGTCCTTCCCTCCTTTGTTTAACTAGTGAGCATTTTCCTGATGCATGCAAGCACCAGCCATCAATCTCTATAAGATCAATGATGGCGCAACTTAAACCCTTTTGATAGTCTAAGATGGAGGTGTTGACATCACCATGGACACATATCTACATGGTGCTTACTTGCTTTTCTTAACCTTCTTATAGGTTCTTGATGCAGGCAAGTGCCCTTCATCAATCTGACTAAGTCCGATGGTGGGCAAAAATATTTGTCTTTTATGGTCCAATCACCCAATTTGACCAATAAAATAGTGCCTTTTAACCATTGTGCTCTAAAATTTTTTATTTCCACATTAATTATTAGAGTTTCCTTGCCCATGACATCATCACTCTCAGCTTTGCATTTACATCACATTTGACCAATAAACACACTTGAATTATTACAATTTTACAACCTAGAATGACTCGATAGTCTTCCCAAAACTTGTTCCCACTATACCATGTGATGCAAGGTTGCTTGCCCACATTATTTAAAATTTGAGCAGTTTCTTATTGTGGGTAAGTGTTGGGCACTCATCTTTAAAAGATCTACAATCATGAGGATTCAAACCTCTTTGACAGACAACCCTTTCAACTAGTCTAGGTAGCATTAGCATTTCTTTACAACATCAAGTTAGCTAGAATTTCCAATGAGATACTTTGTTTTAATCCAACTCATATGATAACTACCACAAAAATTATTTCATTATTATCCTCTTAAAAGGCAGGCTCATGATATCACATTGTGCAATGTGTCTTGTGGCACATTTCAGCATTGTTTAATTCTCGTGCCTTTTTCAAATTGCAAGCAAGCACTAGCCTTTGATTTAACAAGATCAACGGTGCATAAAAATTGAACATAAAGTAATACCTTCATTAAAAGACCAACCAATGACATCACAGGAATTCTAGAACGTGCATTAAAGGTAATAACAATTCTGCAAAAAGTTCTAGCCAACTCTAACAAACCATAAACTTTGTATTGCATTGAAGTTCCATCATGAACAAGGGCTGTGTGGTGTGAAGGTGCTCGCCCACTTTAGTTAAAAACCTTGTATTTCAATATTGTGGGTATATATCATCTGTTGATCTGACCAAGATTGATAGTTGATGAAAAGGTACTGTAGTTAATATTTTCAAAAAAATATTCGAAATAACTATGACTAAAAAAAAGGATATAAAAGGTTTTGACAAAAAATAATGAAATCATCCTTGCGTAAGTTAAACCTTAGGGTAAAAATGTCCTACCTAAAAATAGTTTGAAATAGTATATTCAAAATTTTTCAAAAACACGGGTAAAACAAGATAAAATGTTAGGGTTTTTTGATGAATTTTACCTAGGTTCTTAACCTAATTTCAAAATTTTCAAGGCACATAGTCAGGGTTTTTCATTGCTGAATGTACAAAATAGGAATGATGAAAAACCACGCCAATAGTGGCTCTATTTGGGGACATTGAATTCTCTAGATTAAAATGAGGGCTCAAAATTTTTGGGAGAGGCAAACAATAAAAAAAAGATTCCTTAAAAAATAACAACTTTTAGAGAGCGAAAAACACATGGAAAAATTATGCATAGGAAACTACTCAAAGACCAAAGGATTTACACATTTATAGAAAAGCCCTAAACTATTGTAAATGGAAAACAAGTATTTTTTCAAGAAAAATACCACTTCAAGAATTATCCATGAACTAACAGTTCAATAATGTTGTCTGACAAATATTTGAGAATATAAGAGTCTTCTCCCCATGCATTTTCAATCAAATAGGGACCTAACCATGTTTTCCTTTATCCTTAATTCAGGCATTCCACATGAGTACTAAATCTCCATCTTCAAAAAATTTCCTTACTATCCTCTTGTCATATAATGTCTTGACTTGTAGTTTTAACTTTTGGTTCCTAAGTGATACTTCTCTCTTGGTTTTTGCTAATCTTACTAGCTTATGCATTCTATCTTGCATGTCACTAATGATATCCTCATCATACATTTGAATATAGTTATACATGCTCATTAGGTTATTCTGAGGCATCCTTGCCTAAACTCCATATACCATATTCAATGGGGTTACTCTAATGCCTTTGTTCATAATCACCCTATTAGCCCATTTTGCTATCTACAACATGGAATCCCATGCCTTCTTTTTATCAGCCAACATCCTCTTAATAACTTTTAACAAGCTTTTATTTGTGGATTCAACTTGTCCATTTCCTTGTTTATGATATGGGGAGGATGTTGATCTGGTGATTCCATATTTGTCACAAAATTTTATGAATTCCTCAGACCCAAAGTACATTATATTATCTGTTACAATTTTATGAGGACAACCAAATCTAGAAATAATATTATTTAACAATAAATTGTTGACAAATTTACTAGTTTCATTTCTTGTAGGTATTGCTTCTACCCACTTTGTGAAATAATTAGTAGCTACTAAAATCTAGGAATAGCTAGTGCTAGATCTAGGAGAGATCTCACCTATGAAATCCATACCCCATTGGTGAAATGGTGCTTGAACTTCAACTAGCTTTAGTGGAGTATTACTTGAGAACTTTAATTTTCCAACAAACCTTTGACAGGCATCACATTTCCTAACATGATTTGAGCATCTTTCAAAAGAGATGGCCTCCAAAATCCAGCTCTCATTATCTTGTGTGTAGTGGTCTTGGCCATATAATGTCCTCCATAGACTCCAACATGCGTTTCACTCAAGATTTCTTTTTCCTTTTCTTGATCAACCCATTTTAATAATATTCCCTCAAAATTTCTCCACCATAAACTATCCTTTATAATGATATACCTAATGGCTTGTAACTTAGAACTCCTCTTTCCTTTTTTAGTCAAATGGGAAGGAGCTTCCATGTGTTGTAGATAATGGATAACATTAGCATAACACTCATAGTGATCCATGTCACATAAAGCAGATCTGAGGTCATCAACTACCATATTTATTTGATTAGCATCTAGATTAGATTGAACCATGTGTTTAGCCAAACCTTTACCTCTTACTAGTTAAGTTATCTATATTTCAATGTTAAATTCTTGGATCTTATTGATCCACCCACATCTTCTCTCTAACACTTCTTGTTGAGAAAAAAAGTCTTTTACAATAGCACTAGACACAAATGCAATGACAATAGCACCTATCAAGTAGCATCTAAAGGCCTTAACAACCTTTACTAAAGTATATGCTTGTTTCTTATTTACCTCATCTTTTAATTCAGCAGGCTATAATGACTTACTGAAGAAAGTAACAGATTGTTCATATCCTTCTTCATTCTTCTTCAACAAGACTGCAACTACAGTATGGAAAGATGCAAAAGAGAAGATGTGCATTGGTTTTGTATAATATGGAGTCCTAAGTACTAGAGCATTCTTTATAATAGTTTTAATATCTTGAAATGCCCATGAAGGTTCACCATCCCAATTAATAGTAGCTCCTTTCTTGAGCATTTTAGAAATAGGTCTACTAATCTTAGCAAATTTTGTAAAAAATGTCCTTAGAAAGTTAACTTGCCTAAAGAAGGATTGAATTCTTTTCACTTTTTGGCTTAGGGACCTTATCAATGGCTGCCACTCTTTTAGGATCTATCTTAACTCCATCTTTTGACACTATATGCACCAATAGTTTCCTTTAGTTAGTCCAAATGTACATTTCTTAGGGTTTAATGATACTTTATATTCCAAGGCTTTGATAAATATCTTCTCCAAGTGCCTACAATGGTCTTTAGCCTTTTTAGAATAAGCTATGAGATCATCTTGGTATACAACCATAAACTTATTGATGTACTCATGGAAAGCCACATCCATGGCTCTTTGAAAAGTGGCACCAGCATTAATCAATCCAAAAGGAATTCTCACATATACATAAGTTACCTAAGGAGTTGTAAATGTTGTCTTAAACTGCTCTTCTTCTTTCAGAAGCACCTGATTATATCCTAAAAATCCATCATAGACATAAGTTTAGACCTAGTTACTTGCTCCAACATAGATTCCATGTTTGGTAACCCATAATTATCTTTTAGGGAAGCAATGTTCAAGTTTCTGAAATCTACATAGTTTCATATCTCCATTATTTTTCCTGACAGGTACTAGATTTGAGACCCAAGTGGAATGTCTAATAAGTTTAGTTATTCCCCCATCCCTTAACTTCATTAATTCCTCTTGGATTTTAGGGGCTAGAGTGGGATTAACTAGTCTTTGTTTTTGCCCAAAAGGTTTGACATTATCCTTCAATGGTATGACATGTTGGAAAAGATCTTTTGTATATGCCTTTAAATCATCATATGACCATCCAAAAATATGTCTATATTTTCTTAGTAAATCAATCAAAGGCTTTCTAATCTTATATGACAAATTTTGGCCTATATAAACATTCATAGGGGCCTCAATAGTACCCAAATTTATCTCTTCTAGCTCTTTAGGTTTACAATCTTAAGCCCTAGGACTTACCCTATTTTGGTTATCAAACATATTCTCCAAAAAAACCAAACCTTTAGGTACTTTATTAGTCTTTAATTATATAACCTCTTGACCAAAAATTGTTTCCTTCCCATCTATGGTTTCAAAAAAATCACTACAGTCCAATTCTTAACCATAGTATTTATCTTCATTCAACAAGAAATTCACAATATCTTTGTCATCTTCAAAGACTTGCCAATGTTCAATATTATTAGGTATTGGTGGCCTATTTTGAACTTCAATCTATTAAATTCCTAAAAATGATATCTCTTGGGGTTTAATTACTATATTTTACAATAAGTTAGCCATTTTATTCTGAGTCCTATCTCTCCATGAAATACCAAATGCATCAAAGAATTCTATCTGATCCTAGATAATGTTCCTATATTGTTTCAATCTCTTGTTTTTAGATGCATATGTTCCATTTATCTACGAGGTGACCATCTCAAAATTGCCTATTACATGAAACTTCTTAATTCCATGGTGGGTAGCAACCTTCAATCCTAACAACAGGGCCTCATATTCAGATATATTGTAGGTGCATAAAAAAATTAGGGTGAAGGAGTATCTAAAAGTATTCTTATCTAGGGAAATAAAAACTATTCCCACCCCTACACCTTCTTAAGAGTTGGCCCCATCAAAGAACATGGTCCATAATAATGGTGAATCCAAACAACACTCAACCTCATGCTCAATCATAGTAGGTAACTTTTAAAATTCTTGGACAATAAACTCATCTCTGAATGCATTCAATCAATTTCTAAAAAAGAAGTAGCATCTTTTTAAATTTCTTCACGCAAACTATGAATGACTCTTGGCTCATTATTTAGCTTGATAGCCTTATCTCCTATGTAAAAAGTGGCAAAGCTTAGGTCACATTATAGACTACCTCCCATAGTAGCACTCCATTTTCTAGAGAGTAACATCCCATAATGTGGAGGAATATCAACTACAAGGACTGACATGGTCAACTCTACCACATGGTATGCAGCTAACTTAAATGGTAAAGCATTTATAGTACTTATTGTTGGTGTTTGAAAAAAATGGAGGGTTTTCAATTATCCCAATGAGAATATGACATATCTAGGGGCAACTAACTCCCATTTTCAATGTGTCATTTTAGACACTAGGCCAACTATAAGCCATGACCCTTCTTCTTCAGGCTCTGCAAGACCGAGGCAGGTGGATCTCAGACTCAATTGATACCATACCAGTACAAAATATATCTTGGATCTATTTATTTCTGATGAAAACAATTATACCTCCTAATAAATCATGAAATGACATGGATCTATAGTAGCTAGGTGCAAATCTATGAATCTTAGAAGCTGAGTTAGGGTAAACCTTTTATGCCCACTACAAACATGAACAACTAAATTTATTTGAAAGAAAGATTTTGTGCAAATGCCATTCGTATCAGTTTGCATCTGATTTAGTGATTAGTGCCTTATCCATTGAAACATATAGTCATTACAAGTAGGATGACCTAACTAGACTACATTGATATCAAGTTTATCAACTAAAATCTCCTAATCCGATTCTTATGCAATATCCCCTTCATACACCTAGAAACATTATCAGAACTGGTAACACAAAATGAAACTCAAGATAATTCATATGATCTTGCATAAATATCCATTATCTTAGAAGTACAACAGATGAAAATGAAATGCACATCTACACAGGGTGGATGTGTGGCCTTCACTGCTAGAGCTTAGCTCAAAGTCAAGAAGTAAAACCATTTACAATCTTGGTTTCAACAGTAGAACTAGAACCCTGCCAGTATTACCTAGAGAAAATTGCCAAAAACCTACAATGAAAGAGAGAAAGAAAGAAATAGAGGAAGAAAGAACTCCCAGATCTATTCGGTGTCTGACATCTATCCACTTGAAATTCCCTCCTTTGCAATCAAAAGAATCTCTCTTGTTTCTACCATTGATCTGATTTTTGTTTCATCATTCCTATAACTAATTTGCAAATATCCTTTCCTGAATGATGAAAACCTATGAGTCATAAAAATATCTGATTTGCCTCATGAAATACTAGTGAAATCTTAGTTTTTACTGAATGGATCTAAACAAATTTCAATCCAAACTAAATTTTTACTTCCTTTTATTGATATTCAAGTCATTACTATGTTAAAATTAGTTTTGGACTCTGATTACATAAATACAGTTGCAATTTAGGTACCTAAGACAAATCCCCCCATCACATGAATTAGTGGCATTTTGTGCAAAAACCAACCCTAGAATCAGAAAATTTAGATTATCACAATTTCGGTGGTATATGATAAGGCTTATCTAGCCTCTCAAAAATGCTTGAAATGTTCATTTGAAAAACAATCGCCTTTGGTTGAAAACTTAGACTTGTAATTCTTTGATTTTAAATTTTTGAAAAATTTGAAATGTCCTAAGGTTGAAACTATATAAAAATGACCTTTTTGATTTTATAAAATCACAAAGCTTGAAGATGAATGATAAAAAATATAATTTTTTATTATTTTCACATTTCATTTCTCTTCACTCTTCAAAATTTGAGGTGAACTAGGTTTGATTATTTTCCACTTGTCAATTTTTGACTGGTTAACTATTCCCAATAGGCACCATGTGTCATCCTTCAATTTTCCTGGAATTTGCACTACCATGTCACCATTTGCGCATGCCCGATGCCACGTGGCATGTTCTTGCATTCCCACTTTACTTAACCATTGAGCACCTCCATCTTGCGGGGATGCACAGGCCATTGATCTATCCACGTGGCATGATCTTAAGAATTTGGTTGAGATTCACTATGGATCACCACATCATCATACGTAGGGACCCACTGCCACTTGTCACATTTATGCAATCCCACATTATTTATCTTCCGCGCAACTTGATAATGCGAGAATGTGGGCACCACACATCTCACCACGTGGTGCCATCTTATTCCATCTCCATTTTTAATGCTACATCATCGCTTTGACATTTTCATTTCAAAGTTTATGCTTATGTCTCATTGAGGTCACTCCGTTCCCACCTCGCACACGACCTTTACCTTTTAAAAGGTGTCTCTTTAAGACATCTCTTAAGGTGTTTTCTTTTGTATTTAAAAACATGAAAAAGACCTCCCATGGGCAATGTGGGATAATGGCCTTTGGCTTTTCCCTTGTATGACTGCATTTTTTCCTTCATGGCGCTGCTGTGGACAGTGGTTTGAGTAGGCTTCCCTTTCAAAATGCATGTGGGACTACTTGATTATGCATGGGTGGCTTTTTTATGGTCCCCTGTGACTCATTCTTCTCTTAATTGACGTCCCTTTTTTTGTTACATTGCACAGGGCTTACATTTTCTAGCCTGGGTGGCTTCACTTGGTGGCTATTCTTCTGCTGTGCCTCTTTTGCTGATGTTATCCTACTTCTAATGTGGTGAGGGCTCCTTCTTGGCATGGTTACCTCATTATTAATATAGGATTCCCTATTTTATTGCTCTTTTGTCTACATTCTCTGTCAAATAATCTTGGACATGAAATGGTTCCTCATCTAGAATTGCATCTTGCCTTATTTTTCATTGCGACCCCTACTGCTCACGTGATCAACAAGTCCAAAGGTGTTTCTTCCTTAAAGCTTAAACCATGCCATTAGCTCTTCAAACATAGAGGGTTAAACCTTTTGTATGTAGAAAATGGGAGAAAAGGTTTGGTTTTGTTTTGTTTCAGAGCCTGTAGCTTCTTTTTAATGGTGTTAACTCACATAGACTACTACTCTGAAATGGCCCCTCCTCTATGTGGCTTACGCATATGCTGCTAACATATAGTTTTTGAATTTTTCATGGGCTTTAATCTCTATCATACATGGGTATCTGATGCAATAGAAGTCACTCTTTGACTGCATGAATGATCTCCAAGCCATGGGCTCCTCTGCTTTTTGCGGTGGCTTTGTCTTTCAAAAACATTGAATCTTCAACTCCCTTTTGTTTGAATCATGTAGCTTGTCTAGTTCTTTGACAATGGCTTTGCTTGCAATTTTTTGACTGCTGGCTGATGTGTGAGATGATCTTTTAATTGCCTACAAAATGCCTCCTTTTATTTTAGGGTACTTTGTTCTCTTTTTATCCTTGGTATTAATACTCTGCTCCTTCATAGTACCTTCAACATCATTAAGAATTTAATTGTCTCAACTTACATTTTGCTTCCTTGCAAAACTCTTAAGAGATGTATTTGTCATCTCGTAGTGCAATAAGATGCCTACTGACTTAATGATGGTAGAATTCCCATGGTTTTTTTGAGGCAAAGGATTTATCTAATATTCCCCATTGCTCTTGATTCTTTAGATATAAGCATATCAAGATGTTTAACAAATGCAAACATTAGGACTAGTAACATAACCTTGATATCCATGGCATTAGTTTATTTGATGAAATTAGTCAAACACCAAGGCGGGTCCGACTAAAAAAATAATTTCATTTTCAAATGACTAAAATTAAAAATTGATCCATCCACTATCTGATGCTGATTTGAAACAAGTTTGATCAATCATCTGTCATTAAATACCCATTTATTCACTTTCTGCAAACTGTGAATTTTGTGCCAGGAGCTCCTTTGATCGGCCTTAAAAACTGACCCAAACCTCTGACCGAGCTTTGAAAATTGTGGCACTATTTCTTCATTCTGCACACTTGCATTCTATCAAATCTTGTCTCATGACGAATTTGGGGTCAAAAGATATTGATCTAAAAAGTTGACTTCTAGGAATCACCTGCAAGTAAACATGTTAGAAAACAACAAACTGGGTTTGGATTTTGCTCGAAAAATTGGGCAACGAATACTTGGGAAGAAAAAACTTGGGGTGTTGGTTCCCTGTCATGAGGTTAGTATAGATTTGGGATTTGAGCTCATAAAAAATAACAGGTTGCAAATGGGGATCAGTTAAAGTAGGCTATTTGGATTTGTAGACTAAAACAATGTCAGAAAAGCATTTTTTGCAAATGGAATTGATCTGGAAAAGCATACAAATGGATTCATCATGACTTAAAAACTAACACACTTAAAGTATTATTAGAGGAAAACATAGTGGTACAATCCATTTGGCCTCACCTATCATGAATTAGGAGTTATGACATCATGAATAGGAGTACCAAACAATCTTCACTTGTTGACACCAGTAAAACTTTTAGAAATTATGTTTGGAATCACATTTGAAAATTGATCAAATGGATTCATCATAAGCTAAAACTTGAAACATAACAGGTCTTTGAAATCTACAACACAATGCAAAAGAAAATTTTGCATTTTGGTCAACTGGTCAAAAGTTATGGGAAAAAAAACCAAGTAACTTGCTACTGATTTTCACTCTTCTAAGTGAGCCCTGTTAGGAGCCAACCCTATTAAAAATTACAAAACACACTATTAGGTGTGACCTTGTTAAAGGATTTAATCACCCCGCTAGGAGTGGCCTTGCTAGAGGACTTTAGAAAAAATAAATAAAGCTAGCACCTTTTTAGAGGATTTACAAAATGGCTATTAGACCAACTCTATTAACAGTTTTAGAAATCACTACTAGAATGCTGAGAAAGTAAAAATGAATAGACTTGAATAAGATGCAATTGAATTGCTGATACAAATCTCTATTTTGCCTCATTAGATCCTTCCTAATCAAATAAAACATTGGTGCTCCTCAAGGATATCTAACCATCCTTCAAATTTTTCTCACACTTTCCTCTTTAATGAATACACTTGCATGCTTGCTCATTCATTCATACTTTAGAATTCTCAACTTGACCCTTCATTTATACCTTACAAATTATCAAGTTGGCTGATTTACAACTTGCAATTACCGATAATTGTTACCTCTATCGGCTATAGTTATTGCATGAAACAATTAAACTTCATTTTCCAAAATAATGAAATCCTTCATTGGCTAACCCTACTCAATGAACATTGCTCCAGAAATGATTTCATGTGTTAACCAACAGAGGCTCAGTTAACACTATCAACTACAAAATCCTTTGGAGACCGAGTGAACTCTATAAGTACTAAGTTTCCTTTTCTAACCTTGTGAGCTTGCTTACCTCTGACTTTTGCGACAAAATCCTTCAATGCCCGAGTGAGCACGGTAGAAACTGTTTCCATGAAGTTTTTTTTAGGAACACTTAGTAGACACTAAAATTTTCTTTGCTGACTAACTAAGTTCAGTAGATACTATCTGCTAACTGATATGATATTCGTGTATCATCAAGAACAACACACAATTGAACAATTGTATCCAACAATCTCCCTCTTTGGCATTGATGGAAACACAACATGTCATAGCACAATGAAATTTGAAAATAAGTCTTTTCTTGAGAGAACATTTCTCCCTCTTAGATTTTATGCCACAAACTTCTTTAATTCACTAATATCACTCTGTGAAGGAATTACATAGCTTCTTTTGCAAGCAGAAAACTCTCCCTTAAACAAATTCAAAATTCATAAAGATATGACAATAAATTCTCCCTCTTTGACAACACATACCAAATGAGTAACAATGTACCTTGAGTACTAATTCATAAGCAATGTTTCCATGACTATGCTACATCAACTGATAGATCTTCAACTTGGTTCATGTTGATGCATCACTAAAACTTCATCTTAGTGAGCTTCAGATAGGGGAATGACCCCTTGCTTACTTCTTAAATACAAGAATGCATCCTTAGGTAATGGCTTAGTGAATATGTCAGCAATCAGTTCTTTTGTATAGACATATTCAAGTTTAATCTCTTTATCATGCACCACTTTTCTAATAAAATGATACTTTATTACAATGTGCTTGGTTTTAGAATGCATCATTGGGTTCTTGGATAGGTTAATTGCACATGTATTATCACAAAACATGACAACTAGTTCCTTGATCTCAATCTTCATGTCTTCTAATAACTTCTTAAATCAAACATTATTAGAACAATTTACTGTTGCTGCAACATACTCTTCCTCTACTAGAGATTGGGATGTTTAATTTTTCTTTTTACTTGTCAAAGACACCAATCTTTTTCCAAGAAATAATGCTCCTCCATTTGTACTCTTTCTGTCATCTAGATTACCAACCCAATCAACATCAATGAACACTTTTAAGTCCAAATTTCTTCCAAATTTGTATGACAATCCATAATCTCTAGTGCCTTTCTTATATGATTTGTATGACAATCCATAATCATATGATTTTCTCTCGGTTTTGCTGAAAATATTGCTACTTTACTAACTGCAAGAGCAATATTAGGTCTTGTATGAACTACATACTATAACTCTCCAATTATTGATCTATACAAGGTTTGATCTACCTCTTTTGATTCATCATCTTTGGTAAGGTTTAATCCAATACACATGGGTGTTCCAAGTAATTTATAATATTCCATACCAAACTTCTTGAGTATCTCCTTCATGTATTTAGATTGAGTGATGTAGATACCATTCTTGCTTTGTTGAATCTGAAGACCAACAAAGAATTTAATCTCTCGAAACATATACATTTCAAATTCCTTGTTCAATTGTTCTAAAAATTCTTCGCATAGATCATCATTCCCTATAAACAAAGTATCATCCATAAATATTTCTACCAAAAAAATCTTGTTATCTGGTCCTTCGTTGATATACCAGCTATTGTTATCATTAGAATTCTAAAAACCAATTTGACTAAGATAGTTATGCAATCTTTCATACCATGATCTAGGGGTTTGTTTCAGACCATACAATGCTTTGTGTAATTTGCAGACCATGTCCTTATTGTCTAGATCAAGAAAACCTTTAGGCTGCTCAATGTAGACTTCTTAATCAAGAATACCATTAAAATATGTAGATTTGACATCCATTTGATATATCTTAAATCCTTTGTATGCAACATATGCAAGTAAGGGCCTAAAACCTTCCAACTTGCAACAAGAGAAAAAGTCTCTCCATAATCAATTCCTTTTTCTTGAGAGTAGCCTTTACATACAATTCTAGCTTTGTTTCTTGATACCTTACAATCCTCATTCAACTTATTCCTAAATACCCACTTTGTTCCAGTCACATTTTTATCTTTAGGCCTAGGTACAAGATTCCATGCATTGTCCTTCTCTATTTGCTCTATCTCTTCATTCATAACCTCAACCCAACTTTCATTTTCCAATTCATCTTTGACATTTCTAGGTTGAAAATTAGCAAGTAAAAAAAAATCTTTTAGCTTACTTCTTATCATAGTACCTTTAGATTTGTCTACAATAATTTGATTTGGTGCATGATGTGTCTTGACATACTTGGCCAATATAGGCTCCTTGCCTTTTGAATAAATTGCATTGTCTTCATTTAGAGTTTAAAATTCTAGCTCTGGTTGATCTATCTATAGCTTGAGTCCTTCAAACTCAGTAGGCATTGGTTTGATGACATTAGACTGTGAGTCGGGTCCTTGTGAGTTAGTTGGAACTTCATGCAACTTAGTGACTGAGGAAGACTAGGGAGTAGAAGTCACTTGATTAAAAAATGTATCTGGCAATATATTAGGTTTAATGAAAAGAAATCTCCCATAGTCTTATGGTTCCCTTTTTCTTCCTTCTTCAGTCCTTTTTGCAAACTCATCAACTTTCACATGTGCATGACAAATTCAAACATCTATATACCTTACTCTTGCAAGAATATCCCAAAAATATACCTTTATCACCCTTCACATCAAATTTTCCTTTTTTAGATTCTTTCAAGATATTAAATTTACTTCCAAATACTTTTAGTTAACTTACATTGGGTTTATATCAATACAATAACTCATAGGGGGTTTGAATGAGTCCTTCTTGAGCTATACTCAGTTCAAGGTATGAATTGTAGTGCTGATAGCTTCCTTCTAGTATTTGATAGCAATGTTCTTTTCAATTATTAGAGTGCTTGCATAGTCCATGATAGATTTGTTCCTCTTTTCAGCCATTACATTATGCTTAGGAGTTCCAAGAGTTGATACCTATCTTTTGATTCCTCTTTCAATGAAAAAGTTATTGAATTCATGGGAGATAAATTCACCACCTCTGTCTAACCTCAAACATTTTAGTCTTTTCCCTGTTTCCTTTTCTACTCTGACCAAATACAATTTGAACTTCTCAAATTCTTCTGACTTCTCTCTCAGATACATAATAGTCATCATTCTAGAGTAGTCATCAACAAAAAAGATGAAGAACTTTTCTCCAATATAGCTCCTAATTCCAATAGGTCGACACAAATTAGTATACACAATTTCCAAAATATCTTTAGACTGATAATTTTTACTTTTAAAGCTAGTCTTTCCCATCTTACCAATCTGAAAATTCTTGCATAGACCAACATCAAGTTTCTTTATACTAGGAATGCCTCTTCAAGTTGAGTAATAAAACATGAGCACTCACCAAGTTCAAGATAAAACAAGCTACCTTTTGTTTGTATGTCTGATCTAATCAACTTCCCTTTGTCATCCAGTAGTCTTGCCTTTCCATGCATGAATTCCACCTTGAATCCAATATTGATTAGTTGTGCCACACTCAAAAGATTATGTTTTAGTCCTTCAACCTATTAGTAATTATCACATACCAGCTCTTTGGTTAGTGAGATTCTTCCTCTTCCTTTTATGCAACAAGGTTCATTATTTTGAAACCTTACACTACTACCATCATAGTCTTCAAAATGTTCAAACTTTGTTCTATCACTAGTCATATGGTGAGAACAACCACTTTCTATGATCCATGTATCATTTTTTCTCGCATGAGAGATAAGTTCCATCTTATCTTCCTCATTATTATCAGATTAATCTTTCATAGAAATGTAAACAAATTCATCTTCATTATTATTAGAATTCTTAGCCATGAAACATGTTTTCTTACCTTTGTCCTTGAATGATTTGAGATCTTTCTTGCCATTGCATTTTTTACCTTTCTTCTCATCCTTGTTTTTCTTGTTTGGGAACCTAGCTGCAATATGACCAATTTCCTCACATGAAAAATAGATTAGAGTAACCTTACCTTAATATTTTCCTTTGACTCTAAAATATTTCCTTGCAAGTAGAGCTTCAACTACTTCAAGATCACCGTCAAAACCTTCCCCTAATTCTTCTTCACTTTCTGATTATGATTCTTTTATTTTCTTCCCTCTTTCTTTGAATGAAATCTTGGCTTCAAATGCTAATTCAATGTTCTTGGAAGCTAGAAGATAATTGTCATAGTTATCTAGCTCAAATGCAGTCAATCTTCCTACTATGTCCTCTAAATTTATCTTATGATTTGCTTCACATCTTCTTTCTTGAATTGCAAATACTCTAATTGTATAAATGGGAAGTAATATTCTAAGAACTTTACTTACAAATGTTTCCTCTTTGATATCTCTTCCAAAAGCTTTGATTGCACTAACACTTGTTTTGACTCTTTCAACATATTTGGAATTGTTTTCATCATCTCTCATTCTCATCTAATCAAATTGTCCTCTTAGACTTTATTCTTTGCCTCTTCTCACATTGTCATCACCTCCATTCATTTTTATTAGCTTGTTCCACATTTCAAATGCAAATTTGCAATCCATGATGTCATCAAATTCTTCATAACTTAGATCAGATGCAATGTCTATCATCATGGTGTTATGAGTCTTATTCTCAACAATGTCATTAACAAATAATGTACTAGAAGTAGTTTCATACTTCTCATCAAGGTATTTCAATCCTATATCTCCAATAGAATCCAAATGATGTCTCATCAGTCCCTGCCATACTAAAAAGTTATTCCTATTTAGCCTTGGGATTTCCCTTTTGTAAGACATCCTAACCCTTAGCTTAGATCCATGAAATCCTTCCTACAAGAACCAAAAGCTCTGATACCAATTGTTGGAAATAGATGAAGTAACTAAGAAGGGGAGGGGGGTGAATAAGTTATTACAAAAATAAATCCATAGATCCCTTAGATGTTTGATAAAACTATTTACTATTGTCACTCATTAAACATATAGAAAAAATTTGTAACTTGGTAGATACAATGTATGTCAACTTATTACTAATCTTTAAGAATTCATAGTGATTAACATGCAATCATAATATAAATAACATGAACACATGAGACACTAGATTTAATGTGGAAGCTCAATATAGGAAAAACCATCAAGTAACTAGCTACTAATTTTCACTCTTCTGAAGTGAGCCCTGTCAGGATCCAACCTTGTTAAAGGTTACAAAACACACTATTAGGTGTGTCTTTATTAAAGAATTTAAACAATTTGTTAGAAGTGGCCTTGCTATAGGACTTTAGAACAATTCAATAGAACTATCACCTTATTAGAGGATTTACAAAATTTTTGTTAGATGTTGTCACTTAGGTTTGTATCCTTGTCTAGAGCCTACGTGTGAGGACAACCTAGTGAAACATGGAAACAACCTCCAAGCTGTGGGACTTGAACTGTGAGGTTGAGTCTCCAGAGAAGGTCAACTTCCTCTTACTATCAGGATGCACCTAACTACTCCTGGAGAGGAAAAGGGAGAAGGAGAGCATAAAAGAAAATATACTTAACCTAATCTAAAGAGGTGATGCACCAAAATAGAGTGTTCAGACCAATCTCTGTCCATATATGCACTATTGAACCAGAATGAAACTAAGGATATAAACATTTACACTTGCTTTAATCAAATAACCACATGTAGATCAGAAAACCAAGATGAATGACACAAGGAAAGAGAGCTTCACTTATATATCATTCACAAGCTAGCAGAGATACAATCATGTAGATTATAGACTTCCACGAAACAATGGCAAAGAAAAAGAGTTCTTGCACTTTCATACCAATGGATGAAGGAGATAAGTAGAGAATCATATAGTTTAGAGGCACAGGTGAATTTACACTAAAATTGTAGAGCAACAGTAGAGAAAATTCAGAGAAAAGTTGACCTTTACAGAATCTACAAAATTTTCCTTTTTAGTCTAGGCATAACTGAGATTTTCCGTCCAAAACCATCTCGCAACCACCTGTTATTAAGGCTTTGCCAAGGACAATCATGGGGATCTAAGGAAATCTGATCTTCTATGTCAAATAATGCCTTGAGAAGATAGAACCGGCACCATTAAGCCATTTTGACTAGGTAGGTAGATTGGATCGAGGTGGTTCAACATTCTTCCACATTTAGCATTCACTTCTAGATGGTTGGGACCGATCATAGATATCAAATCGTGCAAAAAATCTGATCTCTTATCATTTTTGGTGCATGAATCAGTAGAGTCAGCAAGTCAACCAAACTTTGCATCCATAATGGGTGACGTGGGCCAATAACCTCCTTTCTTTCTACCACCTCACAAGGTCTTCTCCTGTTGACCACTCTCTTTTTTAACTAACTACACCAACCTTTTAAAACTTGACCTTGATGGCTTACAACATAATCGCTAGTCTTAATTGTTACTACCTACACTGGACTCACTGAGATACAAGTCACTTAGGTGCTATGTCGCTACGGTTATGTTTCGAGTGCTTTCTCATAGTGAGATAGCTTCCACCATAGATCTTCCTTAATCTGACAATCATGAAGACTCAACATTTCCTGTGCTTTCCTTTAAGACTTTTGGTCCCAAGGACCACTGTCAGCACACCTAGCACAACCTAGAATTTGACTCAGCTTAAACTGGTACCATCCTCGCAGCTTTATGACACTTGGCCCCACTAATCCACATGGCAAAAGGGTTCTATGTCACTAACATTAAAATCCTCAGAGTTCTCCATAGTGAGATAGTGCCTATTGTGGATCCTCTTTTAGATCTACAGTGAGCCACAAAATTGTACTACTACACATGGAGCTGGCTGTAGGGACCAATGAAAAATTGCCACCATACTATGACCCATCTGATAACTGCCACCAAGGATGATCTATACTATCACTTTGGAGAAGGGCGGGCCCATTACGTCATCTGTGCCACGCATCGCCCAGGCACTATATCGCTATCGTTAAAATTCTCACAACTTTCCATAGTGACATAATGCCAATCGTAGATCAGATCACATCAGACGATAAGGGTTCATCAAGTACCTAGTTACGAGGAGGGTGGGTAAATGATGTCAACTGGGACATGTGCCCTCCACCCACTTTCTCATATTGTCAAACGGTCTGATAAAGCTCAGAGTGTAGGGAAGCGAGCACCAACCAATCTTCCAGCTTAGCCACCACCTGTTCATCTTGCAGCCTACAAGATGAAAAAAAACACACTTTCCATGCATCACTGAGGTGTTATGTCACTATGGTTAAATTTCTCATAGTTTTCCATAGCGACATAACGCCTACCATGGATCTGGGGAAGATTTGATGGCGCGCAGGATAGATCTGACTTATCAGTGTACTAACCAATGAGAACCAGCCACATGCCAAACTGTCTAACAAGTCTTTGTAGGGTCCACATTCCACAAATTAATGCCTTAGCCAATGAAAAGACTGATCAAGTGCCAATGAGGACCTAGTTACATCACTGATATCCAATGGGGCATACCTAGGACCCACCTTCCTTCCTGATGTCGCTGACATATCATTTTTCATCGGGGCACTATGTCGCTAACAATGAGAAGCATGAATTTCTCGATAGTGCCATAGTGCTCTCCATTGATTCATCCAAAATTGGTTGTAGAGAAATAACCAGGAAAAGTGGGACCCACCTGACACATGGCAGAAGGGCGCTATGTCGCTAATGCAAAACATTATGCAAATTTCAAAAGTGACATAGCACCAACCGTTGATCCAGATTGATCCAATGATGAGGAACTTGCGGGCTCATCGAAACGTATCATTAGGTTTGATCATTTAATTCTTTTGATATCCCTCAGATGTTTAAAATAATATTAAACTAGGGGAGTGACCGTTGGTGGGGTAGTATTTAAAATTCAAATATTGGTGGGGGCATAAAAATGAGCAACATTTCTAGAAAATCACAGGGGATGTGAGCCTAATACACATATGACCAGTGGCTTGAAGCATCCATTGGGCTACAAAGTCATAAAATATGCAGATCTTGAGCACTGTGAAACCCTAACCCTACCTCTATGGCAACAATAAAATATTGAAGAAACTCTACTTCTGTAACCTTCAAAAATTTGGGACTTGTTGTCTCACAAAGAGACAACCTTGTGCTCATGCACTTCTTAGAAAATAGGAAACAAACAAAGAACAAAACTAAACTACTATGTACATGGAACCTCAAACCCTATTAGAAACATGGCTTAAGATAAATCCCATTGACTGGGATGGGCAGAATCTCACCATTAGGCTTGCTTAACTGGAAAGCATTGGCCTATTTACAACTGATAATTAGATAGGGGCCACTCCATAATGCATCAAACTTTGAGTGTCTTCCTATTTTTGCCCTATCTGCATCCCATTTTAAAACCAAATCTCCCTCCTTGAAGATTCTAACCCTAGCCTTCCTGTCAAAGTTCCTTTTCACCTGCTGCTGGTGTCTCTCTAGGGTCAGCATAGCTGTATTTCTCTTTTATTCCAGCTCCATTAGCTCTGCCATTCTCACTATCATGGCATCATCTTCAATCAACACTAGCTGATGAGCTAGTTCCAGGGATGGAAATTCGAATGAAATTGGAAGCCTTACTTCTCTGCCATATACTAGTACAAATGGTGAATTCCCTATTGACCTTTTACGTGTTATCCTATCAGCCCACAATGTAGCCCTTAAATTTTTATGCCAACACCTCTGGTTATCCTCAACTGTCCTTTTAATGATTCTGATCAGGTTCTTGTTGGAGGACTCAGGCAAACCATTACCTTGAGGATAATAATTTGAGGATGTGCTTAAATATATATTATGGTCCATTTCCCATGCACAAATCGGAGCTCCAACAAAATACTTTGTATTATCTAAAATGATGGTTGAAGGGGCACCAAATTTGGTCACAATTCCATCAAGGAATTCAACAACTAAAGATTCAGTGGCATCCTTCAATGCAACTACCTCTGTCCATCTGGTGAAGTAATCTGTGGTAGCTAAAATCCATTTGTGACTTGAATTAGAAGGAGGATTGATAGGGCCTATGAAATCCAACCACCACTAAGCTAAAGGTTGATCCACCTGGATAGGATGAAGGGGAAGAGCTGCAAGTCTTTGTTTTCCAGAGAAGAAGGCACATCTTTCACACTTCCTCACATACTTATGACAATCATGAAATAGAGATGGCTAGTAATAGCCAGCCCTCATGATCTGCATTATAGTTGTTCTAGCTAAGAAGTGGCCACCATGAGGACCATCATGAAGCTCTTTGATCATTCTTTCAGCCTGGTCTGTATCAAGGCATCTTAATAGGGCTCCATTAAAATCTTTTCTAAAAAGGATACCATCAACTATGACATAAGGGATTGATTGTAATCTATACTGTCTCCTTCTAGTTCTATCTAATCCTTGAGGGTATCCATTTCCTAGCAAGAAGTCCTTCATATCATCCATCCAATTCCTTGGGCCATCATTTCTTGCTTCTTGTTCTTCTATTAATACCATGACAACTTCTTCATCTAATTCTTGAGATGATAACATTTGTTTACACAATCCTTTCCCTCTTACCAGCCTGGTGACCTAGATGTCAACATCATATTCCGTCACTCTTTTAATCCAACCAACTCTTTTCTCACTAATAACCTTGCTTAAAAGGAACTTCTTCACATTGACATGGGGTACTAATAGACGAATCTTGTTATGGGACAGGAGGTGTGTGAATTTCTTTAAAGCTCTGATGACTGCAAGGGCTTGCTTCTCTACCTAACTGTACCTATCTTCATACTCTGTGAGCCCTTCACTAAAGAAGGCTATGGGCTGCTCTTCATTCTTGTAATTTTTTTGAGTCAAGACAACAGAGATACTTGACTCACCACCTAAGGTATAAAGAATGAAATCCTTCTCAAAATTTGGATTCGTGAGAGTAGGGGCTGAGGCAATGGCTGTCTTGATCTCTTCAAAACTTTCCTTCTCTTCCTTTGTCCATGCAAAGACTGTACCTTTCTTCAGCATAGTTGTAAGAGGTTTCACCATGGTAGCAAGATTTGGGATAAATATTCTCACAAAATTTATCCTGCCTAGGAAACTTTCTAGCCCTTTTTTGTGTTTAGGAAGAGGGAGGGAAAGTATTTCTTTTGTTCTCTCTAGATCAATGGTTAAGCCATCTTTAGATACAATGTGTCCTAATAATTTTCCTTGGTTAGTAGCAAAGAAACACTTGCTTGGGTTAAGGGAAACCCCAAACTCTCTGCATCTTAGGAATACCTATCTTAGATGATCGAAATGATCCTCTACATCCTTTGAATACATAGTGATATCATCAAGGTAAACTAAGTCAAACTTGTCAATCAATCTTTTGAAGGCCATCTCCATTGCCTTTTGACATGAAGCACCTGCATTGGTTAGCCCAAATGGAATCTTACAATAAGCATAGGTACCCCACTTGGTGGTAAATATAGTCTTGTATCTATCAGACTCCTTAACCATCACTTGATTGTAACCAGAAAATCCATCAAGAAATGAAAAGCTTTTTGAACCACTGATCTTGGACAAATCTACTCCATAGAAGGGAGAGGATGGTGATCTTTAAGGGAAGCTTGGTTAAGTTCCCTAAAGTCCACACACAATCTAATTTCTCCATTCTTATTCCTAATAGGGACAAGGTTTGCTACCCATAATGAGTGCTTGATGGGAAAAATTATGTTGGCCTCAATCAATTTGGATAACTCCTTTCTCATTAAGGGTTCAATTTTAGGATTCATTGGTCTCTTTTTTTGAGTTACTGGTTTTATATCATCAACTAGATCTATGGTATGCTAAAATAAACTTGGGTCAAAACCCTTTAAATCATCATATGTCCAAGAAAATATATCATTAAATTCTTGACATAAATGAATAAAATTTTCTTGTTCAATTTTAGAACATACCTTCCCCACATTCAAGGACTTTCCATCAGCAACCATGATTAGAGTGTAGTCATCTTCATCAGTAGCTAGGTTCATGCCTTTGCCTCTTGATTGGTCATTAGGATGAAAAACACCCTCTAAGGTAGTGAAACCTTTAGGCAGCTTGTTGGAGCTGAGGTTAATGATCTGATCACCATATTGATCCTGCAACCTTGACTGATTTCTTTCTAAAAATTCTGCCTCATTCTATAAGAAGCTAACAATTTGCTCATTAGACTCAAACACCTGCCAATGGATGTTGTTATCAGGGATGGAAGGCCTTACTACCACTCTGATTTGTTGCTTCTCCTCCTCCTTAAGATTCCTTGGCACATCATAAGATGCACCTATTGCTGCAAGTCTATCAGTATGTCTATTTTCTTTTCTAGGGATGCTTTGAAAATTAAATGCATTAAAACCTTCAAGCAAATTCCATAATCTATGTTTATAAGACTTGGATTCCTCTTTCTTGAGCAAGTAGGAGACCTTGAAACAAGGATTCATACTCGGCTACATTATTGGTGCAACTAAATTGGAGCCTAAAGGAGAAGTAGTACCTTACTTGTGCAGGAGAAACTAACATCACACCAACCCCTAATCCATTTTTATTCCTTGATCCATCAAAGTACATACTCCATATCCCACTTACATCTTCTTTAGCACCCACAAGATTGGGGACTAGAGCATCCTTTTCCAATATACAATATGTACTGAGACCTGTCTCAAGGATCTCTGACATAGGGTCAAATTGATATGCATCCTTTCTGCCATGATTTTGCCTTTGTTGCTGAAAGGTACTTGATTGATTATTTGTTGCTTGCTCATGAGATACTGCACTTGAAGTTGAGGCCTAATTGGGAGGAGGAGGGACAACATCTTCCATAGCTCTTCTTTTGCTTCTAGCATGAGCAATGGAATCTTGGTTTACATTACAATGCTCCCCCAACTAATGATTCATAAAATAGCAATCAACCTATCTCCACATATCTGAGGCATCCTTAGATTGTCCTTCCTGGTATGATTGTTTTGCTATAGGTTCTTCTACTATCAAGGCCATAAAAGATTCAGCCTTCTGACACATACAATAGGCATAGTAGTAGTTACAGGAGGGACAGAAATCTTGATCTTGAGCCATATTGTTTTGAGGAACTATGGCCCTGCTTTGGTTTACACTTGCAGTTGAAGCATGGCCACCCTGCCTACTCTGATCAAAAGAATTGTTCCAATGATTAGGATTTGGAGGCCTACCACTATTGGGAGCTTGATATTGCAATTGATGAGGCTTACTACCTTGATCTTGATGTCTTTCTAAAGTCACCACCTTATTGCTCATTTTCTGCATCATAGAGAAATTATCCTCCAACCTCTTTCTTTGATCTTCTAACTTCTTCCCTTGATCTTTCAATTTTTTATCAAGGTTCTTGTCTCTTTTATCCATGTTCTACATTAGAGATTGCATCATCTCTTTGATTTCATCTATCCCATTTGAAGATGTCGAAGCTTGAGGGACTGGGACAAGTGATTGTGAGGTGGAAGCTATGGGAAGAGGCGCCATTGTTGGTTGATGATTTGGAACATCAGGCAAGAAAGGCATAGGAGGCCTTGGAGCTAACTTACCTCCTTGTATCAATATATTTTCTGCCCTTATTGCTATGTCATAAGCATTGGGCAAGGTATCTCCTCCCATAGTTTGGATTGTAGTGGCAATATCACTGTTAAAAGCTCTAAGGTAATGCAAGAAGGCATTGACAGGGGTAGGCTTCACTGAAGTAGGTATTCTATCCCATGTCTTTTGAAATCTATAATTAAAATCAATCATACATTCATGGGGGGCTCTTTTTATAGTAGTCAATTGCTCTAAAAGTGACAAATAGTCATTTTTATCCTCAAATGTTTTCACAATCCTGCTCCTAATCCATCCCAATCTGTTATAGAACCATGAGCTAGATCTCTATACCATTGTAGTTCTTTTCCTTTCAAGGATGAGCCTATGAGCCTAACTGCAACATCATCCTCTGTAATACCATGGATATTGTAGACGTTTGCAACCTATTGAATGTGTTC
The DNA here is from genome assembly GCA_028749045.1 of Cupressus sempervirens. NCBI lineage: Eukaryota > Viridiplantae > Streptophyta > Pinopsida > Cupressales > Cupressaceae > Cupressus > Cupressus sempervirens. The sequence goes on from CM053790.1 coordinate 186,442,672, forward strand.
TGAAGGGGAGATAGAAATTTCACCAGTAAACTCTGGTAGACTTTTGAGGGCAGCTACTGGTATATCATGTGTTTAGGCTAATAGGAGAGGGATCCCACCATTAAAGGTCGCAAAAGTATGAGCTCTAGGAAATGCCATATAGACAAGTGATCTATTAATATGTATTGATGGTAGTCTAGGCTGAGATATAACAGCAGGAGGAGTAGAGATAGATCTTGTAGGTGTATTTGTTACTATTGCACTCCTAACTGGTGATAAAGATATTCTAGTCTTCCTTCTTCTAGGGTTTGAAAATGAAAGCTCTTGATACTAAAGAATGAGCCTCTTGAAGGCTTGAACACTGAAGCTAGTACTATCTCTTCAGTATTAATCTTGAAATCTTCCTTTTTGACACCAGTAGGTTTGAAATTTTTAAAATTTTGTCCCATCGGGCATGCCAAAAACTATTGTCACTTAGGTTTGCACCCTTGTCCAGAGCCTATGCGTGAGGACAACCTAGTGAAACATGGAAACAACCTCCAAGCTATCGGAATTGAACTATGAAGTTGAGTCTCTGAAGAATGCCAGCTTCCTCTTACTACCAAGATGCACCTAACTACTCTTGGAGAGGAAAAGGGAGAAGGAAAGCATCAAAGAAAATCTACCTAACCTAATCTAAAGAGGTGATCCACCAAAATAGAGTGTTCAGACCAATCTCCACCCATATATGCACTATTGAACCAAAATGAAACTAAGGATATACGCATTTAGACTTTCTTTAATCAAATAACCACATGAAAATTAAAAAACCAAGATGAATGACACAAGGAAAGAGAGATTCACTTATATATCATTCATAAGCTAGCAAAGATACAGTCATGTAGATTATAGACTTCCCCAAAATAATGGCAAAGGCAAAGAGTTCTTGCACTTTCATACCAATGGTTGAAGGAGATAAGTAGAGAATCATACAGTTTAGAGGCATAGGGGAATTTACACTGGAATTACAGAGCAATAGTAGAGAAAAGTCAAAGAAAGGTCGACCTTTATAGTGTAGGAATAATTGAGATTTTCCCTACAAAACCATCCCACAACCACCTACTATTAAGGCTCTTCCAAGGACAATCATGAGGATCTGAAGAAATCTGATCTTCTATGTCATCTAATGCCTTGAAAAGATAGAAATAGTGCCATTAAGCCATTCTGAGCAGGTAGGTAGATTGGATCGAGGTGGTAGAGTGTTCTTCCACATTCAGTATTCACTTCTAGGTGGTTGGGACTGATCATAGATATCAAATAGTGCAGAAAATTTGATCTCTTATCACTTTTGGTGCATGAATAAGTAGAGTCTGCAAGTCAACCAAAATCTACATCTAGAATGGGCCACATGGGCCAATAACCTCCTTTCTTTCTGCCACCTCGCAATGTCTTCCCATGTTGACCACTCTCTTTCTTTAGTCACTGCACCAACCTTTTAAAACTTGACCGCGATGGCTTACAACATAACCACTAGCCTTAACTATTACAGCCTACACTAGACTCACCGCGACATGTGTCACATAGGTACTATGTTGCTATGGTTATCTTTTGAGCACTTTCTCATAGCGAGATAGCACCTGCCATAGATCTTTCTTAATCTGACGATCATGAAGACTCGATGTTTCTTGCACTTGCCTTTAAGACTTTTGGGCCCACGGACCACTGTCAGCACACTTGGTACAACCTAGCATTTGACTCAGCCCAAATTGGTACCATCCCCACCGATTTATAACACTCGGCCCCACAAATCCACGTGGCAAAAGGGCACTATGTCGGTATCATTAACATTGTCGCAATTCTCCATAGTGAGATAACGCCTACTGTGGATCCTCCTTGAGATCAACAGTGAGCCACAAAATTGTACTACTATGCATCGAGCTGGTCGCATGGACCAATAAAAAATTGCCATTGTACTATGACCCATCTGACAACTGCCACCGAGGATGAGTTGTACTATAACTTTGGAGAAGGGCGAGCCCATTACGTCATCTATGCCATGCGTCGCCCAAGTGCTATGTTGCTATCATTAAAATTCTCACAGCTTTCCATAGCGACATAATGCCAACTGTGGATCAGATCACATCGAACAGTGAGGGTTCATTAGTTACCTAGCTGTAAGGAGGGCGAGTAAATGATGTCAATTGGGACACATGCCCTCCACTCACTTTCTCACATTATTAGAAGGTCTAACAAAGCTTAGAATGTAGGGAAGCGGGCACCAACTTATCTGCTAGCTTAGCCACCACTTATTTGTCCTATGGCCCACAAGATGGAAACATACCCACTTTCCATGCATCATCAAGGCACTATGTCTCTATGGTTAAAATTCTCACAGTTCTCCATATTGACATAACGGTTGCCATGGATCTGGGGAAGATCTAACGGTGCACAAGATAGATCTGACTAATCAGTGTACCAACCAATGAGAATCGACCACATGCCAAACTATCTAACATGTCCTTGAAGGGCCCACATTCCACATAGTCATGCCTTAGGCAATGAAAAGACTAATCAACTGCCAACGAGGACCTAATTACATCACTGATATCCGATGGGGCATACCTAGGACCCACCTTCCTTCCTGATGTCGTTGATGTATAATTTTTCATCTGGGCACTATATCGCTAACGGCGAGAACCATGAATTTTTTGATAGCACCATAGCGCCCTTCATTGATTCATCCAAAATTGGAACTGGAGAAACAACCAAGAAAAGAGGGACCCACATGACAGGTGGAAGAAGGGCGTTATGTCGCTAATGCAAAATATTGTGCAACTTTCAAAAGTGACATAGCACCAACTGTTGATCTAGATTGATCCAACGATCAGGAACTTGCAGACCCACAGAAACATATCATAAGGTTTGATCGTTTAATTTTTTTGATATCCCTGGGACATTTAAAATAATATTAAACTGGGGGAGTGACTGTTGGCGGGGTAGTATTTAAAATTGAAATATTGGCGGGGGAGTAAAAATGAGCAACATTAGACTAACTCTGTTAAGAGATTTAGAAATCACTGCTATAATGGTGAGAAAGTAATAATGAATAGACCTAAATGAGATGCAACTAAATTGTTGATATAGATCTTTGTTCTACTCCACTAGATCCTTCCTAATCAAATAAAAATTTGCTGCTCCTCAAGGATATCTAACCATCCTTCAAAGTTTTCTCACACTTTCCTCTTTGATCAATACACTTGAATGCTCGCTCATTCATTCATACTTTAGAATTCTTAACTTGAACCTTCATTTATACCTTACAAATTGTCAATTCAACTCATTTAAAACTTACAATTATGAATAATCATTAGATTGGTTAGCTATAGCTATTGCATGAAACAATTAAGCTTTATTTTCCAAAACAATAAAATCCTTCATTGGCCAACCTTGCTTGGTAAACACTATTCTAGAATTGATTTCCTATGTTATCCAACATAAGCTCAGTTAACATTGAAAACTCTTAAAAATCCTTTGGAGTTTGAGTGAACTTGGTAAGCACTGACTTTTTGTTGGTAACCTTGTGATCTTAGTTACCTCTAACTTGTACCATAAAATCCTTCAATGCCCGAGTGAGCTCGATAGAAATTGTTTCCATAAAGTATTTTCTAGGAACACTTTGTAGACATTGAAATTTTCTTTGCTAACTAATTGAGCTCTATAGATACTATTAGGTAACTGATATGACATTTGTGTAATATCAAAGGCAACACACAATTGAACAATTATATCCAACAACTTCTCTAGCATCCATACCCCTACATCTACCTTGCTTAGTGTCTAATTTCAACCTTAGGGATTCCACCTTAGGGATTCCATTACTTTGAATGGCATAATGGTGTTAGAAGCTCCATAGTCTATCATGCAATTCATTAGAGTTTTTATTTTTATAATTAAACTAAGAAAAATTGGGTCAATATCTTCTATATATGCTACCGATGAATCATCCAAGAACATTTGGGGAATCTAAGACATAATACCACTATCTTCTACTACCAATGGGGTTTTCTAAATGTAATTAATTTCTATTTTTTTGTTATTATCTCCTATCCCCCCCAACCATGACAAATCTTTTCTCTTATGTTCTTCAATTCTAAACAATTTAGATAAGGCCACTTTCACCGTAATTTTTGATAACATGGATATCATGTCAATCGGATCAGATATAGTGGTTTCAAAATCATACCTAGAATAGGGACCTTTTGAGTAGTAGGAACTATTGTTTTCTAGACATTATGAGATCCTATTCCCTTTTCTTACACAATTTCTTTTGCTATTTCATTTGTTTGGAATTGAAGTTTCTTCTTTCGTTTCTATTTCCTAGGTTTGATGTCCTTAATCTTAACTGTCTCTACATTAGCCTTCTTGTCTTCATCTTTCATCTTATGTCTAATATCTTTTATGAAGATACTAGAAGGTTTCCCAACATCATTGTTAGCTATTTGATTTCTCAAATTGTAATTGCTATGTAATTGGGAGATCATCTCTAGAGTGATCCTATCAATTTCCTCTTTGGAAGGCATTCTTAAGTTCACATGACCAAGTTCAGAAGATGTAGCACATATCTAATCTTCATCATACCCTTCATTTTCTAAGAACACTTGTTGATGGTGTAACTGATAAGAAATTTTTTTATCTTCAAGATTAGTTTTTGTTTCTTCCAAATTAGAATCCATACAATCATTGCACATGCTTACCATATTACAATTTACATCATGATGGCTTTTTTCTGCTTCCTCCTCCTTATTTTTAGCACTATGGTCTGAAGAAAATGACTAAGCAATAACACAATACTCTAAAGAGTGAGGTGACTGACAAATTATACAAGATGGGACATCATCATTCATATTAACAGAGCTTTTTTGTAAGGGATCTAGTGTACCTTTGTCTTTCACATTTTGGGTCTGGTTAGGAATTGGCTTACCAACCTTCCATTGAGTGGTATAGGGATAGGTTTGCATTCTAGTTTGTCTATTGAAATTGTTGTTATTCACAAGGGCTTTCTCACCAACATTTGGCTTATGGGTATTAAAACTAGTGGGATTTATCTTTTAAAGCAATTCCAACACTTGACCTATTGTGGGTTCCTCATTCTTCTTTCCTATAGGGGTTTTAACAACATTCCTTTTGTTGTTAGTCTTGGGATTCAATAACTTTGGATCATGTCTCCTACCAAGTTTGCCGGATGCTTTTCTAGTATTTTCAATATTCATTGCAATATTATAAGCATCCCTCAACTAGTAAGACATCTTTCTATCAAAAGCATTAAAATAAGTTGGAAGACAAACATCCTCATTCAGCTTCATAACCTATAATGAATTGTACATACCCTTTTGGAATCTTACTTTGAAATCAAATGTAGATTAATTAGGATTTTTCTTGATGTTATTGAAGTCATTCAACATAAATCCAACACTAGTAGTATCTCCATAATGTTCTTTGAAAAAACTTTCCAAATCACTCCATGAACTAATGTTGTCATTAGGTAGGCTTATGAACGAATGTCGTACATCTTTAGTCAAGGAATGAACAAACAACTTCATCACCACATCCTCATGTTCAACCCCAAAGTCATTTAGCATGTCTAATAAAAACTCTTAAATTCTTTTCACTAGTAACAACATTATTCCCAGAGAGCTTAACAACTTTATCTCTCAAATCAAAAGGTATAGGGTGTGGGGCACTAGGAATACCTAAGAATGACATTTGCCTATATTTATCCATCTAGATGGGTTTGTTCTGCAAACCAACCATATTCAAGGTGCTTGCCATATTGTCTTGGTTAAGAAGAACACTTTGAGATTGTTGGGGTTGACCAAAAGGAACTTGAGTACTAATAGTGGATGATAAGGTAGGGGCAGCTTGAGATGTTCCCTGAATTGAAATTAATGAACCACAAGCTGGTATAAGACTTATAGTTGGGATAGACAAATTTGGCCATGAAGCCAATGTAGAATTAGATTTTATGAATAGAATTTTCCTTCTAGTTTCTATGGCTTGGGCTTTGTTCTCAACACTTTTAAGTTCTTTCGTGAGATCTTGTTTATCCTTCCTAGCCTTCTCCAAATCTAAATCCAACTTAGACATGGGAAGCTTTATGGGTTTTCTTGGTAGAGTTTGGGGTTCATTTATTTGGATTCCTATAGATTTTCCTTTGCCTTTATTAGTAGCATTCACAATAGGTTCTATAGGGTCCACTTAGACAGGCTTATACACTTGAAGTTGAGCGGTGATAGGTTCTTGCTTCTGGCTTAGGAGTTTTTCTTGTTCTAGAACCTTAGATATTAGAGTATCTATATCTCCAAACACATCAGCATGGAGGATTGAGGTCCTTTCTTCTAACTTCAAGTTTATTTCTTTCAAGGTAGCCATCCTTCTAAGCAGATTATCTCTCTCAACAATAGCATCTAGGGTGGCTTGCTCCTTCTCCTTTTCTAGATGAATGCACTTAGCTTCTTCCTAAACAACCCATTTTTTCAAAAATTCTATCTCTAGTTGTACTTATTTAGGATATGTAGAAGTAGCTTCCAAATCAGTAGGGTCAACTAGGTCTATAAGATTAGGTTGCATATATGGGACTATTCTAAGATTAGAAGGATCTCCAAATGAACTCCTGAGTCCTAGCCTATGATGCATCTTAGATATTAGATCTGGTCTAGGGGATTTATTCCCTACTGGTGGCATATCATTGTCTTGATACGTTTGTTCATCTTGTAATGAGGTACTAAATATTCCTCCTATTAGTCTTGTGGTTTTTGATTCAAAACTGAGTGAAGAAGACTCTCTCCCTACCACTTGCTAGTATTGAGAAGTAACTAATACACTACCTCTTGGTTTCCAAGTGGGATTTGGGTCTACCTTTATCTTATTCAGATTCTTCCTACCACCTTGAGGTAAGTCAGTATATATTGGTATATAAGGATTGGCTCTTATGTAAGCTCTTGTGTTTTTCATTTAGTTGGCCATACTCACTATTTATAAAATCAGCACTAGCTTCAAAACCTTGACTGAGTGACCACCCTATTATTAGGGAAAAGTAACAACAAGATATCTCCTAGCTTTAAGGAAATCACAAGAGATAATATATCACATACAACACACAACACAACCAATCACACAAATCATAAGACTATAACTCTTGCTTGTAGGATAAGACACGTGCAAAGGGTGTATACATCAATGTGCATATATGTAGCTTTCCTTTGTCTACAAAAATTCTAAAAAAGCTTGAGAAATATGTATGCACCATGACCAAAGACACAGTAGTACTTCTTATAGATAGATTACATAAATCCCCAGCAGAGTCACCATTTTGTTTGTGTTTTAAAACTACTAAAAAAAAAAGGCTCAATACCAAAATAATTAAAATCACATAATCTAAGGGTTAGCTATTTCCTATCAACAATTATGCATGTAAACCATTTGGAACCAACTTCAACAAAATGAAGACTAGCTTTCTAATTTTAAGGCTCTACAGAATCAAGGTGGGTATACCTAAGCGATGACATAGAACAAATGCTATTGCATGAGAATTATATTAGTTTCATTTTGACTCTCATCTTCATTCCCTAGTACACACATAGTTTATTTATTTCTTCAAACTCTCAAATGAAATACAACTGTTATAAACAGATTTGGTCACAATTCTTCTATGATTTGCAAGTACTTCTAGCAATAGTGACTAACTAAAGCTAAAAAAAATTATGCAAACAAGTGTTTACCATCTTTGAATCTCTTTAAAATAGTGAAATAAAATTGATTTTGATTGTAGAATTGATGCTTATTCATGATCTACCTCTTTGTAGACTGGATTAATTTGATCAGTGCCTATTCCATTGGGATTGAGAGTCTACTACAATTTATAGATCTGATTTGTTGCATTACAACAAATATGATAAGATAATTTTATTAGAATTCATTCTTATATATATCCTTTCTATTACCATAGTAATCCCATCAAATTCATTAAAGCTTTTACTTAATTCATTGAATCAATAGCTATAACTAATTGACATACAATTTAAGTGAATTGCATTGAATTGGATAAGCTTTACTTCACACAATATTATAATAACCAGGTAATAACTAGGGAGACAAAATTCAACAAGAATAGATATGGGGACAACTTGATTTTGTATTTATTTTCCTTGAAAATTTTATACAATTGTAGTAAAACTCAGAATGACTCTAAAAAGGCACAAGTATCACTTGATATCAATGTATTCTCAAAAAAATTGCATAGAAGATACATCATAAATTTTTCTCAATAACTAGATTGAAACATACTTAATGTAATACTAAAATTTCATTAGAAATTAGACCCTTCTCTAGCCCTAGAATCTCACTTATATAATGTGAGATGGAACAAGCTTCAAGCATAGAGAATTGATAGGTGTCCCTTTACAAAAGATATTTATATTTTTCTCCCACAAAATGACAAAATTGTGTGTAACAAAAAAACTTATACATCATTACATTCTTTTGGTAGGCCTTTTTTCTATTACATCTCTTGGAACAATAAAACTCAATTATTTGATTGTCTTATTATTCTAAATCTTTAGAATAAGTGGCTATTAGGCTTGAAAGTGATGTGTCCTCTTCAATTAGCTAAAATCTTACTTCAACTTGGGGATTCTCCTTGTCTTCATCATTAATTGTTAAGGTAACCGTTACATTTACATCCACTTCTGCCTTATCACATTTTGCCATCTCTTCTATAGACAAAAATTGTTCCTTCCACTCATTGTAAATAGTTTCATCAGGCCAATCAAAATTTAAAATCTCCCTTTGCATAGTTACTAAAGAATTTAAAATTGTTTCTATTTCAACAAAGTCTTTTTTGGTGGCACTATAGAATAACTGCACTGTAACCAACTTCTCATTGGTCATTTCCCATAATAAATGTCTAGTTTCATTTATGACTTTATTCATTCTTTAACAAAATATTTGATCCAATTCCTTTTTCCATTCTTCCTTTTCCTTTATTTTATCAATAGTTTTTAGAGCACTAGAAAATAAATAACACTTTCTAGCTATATATTTGGTGAAACAAATTGTCACTCTTTTCTGAAATGAATCCTATTTGTCATCAAAATTCTCCAACTTATCTAACAAATCAAAAATCTTCTCTATCTAATCACATGATTGCTAGATGACAGATACATACATGATAGTAATATCATTATTTTTTTCAATCCACTTCTATACAATGGGTTTTTATCTATCCTCATTTTCTTTTAATTCATCTCTAATCACTGCAATCCTTTCCAATTGGTCAAAAAATGTTGGCCATTCAATTCTATCTATCAAATACATTATTCTCTACCTTAATTATTCTTCATATTGATTGTTCAACTCTACATACAATGCATACAATTTATTCTTTTCTTCTTCAAATTCCTCTACAGCATAGAATTAGGGTCTCTCTAGTCTGTCTGGTATCTCAATAATGGGATTTGATTTAAATGGTTCAATAGGTGGCCGAGGGCATACAATTTTGGGCCTACTAGATTCTCCCACCTTCATTTTCCTAAGTTTCTTTTCCATTTGAGATACTTCATTTTCCAATGATTGTATCTGCTTATCCCTTTCCTCATATGCCTTCAAAACCTCTTCAAATCTAGCATTAAATCCAAAAACTTATCCTCTTCTTATCCAGAAACACATTGCAAAATTTCATCATTTCTAAGGTCATTCCAAAATATTGTTTGCTACTAGCCTCACTAACCCTAAATACTATAATTGCACTAGTATGCTCTGTATTAGAGATTTCCTACATTCTAGTTTTGTGTCTCTTCTCAATTGACTAGATCAATAGGGCTTGTTGGTGATCACTAAATTTAACTCCTCTCTGGGCCTACAATATTTCTTCCTCTATTTTATATTGTACATCTTTCTCTTTTCTAATTGAATAAAAAATCATAGCATTAGATATGTCCCATTCTAGAAAAATTAGGACCCCTAACTCTTTGACTAATTGCCTCCCAGCCTTAGGTGTGAACTGGGAAAAGTCACTCAAAAACTTGGCTTTTACTTCTTCCTGAATAATATAGTCTAGTTTTCTAGGTTGCTCTATTTTTAATTTCTCACATGTTTTCTCAAAATTTCCTGTATTCTTCCTCCAAATATTTTTTGCAAAAGCCCTGGATTTAAAAAAAAAATCATCATTAATAAATTTCTCAAAAGCCTGGGCAATTATTGGATCTATCTCCTTACCTTGATAATCAACAATTGTAGGGTCCAAGGAGAGTACTGGAGGTTCTTAAGGTACTCGTCTTTGTAGGACTATAGTGGTAACAATGATGAATCCTTCTGCACCAATCTATCTTAGTTGCTCCCTTAAGGATGCTTCATCATCTATTCATATTGGGGTTTGGCTTGGGGATTACTGTTCTACACCAGAAGAGGACCCTTGTTCCAACTTTTGCCTCTCTAGGGCACTAGCTACAGATGGGCTCTTTGGCCTTGGTTTTTCATGAGGGAGAAACTATTGTATATGCTGCACCATCACATATCCTACCCTCTTTTGCAAAGTATATTGACTAGGAGCTACTATGTTTCTACTATTTATTGTTCTTTGTACCTCTGTAGCCCTTTTTGGATAGGTTTTGGCATATGTAGCCTTTTTCTCATTCATTGCTTGAATTATTGCAAAAAAATTGTTCATCAACACATGCATTTTGGCTCCCCAGTATTTTTTATCCTTCAAAGGATCATAGACAGAGTCAAAAGCATTGATGAATTCCAACACTTTGCTAAACTTTGTCCATTTTGCTTTCCTAACTTCCTGCTCTTATAAAGAGAAAATATTCCTTATAACAATCTCAGGAAAATAAACTTGCTGTGTCATGTGGGTAGCTTTTGTCCTTTCTCTTAAATGATCATAAAATCCTTCTAGATCAATAAATCTTGCATGAGACTTTTCCATGTTGTACCTCTTGGCCTCATTTTTATAGAATAAAATTCTTCCCAATGTAGGTACATAAGGTCAAAATTGAATCCACTGTTAAAACTAGGGTTTTTGAGTTCTTGTCTTACAATTTTGAAAAAATCCTTGTTAAACCCTAGGTCTCTTTACTTTTATTTTTTCATTTCGACACAAACCTTTTTAAAATTATGAGTATTCCTTATTTATTTCAAATCTATTGCGCCCCTATGTGACCTATTTCCTTTTAATGCATATCATCTGATCTAAACAAGATTTGTGACAGTTTCATTATTGCTATCAAAAGATGTAAGTATTTTATCCAATGTGACATAGCAACTACTGTAAAAGTGAGCAATGGTGTCATTAAAGTGGAGGCATGGTGACAAAAAATGTTTTGAATTAGAAGTTTTAGTCATGTAGACTTTGTCATTTCTATCAGAACCAGAAAGGGAACCAAGTATCATTGAAGGAAAAAGAAGTCAAAAAAATATAGTTTCTCTGATGGGTTGCTACGTCACTATGAAAAAAACTAAGCACCTTGTCGGTAGTGACATAGTGCCCAGCCAAGAAATACATGTCACGATGGCTTCCAAACTTCCCAGTGTTCATAAAGACTTCCAACTAGCATGGTGAGTAATGATTTTATTGTTATGTTAGAAGCATTAATGAGGGTGACTATGACTTGACTTTCTTTTTTCTTTCCAACATTGAGTTTTGATAAAACATTGGAGGTTGCTATGTCACTGTCGATAAATTGTGATCTTCACTGTTAGTGACATAGCAACTTGAGAAAAAGTAATAATGTGGAAAATTTTTTAGAAGGTGGGTCCTAGGCACATGCTCCATTAGATACTAGTTATTAAGTTTTTGGGACATGATGGCATCTAGTGGGATACACATATGCATTGGGAAAAGTGAAGGCATCGAAGGTCGCTATGTCACTATCATGAAAATTATGCATTTTTCCATTAGCGACATAGTGCCTAGCCATAAAATGAACACATGATGGGACCCAAGCAATGTGGCAATGTGACTAGGATTATAATATGGTTTTATATGCCAGTTGTACAAGATATCCTCACATCATCAATAACCTAGACCCATGCCCCCCTCATAAGTCAGATAAAGGATTTCGATCATCAAATCAATCTCAAATCTATCGATGTCACTACATCGCTATGGAAAGATGTGTACTTTTTACTCTATGCAACATAGCAACTAGGGGACCCACCACATCTTATGTATATCATGCATTTTCCATGCCCTTAGATTGATCTCAAATCTACGACCATCACTATCTGGCTATGATGAGTTGCTCGAAGGTTATGAACAATGACATAGTGATAATGGGCCCACCACATTAATCATAAGTAATGCACCAAAGTGTCCTCCACATGATCAAAGCTAAATCAACGATTGTCATTGCCTCACTATAACAAGGTGCTCACTCTTTATGTGTAGTGAGGTAGCGACTCAATGACACATGTCCTTAGTCATCAATGAGTCCAGACTAAAATGCCAATGATGAAGGAACTATACACATGGAAAAATCTCATTGGGTTGACTAGCAATATGTCAAGTGGCACACAAGTCATCTTTACCTACATCCCTGGATCATAGGATTTTTCAAAAATCAATAGTGTAAATTTGAATGTAGAAGCTTGTGCCACTCTGTGCATTAATGAGGAATGAAAGCTTTGCATGCTAAGGAAAAATCGAGTATAATACAGAAGACTTTCTTAGTTCCATCTCACTTGTGTAAGGATTTCAAGCCTTTTCTTGAGCACAAACCATTACTAAGAAGGTTGTGCTGATCTTGACAAGGCCTTGAAGCAAATTTCCACTATTTGCAAAGAAATTGCAGAATTACAGAGAGAAACAAGCAAAGAATCAAGTATGTACTTACACTATCATCTCTGTACTATCTCCATTTCTACAAATTGAAATCAAAGGTGCCTCAAAAGAAGGTATTTTCTTGTTAGGAGAATTATTTAGATAGGAATGTCCATGATGATTTTCTTGAGCTACTCCCTAACTCCACTATTGGAACTATACAAGTTAAAAAACTTACTTCATTAAACCCTAGGTTGCGAATAGAAGATGTATTGTATGACAAAGGGAATTGGGTCCAGGATGCTAATACCTCTCAAATTGGTCTAGATTTGTTTAAAAAATGGTTTTCAAAGAGGAACCTTTTTGCCCCACATGCCAATATTTGGAATTTTCATTTAGGAAAATTGGTGGTTCCTATTGTCTTTATGGATTATGATCTTCTTGAAGCTATGGAAAAGTACTATGACCAAGCCATTAGAGTAGTGATAAGAACTGATGGCAAGGTCCTTATTATAGCCAACCCAAATGAAATTAGGGAAGTTTTTGGTCTAGGGCCTCTCACTAATTATCATGTGCCCATTAATTTCAAATAGCTAGAAAAAGAATACATGTCTGAGAAGGATGCCATTAGGCAAGGTGTACTAAAGGCACATGTATGTAAAATTGGAACTCTACCAACAATAATAGTGGCTTCCAAGGAACCTTTCAAAATGGCATACTTCAATACCAGGGTTGTGGAGATATATAGGACCTTGTTCAAAGTCTTTGGGAGAGATGGAGAGGAGTTTATGCCCGTGGATTTTATGTATACGGTTACCCAAATTTCATCTTTTGTTGTGGACATAATTTTTGATTTTGCTTCTTACTTAGCTAAGTAAGTTCACAATGGACTAATTTTGATTGCTAAGGGCAGGGTGGAAATTATTTTTGCAATTATTCTTTGTTGATGCACATGTTTTTGTTTAAGGGAGCCATATATTTTGGGAATGAAATGGAGTTGAATAGAGAAGAGAATGGAGAAGCACTGTCAATCTAGTTATGGAGTGCGGATATGACTTGGGATGTAGAGAAGGCCAACCTTATCTCATTTGATAGGTATCTCACTTCCAAGCTAAGATGCCTCTTATTGAGTGACAATCCTAGAATTCCTAGGGCTCTAGTATGTCTCATTAGTCCTATGGACAATCCCAGTGGTTTGAAATTTTCACACAACTGGGGAGATATCATCCCATACTCTATTTCTATTGTATTTAGAATTTATGATTTTAAAGGAAGTCCTCATGTACTACCTTACCAAGTGTCCTTGAATGTAGGAGTAGCTAAATTTTTGTGGTAGTTGGGAGGAGTGGTGGAAACCTTTTTGTTAATGAGGGGAAGGTGATCAATTTTTCCTACATGCATAGTGGCCCATCCTTTTGAAATCATAAAAGGGGGTTGGCTTTCTCTAAACAAGATTTTGGATCCTTATAAGATCACTATTTCTCACCTTCATTTCTGTGGTTCTAAGGGATTTTATCATTTGGCTCTAGACATAGAATTAAGCTTGGTTAAATTGAGCATGAATTCTATTTTCCTAACGACATAAAAAGGAATGAATACTCCTTGCAAGAGCAGAAGACTAGAAAGGAAAAGTGGAGAGTCTTCTCTAAAGTTTTGGATTTCATTGATTACTTTGATGCAGATTATAGTCCTTTGGATGATGCTATTACAAATGTAGATAAGATAAATAAACTTATGAATACCTTTTCTAAAATAATGGAGACAATGAATGAAAAGAAGTAACTCTTTATTAGATTTTACCTAGATAAGGCAAGTGAAGTAATGAGAAGATTGGGTTTTACTCCCAATATAGGGGTAGGTCAGTTAACTATCCAGAAAAGGCTAGGGTATATTGTTATTCAAAATAAAAGGACCATTATGGACAAAGGAAAAAAAAAAATTTTGTCCACTAGTGATATTTTGGAAGAGAGGCCTCCTTAACCCTCCCTAAAAAGGAAAAAAATAATAAGGTAAGAGGATCCTCATGTTCAAGAATACTTACGCTCATAGACCCCTATGAGAATTGAAGAAGAATAGCTCACTAAAGAGAAAATTGAACAAATGGGATCCCAAGGGGGAGATTTTGTTACACAATCAAAAATAGACGAAGGAGACCCCCAGGAGCCTCTAGTGCCAAGTTTTGAGTTAATAGTTGCATATTATAGAGGAAGGGAATTAGACCCTATATTAGAACAAGAAAGTCAAAAAAATTATCAAATGACAATTTTGTCAAATCTAGGGCTTTCTACCAATTTGCATGGAGAACTAACATTAGAAAATTTGAAGAAATATGCAACAAGTTGAGAACTGAGCATCTCGAGCTAGAGGAGGTAGCCCTACACAATATAATAAAGGAATAGGTGATTCAAGAGTTCCAAAACATAACCCCTGAAGAGGGGAGGCAAATGGTAAAGGCCTCAAGTTTTATTGTTACCCAATTAGGATATTGTAGATGCATGTGTTTTCAATTCTTTTTGAAATAAGTTGGATTTCCAAGATCCAAATAAGAAGGAATTCATAGGAACGACATTCAATGAAGACAAAGCTGCTCTAGTTATATGGTCTTTATGGAAGGGATCAAGAGCTACACCATCATAGCCAGATGAGTCTAGATTGATGGGAAATATCATTGTAAGAAGAGTAGTTGATACTTCCCATGTACAAGCTACACACTAGAATGTAGATTCATCTCAATTTGTTTTGGCCATTGCTAAAAAGGAAGAAAGGGCCATGCTTGAATTACAAAGTAAGCATGAAACAATTCTAGAATCCTACAATAAGGAAGTTCAAAAGAGGATTGAACTTGAGAATACATTAATGGAGAGTTCTACAAGACCTAGAATAAATCTAGTTGGATTTCCAAGATCCAAATTAGAGGGAATTAATAGGGACTACATTCAGTGAAGACAAAGCTACTCTAGTTATATGGTCTTTAAGGAAGGGATCAAGAGCTACCCCATCATAGCCAGATGAGTCTGGATTGATGGGAAATATCATTGTAAGAAGAGTAGCTGATACTTCCAATGTACAAGTTGCAAACTAGAATATAGATTCATCTCAATTTGTTTTGGCCATTGCTAAAAAGGAGGAAATGGCTATGCGTGATAGTAAGTATGAAACAATTCTAGAATCCTACAATAAGGAAGTTCAAAAGAGGATTGAACTTGAGAATACATTAATGGGGAGGTCTAAAAGATCTAGAATAACATATCCTCATCCTCTAGTGGAGCCTTTTAAATCGATTCCTCTTATAGAAATACTAGACACCCCACAAAGGCCTCAATATTATATAATACAAGATTTTGAGGAAGAAACAAGTAAACTTTGGGCATTACATGTGTTGATGGAAGTGCAATATGAGGATAAACTTAGGAAGGCTCTAATGTACTTGGTAGATAAAATTGAATGGACCCTTTTTTATGACCAGTTGGAAAAAGTAATAAGTATATGGGAGGAATTACAAACCCACTATTAATAAGTGAGGAAAGAGAAAGAAAGAAATTACCTCTTTATGTTATTCTATTATAAGGTCTTCCCATGACCATATTGAAAAGACATATGATATTGCTAATGATTTGTTAGATTTTGATAATAGAAGAGTTGCTTTCCAACTAAAGGTTGTTTCTTATTTAAGCAAATACAAGAATTAAAAAATTGATTTGTTTCCTTGCACCTTGGCTAGAAAGAATAAATTGAAGAGTAAGGATGAATGGGCTAAGGAACTGGATGACATATTATGTCTGAGGATGAATAAGATTATAAATGAAAAAGGGCATGCTTGGTGGGTCACCATGATAGAGGAATTGGTGAAAGTCCTATTATTTTTTGATTCTTTGAAACAAGAATTTTTTATTATTGATAATGAGGCTGAGTATATACTTAACAAAAAAAATGATATGCTGCAATTCAACTGGCTAAATGATGCACAATTTGACACATGGATGGTAGCTATTGCTTCTGGTGAGTAGTTTAAAGAAGTTGAAACTGATAGTGATGTGGTGCAAGATGATGAGATTCAAATCATTGATGCCACCACACAAGCCCAATAGGAAGAAGAAAATAAAGGTGACCAATTAGTTTCTATTTCAAGCCCAAAACCTCAAGATGTTGAGACAACTGAGGAAAGGGGAAAAGTAAAAGTAACTTTGATAGTACAGGATGAAGATAGTGAAAACCCATGGGTTGAGATTAGTTTGCAATCATTAGAATAGATTTCATCATTGGTAGGCATATAAAGTGTATATGCAAAAGAATTAGAATAGTAGCCAATAAAAAAATTAGTAGTATAAAAGGATGTAATAGAAAGGGAACCACAAAAAGAATGTTTGATGTATAAATCTTTTTGTTACTCACAATTTTTTCTTTTTGTGATAGGTGTATGTAAATATCTCTTGTAATAGACAGTTGTCATTTCTCTATGCCTGAAGCTCATTGCATCTCACATTATATAAGTGAGATTCCAAGGCTAGAGAATGGTCCGATTTCTAATGCATTGTAGTATTACACTTAGGATGTTTTCGGTGTAGTCTTTGAGAAACTTTATGATATGTCTTCTCTACACATTTTTTGAGAATACATCAATATAGAATGGTGAATGTGTCTTTTTAAAAATTCATTCTAAATTTCTACAAATTGTATAAAATATTCAAAGAAATTAATATAAAGTTTGAGCTGTCCCCATATCAGTTCTTTCTTAATTTTTTCTCCTTTATTGTTACCTGGTTGTTTTGAGATTGTGTATGTAAAGCTGGTGCAATTAAATGCAATTCATTTAGGTTGTATGTCAGTTCATTATTGTTATTAATTCAATGAATTAAGTAAAAGATTTGATGAATTTGATGAAATTGTTGTGGTAATAGAAAGGATGTTTGTAAGGATGAATGCAAGTGAGAATTGCTGATAATATTTTTTGTAAGGCAACAAATTAGATCCATAAATTTGCAATAGAATCTGAATCTGAATGGAATGGGCACTAATCTAATTTATCTAGTCTATAAATGGATATATTATGAATGAGTATCAAGTCTAGAATCACAATCAATTTTACTTTCTTTTATGAAGATTTTCAAAGGTGGTCAATACTTGTTTGCATGGACTATTCTAGCTTTAGTCAGCCACTATTGCTAAGAATACTTGCAAATCTATAGAAGAATTTATGACCATATCTGCTATATGGGATGTCTTTTGTTGAAAATGTAAAAATTAGGTATGTGTTTGAGGATTGAGGATGAGAATAAGAGTGAAACTAATATAGTTCTGATACAATAGTAGGCAAATTCAATCATCCCTTAGGTATACCCACCTTGGTTCTATAGAGCCTAAAGAGTAGAAATCCAATTGTGGTTTTGTTGAAGTTGGTTCTAACTAGTTTACATGCATAATTGTGGATGGGAAATAGCTAACCCTTAGATTGTGTAAGTATTACTAGTTTGGTATTGAGCCTTTGTTTTCCAATAGTTTTTAAACATCAACAAAATGGTGACTCTACTGGGGAGGTGTCTAACATATGTGTAAGAAGTACTATAGTTTCTTTGGTCTTGTTGGGTACATGGTGTGTGTTACATTTGTAGTATTGCTCATGGTTGTAATGGGTGTGTTTTAGTGACAAACCTTGAGAATTTAAAAAGAAAGAATAGAAACATATACCACTGAGCTACACTGATGTATTCAACCCTTCCACATGTCTTATTTATCAAGCAATAGTTATAATCTTATTATCTCAGTGATTGGTCCATTTGTATGTCAGATATTTTTGTATTTTATTGTGTTTTTCCTAAAAGTTGGGAATAATTGTAATTGTTTAATTTTGCTAGAATAAGGTGGCGACTCAGTCAAGGTTTTGGAGCTAGTGCTAATTTTATAAATAGTGACAATGGCTGACAAAATGAAAAAACAAGAGCTTACACAAGAGCCAATCTTGATGTACCTATGTATACTGGTTTACCTCAGAGTGGTAGGAAGAATCCAAATAGGAAGAAGGCAGATCCAAATCCCACTTGGAAACCACAAGGTAGTGTATTAGTTAATTCTCAGTACTAGCCAATGATAGGGAGAGAGTCTTCTTCCCTCAAATTTGAATTAGAAAAAACAAGACTCTTAGGAGGAATTTTTAGCACCCCTTAGATGAATTAACATATCAAGATAAGGATATGTCACCAATAGGGAATAGATCTTCTAGAATAGATCTGATAGCTAAAATGAATCAAAGATTAGGACTCAAGAGCTCATTTAGAGATCCTCTTAACTCCAAGGCAACCTCATACATGGAACCTAACCTAATAGATCTGGATGACCGTATTTACTCAGAAGCTACTTTTGCATATCCCAAAGAATTGCAATTAGAAATAGAATTTTTGAAGAAATGGGTTGCTGAGGAAGAAGCTAAGCATATCTATTTGGAGAAAGAAAAACAACAGGCTACCTTAGATGCCATTTTTGAAAGAGATAATATGCTCAGAAGGATGACCACTTTAAAAGAATAGAACAAGAAGCTAATATAGAGGATCTAAATACTCCATGATGATGTGTTTGGAGATGTAGACACTATAATATCTGAGGTTCTAGAACAAGAAAAATTCCTAAGCCAAAAGCAAGAACCTATCATCACTCAAGTCAAAGCTTATAAGCTTGTACAAGTGGACCCTATAGAACCTACTATAAAAGTTACTGATAAGGGTAAGGGTGAAGCTATAGGAGTCCAAATAAATGAACCCCAAGTTTTACCAAGAAAGTCCACAAATCCTCCCATGTCAAAGTTGGATCTATATTTGGAAAAGGCTAGGAAAGAGAAAGAAGATTTGGCAAAAGAACTTGAAAAAGTTGAGAATGAAGCTCAAACCATAGAAACTAGGAGGAAAATATAGTACATAAAATCTAATTTTTCTTTGGCTTCATGGCCGAATTTGTCTCTACCAACTACAACTCCTATTCCAATTTCTGGTCCATTAATCTAAATTCAGGGAACATCTCAGATGGCATCAGCCTTATCATCAACTATTAGTACTCAAATCCCTCTAGGTCAACCTCAAAAATCTTAGAATATTGTTCTTAATCAAGCCAATATAGAAAGTAGTTGAAATGTTACTATTTTTTAGAAGAAACCTATCTACCTGGCAAAATATAGACAAATGTCATTTGTAGGTATTCGTGGTGCCCCACACCCTATATCTTTTGACTTGAGAGACAAATTTGTCAAGTTCTTCAGGAATAATGTAGTTATTGGTGAAGAGCATTTAAGAGTCTTTATAGACATGCTAAATGAATTTCAGGTTAAACATAAGGATGTAGTGATGAATTTATTTGTTCATTCTTTGACTGAAGATGTAAGAGATTGGTCCAGAAGACTACTTAATGATAGTATGAGTTCATGGAGTGATTTGGAGAGTCTATTCAAGGAACAATATGGAGATAACACTAGTGCGAGATTTATGTTGAATGATTTTAATAACATTAAGAAAAACCCTAATGAATCCACATTTGATTTCAATGTAAGATTTCAAAAAGGGTATGTACAAATTGTTCCAAGTTATGAGGTTGAATGAGGATTTTTGTCTTACAACTTATTTTAATGCTTTTGATAGAAAAATGGCTTACCAATTAAGGGATAAAGGTCCTAAAACATTGAGGGATGCCAACAAGATTGTAGTTAATATTAAGAATAATAGGAAAGCATTTGGAAAGCTTGGTAGGAGAGATGATTTGAAGTTGTTTAATCCCAAGACCAACAAGAAAAGTGATGCTAATAAAACTCCTATTGGAAAGAAAACTGAAGAGCCAACAATAGGCTAGGTATTGGACTTATTACAAAAGATGAACCAAACTACTTTTAACACATATAAGCCAAATGTTGGTGACAAAGCCCTAGTGAATAACAACAATTTCAATATACAACCTAGAATGCAAAATTGTCCCTATACCACTAAATGGAACGATGGTAAGCCAATTCCTCACCAAGCCCAAAATGTGAAAGACAAAGGTACACCTGATCCTTTACAAAAAAATTTTGTTAATATGAATGATGATTTACCATGGTGTAGTATTTGCCAATCACCTCACTCCTCAGAATATTGTGCTATTTCTCAGTCCTTTGTTTTAGACCATAGTACACAAAATGATGAAGATGAAGAAGAAAAGAGCCATGATGATGTAGCCTGTAATATGGTAAGCATGTGTAATGATGGTGTGGATTTTGATTTGGAAGAAAGAGAGAGTGATCTTGAGGATAAGAAAATTTTTGATCAGTTACATCATCAACAAGTATTTTTAGATAATGAAGGGTATCATGAAGATCAAGTATGCTCTACATCTTCTAAGATTGGCCACGTGACTTTAAGAATTCCTTCTAAAGAGTAAATTGATAGGATCACTATAGAGATGATTTACCAACTACATAGAAATTACAACTTGAGAAATAGAATAGTTAACAATGATAATGGAAAGCCTTTTGGTATCTTCCTAAAATATATTACACATAAAATGAAAGATGAGGACAAGAAGATTAATGTAGAGAGAATCAAGATTAAAGAAATTAAAACCAAGAAGTGGGAACCCAAAAAGAAAGTGCAATTCCAAGAAAACGAGATAGCGAAAGAAATTGTGTAAGAGAAGAGATTAGGATTTGATAATGTCAAGCAAATAATAATCTCTACTGCTTAGAAAGTTCCTACTCTAGGTATGATTATGAAATCCACTATGTCTAATCCAATTGATATTATATCCATGTTATCAAAAATTATATTTAAGGTACCTTTTTCTGAGCTATTTCAAATTGAAGAGCATAAGAGCAAAGCCTTGTCATGGTTCGGAGGAATAGGAAATAATACTAGCAATGTAGAAAAAATTTCTATTCAACAAACCCCCTTAGTAATAGAAGAGAGTGGTATCATGTCCTAAATTCCCCAAATGTTCTTGGATGATTCATCTGTATGATACATAGAAGATATTGACCCATTTTTTGCTCAGTCTGATTATAAAAGGAAAGAGCCTAAAAAATTGCATGATAGATTCAGGTGCCTCTAACACCATCATGCCTTTCAAAGTAATGGAAGCCTTAGGGTTGAAAGTAGACACTAAATAAGGTAGATGTAGAAGTATCGATGCTAGAGAATTCCTAGTCATAGGTACTATAGATGCTTTACTATTTAAGCTAGCTACATATCTTGAGGTAGAATTGACCATGTAAGTCTTTGTAGTTGATATCCCTCTACACTATGGAATGTTGCTTTCTAGAAAATGGAGTGTTGCTATGGGAGGTAGCCTATAATGTGACTTAACTTTTGCAACTTTTCACATAGGTGAAAAGATTGTTAAAGTAGATAGAAAGCCAAGGGTTAGTCATATCTTGGGTGAAGAAATTGACAAAGATGCTACTTGCTTTTTAGATACTAGTGTGAATGCATTCAGAGTTGAATTGATTATCCAAGAAGTTGAGAAATTGCATATTGTTATTGAACATGAAGTTGAGTGTTGTATGGACTCACCAATATTATGGAAATTTTTTTTTGATGGGGCCAATTCTAAAGAAGGTGCAAGGGCTAGGGTAGTTTTTGTTTCTTTAGAGAAAAACACTTTTAGATATTCCTTTACCTTCAATTTTTCATGTACGAACAATATAGCCAAGTATGAAGCCTTGTTGTTAGGGTTGAAAGTTGCTACCCACCATCGGATGAAGAAATTGAATGTTATAGGTGAGTTTGAATTGATTATCTAATAGATATGGGGAATATATGCTTCCAAGAACAGAAGGTCAAAGTAGTATGGAAATGTTGTTTTCGATCAGTTTGAATTTTTTGATGCATTTGGCATATCATGGAGAGATAGAACCCAAAATAAGATGGCTGATTTATTAGAAAATGTAGTAATTAAACCCTACGAGATATCATTTGCAAGAATATCACAAATTGTAGTTCAAAATAGGCCATTGACACTTGACAATATTGAGCATTGGCAAGTCTTTGAAGATGACAAAGACATTGTGAATTTCTTGCTAAATGAAGATAAATACCATGGACAAGAATTGGACTGTAGTGATTTGCTTCAAACCATAGATGGGAAGGAAACAATTTTTGGTCAAGAGGTTATACAATTAAAAACTAATAAAGTACCTAAAGGTTTGGTTGTTTTGGAGAACATGTTTGATAACCAAGATAGGGTAAGGCTTGGTGCTAAATATTGTAAACCTGAAGACCTAGAAGAGATAAATTTGGGTACTACTAAGGCCCCTAAGAAATTTTATATTGGCCAAAATTTGTCAGCTAAACTTAGAAAGCCTTTTATTGACCTATTGAGAAAGTATGGACATATTTTTGCATGGTCATATGATGACCTAAAAGCTTATAGAGAAGATCTCTTTCAACATGTCATACCATTGAAGGACAATGTAAAACCTTTTGGGCAAAAAAAAAGACTAGTTAATCCTACCCTATCCCCTAAAATGAGAGAAAAATTAATGAATTTAAGGGATAGGGGAATAATTAAACCTATCAGACATTCCACTTGGGTATCTAAGAAAAACAATGGAGATATTGGACTATGTGTAGATTTCAAAACCTCAAACATTGCTTCCCTAAAAGATAATTATGGATTACCAAATGTGGAAGCTATGTTGCAACAGGTAATGGGGTCTAAACTTATGTCTATGATGGATGGATTCTTAGGATATAACTAGGTCCTGGTGAAAGAAGAAGAGCAATTCAAGACAACATTTATAACTCCATAGGGAACCTATGTATATGCAAGAATGCGATTTGGATTGATTAATCTTGGTGCCACTTTCCAAAGAGTCATGGATGTGGCTTTCCATGAGTACATCAATAAATTCATGGTTATATATAAAGATGACCTCACAACTTATTCCAAAAAGGTTGAGGACCACTGTAGGTATTTGGAGTTTTATTTATTTATTAAAGCATTGCAATATGGAGTATCATTAAATCCAAAGAAATGTACCTTTGGGGCAACTAAGGGTAAGTTATTGAGAAATATAGTGTCAAAGGATGGAGTGAAGATAGATCCTAAAAGGTTTGAAACCATTGATAAGGTTCTTACGCCAAAAAATGTGAAAGGAATACAACCTTTCTTTGGGCAAGTTAATTTTCTAAGAAGGCTTTTCACTAACTTTGCTGAGATCGGTAGACCTATTTCTAAAATGCTCAAGAAAGGAGCCACTATAAATTGGAATAGTGAACCTTCATAGGAATTTCAAGATATTAAAACTACTATAAAGAATTCCCCAGTCCTGAGGACCCTTGACTACACTAAGCCAATGCACATATTTTCTTTTGCATCTTTCCACACTGTAGCTATAGTTTTGTTGCAAAAGAATGAGGAAGGATATGAACAACCCATTTCTTTTTTTAGTAAGTCACTACAGCTAGCTGAAGTAAAGTATGAGATAAATGAAAAACAATCATACTCTTTGGTAAAGGTTATTAAGGCTTTTAGATTCTACTTGGTAGATGCTGTTGTCATTGCATTTATGTCGAGTGTCACTATGAAAGGCATATTTTCTCAACAATAAGTGTTAGGAAGAAGATGTAGGTGGATCAACAAGATCCAAGAGTTTAATATTGAAATATAGATAACAAAATTAGTAAGGGATCAAGGCTTAGCTAAACTTATGGATCAGTCCAATTTCAATGCTAATCAGAGAAATATGGTAATAGATGACCTTAGATCTAATTTATGTAACATGGAAGCTCTATCCCACATGGAAGCTCTAATTTATGCTGATGTTATTCATTATTTTCAACACATGAAAGCTCTATCCCACTTAACTAAAAATGAAAAAAAGGAGTACTAAACTACAAGTCATCAGATGCATAATTGTCAATGGTAGTTTATGGTGGAGAAATTTGAAGGGAATATTACTGAAATGTGTTGATCAAGAAAAGGCTAAAGAAATCTTGAATGAGATGCATACTGGAGCTTGTGGAGGAAATTACATGGCCAAGACTACTGCACATAATGTGATTAGAGCTAGATTCTTATGGTCATCCCTTTTTAAAGATGCTCATATCATGGTTAGAAGATGTGATTCTTGTCAAAGGTTTGCCAGAAAATTTAAATTCTCATGTAATACCCCATTAAAGCCAGTTGAGGTTCAAGCACCATTTTAGCAATGGGGTATGGATTTCATAGGTTAAATTTCTCCTAAATCTAGCACTACTTATTCCTGGATCTTAGTTGCTACTGATTATTTCATAAAATGGGTAGAAGCTGTCCCTACAAGAAATGCAACTAGTAAGGTTGTCAACAAATTTTTGTTAAGTAAGATTATTTCCAAGTTTGTTTGTCCTCAGAAAATTGTAACATATAATGCAATGTGCTTTAGGTCTAAGGAATTCATAAAATTCTGTGACAAATATGAAATTACCAGATCTGCATCTTCCCCATATCATCCACAAGGAAATGGACAAGTTGAATGCACAAGTAAAAGCTTGTTAAAAATCATTAAGAGAACCTTGAATGATAACAAGAAGGCATGGCATTCCAAGTTGCAACTAGAAAAATGGGTTGAAAAGGTGACTGTAAAGAAAGCCATTGGAGTAGCCCCATTCAATATGGTATATGGAATTTGGGAAAGGATGCCTCAGAATAAGTTAATGAGCCTATATAACTATATTCAAATGTATGATGAAGATATCATCAATGGTATGCAAGAAATAATGGATGAGCTAGTGGGATTAGTAGAAACCAAAAGAGAAGCATCTTTCAGGAACCAAAAGTTGTAGTTATAGGTTAAGACACTATATGACAAAAGGAAAAAAAAAAAAATTGAAGATGGAGATTTAGTCCTTATGTGGAATGATAGAATTGAGGATAAAGGAACACATGGTAAATTTGACCCTATTTGGCTAGGTCCCTATTTAATTGAAAGTGCATGGGGAGAAGACTCTTATATCCTCAAAGATTTGTTAGACAATATTCTTGAACAATTGGTTCATGGATAGTTCTTGAAGAGATACTTTTGCTAAGGTATCTATTTTTCCATGAAAAATAGTTTTAGGGTTTCTTGTTCCTTTGTATGTTTTGTGTATATTGTAAATCCATGTAAATATCTCTATATAGTTGTGCTCCCCATTTCTATTGTTTTGTTCTTGTGCTCCCTAAATAAGTTATAATTTTAATGTCAAGTGTGTAGTCTGCTCTAACATAGATTCTAAATTCTCGTATAGACTTGGGTAGTCTATCATCCATAGATAGAGCCACTATTGGCTTGATTTTTGCAGAATAAAATTCTTCCCAGTATAAGTGCAAAAGGTCAGAATTGAATCCACTATTAAAACTAGGATTTCTAGGTTCTTGTCTTGTAATTTTGAAAAACCCTTACTAACCCCTAGGTCTCTTTAGTTTTATTTTTTCATTTGGGTGTGAAGCTTTTTAAAATTATGAATATTATTTATTTAGTTCAAATATTTCATGCCCCTGTGTTACCTATTTCCTTTTAATGCATACTTTCCAATAAAAACAAGATTGACGACAGTTGCATTGTCGCTAGAAAAAGATGTAAGTATTTTATCCAACATGACATAGTGACTACCATGAAACTGAGCAACGATGTTGTGAAAGTGGAGGTACGTTGAAAGGAAAGAGTTTTGTGTCAAAAGTTTTAGACATGTGCACTTTGTTAGTGCTATCAGAGCTGGAAAGGGAACCGAGTATCATTGAAGGAAAAATATGTCTCTAGAATATAGTTTCTCTGATGGGTTTCTATGTCTCTTTCAGATAAACTAAGCACCTTGGTAGTAGTGACATAGCGCCCAACTGAGAAATACATGTCGCAATGGCTTCCAAACTTCCCAATGATCATAAAGACTTCTACCTGGTGTAGTGAGTAATGATTTTATTGTTATGTCAGAAGCATCAATGAGGGTGATTATGACTTGAATTGCTTTTATCTTTTTGGTGTCGAGTTTTGATAAGACATTGGAGGTCACTATGTCATTGTCAAGAAATTTGTGATCTTCACCATTAGTGACATAGCACCTTGACAAAAAGTAATAATGCAAAAATATTTTTAGAAGGTGGGTCCCAGACACATGTTCCATAAAATATCAGTTATGGAGTTTTTAGGACACGATGGCATCTTGTGGGATACACATATGCATCAGGAAAAGTGAAGGCACCAGAGGTCACTATGTCACTGTTGTGAAAATTATGAATTTTTCCATTAGCGACATAGTGCCCAGTCATGAAATGAACACATGGTGGGACCCAAGCAATGTGGCAATGTGACTAGGATTAGAATATGATTTTATATGTTAGCTATATAGGATATCCTCACATCATCAATAACCTTGACCAACACCCCACTCATAAGTTAGACAAAGGATTCTTATTGTCAAATTGATCTCAAATCTACAGATGGCACCGCATCACTACAAACAGATGTGAAATTTTTACTATATGTGACATAGCGACTAGGGGACCCACCACATTTTATGTAATTCATACAATTTCCATGCCCTCAGATCAATCTCAAATCTATGGCTATCGCTATCTTTCTATAATGAGTTACTCAAAGCTTATGAACAATGACATAGCAACAAAGGGCCCACCACATTACTCTTAAGTAATGCATCAAAGTGTCCTCCACATGAGCAAAGAAAAATCAATGATCTTTGCTACCTTCCTATAGCAAGGTGCTCACTCTTTATGTATAGCGAGGTAGAAACTCAATGACAATTGTCCTTAGTCATCAATGGGTCCAAACTGAAATGTCAATGATGAAGGAATTATACACATGGAGAAATGTCATTGGGTTGACTACCAACATGTCAAGTGGAATGTGATTCATCTTTGCTTGCATCCCTAGATTGTAGGATTTTTCAAAAATCAATGATGTAAATGTGAATGTAGAAGGTGGTGCCAGTCTGTACATTTATGAGGAATGAAAGCTTTGTGTGTGAAAGAAAAATAGAGTATAATACAGAAAAATTTCAAGCCTTTTCCTGAGCAAAAGAAATTACTGAAAAGGTTGTGTTGAGCTTGACAAGGGCTTGAAGAAAATTTTCATTATTTGTGAAGACATTGTAGAATTACAGAGAGAAACAAGCAAAGAATCAAGTAAGTACTTACGCTATAATCTCTTTAGTATCTTAGTTTCTACAAATTAAAATCAAAGATGCCTCTAAAGAAGGTATTTTGTGGTCAGGAGAATGATTTGTATAGGAATTTCCATGATGATTTGTTTGAGCTGCTCCCTAACTCCACTATTGAAACTATACAATTTAAAAAGCTTACTTCATTAAACCCTAGGTTAAGAATAGATGATGGATTGTATGAAAAAGGGAATTGGGTACGAGATGCTAATACCTCTCAAACTAGTCCGTATTTTTTTTTAAAATGGATTTTAGAGAGGATCTTTTTGCCCCACATAGCAATATTTTGAAATTTGATTTAAGAAAATTGGTGGTTCCTAGTGTTTTTATGGATTAAGATCTCCTTGAAGCTATGGCAAAGAAATATGACCAAGCCATTAGAGTAGTGAGAAGAACTAATGTTGAGGTCCTAATTATAGTCAGACTAGATGAAATTAGGGAAGTTTTAAGTCCAGGGCCTCTCACTTATTATCATGTGCCCATTCATTTGAAAGCGTTAGAAAAAGAATACATGTCCAAGAAGGATGCCATTAGGAAAGTTCCACTGAAGGCACATATAGGTAAAAGTGGAACTCTACCAGCAATGATAGTGGCTTCCAAGGAACCTTTGAAAAGGGTATACTTCGATACCAGGGTGGTGAAGATATATAGGACCCTATGCAAAGTGTTTAGAGAGATGAAGAGGAGTTTATGGCTATGGATTTTATGTATATGGTTACCTAGATTTCACCTTTTGGTGTGGACATAATTTTTTATTTTCCTTCTTACTTAGCTAAGGAAGTTCACAATGGAATTTTTTTTTGGGATTACTAAGGGTAAGGTGGAAAATTTTTTTGGCCATTATTCTTTGTTTATGTGCATGTTTTTGTTTAAGGGACCCACATATTTTGGCAATGAAATGGAGTTGAACATAGAAGAGAATGGAGAAGCACTGCCAGTACAATTATGGAGTGCATATATGACATGGGATGCAAAGAAAGTAAGCTTTGCCAATTTTGATAGGTATTTGGCTTCCAAGCCTAAATGCCTCTTATTGAGTGACAATTCTAGAATCCCAAGGGCACTAATGGGTCTCATTAGGCCTATGGACAATCCTAGTGGTTTGAAAGTTTCACACAATTGGGGAGATATCATCCCATACTCTACTCCTACTATATTTAGAATTTATGGTTTTAAAGGAAGTCCTCATGTAGTACCTTACGAAGTGCCCTTGAAGGTAGGAGTAGCTGAATTTTTGTGGGAGTTGGGAGGAGTGGAGGAAACCTTTTTTTTAAAGAGGGAAGGGGGGTTAATTTTTCCTACTTGTATAGTGGCCCATCATTTTGGAATCAAAAAAGGGGGTTGGCTTTCTTTGAACAAGATTTTGGATCCTTATAAGATGGCTATTTCTCATCCTTGTTTTTTTGATTTTGAGGGATTTTATCTTTTGGCTCTGAGAAATAGAATTAAACTTGGTGAAATTGAGCATGAATTCTATTTTCTTGAAGAGACAATAAGGAATGAGTTCTCCTTGCAAGAGTAGGAGACTAGAAAGGAAAATTGGAGAGTCTTCTCTAAAGTTTTTGATTTCATTCATTTTTTTGATGTAGATTATAGTCCTTTGGACAATGTTGTTACAAATGTAGATAAGATAAATAAACTTATGAATACCTTTTCTAAAATAATGGAGACAATGAATGAAAAGACACAATTCTTTATTATATTTTACCCATATAAGGCTAGGGAAGTGACGAGAAGATTGAGTTTTACTCACAATATAGGGGTAGGTCAATTAACTATCCAGAAAAGGCCATGGTATACTATTATTCAGAAAAAATGGATCACTGCGGACAAGGGAAAATAAATAATTAGGTCCACTAGTGATGTTTTGGAAGAGAGCCCTCATGAGCCCTCCCTAGAAAGGTGAAAAATATTAAGGGAAGAGGATCCTAATGTTGAGGAATACTCACCCTCATAGACCCCTATGAGATTTGAAGAAGAGAAACACACTGAAGTTAAAATTGTACAATTGGGATCCCAAGGGGGAGTCTTTGTTACATAATTGGAAATAGATGAAGGAGACCCCCAGGAGCCTCCAGTGCCAAGTTTTGAGTTGACAGTTGCAGATTACAGAGGAAGAGAATTAGACCCTGTATTAGAAAAAGCTAGTCAACAATTTTTATCAAATGACAATTTTGTCAAATCTAGGGCTAAGAAAGATGCAAAAAGTTGAAAAATGAGCATCTTGAGCTAGAGGAGGTAGCCCTACAAAATTAAATAAAGGAATAGATGATTGAAGAGTTCCAAAACATAACCCCTAAAGAGAGGAGCCTCAAGTATTTTATTGTTACCCAATTGGGATATTGCAAATGCATTGGTTTTTAATTCTATTTCAAATAAGTTGAATTTCCAAGATCCAAATAAGAAAGAATTCATAGGAACTACATTCAGTGAGGACTAGGCTACACTAGTTATATGGTCTTTAAGGAAGGGATTAAGAACTACCCCATCACATCTAGATAAGTTTGGATTGATGGGAAATATCATTGTAAGAAGAGTAGCTAATATGTCCCATGTACAGGCTACACACTGCAATGTAGATTCATCTCAATTTTTTTTGGCCACTGCTAAAAAGGAAGAAAGAGACATGTTTGATTTGCAAAGTAAGTATGAAACAATTTTGGAAGCCTACAATAAGGAATTACAAAAGATGATTGAACTTAAGAATAAATTAATGGGGAGGTCTACAAGACCTAGAATAACATATCCTCACCCTCCAATGGAGTCTTTTAAATCCACTCCTCTTATAGAAATGCCGGACACCCCACAAAGCCCTCAATATTATTCAACAAAAGATTTTGAGGAAGAAAAAAGTAAACTTTGGGCATTACATGTGGAGATGGAAATACAATATGAAGATAAACTTAGGAAGGATCTAAAGTACCTAGTAGATAAAATTGAATGGCTCTATTTTATGACTAGTTGGCAAAAGTAATAAGTATATGCGAGGAATTGAAAACCCATGATGAAGCGCTAAAGCCTATTGTTAATAAATGGGAAAGAGAAAGAAAGAAATTACCTTTTTATGTTATTCTGTTATAAGGTCTTCCCATGACCATATTGAAAAGACATATGATATTGCTAATGATTTGTCAGATTTTGATAACAGAAGAGTTACTTTGCAAATAAAGGTTGATTCTTATTTAAGAAAATACAAGAATTAAAAAATTAATTTGTTTCCTTGCACCTTGGATAAAAAGAATAAATTGAAGAATAAGGATGCATGGATGACCTATTCTATCTGAGGATGAATAAGTTTATAAATGAAATAGGGCATGCTTGGTGGGCAACCATGATAGAGGAATTGGTGAAAATGTAATTATTTTTTGATTCTTTGAAACAAGAATTTGTTAGTATTGATAATGAGGTTGAGTATTGACACAACTAAGGAAAGGGGAAAAGTAAAAGTAACTTTGATAGTACATGATGAAGATAGTGAAAACCCATAGGTTGAGATTAGTCTGCAATCATCAGAACAAATTTCATCATTGGTAGGCATAGCAAGTGTATATGTACAAGAGCCAGAATAACAGCCAATTAGAAAATCAACAGTATAAAAGAATGTAATAGAAAGGAAGCCAAAAAAAGAATGTTTCATGTATAAATCTTTTTATTACTCACAATTTTGGCTTTTTGTGATAGGTGTATGTAAATATCTCTTGTAATAGACACATGTTAGTTTTCTATGCCTGAAGCTTGTTGCATCTCACATTATATAAGAAATATTCCAAGGCTAGAGAATGGTTTTATTTCTAATTCATTTTAGTATTACACTTAGGATGTTTTATGTCCAATATTTGAGCAACTTTATGATATGTCTTATCTACACATTTTCTAACAATACATCTATATGGAATGATCAATGTGTCTTTTTTAAATAGTCATTCTAAGTTTTTGCAAATTGTATACAATATTCAAAGAAATTAATCCAAAGTTCAAGCTATCCCCATATCATTTCTTTCTAAATTTTTTCTACTTTATTGTTACCTAGTTATTTTGAGATTGTGTGAGTAAAGCCAGTGTAATTGAATGCAATTCATTTAGCTTGTATGTTAGTTCATTATTGTTATCAATTCATTGAATTAAGTAAAAGCTTTGATGAATTTAATGAGATTTCTATGGTAATAGAAAGGATGTCTGTAAGGTTGAATGCAAGTGATAATTGCTGATAATAGTTGTTGTAAGGCAACAAATCAAATCCATTAATTTGCAGTAGACTCTAAGTCCCAATGGAATAGGCATTGATCTAATTTATCTAGTCTGCAGATAGATATATCACAAATGAGTATCAAGTCTAGAATCACAATCAAATTTACTTTCTTTTTATGGAGATATTCAAAGATGGTCAATACTTGTTTGCATGGAATAGTCTAGCTTTAGTCAGTCACAATTGCTAAGAATACTTGCAAATCTATAGAAGAATTTATCACCATATTTGCTATATGGATGTATTTTGTTGAAAATGACAAAATTAGGTATGCATATGAAGATTGAGGATGAGAATTAGAATGAAACTAATATAGTTCTCATACAACAATAGGTAAATTAAATCATCCCTTAGGTATACCCACCTTAGTTCTATAGAACCTAAAGAGTAGAAAGCCAATTATGGTTTTGTTGAAGTTGGTTCCAATTGGTTTAGATTCATAATTGTTGATAGGAAATAGCTAACCCTTAGATTTTGTAAGTATTATCAGTTTAGTATTCAGCCTTTGTTGTCCAATAGCTTTAAAACACCAATAGTACCTATCCATAAATAAACTAAGATATTTCCATCCCTTTCTCACAAAAAATAAATCATGTGCCACAATAACAAGTGGGAATAAAGTAAATTTCTTTGGCAAATCCCTTTCATCAAAAGTCCTAATTTGTCATAACA
The DNA here is from genome assembly GCA_028749045.1 of Cupressus sempervirens. Classification (NCBI taxonomy): domain Eukaryota; kingdom Viridiplantae; phylum Streptophyta; class Pinopsida; order Cupressales; family Cupressaceae; genus Cupressus; species Cupressus sempervirens. Next base: position 186,475,505 of record CM053790.1, read on the forward strand.
ATTCTACTATCCCTATCTTCAAAGGCACATAGAAAGGTAGCACATGAGGCTTCCCTAGAAAGCCATATACTCTAATCACTATAGAAACATTGTATGGGATTATATCCCCCTAATTATGGCTAACCAAAATCCCCTTTGGATAATCTTTCTGTCTGACCAATTCTAACAGCAATTATGGAATCCTAGGGCTATCTCCTCGTAAAAGCATTCTAAGCCTAGATGTAAAATATCTTTCAAATGTCACAAAATTGGCATCTTAGGCCTCTAAAGTCATGTCAACACTCCATAACTAGACTGGATTCTTTTCTCCATCCCTTGTTACTCCCAGCTCCATGCCCTTAGAGAAAAAATTAACTCCCTTAAATAGACATATATGTATGAGCAAGGAATATTAACAAAAGGGTATGTTTACCTTTGCTTGTGATATCCCCACCAAACCATTATGAATTTCTTGTGCAAGAAAAGTGGCAAAATCAAGAATACTGCTCATTCCAAATTGCAATGTCTAAGCCATGAAAAGAACAATAGAGCCTTTAATATGTTCCTCCTTGTCCATCCTAAAAAATATGCATAAAGTGAAGAATAATGACTAAGCCCTAGGATTGAAATGTTTCCTCATTAATGGTTTTGGTGTATGGGCTTTAACCAAAGGCAATATACCAATCTGAGAAAAATGTTGTTGTAGAGGCACTGTCCTTAGGTATGTTCTCTATGCATGATTCCTTGCCTAAAGGTCATCCATGTCAATGGTCTCATGTATAACACAGTTAGGGTTAAGATTGAAACCTTTCCTAATTAGTTTAGGAGAAACCTTAAAAAGATTTTCTCTAGCATAATTCTTCAAAAATATAGTAATATGATCATACTTCTTAGCTAAATTAGTAAGTAGATCACCATCAATTAAAACCCCAAGTACTGCTAGTTTCCCAATGTTAAATTCCCAAACATTTCTCAAAGGGGTGTCAAGGTTTCTCTCAGCAAACCATTTTTTAAACAATTCTAGACCTCCCATAGAAACATTTACATCTATTACCCAATTTTCTCTATCATAGAAACCTTTTGCTACAACTACCCTAGGGTTTTTTGGAATAAGCTCTCTCCACTTAGTTATTTTATTTATAGATAGTGGAAGTTGTTCAAGGAAATCATCATGTACTAGCCTCTTAATGTAATCAATTTGTCTAGAGAATTCCTTTTGTGGAGGGCATTTTTAAAGATTTTAAATTTTCAAAACACTAAATACTTAATTTTATGAGTTGCAAACCTATTACTTGCTAAATTTGCACTTCTTTTGTGTAGAATTTATGTCGCAATTTGCTGAATTACTTGGTAGAATTTATGTGCCCTAGCTCTGGAAGTTCTTTTTACTTTGATAAATTTCTATGCTTTGGTGGTTCAATAATGGTGAGATCGTGAACTATATAAGGGCATTGAAATCACACGAATGAGTTCTAAGTAGTATTAACTTCCACTAGCTATATTTCCATGTTGTCGTCAAATTTGAATCTCATTCATTGATTTCAATAGATTGAACAACCCTAATTCAAGAAGCATAATTGCTTTATTACTTAAAAAAAATAGCCACATGTTAAATAGGCACTTCCCCACATTGCTTAAAATTCTTATATTTTGAAATTGTAGGCAAGCGCCGACCATTGATCTTCTTCTAGATCAATGACCAAGAGAAATAAAATATTTTTATAGCAACAGGTGAAAAGTTTAATAAAAATAGCTTAATAAATATTTAAACCTGGCACACATCTTCCCATTTTGGTTACAATTGGTCCCACTTTGCCACATGTCATGGTAGCACTTCCCCGCATTATTTAAATTTCTTGCACCTTGAAATTGTAGACAAGCACTAACCCTTGATCATAGTTGAATCAATGATCATGGATTATTATACATTTATGATACCCAATTAGCTACATTGACAAAAATGAACTCTTCATGTGAATCAGTGCCTTTTGACAAACTTCCACACAAGTGAGTCCCATTTTATGTTGTAAGAAAGCTGGTCCTTGACATCACCTTTTCCATGCATTAGGCATTCACTTTCCCACTTTGTTTTACCAGTGAGTATTTTCTTGATGCCTGCAAGTGCTAATTGTCGATCTCTATAAGATCAATGGCGGCACAACTTAAACCCTTTTGATAGTCTGAGATGGAGGTACTGACATCACCATGGACATGTGTCCACATGGTGCTTAGCCACTTTTCTTAACCTTCTTATAGGTTCTTGATGTGGGCAAGCGCCCTTCGTCGATCTAACCAAGATCGATGGTGGGTCAACATCTTTGTCTTTTATGGTCCAATCACCCAATTTGACCAATAAAATAACTCCTTTTAACCATCATGCTTTGACAAGTCTGATTGGCACATGAATTATTAGAGTTTCTACACCCATGACATCATCACTCCTAGCTTGGCATTCATGTCACATTTGACCAATGAATGTGATTGAATTATTAAAATTTTACAACATGACATGACTCAACAGTCATCTAACCTGGTCCCAGTATGCCATGTGATGCAAGGGTGACTACCCACATAGTTTAAAAGTTGAGTAGTTTCTTATTGCGAGTAAGCACTAATCACTCATCTTTAAAAGATCTACTATTGTGTGGATTTAAACCTCTTTGAGAGACAAACCTTTGGACTAGTCTAGCCAACATTACAGATCGACATTTCTTTATAGCATCAGGTCAACTAGAATGACCAATGAGACACTTTTGTTTAATCCAACTCATATGACAACTACCACAGAATGTATGTCATCATTATCCTCTGAAAAGGTAGGCCCATGATGTCACATTGTGCTGTGTGCCTTATTGGCACTTTCCCACATTATTTAATTCTCATGCATTTTCAAATTGTAGGAAAGCATAGGCCTTTGATCTACAAAAGATCAATGGTGCATAAAAATTGAACATCAAGTAATACCTTCACTAACATACCAACCAATGACATCACAAGAATTTTAGAATGTGCATTAAAGGTACTAAAAATTCTACAAAATGTTCTAGTCAACGTTGACAAACCATAAACTTTTCGGTGCACTGAAGTTTCATCATGAGCAAGGGCTACATGATGTGAAGGTGCTTGGCCACTTTAGTTAAAAACATTGTATTTCAATATTGCAAGGATATGCGATCTGTTGATCTGACTAAGATTGATGGTTGATAAAAATGTACTACAGTTAATATTTTCAACAAAATATTTGAAATAACTATGACTAAAAACAAGGATATAAAAGGTTTTGACAAAAAATAATTAAGTCATCCTTGCATAAGTTTAACCTTAGGGTAAAAATGTTTTGCCTAAAAATAGTCTGAAATAATATTTTCAAAAGTTTTCAAATATTGGGGTAAAACAAGATAAAACATTAGGGTTTTTGGATGAATTTTACCTTGGTTCTTAACCTAATTTCAAAATTTTCAAGGCACATAATCAAGGTTTTTCATTGCTGAATGAAAAAAATTGGAATGATGAAAAACTAGGCCAACATAGTATTAGGTGATGAATGGATCAGTTACAATTATCAGTTTTTGGAAAACAATTCTTTTTTAGCTAGACCCACTTTGGGGCCTGACTAAATTCATTAGATTTGTGATAGCTGGTAAGGATTTTGTAATGTCCCTCCTCGTATGTACTTATTAAATATAAATTTCTCTATAAAAATTGTTAGAGGAGATTGAAATAGATATGAAGTAATGTTTTATGTTGTGAATGTCCTAATAAAAATTGAGATCATTTGATACATCCTTATTTTAATACTCAATGATTTGAGAACTACTACATTATCTTGATTGTTTAAACATTAAAATTTTAGTGACAATGATATGAAGTGTTTTCACCTAATGATGAGGATGTTGATTTTGGTACCACGATGATTATAATATATGCAATTCAGATGATTTAGTATGCCCTATTGGTGATGTTATGATGTTTAGGTATATGCATACCTAAGGATGATTATTCTAATATTTTAATCTAAATTAATGAATAAACTTATGTTATATTTATTATGTAATTACTGATGACTAAAAATGTGTGCCAAAGTTAGAAAGGGTTATTTAAATGAAAGATTTATGTGACTATTCAAATAAGTTTTAAATATATGCATGTGATTTTTTCGAGCTACTGATGTGTGAAATGAGTGTATAGGATTTATTAGCTAGTAAATCTAATAGAGAAATAGAATTGAACCCTATGTACCATTTCTAGAAACCATAGTTGAGTATAATAAAATATTCAAATTTTGTTGTTCATATTTTATTTGTATCATGAATTGAATGAATGTATCACTTTGTAATCAATAAGTGTCGATGTTTTGTAATAGTGATTTTATAGTGTCACTTGACACTTGTAACTCATATATGCATTTCAAAATGATAAGTAGGAGTAACCAAGTAACCTATAGATCTAAGTTGGACTAGGTTAGTGACCTTTTTACTAATCAGTTAGTAATCAAGATTAGTTACCCTAATTAGGATTAATGATTAATATGCATTTTTGAGGGTTGTTAGAAAGTCCAAAATTTCCAAGCTTTTTGATAGGTCCCTGATTAGTCCTAGATGCCAAGAATCATGAAAACTAAGAACCTAAGGGGTATGGGTATGGGTTGGGGGCATTCTCCACCCCTCTAGTTACTTTTGTTGACTTTTATGGTCTACCAAATATCACATTTTTGCTTTATTGCAAAAATTGAATGTTACACCATGTGTTGGATAAGTTAAACTCCACCTTGAGGTTAGCCTTATGAAAATTTGAGTTAGAAGTCTCTAGAACCTTAGGCAAGTGGGGGAGTTATTACATTTTGAAGGTGGTTGAGTTAATATCTTATTTAAGGAAAAATTTGAGAGAGAATGAGTGTTCACCCAACCTCTAGTTTTAGAGATTAATTTAGGATTGAAGGAGAAGGAGAAGAAAGGGAAGCTCATCTCAAATTTTAGTTTCAATAACCTTATTGTGAAGATAGTAACCCTTCAAACTCATTTGGTTCATGTTGTGTTTCATGCTTAAGACATTTTGTCTGCATATGTATGTTTGTGTGTTTGATGAATATGTTAGGAAGGGATTGAAATGGGTTTTACTTAAATGTTTCCTTGGTATTTTTCAATTGATTTTCAAAGGGAATATATGGGTTGTATTGGCATTACTCACCCTTGGATAGGGAAGAAGTGGCCATGTACAAGAGGAGGTCTTTAGTTGGACTCTGATAGTGCAGAGTCTATTTTGAGGATGAGGAGAGGGAGAGAGAGAGTAGGGTGTTATGGGCCCCTACTCATCAACAAAAACCATGTTTTGAGTTTTGGAATTTAAGAAATGGAAGAACAAAAGTTCTTGAGTTTATAGCGACAAAAGGGCACCTATTATGGTGTTGTGGCCAATGTCTTCTCTTGGAAAAATCCACCTTCTCCCTAGTTTGGTTCCATGACAAACCTATTGTACAAACTTTGATGGGAGTGAATGTTTGAAATTTTCTCCATGTTAAGATTGGTTGTCTCCCAGTCAGTTTTCATTCTCTCCATAATCACCTTGATGTGTTACAGACTTCGTAATGGTTTCGCTATTGTAGAGCCAAGTAGAAAATTCAGAGTTGTTATTTAAATTTGAATGTGTTGAGAGTTTTCTCCTTAGGATTAATATCTTATTGTAAAAATGTTATTGCTAAACTTATTGTTGAAATGACTATGATCTCGAGTTTTCTTTGCCAATTCTTTCTCGAGGGAGTCGATGAATCAGATGATTGAGTAAAATAAATATGAAGTGGCTCACCCACTACTATTTAGAAAAAGAAAATGTTAGTCCCTTAAATAGGAGAAATATTTAATTGATTATTGTATTGTTTCTATGGTCCTCTCATTATGGTTATTGTTAGTAAATAAAATTTAAGGACATGGTTATTTAATGTTGATTTACATTATAATAAAAGTAAAAGAAATCCATTATAAATTGTATAAATGATGAAAGAATGGAATGATTGATCTTAAGTATATTTTGTGTAAGTCTCCAATATGAGTAAAAGTGCAAATTAAATTAGGAATATAGTCCTTAGATTAATCTACATCAGATATGATAAAATTTCTTAGTATCCTACCCTAATTATTTGATAGATTTAATGGATACATTATTCATTTTGTAAGCCATATAGAATATTGGGAATAGAGTTCCTGAGTAATATTATCATCTTGCTTAGTATTTCAAAGTGTGCCCCATTGAGATAAAATAAATCCACCTTTAAAGGTTATCTAAAAAAAAAAGAACATACATATGTTTTCAAAAGAAAAAAATAGTTTAAAAAAAATACATATTTCCAAAATAAGCATCTACAAGATGCTAGTTAATACATGGGAGCTTGTTATATTCAAAAAGGTAACAAGGAATATTCCCTAGATAGCTTCACCTTTTAAATATCCTTATTTCTCTAATTAATATTATAAATCTAATTTAAATATGCACACACACACGCACACACACACACACACACACACACACACACACACACACACACACAATACTGACTATCATATCATAAGTACCCAACCATCAAACTTCATAATTAAAAATTATATTCCCCTCTTGGTACAAACATATTTGACCTTGGCACATTTATTAAATTGACATTGATTGGAAAAGAGGGGCATAAAAGTCAACACAAAATTCTTATAATAAAACCATTAAAAAAAAACCTACACCCATCTTACCTTCCAAATGCCCAACATTTGGAGACTTTGGCATGCACATGAAGAGGGAGCTAGGGGGAGGACAAGACTTCCCTTGACAGGTCTTGGACCACGTACCCATGCGAAGACCTTGCTGAAGTCCCCGTGCCTTTAAGAGGAAAGGTAGAGGTGGCAAGTGGGGTAGCCATGTGGAAGAAGGGTGTTAGAGGGCCAAGAGTTGTGAGGGAACCCTTGGGAGGCACCTTTTCCTTGGTCCATGCACCCTTTTCTTGGGTAGCTAGGTTTAATGAGCTTAGGAATGTTGTAGATAGAGTTAGCGGGTGGTGTTGGATAGTGAGTTAAGGTTGGGGATTGGGTTAGTTAGTAAGTTGTTAGTTAAATGTAGGTTTTAGTTTAGAATTAGGATTCATTTTAAAATTTAAGCTAGATTATAATTAGTCTTAGATAGTAAAGTTAGAAGTTAGTTGTTAAAAGATTAATGTTAGTTCGTTCTAATTTATTTTGTTAATGTAGTTAAAGTTAGTGATTAGATGTTAGAAGATTAGTTAGCATGTTAAAGTTTATGTTAGTGGAGATATGTTTTAAAATTAGTGAAATTAAGATTTGTTTTAGTTAAATGGATTTATTCATTTGTTAATATAGTTTAGTGTATTTTAAATTAAATGATTAGTAAGTAAAATTAATGACTATATTGGTGCTCCAAACTATGTTGTAATTAGATATTTTTATTTAATAAAGTTATTTTGGAATACTATTATAGTATCTTTATGTTAGTTCTAATTTAGTAGATTTTTTGGGTTAATGATTAGCAAATATGATTAGTATCTTATGTTTTATTTGAAATCATTTAGTATTATTATCTATATGTTAAAACAACATGCTGTATTTGAGTTTTGATGATCTGCACTGAAGTTGGTCTTGGCAGCAGCTAGTGGTTAAGTATATGAACTAGTAGTTAGTAGTTTAAATAATAATTATTGATTGGCAACCAATCTTAAGGATCTAACTCACTTTGTAAAAGGATGCTGGAGTAGTCCTTCTAGGAAAGTGAACCAACATAATGAAATAAATATATATGGAATCATATCAAGAGTAATGTGTCTTATATTTTCATCGAGCATACTAATTCATCTGAAGAACTTGAAAATCCTAAATTTACATTGAGCTTGATTTTGTACCTTGCAACTTGAACCTAATGTTTAAATCGATTAACTCATTCAACCTAAACTAAAAGTTATTGTACTGTTAAGACTTCGGGTTTCAAACCCATATAATATGAGGAGATGTCAACTCTGCATCTTAATGATATATATTCAAAAACTCACTTAAATCTTGGGTCAAACTTTCCATGAAGTCTTTAGTGTAGCATGTATTTATGTAGTGAATTAATTATTTAAAAAAAAATTTGGTATATTTTTGCCCTAAATTTTGGGCATGACAGATTTAAAATGTTTTGAAAAGAGTGATCATAATGATTCTAATTATTATAAATTTTCAATATATGGATATCCATTGTATTAGTTGAAGAGTGGTCCCCTCAAAAAGTTTATGGTCTTGATATTAATCCTAGGGCTGTCAAAGTTGCCTGGTTAAACTTGTATCTAAACTCCTTAAATGAAAATGGGTTCCCAATTTATGATGATGAGGGGAAGACACTACTTGAAAGGGTAGAATTCCATGAATCAGATCTCTTATCTTATTGTAGAGAACAAAACATAATGTTTGATCATATTGTGGCCTTCATTCCACAGAGACTCAATCTGAATCCTGAAGCTATGTCAAAATTAATCATAGAAAATGGCCAAAGTTGGGCAATCAAAACAAAAGGAAGTAGATGTTGAATATAATATTACAAAGTAGGTCAAGAAAATGATATGTGATGTGCATGATCAAGCAATCATTTGTGGTGATGTTATACATAGAGAACACAAGATTCTCCTCAAACAAGAGATTACAAGAATGGTGCTTTTCTTTGGTGACCAACCTATCTTACTTGTGCCCAATATCTAGATGGTTTTTTCAGCTTTAGCTCTGGCATGATTTGAGGTTACGTGGTACTTCCAACACATTAGCGTTGTGTCAATGAAATTGAAATTTTCATGCACCATATCTATAGAAATAGATGCAAGTGATCCAACTATTGGTTTTCTTCTAGATGGAATGGACAAATGTTGTCACTTGATTTGAAAATATGTATCAGTTATCACGGGATATGTAGAGGCATATTTATGCATATCCATAAGAATGCAACACTCACAAGTGTTAGTTATAGGAAGGAGGTCACCAAGGAGGAGTGTGCTACACTTTATATCTTAGCTTCGATCCTTAAATATCTTAGCTTATTTAATTTGTTTCCATGCATTAAAAAAAGGAACTCTACAATAGAAGAAGACTACAAAGATTTCACCCCTCCATCATTAGTCAAAACACTATCCATGCAAAGGAAATACAAGAGGCTCATGTTAAACAAAGATGGCAACAAGAAAGTCAAAGGGAAGATGCCATCATCTAAAATAAACAGAGAGACTCACACAATGGGGAGAGGACCACAACCAAAGTAAAGACACAAATATGAGAGCTCTATGCAAGAGAAACACATTGCATAGCATGAAGGAGCAAAGGAAATATTTGGAGAAGGGGTGGCATTGTAAAGGGATATTTACAATATTGTTGGGCACTAAGGGGATAAGGTACCAAATAACAGAACAAGCCCATGTTGAAAATGGGAGAAAGCAACATGGAAGATGCCATGTTTAAAAAGAGGTAGCAACATGTCAAAAGCATAGTGTAGAGGAAGGGCATTGATAAAACACTTATCCCACATTCATTGTGTGGGTATATGTTTAAGTGTTTAAATACACCCATGCACATAATCTAGAATGTCTTATGACATGCTGGCCTTTTGTAGGAAAAAGCTTGCAAAGCGGAGCCTGTCAGTGGCTAGCTAGAGGTGACCATGCAATAATTTTGAACCAAAGTGATGTCTTAATGATGTGGTGGGCTCAAATGATAGAGGTACAAGATTGTGCCATGTAGTGCATCCTATGACTGGTGCATTCCTGTAATATGAAGATGCTTGACGGTTAAATGAAGAGGGGAAGCATCTACGTGCCACATAGTAGTGGGCCTAGGTAAAAAATGAGGTGGTGTACTTGGTTAGCATGGTGATGTGGACCCCTATAGCGAATCTTGAGATAACATGTGGTGACCAATAGATTCAAAGTATGTGTATATGATTGTGCCACATGGCGAATCCAATGGCTAGTGCTTCCCTGCCTGATGGAGTTGCAATGAAGATAAGAAATGAAAGAAAGCACTAGGCTACCATGTGGTAGTGATTCTTGGATGATGGTGATGTGATAGTTTGGTAGAGGTTGGCCAATTAGGTGCTTCCCTGTGGTAGGCTAGTCAAACCTCTATTGACTCGAATGTCATAATGAGGAAAAAAAAAAAAAAAATTTAAGTTTCATTTTTTAATGTTTTTTTTTAAAAAGGTACTCACATACAAAGTTTTAAAACTAATTAGGTTATTTTCTAAAGTTTAAACTTTATAATTTTTTTTTTTTTTCAAATTCAAAGTTCAGAATAGATATAGCAAGGGGAGTACTATTTTTCAAAGTGACTTCTAGGGGGTTTCATAGAGGAAAATATAGCGATATTATATATTGCCAGAATTGGGAGAAGATGATCTTTTTGATTATTAGGTTTGCTTTTACACAAGTGCTCACTGGTTTGAGTTATAAGAAAATTTTTAATTTATGGGGAATTCTTAGCAGAATGGGTAGATTTCACCGATGAGCATGAAAATTGTTTAGGAGGCAGATATAAAGGCTTATTGAAGTCTGAATGTGGAGAAAATTGATTCTAAAATATTTTCTTGGCTTGTTGAGGTTATTTAACTAATTTTTGAATTTTTCCTTGAGTTCAAATTTGGCATTAAAATTAGTTATCTTTTCAATTAAATATATGGATTACTTTATGCTTTTGGGAGCCAAAATGGTTAAGGATTTGATTTATTAGTTGCAGGAAGAGATTATAGAGATTCTTTTCACTGTGAGGAGATGTTTTCTAAGGGGACACATGTTGTCTTGATATCAGATCTAAGAATTCATCATCTCTTATATCTTCTTCTTTCTCATCCATTGTAAGGGTTGGTTCTAATTTTCAAGGGAAAATTATTCATTGTTGTGATACCATGTGTATTCCAATCTTGAGCTTTCTTAGATTTACAACACCAAAGTTCCAGTCTTGATGTGTTCCCATTACTATAACACCACATTCTCTAGCATAATTCTCTTGTATCAACAATAGTAGTGAAGATTATATAGAAAGTTCATATCTATTAGGTCTTTTTCATGTTTTGATTTCATGCATTTTAATGTATTATTTCAAAAAAATGAATACAAATGAGCAAGAATTTCCTTAGTTTCATTCTCATTCTCATCTCCTATTTCAATAATCCATAATATTATGTGGTCTAGGAACAAAGAATCAAGACTCATTTTCATCCCTTTAAGGTTGTATGTCAGATATGTTTTGTTGTTGGAACAAAGGACCAAGTAAATGCTTGATATGTTTGATAGGATTGCAGATTATTTGAGAAGGATAATTCATAAGATAGGATAGCTCTAATGTCTGGATGTATGAAATATGTGCTTGATATCATAGATGTATGCATTTGATTCATGAAATTGCCCAATAGATAAGGCATTGACCAAGTACAGGATCATTTGTTCTTATTGTTGCATATTTGAGGTTTTTCTGAAATCAACATCATTAATCAAATGTTTTCCCCCTTTCATGTTAAAAAGCTGAAAATGGTTCCCTCACTTAGCTTGTGAATTTCATAGATTTTCATTTAGCTATTATAGATATATGTATTCCATGAGTCTTTAGGAGAAATAAGGGTAAATCTACTTTAATAGATTCAGGAATATGTTTTAGCACTGGTACCATATTAATTGAATCTAAGGTCCACCCACCTAGGTTTTGCAAAGCTTGAAGCATAAGAAGGAGTTATGCCTTATAGTTGGCCCAGTGTCTGATAGGATATGATAAGGATGGCAGTTAGCTACCCCTAGACGTGTCTTGTTCTCATCAGGGTAATTTGAAACCCGTAACGTTTGAAAACACCAACACCTTCCTAGTTGTTTAATACATGCTTCCATAATATCTTTAGTATATGTAGGGACTTCCTTGATAACATTAAGTAATGGTATTTTTACTATCATTTTCTTTAGTTGATTAAGGAAATCAATCACTACATGGTTTTTTGTGGGTTTTTTTTTTTCCATCAACCTATAGGGGAATGCAGGTTCTTTGGCTACAAGAGAGGTATGCTGATTTGACTTATCTATTTGCTTAGTATGAGAATCTTCAAGCTTAGTTATTATAGGTTTTTAGGATGAAGGAAGAGTGGTTCTTGACCTTAAGTGAATATCATTCAAGTAGATAGCATAGCTTGCTTGTTGAGCCTATTCTTTAGTATTGTTTGGATTAGGATTAGGTTGAACTAGTAGTTGGGTCTGTATATGAGCAATGTTAGTATGCTAATAGAAACCAAATTTAAATAAAGCTTCTACAAACTAAACAAAATTCATAAACTTCAAGATAGACTAAAATGAACTCTTAATTGAGAATATGAGTCATTAATGGGCTTTCTCAATGAGAAGCTCTCTTGTTGAGTAGCTTTGTCTAAATAGATAGGATGTATGCTCAAGCTTTATGCTTCAAAAAGGGCTTCAAATGGAGTTGGAATTTGGGTGTGAGTGTATGGTTTTGATGTAAAATGGCTTCTCAAAATGGCATTATGACTTTACTTCATGGATTGTGTTATTTTGCAAAGGGGAAGGATCCAATTTATAGGCAAGAGGCTTGAGGGATTGAGGGCTAAGATGCAAGGATGGGAAAACGCTCATGGAGGGCTCAGATTGCATGAGAGGAAAGCACATGGATTGTGCTTCCTTACAACCAATCAAGGAGTGACACATGTCACATGGTGAGAGGATGGAGGAAAGGGGAAGGATGAGTCAACAAAGGAGGCTCAAGGGATAAAATCTTCATAAAGACCCTCATAATGACTTGTAAGAGCAATAAAAGGGCTTGGAAGAGTCATTTATGGCCTAGTGGGCTTCATAAAGTTTTATGGTTGAGATATTTTGAGGGTGATGAGAGCAATTTCGACTTGGACTTGATTAGGAGGGTTTTAAGCTTGCTTAGGCTTGTGCAAATGATTAGAGGATGGATTAGGATGGTTTAGGATTAGCTTAGGGATAGGCAAGTGGATGGCATTTAATGAGGGTGGGTGAAGGAGGAGATATTTGTTAACTTTGGCTTGCGTTAGTAAGTTTTAACCCATGTTTAGGGAATGTGACAAGGTTAGGAGGGGATTAGGATTAGGTTTAAAGACATCTTCTAGAAGAGTCTAGACTTTGGATGAGGATAAAGACTTTCTAGAATAGTCTAGAATTTCCTAGGATGAGGATGAAGACTTTCTAGAAGAGTCTAGAACTTCTTAGGATGAGGATAAATTAGATTTTTAGGAAATAAATAAAGTTTTATTTATTTCAAGGGTTTGGGTTGAGGAGATATTTATTAAAACTTTTTTTAATAAACATGAGGATTAATATTTAATCTTAATTAAATATTTTGAGTTGGGATTAGGGGTAGGAAATGATGGGATTAGCCTTTAATCAAAATTAAAGAAGGATTAGAAGATTTTGGAAGAGGTTAGTGGTCTTAAGGAAATTGGCCAAGTTTTGGGCAAAAAATAAATTTTTTATTTATTTTGGGTTTTTTGGTCAATTTATTAATTAAATAATTAATAAATAAGGAAATAAAGTTTAAATAAGATTTAAACATTTTTGGGAGGGATTCCTTAATTAAATATTTTTAATTAAGATAAAGTGATTTAATGGCATAAAAATTAATTAATTAATTAATTAAATAATTAATTAATAAATGATGATGTCATTAGGGATTTTTTCAGAAAATAAAAATACTTTATTTTTTAAAGGATTTTTAGGTGTCTACGGGGTCTACTTGGTAGGAGTATTAGTTGCAACAAGAGGAGGCATTAAAGCATACTTTTGAGGTGGTGGCAATGGGTTTTGCTGACTAGGTTGGCTATTGAAATTTTGAGGTTGTTGCCAACCTTGCTGAAGTTTCTACCAACCTTACTAATGCTACTACAAACCTTGCTGAGGCCATTGTCAACCCGATTAAGGTTGATGCCAACCATTTTCAAGTTGCTTCCAACACTAATAGGGTTGCTTCATCTTGACATTCCAGTCATATTTGTTATTAGTGACATACACTTATTTAGATTATCAGTTCATACCAAGCATTTTATAAAGTTAACAATGTCAACTAAGCATTTTAGTTGCTACCAAGTCGTATAGTTGCTATTCCTATTGATAGATTTCATTTTGAACCAAGTAATTACTATAGAGTTGAAGATCAATAGTGTAAACCAAGCATTTTAGCGTATGCCAAGTTTACTAGTCTAAAAGTTGCGCAATATTTATCAAGTTTGTAATTGATATGATGTGAGTCTAGTGTTAACCAAGCTACTCAGTTTTAACCAAGAGAGTCAATTTATACCAAGCTTAAGGTGATAGTGTTTATCAAGCTATGTAGTGTGAATCAAGAAACTCAGTGTATACACCTAGTTTAATAGTATTTGCTAAGTCACCAGTGTAGAATGATTTCAAGACTACTTGGAAGTGATCAATATGGACAAAGCTTCTATGTCTACTAAGTGTATGATGATGTTGAGCATTGACATTGGATGTCGAGTATCAAAACCTCGCTGAGTTAGTCTTTAGAGCCTAAGTTTCTACACTTTCGCTAACTTTGTGATATTTGTGTAAACTTGTATTGTGGTTGACTTTGTAATTATATAATTGGATTGATATATATGTAATGTATTGTATCACATCAAAATTAATGATGGAAGGAATAAATGTAATTATTAGAGAAGATCAGAAGAGCGAATTACAATGGAAAATAATTGCTCCTTATAGGGAAAATAATTAGATGTGATCATTGTATGAGATAAAAGTAGCTGATGAGTAGAAGAAAATAGAAGATATGTTGATATCCAAGATGGGAAAATGGAAATAATCACCTGACCATCACACTTAGTAGATTCCTAATGTATTAATGGACAAAATCAAGCCAAGATGGAAACAAACAATGAAAACTATGAAGGACATTCATTAGAAAACCTTGAAACAACTCTTGCAAAATCTGATTGACAAGAAAGTAAAGGAATCATTAAAGGAAAATGAAAACAAACTAACTTTAAGATTCAATACTTTTTTTATTTTGTAGAATGGTATAGAGCATGTTGTGAAGAATACAAAAATTACATGGAAGAATGTATATCTTCTTCATAAACTAAGTGAATTTCAAATAAATATAAGTGACAAAGATGATGATGATCAAGAAAAAGATGATGAAGA
The DNA here is from genome assembly GCA_028749045.1 of Cupressus sempervirens. NCBI lineage: Eukaryota > Viridiplantae > Streptophyta > Pinopsida > Cupressales > Cupressaceae > Cupressus > Cupressus sempervirens. The sequence continues at coordinate 186,490,659 of CM053790.1, forward strand.
AGTAACACATTTTGATAATGAGAATGATGAAGAGGAAGAAGATAAAGAGGCTACTAAGGGAGATACATAGAATTTTGAGGAAACTGACCCAGTTAAGATTGCTATAATAGTTATAGCCTAACTTCCTCACTCTCCAAGAAAAATATTGACAACACAAAGCATAGAGACAACCTCAATAGGATTGATCATGACTAGCACTACAAGCACACATATCCAATCAACCTTTGCACTAGTCTATCTCAACACATCATTGACTAAAGTATCAAACACTTCATCTACCAAGCTGTAGACTCTTCCCTCTTTGAAAATTTTGAATACAATAGTTTTGAGTACATTAACTTTGGATACTTTAGGTATTTATACCACTAGTATTTCTACAATGAGTGCACTATCAATTTTTGCAGCAAGCCCTACTATTTCTACTATTGTTTCCATTCTAAGTACACAAATAATAAGTGCAAGGATAGTTGAGATGAAGTCTCAACTAAGAACAAATTTTTTGGGTAAAGCTAAAGAAATGGAGGAGGATGTAGATTTTAATGAGGAAATTGTGATTCCTAATTGGGATATTTCAAAACTCAATTCTAATCAAATGCAAACCTTCAAAGAATTATTCAAAAAGAAATCTAAGTAGTAGAGCTAAGAGAGGAAATAGGAAAAGAATTTAAAATCATTGAGTATGCCAAGAATATTTTGGTAGAGGCTTTAAGTTTAGAAGTTGATTACTCTCAACCAATTTTATATCAGTTGCCAACAGAAGTCGAGAAGTATAATGAAGATTTAGACAGACAAGAAAAATTGTTGTAAAAAGAAAATAAAAAGTTTGAAAACAAAGTGTTAGAGCTCACTGCTCAATAAATCACCATTTAACAAGTAGAGTTATCTACTATTTTGAATTCTCTAGAAACTTCATGCACTAATGTTACTTTACTTTTTGGTCAATTATGTGATATTTCAAGTTTTACAAAGGAAATAAAAGACAAATTGTTTAAGATTGATGAAGATCTGAAGGAAAGTGCACAATAGTTGTAGCTTGACCTGAGTTATAGCTTTGCTCACTATAACAAGATCAAATTTTTGACAAATATGTAGGTATGAATAATCAGAGAAAAGGCTAGAATTAGATCTACCCTAATAGATATTTAGAATATGATTCTCCTTAACATGGATGCACTACAGAAGCATATTGCATATTCAAAAACTCTCAACCATGATAATAATTTCTATTGTAGACCAGATGATTGAACTATCACCAGAAGTTTATGTTGCATTGCACACATGTAGGGTCTTACAAGAGAATTGGGACAAGAGATTGATGCTAATATTGAAGGTACATTAATAATTCTTGTCTCATTTTGGTATTACTATATAATTACATATAGCATAAATCTTTGGCATTAATGTAAAAAAGGGTGAGAAGATATTAGATGATATAAAGGGGAAGAAACTATAGAAGTTATAAGGAGAAGCTATGAGAAAGATGTAAAAAGATAGGGGAGAAAATTGTAAGAAGAGTGTATAGAAAAGGTATATTATGTATATTATACTATACATTATCTATGGAGGAGCATTATCCTTTACAAAACTAGTTCTGAAAATATCTCAAAAATAGTATTCTCTATTGAGTTGGAGATATAAGGTGATGGATAATTTAGTTTTAACTGATAAGTGTTTTTGTCACTAATGCCAAAGGGGAATATTGTTGACATTTTATTCATGTTTGTTTATTAGTGACATACACTTATTCAGACTATGATTTGATACCAAGCATATTGTATAGTTAATAGCATTAACCAAGAATTTTAGTTGCTACCAAGTCATATGGACAAATTTTAGTTTGAACTAAGTAGTTACTACAGAGTTGAAGATCATCAGTGTAAACTGAGCATTTCAGTGTATGCTAAGTTTACTAGTGCAAACCATGTTGTGCAATATTTATTGAGTTCACAATTGATGCGATGAGATTCTTCTGCAAACAGAGCTACTCAATGTTAACCAAGAGACTTTGTTTATACCAAGCTCTAGGTGATAGTATTTGTCAAACTATGTAGTGTGAATCAAGAGACTCAATTTATATGATGAGTTTTATAGTATTCACTAAGTCACCAATGTCAACCAAGTTCAAGACTACTTGGAAGTGATCAGTATGGATTGAGCTTCTACATCTACAAAGTGCATGATGGTGTCCAACATTGACATTTGATGTTGAGTATGAGAACCTCATTAAATTAGTCTTCAGAGCTTGAGTTTCTACACTTTGGCCAACTTTGTGATATTTTTGTAAACTTATATTGTGGGCAAATTTGTAATTATGTAATTAGATTGATATATACATATTGTATTATATCACATCAAAATTAATGAAGTAAGAAAGTAATGTAATTATTTGAGAATAGTAGAAGAGTGAATTACAAAGGCTACAATAGTATAAGGAGCATCAAAGATTCATCTATCATAGTAAGGTGATTTGTACACTTAGAGGAATCTCATTTAGCAAACCAAGATGAAGATTAGAGATTAGCTACTATTTCATCCTAATAAGTTGATTAATAAAATCCTTTAACAAGGTAGACCTAATAGTCTTATGTAAATCTCTTTACCTAGTGCATACTTCATTGTATATTTGTATATCCTTTTGCAAGCTGGACCTAGTAGTCCTTATTTCTCCTAATAAGGTAGATCATCATAAGTGATCATTGTAAGCCTTAAGAGGCCAACTTTATATTGCAATACTAAAGCTTGTGGGCATCATCCCCACCCCAATTTTACTTTCTATTTGGAAGGTTTTTGGGTCACCAAATTTTGTGTTAAAGTGTTTTGAATGCTTTCATATTTTTCAGTTTCTCATGCATGAAGTTAGATTAGAATTCATATAAAGGATTAAATATTGATTGGAATAAATTTTTTAGAAGTTACTGATTCACCCCTCCCCTCTTAGTAGCTTAGCTTGTCATAATATTTTCAACAAATGGTATCAGAGTGTTGTGGTTCTTAGTAAAAAGTTTAATAACTTGAGCAAAGATCAAAGGCAATGGAGTTATTTAGAATCAACAAAGCTATTGACAATGGAAAGCTAGATTTCGAATTGGCCATTGGATAACTCAAGAAAGAAAAAGAGAAACTCTCTCAATCCTTGAAGAGAAGAAAAGATCTTGCAATCCAAATGAATGATTCACTCTACATTGAAGAAACAATTGATGACATTATTTCAAACATTTCAAATGAAGTTGATGAAGCAATCAAAGAACTATTAGAAAATAATAGTACTCTTCAAGAAGAAGTAAGAAAAATAAGAAGAGAGCAAGAAATTTAGTCAGTAAGCTTGTGTAAAGTCATGGAAGAGAAAAAAAAGATAAGAGAGGAGATAGAAGGAAAGAACAATGAAATTTAGCACCTATCCCTTTAGCAAGCACACTTTATTGATCAACTCACAAATGAAAATGAAGAAATCATGAACTTAAGATTAGAGAATGAAAGATTGTAGAATGATCTAAACATTCAAAGAAAAACCAATGAAAGATAGTTGAAATCCCAAGCATACATGAATCAATTGAATGAGCAGAGCCACTTTAGATAAAAAGGAAAAAAAAGATTGGGATATACAGAAGAAGGAGAATCATCCAAGCAAGGAGCTCAAAGGAACCAAAAACCTACTTGTAGTCACCATGGTTAGATAGGTAATACTTCAAATAAATTTTGGAGCAATAAAAAAGTAAAATTCAATGGAAAATGCTACAATTGTAATCAGCATGGTCATAGAGAAAATGAATGCAAAGAGAACCCAAAGTTTTAAGGTAAATGAAACAAATGTAAGAAGCATGGGCACACATCATCAGAATGCAAAACCAAGATATTGAGTCCAATAGAACAAATTGTGAAAGCTATATTTGGTGGGACATAACACTTGGTGTAGATGTCATTACTATTGAGAATTTAAACACATTGGAATGAATTGTATAAAGCATCACATGAGGAAAAAAGATACTATCAAAAGATGTTTTATTTGTACAAAACTTGGTCATCTAGCTAGGAACTGTATAAATACTAAAAGAATTGAAGATGAAAAGAAGGAAAAAAATGATAACATTAGAAAACAAATGAGACAATAATGGGTTCCAAAATACTGAGAATGAAAGTCCAAGCAATGATGATCAAGTCACTCAAGAATTGGGCAACTCCAACATTTCCACTTGATTTCTCAAAAGGAGAATTGGAACTAGGCTACCAAAGAAAACATCTAAATATGTTACATTTGATCGGACAAAAGATCCATATCAACATTCAAGATGCAAAGGGATTATCAAGTAAAAGGTACCAATTACTATCTAGTTACCTTCGTTATCGAGCAAAGTCAGGAGTAACTATGTTTTATATGGTTACCGAATGATGAAAGACTCTACTAAGTAATCAATGCAAGTAAAGTGGATGATAGTTTGTAAATTTGATCTAACATTCATACCAAATATTTATGGTGATATTTGATAAAATGAATGAAATTGAGGACATTATTACCGTGAATTTTCAAGAGAAAATTGTGTAGAGTGATCTTCAAAGAGCATTCAAGGTATTTGAGTGAATTATTATCAAAGTTTTTGAATTCTCTCAAACGCTACCAAGTGAAGATGAGAGTTAATAGTAGCAAAGCAAAATGAGGATCAAATATGTTGGTTTGTGGTTTAGAATGGAAGGCACTAGACTTTAAGCTCACTAAAACCCTAGATCCAAGTGGAGTGTAGTCTCAAATCCCTCCCAAGGTACTATTGATCAACAATATACATTCTCATTTTAAATGTAGAATTCAAGATATTGGTACACCTAAAATAGATGAATGTTCAAAGGAGTTATGCATTGATGACATTTTCAAATCTAAGTACCAACTTCTTGAAGCCAAAGGTTTAACCCAAATTCCTTACACACCCCAAGACTATCAAGCTAAATGGATTAGGTTTATCCTTGGTCATATGCACAATGGATAGTTGTGGTTAGAGCAACCAATTTTGATTACCAAAAAAATGATCCATAGGATCACTAGTCTCCCAATGTTGGCTAAAGAAAAAATGACTAAAATCCTAGGTCAAGTCAAACTTGAAAAGAAAACCCTAGTCGAGTGGGATCATAGGGGAATAAAAATAAGTAGTGTCATTGACATGGAGTTGAAGTTTGGTATTCATTTCATTGCACACAAAATATATAGTTTGATCAAGTTGAATAGTGTGTTATGTGAAGCCATGGACCTAGCATACAAGGTAGTCAAGAACAATGTTTCTCTTGACATTGTCGAGCTGTACTATTGAATCAATTTTAAAAAAACATGGAGAGCATTAGGAAATCAAAGAAAAAACCATGTATGTTTGGCTCTCCATTGACATGTTTATTTGTTTATTTCAAAAATTGTTTCTATCAAAAGGTATTATTGTTTGGAGGAAAGATGTGCCAATACTCTATCAGATTAATGAATATATTACTGAGATGGGAGAAAATTACACTAGTATCACGGATAATTATTTGGATGCATTCAAGGAGAAAATAAATAATAGATATTGTATCCCCAAGAAAATAGTTGAGGACTATAAGGATGATGTATGTTTTATCATGGATAGTGATAAGGTATACATTCAAGTAGTTAGGCCTAGAATTGCATGGGTGAAACCTCTAGGATATGAGGTGAACATTGATGAAACAAAAAATATATTTGAGGCATTGATTACTAAATCGGTTGACCCCAAGGCTGCATATTATGGAACATGTGATGAGGCTGAGGCCCAAATAGAAAAGGAGACTAAGCTCCCTCAGGTGCTTAACAAAGGTAAGAAAAGGATTGCCAATTTCAAAACAAGTTCTACTCTCCTATTAACCAAGGGAAAAGTTGTAGATGAACAATAAGACGGTGAAGAATCATAGGAAGAGGGGCCACTAAAGAAAAATGGAAAAGCAATCATTACTAAGCCTGCCAAGACAATAACTGCAATATTCACTAGGAGATCCTCCAAAAAAGAAAGTAGATATAGAAGGAGGAGACACAATCTTCAAGAGGTCTTCACCAACATTTGAGGAGAAGATGAAAGCAATGGTATCAAGTGCAGGCATCAAAAACTTAAAATTACTTAAGTATGAGATCAAAATAGCTAATTAGTAGAAGCAAATAGAAGATATGTTGATACCCAAGATGGCCAAATGAAAATACTCACCCAACCACCTCACTCAACAAATTCCAAATAAATTAATGGACAAAATCAAACCAAGATGGGAATAAGAAATGAAAACTATAGAGGAAATTCATGAGAAAACCTTGAAATAGCTCTTCTCAAATCTGACTGGCAAGGAAGTAAGGGAATCTTTAAAGAAAATTTGACTTTAATATTCAATACTTTTCTTATTTTTTTGAATCATATAGAGCATCTTGTGATGAATACAAAAAATACATGGAATAAGGTATATCTTCTTCATAAATTGAGTGATTTTCCAATAATTATAAGTGACAAAGATGATGATGATCAAGAAAAGGATGAATAAAAGGATGATGAAAAAGTAACACATTATTATACTGAGGATGATGAAGAGGAACAAGAATAAAAGGGTATTGAGGAAGGTGCATAGGATGTTGAGGAAACTAACCTAGTTAAGATTACTATAGTGGTAATAGCCTCACTTCCTCACTCTACAAGAAAAATATTGACAACACCAAGCATAGAGATAGCCTCAATAGGATTGATTATGACTAGCATTACAAGCATCAACATCCAATAAATCTTTGCACCAGTCTAGCTTAGCACATCATTGCTTGAAATATGAAACACTTCATCTACCAAGTTGCAAACTCTTTCCTCTTCAATAGTTTTGAATACAATAGTTTTGACTACAATAGTTTTGACTACAATAGTTTTGGCTACTTTAGGTATTTATACTACTAGTATTTCTACAACGAGTGCAGTATCAATTTTTGTAGTAAGCTCTACTATTTCAATTATTATTTCCATTTTGAATACACAAAAAATAAGTGCAAGGACAGTTGAGACCAAGCCTCAATTGAGCACAAAATTTTTATGTAAAGGTAAAGAAAAGGATGAGGATGTAGATCTTGATGAGGAAATTATGATTCCTAATTGGGATATTTAAAAACTCAATACTGATAAAATGCAAACCTTCAAAGAATTATTCCAAAAGAAAGCCAAGTAGCAAAGGCTAAGAGAGGAAAGAGACAAAGAATTTAAAATCATCAAGGATGCCAAGAATATTTTGGTAGAGGCTTTAGGTGTAGAAGCTAATTCTTGTCAACCAATTTTATATCAATTATCAGAAGTAGTCAAGAAGTATAATGAAGATTTAGATGGATAAGACAAATTATTGTTGAAGTAGATGAAAATTTTGAAAAAGAAGTGATAGAGCTCATTGCTCAACAAATTTCCATTTAGCAAGTAGAGTTATCTACTATTTTGAATTCTCTAGAAACTTCATGCACTAATATCAATTTACTTTCTAGTAAATTATGTGATATTCAAAGTTTTATAAAGGAAATAAAAGAGAACTTATCTAATATTGATGAAAATCTAAAGGAAAGTGTAGAATAGTTGCGACTTGACCTAAGTTCTAGCTCTCCTCACTACAATAGGATTAGATTTTTTATAGATATGCATGCAGAACAACTCCAAGAAGAAGCTAGAATAAGATCTACCCTGATAGATATTTAGAATATGAATCTCCTTAACATGGATGCAATGCAAAAGCATATTACATATTCAAAAACTCTCATCCATGATAATAATTTCTCTATTGTAGAAGACATGATTAAAATATCAACAAAAGTGTAGGTTGTATTGCACACATGCAGGGTCTTGCAAGAGAACTTGGAGAAGACTTTGACACTAATACTAAAGGTACATTGAAAATTATTGTCTCATTTTGGCATTACTATGCAAATACATATAGCATAAATATTTGGCATTAATATCGAAAAGGGGGAGAAGATACTAGATGATATAAAGGGGAAGAAACTATAGAAGTTATAAGGAGAAGCTATGAGAAAGATGTAAAATGATAGGGAGAGAAAATTGTAAGAAGAGTGTAAAGAAAATGTATATTATGTATAATATACTGTACATTATCTATGGAGGAGAATTATCATGTATAGAAATTTATAAAATCAATTCTGAAAAATCTGAAAAATAGTATACACTACCAAGTTGGAGATATAAGGTGATGGATAACTCAGTTTTGACTGATAATTGTTTTTTGTTATTAGTGACATACACTTATTCAGATTGTAGGTTCATACTGAGCATATTGTATAGTTAGTTGTGTTAACCAAGAATTTTAGTTGCTACTGAGTCCTACAGTTACTACCGAATCATATGGACAAATTTCAATTTGAATTGAGTAGTTACTTCAAAGTTAAAGATCATTAGTGTAAAATGAGCATTTTAGTGTATGCTAAGTTTACTAGTGCAAACCAACTTGTGTAGTATTTACTAAGCTCACAATTGATGTGATGTGAGTCTAGTGTTAACCAAGAGACATTGTGTCTACTGAGCTTGAGGTGATAGTGTTTATCGAGCTATGTAGTGTGAACCAAAAGACTTAGTTTATATGCCAATTTTCATAGTATTCATTGAGTCACTAATGCTGACCAAGTTCAAGACTACTTGGAAGTGATTAGTATAGACCAAGCTTCTACATCTACCAAGTGCATGATGATGCCAAGCATTGACAGTGGATGTCGAGTATGAGAACCTCACCAAGGATGTCTTTAGAGCCTAAATTTCTACACTTTGGCCAAATTTGTAATTATGTAATTGGATTGATATATATGTAATGTATTGTATGAAATCAAAATTAGGGAAGTAAAAAAGTAATGTAATTATTAGAGGAGAGCACAAGAGTGAATTACAAAGGCTACAATAGTATAAGGACTAGCAAAGATTCTGCCATCATGGTAAGGTGATTTGTACACTTAGAGGAATCTCATTCAACAAACCAAGTTGTAGATTAGAGATTAGCTACTATTTTATCCTAACAAGAAGATCAATCAAATCCTTTAACAAGGAAGACCTAATAGTCTTATGTAGATCTCTTTACCTACTGCATAATTCATTGTACATTTGTAAATCCTTTTGTAAGGTGGACCAAGTGGTTCTTATTTCTCCTAATAGGGTAGATCATCAGAAGTTATTATTGTAAGCCTTAACAGGCTAACTTTATATTGTAGTACTAAAGCTTTTGGGAATCATCCCCATCCTAGTTTTACTTTCTATTTGGAAGGTTTTTAGGTCACCAAATCTTGTGTTAAGGTGTTTTGTATGCTTTCATGTCTTTAAGTTTCTCTTGGATGAAGTTAAATTAGAATTTAGATAAATGATTAAATGCTAATTGGAATAAAAGTTTTACAAGTTACTAATTCACCCCTCGCCTCTTAGTAGCTTAGCTTTTCATAATATTTCCAATAGCTACCAACCTTGCTGAGGTTTTTGCCAATTAATATTTCCACTAAAACCAATATTTTGAGAATTTGGTAATTGATTGTTATTATTATAACATTGAAGGGGATCTTGTGGCATAACTTTTATTTGAGGCCATGGCCTTTGTTGAGTGACATTAAACACCTCTCCATTTTTATCAATGGCTTTAAACTTAGTAGGTATTGCTTGTGTCTCCAAACTTGCAACAAACTTACATTTATAGTATCTTTTCTTTTCCATACTATATGGACAGTATTCAATTAGCACGGTAACAACTTCATCTTTCTTCCTTCTTGCATGCATGGTGTCTTGCTAAGTGGCTACATCATTAATGGTGTCTTTCTTGAAATATGAAAACAAATTGGATAATTCCATCTTTGGTACTCCTGAACTATCATTAGACTTATGTGGTAGATCTCTAAGTCCCATGTCTTTCTTCATAATGGGCCTGGAATAATTCAGACATATATTATGTATATTAGTCCATGTTTTTTGAGTGATATCTCCTCCTTCCATAAGATCTAGAGCTTCAATGCTTCCATCATTCATGCCTCTCATAAGAAAGATGTTTCTTTGATTCCTTATTCAATTGAAGTTGTGTATTAAACTAGAGGTTGAACATGAACCAAGAAACATAATCTTGCAGGGTTTCATCATCTTTTTGGAATATTTTTAAAATGTTGTCCCATTTTATATCTTGACCCCTATAGTATTATCTATCCTTTATGAGAAACAAGTTTTTCATTGTAGGCCAATCTCCTATAGTGTTGTCACCTAGCACTATGAAGCATCTTAAAGTAGCTTCCTTTAGGGTAGAAGGAAACACATTTAGATAATAGGCATTAGTTTTATAGTCATAACTTATACAAATTATGCCAAACTCAAAAATAAAGGTTTTAGGATCTTTAGTAATTAAGCAATGAAAATTGGGAAGTTTAGTAGTAGGTATGTTCTTCAAACTTTGGTTACCTTGCTATGGATGGATAGGAAAAGGGAATGTAGCTTGAGTCTGAGCCATTCTTGGAGGAGGTACTAGCAATGGTGGTTGATATATAAAAAGGGCAAGTGGGTTATCTTGGTATTTAGGTTCAGAAAAAAGATCATTCAAATCCAAGGATTCTTCAGAGGATGAGTGTATCTGTTCTTGAGCAACAACAAATGAATTTTCAAAAGATTCCTCTTCTTCATTCTTTTTGTGATGTTCCTAAATATTATGGGAAAGAAATATCCCAAAGAGGTCTGTTCTTCTATGCATGAAAAATAATATGAAATCTAAACTAATGTAATGAATTGATGGTTTAATTAGATTGACACCTCCCCCACCAATGACACAAAAAATGGTTGGTCATCTTAATAACCTAGTAACAAAGGATTGGACATCCTTTCAAGCTGATTCCATCATTAGATAGAATCATGTGTTTTCCTAAAACAATATACTAACTTCATTTTATTTTGTGAACTCGTAAACATAAGATTGTGAGGGTGGTTGTAAAGTCTATGCTCTAATTCTTCTTTAAGTCATTAAAACTAAAACAAAGGAGATGTTGAAGGATACTTAAGCTAGAAACTAAAACAACATCTTAACTTAAAGCTTAAAGTAATGCTGCAAATAGTAAACCTATCGATGCACCTGTGCTACAAGAAAAATTCACTTATTGTATTATCAATGGTTGTAGGAACAACATAATTCTATCATGTGAAGAAAAAAACAAGGAAATGAAATCTATTCTAAAAGATTAGTTCACTCACCAAGTGGGCCGCCTTAGATGTGTGGGAGAAAAAGACAATTGAGACAGAAGATGTAAACTTGAAATTTGAATTCTATTTATTCATGGTAAGAGATTACATCTAATTAAAACCAAGATCATACACTACTATTATGAAATCAAATTATTATCTTTTTCTCCCTTCCTCAAAACTATTTCTGAAGGCAACAACAAGAATAATTTAAAGGGAAACTACAAAAACTTCTTAACTCTATGATCACTCCATCAATTAGGATCAATTATAGACTTATAAATTTTACAACAAAAATATCATTAACCATGATTAAATACTCCAAGAATATATAAGGTTGAGGTAGCTATACTTGTGCATTGCTATAATAGAAAATAGACAATAACTTGCTCATTTGTGGTGATTTAGCAATTTGGTTGGCTTTGACTTAGCACCAAGGTGTTGACTTTGAACTCACACAACAAGTACCTAGAAAATATTGAATGCATACTACTCCCACATACATATATTTATTTTTTCAGCAATGTTAGAAAAGGTGTCATGTTTAAATTATCACTCTTTGGAAATCCTATTGCTATAGGAAGGAATCTACCCAAAACATAACATGAATGAGGAAAAATCTATAAGCATGTAACATTCCTTCATTATACCATAGAACTCCATAGATTTAAAAAAATATAGCATATTTGAACTATCCATACTTCTAATTTATGTCTCAACTGATAGATAACATATACATAAAAACATAAGTTTATTTTCTTAAAACTATAGAGTAATGATTATGTTTGCAAGATAACTTTATAGAAACAAGATAAAAGGATTTCAAAATAATGCCCTTTTGGAGGCCCAATAGGTATGCCACCTCGCCATGCAATTTTGAACATTGTTAAATTAATAATGTGTAAATTTTAATTTTTTTCATTATTGGAGCATCATCTTGAGTCATTGTAGAATTTTTCTTATGATGACTATATTGGATAAAAATAAGATGTTTTTGGCATGATCACATACTAATCATGGTATTTTGTTTTCATAGTTATAGGTTGACTTCACAAATGATGGGTTTAGATCACATTATCCATCCATTGGTAAATTGACTAGATACTTAGATGCATCTAGTTTGAATCATTTAGATGCATCTTAGTCTATCTTATTTATGATGTGTCCAACATTTGGGTGAGTCATGAATTACTTTTTTTATTGGTAGGCCATTTCTATTTGGAGATGAACACTTTCCACCTATCCCTTGGAGAGATGATGATTACACCCAAGAACATCTATGAGACTCTATAGGTTCCATTCCATGGGCCTCAAGTAGAGTATGATACACATTCATGGCCTTAAACTTTCCCACTAAGGGTAATATTCTAGGATGACATCATTATGGGTAGGGAGATCCCATGGGAGGAATCAATTTAGGTGTGTGGTCTAACAAATGGATTAGTAGTAGTGCTAGGCACATTCCTTGGGTGTTACATGATACCTGATAGAGGCCAACATGGGTTAGAGTTTTGATGGGGTTGCACACTTCACTAGATTCTAGATAGGCCTGCGCATCTTGGGTGTGGTCAGTGTGTATTGGCCCATATTTTCTATGAGATACTCAAGATCACATATAGAGAGGCAAAGAGCATGTAGGTAGGGATCTGTATAATTCATATATGTACATGGGATCATTGTACCATCACTAGACTAATTTTTGAGAATATGAGATAGCCTAACGAGTCCTATATTTGCATATATAATCTTGTAGTAGTTATATGGTAACCATGGAAAGAGATAGATGCTTGGGATGATGAGCAAGCATAGTTGGAGTATATGTTCACTTCACAACCACTAATTGGTCAATCCATTTACATGATTGAGTGGTTCCATTTGAAACATGTGTGGAGGCTATATGGACATCCATAGGACATCACACATGAGTATTGTGCATACACAAACTTCCAAAGGTTGGTCAACGAGATTAGATCTTCAAAATTCTATAGTTTTATAGGGCCTCACACTTAGTTGCTAGGATTATATGTTAGCAGTAGTTGATGGAGGGATGACTCCTGAGTTTAAGTAGAATTTTTTAAATCATCCCTTTACTCATTTCATAGAGCTCATGGGGATGGTAGTACTAGTACAACCAATGCAAGCTCCTTAGTGGATTACACAACAACCTCAATAGCAACCATAATAAAAACCACAATAATAGGGGCTATGAAAAAAATGATATTATTCCCATTTCTACCTCAAAAGATGAGGCTATATTGAGGTTTTGGTGGGAGTGGTTTAGGTTAGAGAAGACCACATTGAGGGATGAGTACCTTGGGTTCCATCAGAGGTAATTCTCACTAGAAGAGAGTGGAGGAATATCATCCACAACAAGAATAATAGAAAAGAGGTGATGAGGGGATGCAAGATTAGCCTACTCCTAAGTGACAACATAGAGATATACTCACATAGAACAAGGATTATTGAAGGAGATCATGAGACTAGGTGAGGAAAGCATAGTGACATCATGGAGAACTATATATTCAAGTCACGATACAAGACACATATTTGAGAGGCTGGGTGACACAAGGAGACTAATGGGAACTAGGGCCAAAGGAATGCCTAGCTACCAAGGCCACCTAAAAGAATAACCAAAGTGGAAACAAAACATGAAGAACATCAACCAAAGGAGATAGACGAGGAGAATATATTATCATTCATCAAATTATAGGCATGCATGCTTGACTATAAGGCCTTCTAGGTTACAAACAAAAATACAATTCAAACTTTGATCTTCAATGATGGTCTTCACATATTAAATCTTCCAAAAAAAACTATCTTTAACTCCCAGTTACTGACTAAAACTTGATCCTAGACCTCCTTGAATATTTGTGTAGCCAGAGACTAACCTATCATAGAAATTAAATCCTACATTAAATACATGTATAGTTGTTGGAATCATGAATGCTGATGATATTGCTATCTAGGAGTATTGTAAGAATATGATTAGTTCATTATCATGATGATATGTTACATATGACTATGTTTGTCATTGATGTCAACATAATAGTTTTCTATGGTACCTTACAGAAGAACAGTGGTAAATATCAAGCTGGTACAAATATATCGTTGAATATTTTCACTATAGAAATTAATGGGAAATACTACTAAGAATATAGTACATGTAGCTGACCTTGGGAGAAATATATATTATGTATGGAAGTAGTTATGCAAGTTTTTGTGAAGACTATTGCAAGATAGAGTTTATAGAAGCATGTTGTGGTAAACTTGTTATATCTCTTATCAAATTTGTTATTCTAAGAAGCAAGTTTAAAGGAATGTAGAAGACATATTGGAGATGATGTGGCTAAGATTATTTTTCATAAATATGACACATATATAAATTTATTCAAGTTACAAGATGACTATGTTGGTGTTTGAAAATATTGGAGGGTTTTCAATTACCCTGATGAGAACAAGACACATCTAGGGGCAGCTAACTCCCATTTTCAACATGCCCATTTAGACACCAGGCCAACTATAAGGCTAGACCCTTCTTCTTCTTCAGGCTCTGTAAAACCTAGGCAGGTAGACATATAGATTCTTTAAATGGTACCATTTATCAAAGCATACACTGAATCTATTATGAAGCAGATAAAACCCTTATTTCTCCTGATAACTCATGAAATAACATCAATCTACAGTAGCTAAATGTAGATCTAGGAACCTCATAAGCTGAGTGAGGGAATTCTATTATAGCTCTTCAACATGAAAGGGAAAAGCATTGATTATTGATGTTGATGTTCAACAAATCCTCAAATGTGCAACAAAACCTAATGATCCTGTAACTGATTAGTGCCTAACCCATTGGGAAATTTTGTGAATCCAAAACATACATCTGTGACATCGAGACATATTTTGTATACCCAGACATCAGATCTATCTAATCACCTTGTGATTCAGACATCAATGTTCATTTAGATCTTATTCTCACAAAATATCCTTCTCAACATAACTAGTAACCCTATCAAAGACATTAAGCATTTACTTGGCACTTTGTTCCAACAACAAAATATATCAGACATACAACCTTAAGGGGAAGAAAATTGATCTTAGCTCTTTGTTCTAGGACCATATAAGACTACAGATTACTGAGACAGGAGATGAGAACCAAAATGAAACGAATGAAATTCTGCTCATATGTATTCATTTTCTTTGAAAATATACATTCAAATACATGAAAATACCAAACATATTAGAACTATCTATACTATACTTCTTAATTGTTGTTCACATGAGAAGAATTTGCTGAAAGAAAATGGTGTCACAGTCATGGGAATGCAACCAGAACTGGATCCAAAACCTTGGTATCACAGTAATGTGCAAATTTTTTTCCAAAAGACTGGAACCAACTGGTTTCTTAGTCACCAAAACTAGAACGAAAAAATGGAACCCCTAGAAAGAATGAAAGATAGAAAGATATAGCAAGGAAAGAATCTCGGATCAGATCTCCAAGTGACAAGTGTCCATTTGAAATGCAATCCTCTGTAACTGAATAACTTCTTCCTTCCATCTCCCATTCTAATTTGATCTTGTTTCATCATTACACTCTAACTGATTCAAAAATATCTCTATTCAAATGATGAATGCCTTTTGATTCACTAAAATATCTGATTTACCTCAATGAAATACTGATGAAATTGAGATTCAACTGATCTGAAAATGGTTAAAATCGCCTCAAACCTCATTTTCACTGCCCTTTAACTGTATTTAGGTAATTTCCATGCTAGAAAACAATTTTGAACTCTAATAAATTGACTCCAAAAATTGATAGCTCATCTTTTCCTGATTTCGACAATATATAAGATCGCTTATTTTGCTTTACGAAAACCTGTCAAAAGTTGGTTTGAAAAAGACTCCTCTGCTAGAAATGCTCAGGTCTGCAACTCAAGATTTTAACATTTTCAAAAAGATTTTAAAATTATCTAAAGTTTACACTTTAGAAAAGAGGCCCATTTAAATTTAAAACAACCTAACATGCATTTTTTACAGAAAACAATAAAAACATTATTTTTTCAAACATTTTAAATTAGCCCTCTTCTTCAATCCGAGTAAACGAATTTTGACCAACTTGTTGCCACATGGATGCCTACGATTGGTCGACTAATGCCTCACTTCCCACCTCATCACTCTCGAGACCCAGTGCCACATGTCAAAACTCTTCTTCCTTGCATTTTTTATCGACCTTGCATCTTCTTTTTGCAGGCGTGCGCCCACCACACAATCATACCACATGGCGCAATCCTATGCGTCTGAATAAACTTGTGCGTCCCTACCACGTCAATACGCCTGAGCCCACGTTGCCATGTGTCACATTTTTGCAACCCCGCAATCCTTAACCTTTGAGTATTTTATTTTTGTAGGCATGCGGGCATTGTCAATCTCGCCACGTGGCAAAATAGAGCATTCTGATTTTTGGTGCCATGTCATTGGGAATGAATCTTTGTTTAAAATTTTAATGATGCGACCCACCAGGTCTACCTTTGACTAGCCATCCCCCCTGCAGCTTTTTATTTGGCATGAGCTACCTTCTTTCTTTCTCTTTGTATTACCCAAGTTACATAGCACAAATTAATATAAATTTGAGTCAACTTGAGTAGAACTATGTTGGTATGATGAGGAAGTTAATTTGAGCATTATAGTTACTCCTTTAACTTCTTCAAAATTATACTATGCTACAGAGCCATGTATTTAATCCCCTTTGATGTGCTTTGCATATGCAATCAAATTTAAGAACTTTGATCATGCATTATCATAATTTGAATTATGATAATGTTATTTAATATTTCCAATCACTCATGCCTGAAGAAATTAGTCGGACCCCAAAGCGGGTCCAGCTAAAATAATTTTGCCTTACAAACAACTGGCATCCTCATATTTGTCTCTTGACCCCATTGGACATCTCTAACTGATAGGATTCAAATTCAATCATCAATTCATTATTTAAAACTCACTTTTAATCAAATCTGCAAATTGCAAAATTGTGTCTTGAGGTTCACCAGCTAGCCTTAAAAACTAATCTAGTCAAATAACCAAACCATAAAAATCGGCATGAGTGTTCAATCCTATTGCAAATTCTTAGTCCATGACGATTTTTCGGTAAAAAGATTTTAATTGATGAACATCCATACTTCAATTAGCTTGCAAACAAACAATGTTAAAAAACATAAACTGGGCTCTTGTTCGGCATTATAAAACTTGGTTATTGATCACTTGGGGTTCTGAAAACTAGGATATAAGTTCTTTGCCATGAAGATAATATAATTCTATGGTTTGGGCTCATGATGAGTCACAGGACACATTTGACAAACTTCCAAAAATAGGGACTTGAAAATTTTAACTAGCAAATGTGTCAAAAAGTAATTTTTGGCAAATGTACAGACATATGAAAGTATGCAAATCGATTTGTCATGACTTGGGAACTGGCATACTTCAAGAATTTCTAGGACACAACATCATGGTATAATCAATTTAGGCTTACCAATCACGAGATCAAATTTATAATTTGTCGAATAGGGGTACGGATCAATCAGGATACCTTAGCCGTAACAAAACAATACAAACTAGGTTTTTGATCATGTTAGCAAACTGATCAAATAGATTTGTCATGATCTCAAAATTGGAACATATGAAGTGTCTGACCCCTAGAACATAATGCAAAAATAATTTCTTCATTTGGGTCAACTAGGTCAAAGATATTATTGGTCGAACAGGGTTTCCCAGAAATGTGAACAACTACACAAATGCACAAAACAGTAAATGACCAACTTTGAGGGGTTCAAAACTTAGTCAAATGAATTCGAAATGACTTGAAAATTGAAACATAGATTCTTTTTTATGGACACTAAACACTCCCAAAGTGGGTAGTCATGACACATTCTTGGGTAAAATATATTCAAATGCAAACTGGGTCTTTGGTCAATATTTGACACTTCGGCAGAATTGCAAATTTTGACACTAGCTCAAAATGGAACTTCACAAAATGATTTGGGATGGAAAAATAACATTGTGGATCACATGCACATGTCAAATGGAAGGTTTTAAGCCACTTAAACACCATTTAGGCCTCAAACTGACAACTAACCACCTATGCATAAAAGGCACTTTAGGGCATGATTTTTTCAATGGTGCTCAAAATTAGGCTACCATTTTGAGCGCTAACAGTGGCTCTATCTGGGGATGCATGCCCCTTGCATCCATGGCAAGGATTCAGATCTCTAGTAGAAGCAAACCATTCACAAAAACTTCAAAACTTCTCTGGTACAGCTTTATTGAAAGCAGGGAAATCTACAACTAGCACTACTATGTACAAGCGATGGCCCTGAGCCATCGAAAAGTTTTAGAACTCCCTACCTCTATTATAAACCTTATTTTCATTTACATTCTTTATAGGTAAACTAAAATTCTCATTTCCATTTGTTTCACCAATCAGATCAACATATTGAAACAAATAACTTGGCAAAACAAAATAACTTCCTTCATAGTGCATATAAAAATTAGACATACTTTCTTCATCTTGCCCACTATGAAAAAATGGATCAACATGACCATAACAACTGATATCGAACATAAATTGATCACTACTGACTTAATCATGGATTCTTTCAACTCGAAACAGAAAGTGTTCATATTCAACTTCATTCAATGAGTTACATGGAGTAGATTGTAACTCACCTTGTGCCTCCGTAAATGAAGAGTATGTGAAATCTAATCGTTGCCTACTTGCAACCATGTTACTCATCGAAATAGATTTATCCTTTTTTGAAACCTCTTTACATTCAAACAATTGATTAGTCACCAAAATTGAAAACTCATTCTGAAAGTGCTGATGTAAACTATGTCGATCACTATTATATTCTTCATCAAACTGAAAGTTAGAATACACCTTGAACTTATCTTCACAAGACTTATCAGCATATAAAGAAAATCTATAACCTAATTGGCAATAATCACTGGTTTCCTCTTCATCATATGAAACATCAAAATGATGTTTAGGAAGATCAACATAAAAAGAATATGAAAAAATGTTAAAGTTCCCTTCATTAACATGCTCCACATCCAACTAATCATCATGTGCAAAAACATTTGAGGTACTATCATCTACACCTCCAAAGTCTAACAAAGATTGTTTAGATTCTACCTCTTTTTCCACATCAAATTTTGGGGAATTGATTTGACTGAATGAGAAAGTATCATGAGAGAAAATATGAAGATCCTTAGAAATACTTACGTGCTTTTCAAACTCACAAGCCAAAAATTCTGAGATTTCATCAGAGTTCAAGAAGATTGCCTCACAAATCTTCTCCTGGCTATGGTTATCATATGGATAATAGGAAGAACTTACAACAATACGATCCTTAGTGTAACAATATGGAAAATCAACATTGTTACAACATTCATTCTTATCATAGCAATCACTAGATCTACTATTGCTACAACTGTCTTCAACTTCATATGTACTGTAAAAATATTTATCTTCTCTTTTATATCTATCTTTTTCATGCTGATTGCTATTACCCAGCTCATTAACATTTGAATCCACCTCTTCACATTCAGAAGACAGACTATCTTGCTCCACGGATTCATTATATTCATTGCTACCTTGGCTTTCAACACACTCATTATCATTAGGAGATATTTCATGAAATCTATAATCATCATCTTCCATCTCCTCAATGAATCTTTCAATTTACAAAAACCTTTGTAATCTTATAGGTGCCAGCCAATTGACTGAATTGGGTACTAGAACATCAAGGAAAACACTAGGCAGGGAAGATTCCTCAGGTTTACAATGAAAAAGGCATTTTACTAATTATTGATTTAAGCCTTAAATAACATTGTTTGGAAGTTAAACCTTGAGCACTTCCTACTTGAATTCTCATAAGACTGACAATCCTTTTTTAGACCAGTCTATTCAACATAGCAATGTTATTATTCATGGTTTCTAAACTCTCAAAATTTGGTAGACTAATCTCAAATCTAAGATCTAACTCCATTAGAAAACAAAATTTCTACCTCTTTTTTCTAGTGCTGAAAATCACTGAATAGAGGCAACTTTTCTTTTAAACACTCGACTTCCATGAAAAGAAGCATGAAAATCAAAATACCTCTCGTGCTGATGTTGAACTTTGATATGCTCATTTGGCATAAGTGCAAGACTAAATTTCCTAACACCTAATCAAACTTTGTAGAGTCGCCACCTCTTTTCAAGAGGAAAATAATAATCACTACTGTGATTCATTTTTTACATTTCATTTCCTTATAACATCAGATTGCAAATAGCACTATAAAACTTATCAAGAATTTAAAACTCCTTTTCAAGAAACTACCAAAAACTTCAGATCTTCCCATACAACTGAAAGTCCTTCAAAATTTTCCAATGAAATCAACTAGGAATAACTGGTAGAGAGAATTGAGCATCGCCACTCACACTTGGTGAGAAATAGAACATAATTTGTCACTTGAAAAATCTGAACCAGACCTTCAATGTAGGGAAAACTTGCAGATCACTAACACCTTGAAAAGAAAATATACTTTATCAATCAATTCTTGACTTTGGACTTTCTGAACAGTATTTGCAAAAACTGAACTGATTGAAGATAGACCTATGACAATCATAGAACACAATTTTCATTTAACTCTCGCAACATACTACTGATTATGAATAAAGCTTATTGGGGAACATAAAACATCAACAGAGAAATGGTAAATGCCTCACACAATCCTACTGCTGTAGCACATCTTTCCTATTGTATTGAATCCTCTTCAAATTCTCAAGGTTTGTCTATTACTCAGATTCAATACAACTCCCTAGCAGAGTCACCATTTTGTTGGTGTTTGAAAATGTTGGAGGGTTTTCAATTACCCTAATGAGAACAAGACACATCTAGGGGTAGCTAACTCCCATTTTCAACATGCCCATTCAGATACCAAGCCAACTATAAGGCTGGACCCTTCTTCTTCTTTAGGCTCTGCAAACCCTAGGCGGGTAGACCTATAGATTCTTTATATGCTACCAGTTATCAAAGCATACACTGAATCTATTATGAAGCAAATAAAACCCTTATTTCTCCTAATAACTCATGAAATAACATCAATCTACAGTAGCCAAATGTAGATCTAGGAACCTCATAAGCTGAGTGAGGGCATTCTATTATAGCTCTTCAACGTGAAAGGGAAAAGCGTTGATTATTGATGTTGATGTTCAACAAATCTTCAAACATGCAGCAAAACCTAATGATCCTATAACTAATCAGTGCCTAATCCATTGGGAAATTTCATGAATCCAAACCATACATCTGTGACATCAGGACATATTCTATATATCCAGACATCAGATCTATCTAATCACCTTGTGATTCAGACATCAATGTTCATTCAGATCTCATTCTCACAAAATATGCTTCTCAAGATAACCAGTAACACTGTCAAACACATTAAGCATTTCCTTGGCACTATATTCCAATAGAAAAATATATCAAACATACAACCTTAAGGGGAAGCAAATTGATCTCAGCTCTTTGTTCTAGGACCACATAAGACTATAGATTACTGAGATAGGAGACGAGAACTAGAATGAAACTAATGAAATGCTGCTCATATGTATTCATTTTCTATGAAAATATACATTCAGATACAAATGAAAACATGAAAATACCACACATATCAGAACTATCTGTACTATACTTCTTAATTGCTATTCACATGAGAAGAATTTTCTGAAAGAAAATGGTGTCATAGTCATGGGAATGCAACCATAATTGTATCCAAAACCTTGTTATCATAGTAATGTGTAGATTTTTCTCCAAAAGACATTCAAATGCAAACTGGGCCTCTGGTCGCTATTTGACACTTAGAATTGCAAATTTTGACACTACCTCAAAATGGAACTTCACAGAATGATTTAGGATGGAAAAATAACATTGTGGATCACATGCACATGTCAAATGGAAGGTGTTAAGCCACTTAAAGACCATCTAGGCCTCAAACTGACAACTAACCACATATGCATAAAAGGCACTTTAGGGCATATTTTTCAATGGTGCTCAAAATTAGGGCTATAATTTTGAGCACTAACAAACTGCTTGATGTTATTGCTAAGTATAGCATGTCCTTAATAAGGTCCTATAATAATTAATTGAGAAGATGTAATAGCCAACACAAGGAAATATTTTATGGATTTGTTATAAAGGAATGGCATTTTCTTTGATTGTATGAATGATTCTGTGAAGAAAAAAAAATGTAATAAAAGAGAAACAAGTTGATATGCAAGGATAAGAGAATTAGAGAGAAGTTGGAGAAAACTTTGTTATCAAGATTGTATTTTGAGATCTGAGGTTTGATATTTGGATTTGAGGTTCATGAGTTGGTCTACAAAGTTTGAGAATGATTGGTCTAGTTGACAGGAAATAAGAAAGAGGATAAAGCACAATATGAATAATTATTCTACAAGGAATAGTTGAGAGATCAATTGGATAGTGAAGTGCATTTGTTTTGTCCAGAAGCTATTTGAATAGTGGGTCCTTCTACCTTCTACAAATCCTAACAGGGTTGACACAATTCCTAATTGTTAGAAACAATAGTCCACCAATATAACTAGGGGGTGAGGGGTGTATTAGGTATGTGACAATTTAAAAAAAAAAAAAATCTTTAAACAATATTGATCAATCAAAAAATAACCATAAAGAGATGCACATAAATAATTACACCAGATATGTTGACTAGGGAAAACAATGATCAGAGGGAAAACCTTGATGGGAATGATGCCCATAAAATGATGTACTAATATGAATATTCCTTTTTAGAGGATGGACCCTATTATGAGTCTATTATAATATTTAGTACAAATAGTCCCTATTAGAAGACTTTGAATCCCTATTAGGAGATTCCAACCCTATTAGGAGTTGTGCCAACCCTGTTAGGAGTTATGGTAGGTAGCTAAACCCACTATCCAAATAGCTTAATGATTACATCAACAAAACCACTATCCAATTAACCTTGGTATTATTCCTTTTATAATAATAGATGTGTAACAAGTTTTCACTTCTTCCTCCATCTAGTACATCAAACTCCTTAACCTTCAAATCATGCAATCAGATCTAGAACTCTAAACTCAACAACAATAACCCTTAAGGTCACTTACACACATAGGTAGATCACTATACTTTTGTATCACTTTTTTGCTCAGTAATTCAGAAGTCTAAACCCAAAAACTATACTTATTGATTTTGAATTAGGTTTCAAGGGAGTTATTTCTAAAAAATTTCCAAATATCACTATTCGAGGATGTCTTTTCCATTCTCTTAGTGCTTGTGAAGGAAAGTTCACGAAGTAGGTTTACAAACACATTACAGTGTTGATGAAGTATTTTTATTTGAGATCAAAAAAATAGTTGCATTAGATTTTGTGCCTCAAATATATGTAATCAATGCATTTGAAATACTTCTACAATCTCCTTATTATATAGAACATGCAGAGACTTTGCAACTCATAATTGATTATTTTGAAGACACATGGATCAGAAGACTAACTAGAAGAGGCAATAGATGGTCACCCAAGTTTCCAATCACAATGTCGAGCTATTATTTAGCTATTCAAGATGATCTTCCCAAAACTAATAATTCTTTTGAGGGATGGCATAGAGGATTTAGTGAATCACTTCAATCATCGCATAGCTCAATCTAGAGATTCATCCAAGCAATGAAAAAAGAAGAGGGCCGCCAAGAGAATAAAATAAAAATATATATGGCTAGACACACTACACAACCAAGCAAGGAAAAATACCATGAACTCAAAGAAAAACTAAAACGAATAGTTGATGTTTATGAAAATAATAATATTTTAGATTATATAATAGGTATTACTCATAATTTGACACTTTAATTGAAAATTCAATTTATTTTTCTTAGAAATATACTTGTAATTTATAAAAAAAAAAATCCTTTCTCTATAATCTTATGGGCTTATTTTTTCCATGGGTTATTTTGATTCTAGGTTATTTTGGATTGGGTTATTATGATCCTAGGTTATTTTGTCCTTGGGTTATTTTGTCTAGGGTTATTTTGGTAGGGTTATTATGTCCTATAATCATACTTATGTAATGACAAAGGCATGTAATAGAAAATTATAAAACCTATGAAATCCACAAGCTAAGTAAGGGAATCCTTTCATCTCTTAAACAAAAAGGGAAACGGATAATTTATTAAAGTTTGATATCAAAAAAATCCACAAATCACAAACATACATCCATGATACCAGTGACATGTCCCATACATCAGGATATCAGATCTATGCTACCACTTTGTGAATCAGACATCATCCTTCATAAAAACCCTCATACTCATAAGATATCCTCATATAATCTATAACCCTATCACATATATTAGGCATTTACTTGGCTCTTTGTTCCAATAGCAAAGTATATTGGGACATACAAAGTGGAGGAGTTTTAGATGCGTTTAATCCCTTTGTTCCTAAATCACAAAACATTGCAAACAACTATGATAGGAGATTTTGAGTCACTTACAATCTTACTATTAACACTATATCTTAAGATCAATACATTAGATGAAATGTCTTCTCCTTTGTTATGATCTTATGTTCACTAGTTTATAAAGCCTTTCGAAGAATCATTCCAATACACATAGAATTTTGCGATCTTATGAGTAGAGTTTTGCATAATATTAGGTTTTGTCTTTTCTTATCTTATGATCTCTTGATCATCTTATAAAAACCACTTCTTAAATTTAGAGGATTTCTTTTAATTGCTGACTTTACCTTTCAATCACATGATGACCATTATCTCCCATTTGTCTTAACTTTAGAGACTATTGGATTCACTTCACATTATCTTTCACAATCATACAATCATCTTCATTTCATAGCATAGGAAACTCTCAAACTAAAGCCTTGTGATGGCATGCTATTTTTGTAACATCATAAGTTTTAACCTCTCCTCCCCTGACCATACAAACTAGTTTTAGAATTTTCCATATGTCACTCTCTTCTTCCTTGCATACAATTGGTCAAAATTATTTCGTATCGCTTCTAGTAGACTGCCCAGTGAGAGCTATCTGTCATCATGTAATAGGCTAGATTCATCACCTTTCTGTACCTTGGGGGCCTTGAAACCAAACTATTATGCCTAGGATGATGTGATTCATTTTATTTTCAATTTCACAACTATATTTCCTTGTTGACCATGCTAACCTATGAGACATCAATCTCTTGATTCAAGCCTTGATTGAAACCTTACAATTGTACATCATTTCAATTTATTAAGCCATCTGATCTTGTAATGATCATCAAACTAACACTTTTGCAACATCTCTACCATTTAGGGATTATCATTTGTTTTACCTTCAAAACTATGATAACTTTATATTTACCTTTGTCTCCCCTTTACAACTACTAAACACACAACTTTCTCTAACAGTGCAATGTTGCAAACACTATTTGATTAACCATCACTTCACTTCACAACTTCATAACCAAAGACTTTAATTATAAATGAAACCTTGTGATGCTATGCTAGACTTTAACTCAATGATTCTGAATGGGTAAAAGTACAAACTCATGTAAATCTTTTGTAAAGGAAATGACTAACAAAAGTATAACTCTTCGCCTTCAATAATATAAAACCAATATTATTATTTAGAATTTGAAAATGAAGTAAACTAATGAAATGTGTAAAAATTGATCAAGTTTAGGATTATAATTTTTAACAATTATTTACAAAAAGAATAGCTATGTTTTTGTAATTCTTATAGATAATTTTTTAGTTGCTAAAAAATGCTGAAAATTAGGGGTCAAGTTCCCACCACAAAACTATATGAAAATAAATTTATTTCTCTTTAATCTCAAACTATGTTATGGATAACATATATATCTAGAACATTAAAAAAAAAAAAAGGCTTTAGACCTATATTTTTACTTTTATAATGATTTGAATTTTAACTCACCACAAATCAAAAGTTTTAATCTCCCTTTTTCAAAACAAATCTATTCTAACGAAATTAAAAAATTATACATTCTAGAGATGACTCTCTCCTCTAGAACATCATAACATATTTTTTATATGATTTAATATTTTTTTCTTTCTCAAAATTGACATATTTTTTAGTGTTCAAAGACATGCATGTAGAATTTTTTAATTACAATATACTATATCTAATTAAAAAACTATAAACTCTATATGAGAATATTCTTGACTTTTAGCTTTATAAAATGGTGTTTATAAGTGATTAGAAAATATCATAAAAAATAGTAAGAGTTATTGAAATATCAATTTTACGAAATAATTAAATTGTTTTAGCAATTGGATATAAACTAGTATAAATTATGCATTTAATAGAAATTTGAATTTGATAAAGTGTGAGACCATATATAAGTTAGCTAGAATGAATTTATCTAGATCAAATGTTTGAACAAAATTGAGTTTTAGATAGAAATACTCATATTCAATCATTTTGATAAGTCAGCATGAAAGGTGACAAAACTTTGTACTTTTACCTAGATACATTTAGCAAGCTCACAATTTATGAGTTTAACTCATAATCAAACCTTGGGAAAGTGCGATTAAACCATTTCACCACTTCACCACTTAGACCATAGGTTGACTTTAATTTTTTGTGATGTAGTGAATACTTAGATATTAACATGAAAATATTTGACCCCGCCATATCCACACGCCATCACATTGTTTTCCCATTTTAGCTAAAGTTTGAGCATCTTCAAAAAATGGGTAAGCGACGATTGTCAATCTGCTTTTAATCAATGATCCTAAAAGATCCTTTTTATAACTATATTTCCCTATGAATCGGGCCCCACTAGGAAATATATTGAATGGTCATAGTCTTTCTTTGGTTATTCTTTGTGCGACTTTATAAAGTTATAATATGATAGACATTGATCTTCTAAGATCTAAGAGCTATAATCAAGAATAGTTTTCCTTATACTTCACATCCATAGGAAATTAAAATTTGCCACCTAGAGCCTCATATTACCAACATCCTTTGGAAACTCATAGAATGGGTTGGCCCTACTATTTTCACATGTTATTGCATGTCCCACTTTGGTTAATCTTTATGCAACTTTGAAAAGTGAGAATATGATTATCATTGATCTACTTTTTATCAACGACCTCTGCAAAATGAAGATTTTTATAATAGTTAAAAAGTACTACCAACCTATCTATTACATTTAGAAAATTTATTTTGACACATTCCTTTTTCATCCTACTACTGAGTTTGGTCTCACCATCTCCACATGTCAACTTCCCACATTATCACTTTGGTTATTTCTCGTACAACTTTATAAAGTGAGAAAGCAATAGCCATTGATCTTTCAACATATAATGGGTGGGATGATGCATCTTTTGACATCACTTGGAAACTAAAAAGTGGCCTATAGTGACATGTGTCAACTCATCATTTCTTTTCTTTAGTTAACTTTTGTGCATATTTGAAAAGTGAGAAAGCGACAATTGTCAATCTTTTGAG
Source organism: Cupressus sempervirens (assembly GCA_028749045.1). NCBI lineage: Eukaryota > Viridiplantae > Streptophyta > Pinopsida > Cupressales > Cupressaceae > Cupressus > Cupressus sempervirens. The sequence continues at coordinate 186,518,386 of CM053790.1, forward strand.
ATCTAATGATCATGAAAAAGGCTCTTCTTGGGTTAAAAAACTAAAATCAAATAAAGGATGAGGTAACCAAAGGTAAGCCTAGCCTAAATAAAGGTCAAATGTTGGGGTAAAAGGAATATCACAAAATATAAAAGAGTGCACAAAAATACCTAACAAAACGGTTTTTCAAAGGTTTAGAGCTTTATTTTAAACAACTTCCCACACATATTTTTAAAATGCAAACAATGTCAACCAATTTTATAGACATAGGGAACAAATCAAATTAGGGCAATACAATTAGAAGTTTTTTCTAGGGCATAATCAATAAAAGATGTCCATGATCCTCAATTGTATTGATGAAAACTCAATCTTTCACTATAATTATGTAAAAAATATTAACATGTGAAAAAAATAGACTAATAAAAGAAATGAGGTTGTACTTGCTAGTTATTTGAGAAGGCATCATGCACCTAAAAATATAATTGGAGATTAGAAAGGAATCATATTGAAAAGGATCAAACTAAAAGGATAAATGTTTTCTTAGTGAATTTAACCATAGAACTTTAAAAAATGTTTTGAATAATAAAAGTTAGATAGAGGAAATGAATGAAGAAACTAAGGCAATTGAAAGGAACAATACCTTGACTCTTGTTCCTAGACCGAAGAAAAAAAATATAGTTGGTACAAATTGGGATTTTAGAAAGAAACTGAATACAAATGGTGAAGTATCAAATAATATGGCAAGGTTAGTGTGTAAAGGATATGCTCAAAACGAATCTATGGGTTATAAAGAAACATTTTCTCTTGTTGCCAAACTTAAAGGAGTTAGAACACTACTTGCATATGTTGCACATAAAGGATTCAACATATATCAAATGGATGTAAAATGATATTTCTTGAATTGAATCTAGGAGAAAGAGGTCAACATTGATCAACCTAAAGGATTCATTGATTCAAATAAAAGAAACATGTTCTACAAACTACATAAAGCTTTATATTGTCTAAATCAAGCTCCTAGAGCATGGTATGAATGACTACAAGGATATGTAGTAAGGATTGGTTTGGAAAGAATAAATGATTTAATAGTAATTTGTATATTTAATAAGGACCATAGAATAAGATACTACTAGCAGATATATTTGTATATGATATTTTATTCATAGGTCACGATGACTTATGTAAATCATTCTCCAAAGAAATGAGGAACAATTTGAAATGAAAATATTTGGAGAGATAAACTTCTTTGTTGGGTTACACACTCATCAAATGAAGGATGACATCTAAATTACTTAATCAAAGTACAACAAGGAAATACTAAAGACATTTGGAAAATCTATGTCTACTGGAAACAAACTATCAAAGAATGATGATTCAAAGGAGGTAACTTAGACTACCTATAGATCCATGATTGGGAAAATTTAGTATGTTGTATATACAAGGCCTGATACTACATCAAATTTTGGTATAGCTACAATATTTTCTCCAAATCCTAGATAAAATCATATAATGATAGTGGAAAGAATTATAAAATATCTAAAAGGCATTGAAGACTATGGTCTATGGTAAAAGAAAGGAGGAAGTTTCAATTTTAGTTCCTTTACTAATTTAGATTGGGATAGAAGAATTGATGAAAAAAGATAGCAATGGAGGAGTATTCTTTCATGGAAAGATGTTAGTATCATGGACAATAAAGAAGAAGAATTACATCTATTAGTCTACAACAGAAGCATAATATGTTACTACAACATTCAATTATTCCAACATAATATGGATCAAGAAACTGTTGTTAGGAATGAAGGTGGAAATCAAGGACCTAGTGGTTATCTATTATGATAACACAAACACAATCAACATATCCAAAAATCCAGTAATGCACACTAAGACAAAACACATTGCAATTAAGTATCATTTTCTAAGGGAATTAGTTCAAGAAAAAGAGGTAAGATTGGAAAATGTGAAAACCAAGGAGAAAGTTGCTAACATATTCACCAAGTCATTACCTAATGATGTATTTTGTATTTAATAGGTGAACTATGGATTATTCCCCTATCTAATGCTTAGTAGAGTACAAATTAGTGATGTGTTAAAAGATCTTGATTAACAAACTATTAACATGATAGAATAATTTAATAGCACATTGCATATGAATGAGTACATAAGGTATGTTATTGAAAATTCATTGAGTTCTTTGGCATTTGATGTCCAAGAGGGATATATTTATGTCATGATGAAGAATGAGAGGAAGATATTTGTATAAGAAAAAGAGGGAGAGTTTAATTAGATAGAGTCTAAATGATGGGGACACAACCCAAGCACAGAATGGACACAATAGGAAAAAGGGAAATTGTATTAATTGTGAAAATAAGCTAGTACATTTAGTACAGAGAAAATAGACTTCAAAACATGCCCTAAGGGCTTACAATAGCACAAAACTAGAGATAATTTCTCCATTTGGTACCTCCTCTCAATTTCCACTCTGAACTACCTTTTACAATGCCAAAAATGTCCTTAAATAGACCCCGGAGGGTCAAGGACTAGAAGTACATTCTAGAAAGTGCTCGTAGGCATCCACCGGCCAAGTAGAAGGCTCCAGAATCTGCGTTAAAATTTGGTGCAAATCTAGAAGAATCCAAAAATGGTAACCAAACATTCGAGAGGCATAACTTTTGAACCGTAGCTTCGATTGATGAACCGTTTACATTTTTGAAAAGCTCTCGAACAGCTCTATAGCCCTATGGATGAGCTTTTCTTGTCCCCCCTTTTTTTGTCCCTTTTTGAGGTCATTTAATGCCCCTAACTAACTTTGAAGCATTCTTAGGAGGTCTCCAAAAACTGAAAAATTGCGATAACTTTCAAACCGTGGGGCCTTTTGACCTGATTCTTTTTCTAGAATGCTCTAAATTGCAATTAGATTCATCTGGCCAATTTACACCTCCTAGTTCACCAAAATGATGGATCAATTACATACTCCTATTTTTTTAGCATTTACATGTATCCCAAGGTGTTCAAATACTCTATCCTAGAACACTAATAGTGGAACTGTGAGAGTTGGAACCTTTATTTGACCCAAATGGGTATCCAGAAATGAAAACACATGAAACAAAAACTAAGTCTAAGTACGTTTTTTTTTTTTGGGTGACACAGGATTACCTTTATACCTCTAGATGCTCTTGCATCACTAAAGATAAGATGTCTTGTCAAGTTCTCTTTGGTTTTCAAGTCCCTGGTGTTGATTAAGTTTACAATGGTTTTTGAGTTTCATTTTTTTTTCTAAGTTTTTGGTTGGTGTCAAGTTCTTTGTGGTTGTTGAGTCCCAGTATTGTTTTGTGTCTTCTTTGACTCATTTGTCTATGTGTAGTTCCAATTTGAGCTAAGATTTTTTATTATATATAGGATATAAATACATTCAGGGTTTTATTTATCTCCTACATGTTTTTCAAGTTTCTTAGTTGTTGTCGAGTTGTAATGCCTTGCATTTACAAGTTCTCTTTTCTCACCAAGTTCTCTTTGGTTGTCATGTTGTCTTTGGTTTTTGAGTCCATGGTCTTGGTTGAGTTTACAATGGTTGTCAAGTTCATTGTGCTTTCTAAGTTTTTGGTTGATGTTGAGTTCTCAATGGTAGTCAAGTCCCAATATTGTTTTGGGTCTTCTTTGACTAATTTTTCTATTTGTAGTTCCAATTTGGGTTGATCTTTTTTATTAAATTTTCATGATATGTATTTTCTAAGATTCAACATTTAGCTTGGTTGGTATTTGTAATAGGTTGACTTGTGGTCATCCAAGTATTTACAGGGGTCTTAGGTAGAGTCTAGGAGGGAGTTGAGAAGAGTAGATCAAGGAAGAGAAGAAGTAAAGTTAGAATGTGAAGCTTATCATTGAAGACTAAACTCTAAATTGTGATGTTTTTTGTAACCTAGAAGGCCTTATAGCGAGGCATGTATGTTAATAATTTGATGAATCTATAAAGAATTTTGGCTCTTCTATCACCTTTGGTTGTTATTATTTGTTTGGTTCTTCATTGTCTTCACTCTTGTAGGTGGATTTGATAGTTGAGTGTGCCTCTAGCCCTAGTTATCCTATTTCATCCCTGTGTCAAATGGTTTGAGAGCTTGATGTTCATCCTTGTGGAGATTGGATCATGTAGAATCCTAAGTAATTTGGTTATTGATGTGAAAACCAATATTTCTCTCACCCTAACTACTTATAGGGATACCTCAGGTATTTCTATTGACCTAATAGGGTTACTAGGTACTGTATCTTCTTTAGGATCTTGACAATGAGATCCTAGCATTTTTAACTAGTGCACAACAATGTAAGAACAATAAATCCCCAATATTACAACCAATGCCAAATGCTCATATGAATTCATAAATTTATGGATGGTCATGTAAGAGGGCATTTGGATTCACTTCTAGGTTCACAACCACAAACAAACTTGAAACCTTAATCGAATTTCAAAATCATGCAAGATTTCACAAAATTGCTTGAAATAGGGCTACAAGTAATGAGTCATCCAAATGAAGATACTGCCATATATTTTTCAAAAAAATTCAACAAGGGGTCAAAAAAAAATCAATCGAGAGACCCATTTAAGATAACTTAAAGGTTTTTCTGGTCTAGGGTTCTAAACCTATTTATATAGTACAACCACAAATTTAGCCCAAAACCAAGAGTTTTAAGAGTTTAACAAGTTGTCTAATGAAAATATGGTTTTTATTCCCCTAATATTTCCCTCAATGCCTCCCACTAATTGAATTACCACAACATCCTCCAACACATTCTAAGATCTAGTTGAAGTATCACAAACATTCAACTACTCCAAATACCTTTGCTATAGATTGTGATTCGTAGCCATGCATCACTGGCTAACCCAAGGAATCACCATAAAATAAATTTATTTTCTATCCAAGGGCCATTATTTTCTATACAATATGTACAAGGATTCATCTCCCAAATCTTAGGAGGCGATACATATCTTACATTGGGAGAGGGAGTTATGTCCCCATTTTTCTCCAAGACTAGATTCAGATTAGTAGCCACACAAAAACAAAAATAAGTTATACAAGTAACCAAAGCTTCAATAAAAAAAATATATATCTATACTAAATATACAATTAACTTCTAACACTTCAAGAAATACCCATTTTCAATCTAATCCATTGAAGTGCCAAAATAATCGAAAGCATAAAACTGTGAAATTAAACTTGTTCAATCTATACACACAAAGTCATGTCCAACTTCAAATCCTACCAAAATGTTGACGATGACCTTATAAAAATATTCCATGACCAATCCAAAGTTCTCTAGATAGTTATCAAGCTCAACTAAAAAGTTTCTTGAATGCAACAAAAAGTTGTCAATGTTGTCAATGAGAAGATTGTCAATTTTTGAACAATTTATTGCATTTTTGAGTGTTTGACCATCAAACTTGCTCCAAAGATTATCAAACCTTTCCAAGAGCATGAAAAGCATGAAAATAATTTAATAATTTCCTAGAAACACTTAGGTGACCACTCTACCATAGTAAAAAAATGTATTCAATTTGACTTCCTTGAGCAAGTATGAGCAACTTAGACCTTAACAGGCTTTCACACCTTAACCTACCACACCATAAGACTAGATTAGTCCTATTATTTACCTAGTGTGTGGCTAGCACCACTACAAGAAAAATAACCCATAGAGCCCTAGGTATTCCATGAGCCCACCTAGGTGCCAATGTACCATACTTCCCCTCAAAAGAAAACTTGGTTAGTCATGTGGACAATAGGTCTTCGGGGATGCCTGCCTTGTTGATATCTACCTTAGCAACCAAATTTTATTTTGAATCAAGTTTGGTCTTCCAGTTGATGAGGTACTCCATAAATACTTGATTTCTAGTGGCCTTCTTCACTCTAGAATCCAACACTTGTTTAGCTTCTAACTTGCTTTGTGAACATGTTATGTCATGTTACAGATTAGTACCAAGACTTTGACTTCTCTATGGTATTGTACCCTTGAATTAAACCAATTCTGGAACATTGAAGACATGAGAGATGCATAAATATAATGGAAACTCAATTTTGTAGGAATTAGCTCCATATGTGGCTATGATTTTGTAAGGTCCCACCATTTTCTTTTGTAGCTTGGTTGGCATACCCTTTTGCAATCTAGATTTGTTTAAATGAACCATAACATAGTCGCCAACAACAAACTAACTATTCTTCCTTCTTTCATCTATGTTGGACTTCAATTTTTGGGTGTGGATAGTCTTATTGACTTGTTCTTGGATTTCTTTCATCTTTTGGGTAAAATCCTTAGGATGTCTACTTTTTTGTTGCATTCCTACAAGATCCTTCAACTCACATATACAACTTGGATGTATTTCATGGATAATTTGAAAGGGACTTATGCCTGTGGTCCTATTCCTACTACCATTGTAAGCATACTCTATTTGGGAAATAATGACATCTCATATCTTAGCTAGGCACCTCAAGAGTTTACATAGCACCCTATTAACCAGCTCAGTTTGGCCATCAATCTAAGGATGGTAGGCTCAACCAAATGATAAGTTTGTACCAAGTCTACTGCACAAAGTCTTCCAAAAGTGACCCATGATGCTTACATCCCTATTTGAAACTATTCTCAATAGAAGTCCATGAATCCTCACAAACTCTTTGAAGAAAAAATATAAAATATGGCTTGCATCATTGGTAGTTTTGCATGGAAGGAAGAGCCCCATCTAGATGAACCTGTCAATAACAACATAGATATTGTCATACCCCTATTTTTTCTCAGGTAGACCTACTATGATTTTCATACTCACACACTCCAATGACCTATTTGGAACTGGTGGGGGTTGATAAACACCTTTATTACTCATCCCATCCTTAGCTTTTATATGCACTATACATTGTTCCAGATACTTAGTCACATCTCTAACCAGTTATGGCCAATAAAAAAACCTTTTGAATCATTCCAAGGTCTTGATCACACCAAAGTATCCACTACATCTTTCATTGTTCTTCTCAAGAGTTAAGTTTTCCCTTATTGAACCCCTTTGTAAACACAATTGATTCTACAATGTAAATTTAGAAAACTTGTTGTGAAAGTGATTCTCAAAGTCATAACATACCTTATATCCCTCAGAAAAGTCTTAATCCTCCTTATAAAGACTCTTGAAGCTCTCTATCACAATGTTGTGCAATTATACCTCTTGGATAGTTAACAACCTTCTGCTCAATGCATCTGCCACTTTATTCATCTTCCCTTTCTTATGCTTGATTGTGAAGGTGAAAGCTTGCAAGTACTTCTTCCACTTTAAGTAACTACTACTCAACTTATCTTGGGTGTTAATGTAGTTGAAAGCTTGATTATCTATAAAAACCACACATTCCTTAGGTAATAGGTAGTGCCTTCACTTCCTTAGAGCATGAACTAGGGCATAGAGTTCTAGGTCATAGGATGTATATTTTTTTTGGCCTCACCAAGTTTTTCACTAAAGAAGGCTACTGGCCTACCTTCTTGACTTAACATTCCCCCCACTACTAGGCTAGTTGCATCACATTCTACTGTGAAAATTTTCTCAAAGCTAGACAATTGCAAAATAGGTTGAGCAACTACTTGTTTCTATAGAATTTCAAATGATTTCTCAACTTCTAAAGTCTATTTAAACTTAGACTTTACCCCACCCTTTATGGTATCTAGAAGAGGTGCACATATTAAATTAAAATTCCAAATTAATTTCCTATAGAATTGTGCTAAACCATGAAATGTCCCTACTTTAGTAGATATAGTAGGTGGTTGCCAATTGAGGATTGCAGCAACATTCTCTTAATTTTTCTTCAAATATTCCTTAGACACCACAAAACCCATGTACACAAGATCTTGTTTTAAGAAGTCACACTTCTACAGATTCATAGCAAGCTTCTCCTCATTATGTCTTTGCATTACTTCTTTGATATCCTTAGACACCACAAACCCACCAGTGAAGTCTTTTAGTACTTCATTCATGAGCCTCATGAATGTGCTAGGAGCATTAGAGAGGGAAAATGACATCACAAGCCAATCCCATTCATCATCTTTAATGTAATATTCCATTCATCTCCCTCCTTAATCTTGATTTGGTGGTATCCATTCTTCAAGTCCAATTTTGTGTAGTACATAGCTCCTCCAAGACAATCCATGAGATCCTCAATCCTAGATATGGAAATCCTATACCTGATTGTGATCCTATTTATGGCCCTCAAGTATGTATATAGCATCCACTTTCCTCCATTCTTAGATGCTAGTAAAATAGGGACTGCACATGGGCTTATGCTTTTCTTGATCAATCCTTGGTCCAACAATTCTTACACTTGTCTTGCCACTTCAAAATTATGGTCTTGAGTGATCTTGTATGCTGCTTTGTTTTGTATGGATGCCCAAGGAACAAAGTATATTTGATGGCTTATGACTCTTCTAGGAGGTAGAGTAGCAAGAGTTCCATTACTCATAATGCCTTCATAGTTTTCAACTAGTTCTTGAACTTCTATAGGTAAAGGGTCCTATCTATCTTGTCGTCTCCCTTAGACTTCAGCACTAATGCATAACCTTGGCTCTCTTCATCCTTAAGGTCCTTAATAAATTCCTTCCCACCAACAACTAGCATCCATGGGAAAAATATCACACAATAATCTATCCTTGTACCCTATTATGGAGAATTCCACCCAAGTCTCCTCATTGCACAATATAATTTAACCTTTGTTGAACCAAGTCACTATTCATGGGTTTAGATGTGGTATTTTAGTTAACTTGAGCTTTTGTACTAACTCTTTTAATATTATATTATCAATAGAACCTAAATCCACCACAATCTTGCAAACTTTTCCAAGGATATTACATCTGATCCTAAATAGAGCCCTTCTATTCTTAGGCTTATTAGGAGTAGGTTGTCTAATTAGCACCCTCTTAAACATAAAATTTCCACCTTTTTCTAAATCTATGTGATCTAGCTCACTCTTCTTGTAAATAGAGTTATCCTCTTATGCATATGCCACTCTCTTTTCATGATTTGAATAAGAGGGATTTTAGGGCATCTACATGTAGGATAACCAAGTTGACCAAAATTATAATAGTACATGGTATATACACATATTCATGAGACTTTAATGTATAGTGTAGATGAAATCATAATGAACTAAACTAAATAGAGAAACTCATTATCAAAATGTAAACTCTATAATGTCTCATGTTTCCCTAACTACAACCAATAAGGATGCTCTGAGGCCAACATCTCAGTGATAGTTCTAAAATGGGAGTATCCTTAGAATGTAGATCTATAAGAATGCATGCAAGATCTATGACTAAATTGCATAGTATATGCAAGTAACAACTCTAGAATGCTATTAAATGGATATGCAATGAGCTAAACATGTGCTAAAATGATACTTGTTGGTGTAAATATGTATTCACTATTTACACTTACTTAAGTTTACTTAGGTTAATGCATTATTTTATTATTTTTATTTGTGAGACACTTAGGAGTTTGCGCACCTTTTTGAGTTGTCATGTAGACAACACAGGAGTACACAACTCTATTTTAGAACATGGTGTCTACAACACTAATTTGCATGTCACACCCTTGTAGGCTTATCCTCTCATCATCGTACATACTTTCATGCTTAATGGGGGATAACCCATATCTAGTGGACATGTGCCTATTTGTATGGCTTATCATGATGTTGATTATGAGGCATTCTAGATGTATCTCAAAGGCCTTTATATATAGGCACTCCTAGGGTACTCTTAACATGACATATTGAATATATCATCAGTCTGATATTACTCTCTCTTTTGGTCTACAGTTGTGCTTGTGTTTGAGTTCTTAGTTCCTAGGTGAATTTTTTCCTTAGGAAAATTCTTACATGGTATCAGAGCTTGGAGATTGTCTCATCACATAGCCATTCAAGTCCACTATTGCTTTAGCAGCTCAGCTTGAATCTAGAGTACTACGAAAATTTGGAGCATCTAGAGCCAGATCCAACATTACCATTGCATCCAAAACACTGAACTAGTGAAGATTGACTATAAAGTCGATTACCTTGGCCAAAATTTGATTGTGAGGAAAATTTCTTTTGCAAATCGGAACCCAGAGTCCCAATTTGCAATTCAAGTATGGTCTTTTATAGATCTAACTGATTTTTTGTATCTACATTTTTTTATTTTCTTTGCAATTTTATTTTTGTCGAAATTTTGCAGAATTTTTTTTGCCCTTTGGGAACCTAGCAGAGAAATTTTATTAGCAGAACCAAGCAGTGACACTCTAGCTCTACCATTTGGAGGGTTTATTTATTTGTTGATAGGGAATATCTAGTTTTAATCTATAGACATATAGATTTTGGTGCAATGGCTATACTACACAAAATACCTTCAAAGACCATACTACAAACCATCACCATATCAAATTTTCTAGTATCAGATTCCTCAAGATCAGATTCACATTCTATTGGACCTGCCAACCCCTCCACTAGTGGCCTACTCATTTGTATGAGCATTGAGGGCTATGGATTTTATACTATTGTGAGGTTCATTCCACAGGTGATGTGGGATTAAACCCTATAATTCTTTCCATTCTTTTTAACTCTTTGGTTATGCAAGTATATTCTGATGGCTCACAACATAGACTGTGACACCCACATTACCCTATGGCTTTTCTAGCAATGTGGTTTCTGTTGCAAACCCCACTTCTAAAATCTAGTGTGCTTTAGTGATCAACTCTTCTGCTTCTGGTAGCCACTACTATCGAACCTCAATTTTCTAGCATGGAGATCCTACTTCCAGCTAGCACCTGTGTTAACCTTCCGGTAGTATCTCTTCGGCCATGGGATTGTGAACTCTAGTTTCCTGCATAGTGATAGACATGCAAAGAATTATCCTAGCACCATGCATCTTAGTAGACACTTCATACAATAGTGCCATGTGGATAACAAACCAATCTACATGTGGTGCTCCTGTAACTGATTGTTTCTTGTAAACCCCATTACACACGGTCTAATCCACCTTTGACACATGTCTAATTGACACAAAGATTTGTCATGTAGACTATTTCCCCATTAGCAAACTGGTATTGCCACATTTTCAACATAGAAACCAGTCCTACATAGTGTCATGTTAGCAAATTTATATGTCAACATCCATACATTTGGTATAGTATGGACGCCAAGTTTGCATCCATGTTAGCCTGATACATCAGTAGGGGCCTAAATTTTTTACTAATGTCATCTTTTCCTAAAGTTAAATTTGATATCTATTTGACCATCAAAATTATGGAATTTACAACTACCGTGATGGTTGTTTGACCATCAAATTTAAACTCACAATTTTTGCTCCAAACCCCTCACTAGATTACTTTTCACTTTGGCAGCCTAACTTTACAAGCCCATAACTTGGACATCTGGACTTTGATTCGGTTGTAATTTTTTTGAAATTGGGTACAATTTCTTGTATTTTCTAGTTGTGGTGTTGTTTTCTAGTTTTGGTACATAAATTTTTTTTAAATTGCATTTTTTGGCAATTGTACCTACATAATCCTATTTTTTGCAACTTCATATGCTCCGTATGGGTACATTTGTTCACTTTTTTGGGTTCTATTTTTTTTGAAACTATGTATTTTTTGTCCACATTCTAGTTTTAAAGTTGGATTCTAGGGTTGTGTAGACCAATTTCTCATTTTTAGAATTAGGGATTTTTTAGCATTATAAAGCTTTAATTCTTTTTCAAAATTGTTGTAAATCTGAGCTATAGTGCTTAAGTGACAAATTTAAGCCTTATAAGGTAGTTGCAAAGAAAAATGAAAAAGTCCTCTTTGTTCATTTTGACAAGTGGCCCATTGTACAAACACTACTTATAAAGTGCCAAAAGCATCTTTTTTGGGGGGGTTTTTTGATTGAGTGAAAATGGGGGGGTGTAAACTATTTTTTTTGCGTCTCTCTTTTGTGCTCTTTTTATTTCTTCATCATGGGTTTTAAATGTCCTCCTCTAACTTCACACAACTATTCTACATGGAAAGATATTGCATGGAGTAGATTAATGGTAAAAGGATATAGTCTTTATGTTAATGGTACAATTACCAAACCTACTAATGCCAAAGAACTTATTAATTGGAAAACTCAAGACCAATAGGCTTTAGGAGCTATCAAGATTTGTGTACATGGGGATCTTCTCTTTCACATTAAAAATTCTTTAGAATCCAAAGAAACTTGGGACAAACTTGAACAGTTGTATGGTAAGGTGGATGAAGAAAATGGATTTCAAATTGAGGATGATCTACTTCTCTGGATCCAAATAATTTTGACACAGTTCAAGAGTACATCATTAAAATCAATGAGTATAGCACACTTCTTAAAGATTGTGGAAATCCCATGAAGGATGATAAGTTGATTTATCACATCCTAAAGAGGCTACTTGCTGAGTATGCTAACTTTGTTTCAAGTTTTAATACTCACAAGTTGACCATGGGATTTGCTTGCCACAAGTCTTCCTTTGATGCATTTGAAGAGGTGTTGATTTTTGAACAATCTCACTTGACGGATTTAGGACTTCTCAAGTCATCAAATACCAAAGCCTTGGTGGCTAGTGATGAGCACAAATCAAGTCAAGGAAGGAAAAGCAACAACAACAAGAAGCAGTGGAAGAAAAAAACACAATCTAAGACATGATAATCCTCCTCTCAACAAGGCAATTCTTCTTCCAAAAAGAAAGGAAGTAATGACAAGAAGGACAAACTTTTTTGTGCATACTAAAAAAAGCCAAATCATGATGAGCATCATTGCAAGACAAAAATATTCGATGAGTTAGAGAATCTACTCAAGAAAAACAAGATTCAAGTGTCAGGTATGTCCAAGGATTCAACATCGACCTCTTTAAAGGGTAAAGGGAAAGCACTTATGGAAAACACAAATTCTTCTTCAGAATGGATACTTGACTCAAGCGCCTCTTACCACATGGGTTCTTCAAAGGGAGACTTTTCTTCATTGAAGTAGTCAAATGTACCATACATCTTCATGGGAGATGATACTAAGATGGAAGTTGAAGGGAAAGGAGATGTGGAAGTGGAAAATGGGGAATTCAAAGATGTTCCAAACCTAAGCTCCAATCTCCTATTAGTTTACCAAATCACTTACCTTGGAGATGGTCATAAAATTGAGTTCCTTCTAGATTCAGTGATGGTGCAAAGTCTTTGAGATGATTCATTTGTTATAGTGGGGAAATTCAATGATGACAAGAGGCTTTATTCCTTCTCCCACTTTGTGCCTAAGTCTCCTTCTCAAGCCTTGTTGACTCGCTCTACTTCAAACATCAACTTATGGCATGAGAAGTTTGGTCACGTTGACTTCCATTCTCTTCAACAAATTTGCTCAAAAAACATGGTCAAAGGTCTCCTTATTATCAACTTTTCTAAGGGAGAATGTTCATCATGTTCTATGGATATGAATCTCAAGGAGAAGTATGATAAAGGGAAGTTTTCTAGAGCTCCAGTTGTTCTTCAGTTAGTTCACATGGTTTTAGTTGGACCCTTTGTAGTGACTTTAGTCAGCCAAGGTCACTACATCCTCACATTTGTTGATAACTTTTAAAGATACACTTGGGTCTACTTCCTTCATCACAAGAATGAAGTGGTTCATAAGCTTCAAGATTTCAAGACTCATGTTGAACACAAGTCAAGGAAAGCCATCAAGGTATTCAGGGTGGACAATGAGAATAGATATGTGGATAGAAGACTTAAGAACTTTTGTAGAATTAAGGGGATTGATCTTGAAAATTCACTAGCATTTAGTCCACACAAGGTAGATGTTGTAGCTATGAGGATTAGGACTCTCAAAACCATGGAAAGTTTCATCATTATAGCCAAGTCTCTTGATTCTACACTTGAAGTTGAAGCCATTAGCAATGCTACTCACATACTTAATAGGTCTCCTCATAATGCCTTAGATGGGAAGACTCCTTTTGAGGCATGGTGTAGTAGAAAACTAGTTGTGAGTCACCTTATAGTCTTCTTTTATCCAACATGGGAAAACCTATCTTCCAGGAGTTGCAAGGCACCAGCACCTTGGCTTTCTACCTTCATAGGATATGAAGAAAATGCAAAGGCTTACAAACTAATGCATACTAAGACACATGAAATTTTTATGGAGAAGGATGTTTACTTGGAGGAAAGTTCTCATAGCTTATCCTCTACTCCTCTCCACACATCATACATAGTGGAAACTGATAGTGACACCAGTGATAGTGCTTAAATAGGTTTAGACACATGGGGTTCTATCAATAGTTCTAGTGAGAGGTCACATCATAGCCCACATTTTTACATTGCCATAGTGAAAGGTCTATTACATCATGGTACATCTCATCTTCCAGCTCTAGCTGCAATTCACTTGGGAGATAGACTTGAGGACTTACGTCTTCTCATTGATGACAATGATCCTTCTATAGTTTTTATAAGGGCACACTCTAACCCTCGTGTCCATTCTCTATGTGATCAATCTATATAGGTTGGTGTTATTGTGGATCCTTATGAACAACAATTAGTGGAGGTCTCTTTATAAAAAGAGGAGATAGATGGTTTAGTGGAATAGGTTCAACAAACATCCTTGTAAGATTTGCATCCATTCTTTTCTGCATAGTTGGAAGGGGTGAACACCAGCATCAACACATGGATACTTGAGAAAGTTTTAGGGCCACCATACATCTTTAGGAGTGTACCTTTGCCTTAGTTTCTTCCTAAGGAGAGGAACACCATTCTACATTCTTGGACTAGCTTCTTCATCAGAGTGGCTTTCACTTGTCAACATTCTTCTTTTGGGGAGGAGCGTATTTTGTCTCTCTTCCTTTTCTCATTCTCTTATGTATATAGTGGATTTATGTCATAATGGGGTGGTCTTAATTACTCCATCCATTGATGCATCCCTATTTATCTCTCTTTTTGGGGGAGGGTTTTTCTTGTGAGGCTTTCCCTCTTTCTCCACTTTATGAGAGATTGCATTTTCATTTTGTACATGGGTACCTAACATGGCATAGTAGCTGGGACCCATCTTGCATCTTCATCCTAGTTTTTGGGCATTCCCCTGAGTTGCACTTAATGGGGGGGTGTTGGTGTAAATACATATTCACTATTTACACTTACTTAAGTTTACTTAGGTTAATGCATTATTTAATTATTTTGCATTATTTTATTATTTTTATTTGTGAGACACTTAGGAGTTTGGGCACCTTTTTGAGTTGTTATGTAGACAACATAGGAGTACACAACTCTATTTTAGCACATGGTGTCTATAACACTGATTTGCGTGTCACACACATACTTACGTGCTTAATGGAGGATAACCCATATTTGGTGGACATGTGCTTGGTTGTATGACTTATCATGGTGTTGATTATGAGGCATTCTAGATGTATCTCAGAGGGCTTCATATATTGGCATGCCTAGTGTACTGTTAACATGGCATATTGAATATATTGTTATTATGATCATACTCTCTCTATTGGTCTACAGTTGTACTTATGTTTGAGTTCTTAGTTCCTGGCTAAATTTTTCCCTTAGGAAAATTCTTACAATACTAAATGACATGAACTTGCTATAATGACAATGTTAAGAGATGATAACTCAAAATGTTCCTATTGTGTAGGTGCCTAAAACCTGGGTCCCTTAGCTCTTGAATTTCCCTCCTATTTATAAGATTTTGGAAGGGGTTGGGTAAAGACTACAATTTTACCTTTGATTGGAGGGTGGAGGTGAAACTTGAAAATATCACATAAGGGAAAATGAGGAAGAGTCCAATAGACATAGTTTTGAGGATAAAAGAGGATTTTTACAATTCTTTGGAATGTAAAAAGAGGATTTTCTCATTTGTGAGGATAAATGACTTTATTCATTTAATAAATGTTCTATTTATTTTCAAAATTTTGTCTTTTTCCTCTATTACTTCTTGAATTTTATTTTATGACTTTGAATTGTTTTTCTCATCCATTTACAATGATTTAGGTCCTTTTTTATTTGATATTTGATTGATTGATTGATTTGAAATTTTGTTAGTTTTCATTTGATTTAGTCCCTAATGTACATCCTTTGATCACAATTTCATTATTTAGGTCTTTGCCAATTTTTGGATGTCTACAAATTCGCCTCTTTGAGCTAATATGTGAAGCATATTAGTTCAAAGACTATTCTGGTTCTCTAATTTTTGGTCAAATTCTGATGATTGAATGTATGATCAATGATGTCTTGGTGTTTTGTAGTTGATATGATGTCTAATTGTTGATAATTTGGTGTCTGATCATTGTTGATTTTTTTGATTTAGTGTGTTGATATTGTAATGTTTTACTTGGATGCCCCAGTTTTAATGTTTGAAATTTTGGCTATGGTAGGACATTTTTTATTTTTTAGAAAATTTTGATGCCCTTGTTTGAATGCCTTGGTTTGATGTGGATATATGCCCCCTCAT
Organism: Cupressus sempervirens; assembly: GCA_028749045.1. NCBI lineage: Eukaryota > Viridiplantae > Streptophyta > Pinopsida > Cupressales > Cupressaceae > Cupressus > Cupressus sempervirens. The sequence continues at coordinate 186,534,819 of CM053790.1, forward strand.
AAATGGAATTGGAAAAATGAATGTGCAAAATAGAAATATTCCAATTTTATTTATGAAATGTTGATAGATGAAGATGATCAAGTTAGTTTAAAACAAAACCTAATTTGAGGGAGTGAGCCAAGAAAGTTCTAATATTAGGTAAATATGTTGGAAAGGTATAAATGCCCCTAAGGAGGGTTAAATAGGTCAAAAGACTTTTTACCCTTGCAATTTTTACACTCCCCTTCTATTTTTAGTGATTTAGAGCTCTGAGCTATTGAGGAAGGTGGTCCCTTTATGAGACCATAGATTCAAGATGGGTCACAAGTACAAGCATCCAACTAACTATGGTGGCCTGATAAGTCCTCGAGAACTTGTATTCTTAATATTTCTGAATTTCATTCAAATTTTTGTGGTAAATGTGGTAGTTTAGATGTTTTAGCACCTTTTCCTATTCTTTTAGTGCATTTGAAATCGTATTGAGCATTTGAACAATAGTTTAGCACATTTGCATGACGAATTAGCACATACAAAACCCTAACTTAAGAGAAAATTAGCGCATATAGTAAAAGAATAGTGCATATATGTTTTCCAATAATGCATATGAGTGTTTCAACACATTTGAGGGATATTATAGTTCATATGAGACATAGAGTAGTGCATTTTTCATGTAGGGTTTTTGTGTCCATAAAGTCATGGTGATAGGTCATATTAAAGTGCATATGAAGGATAGTTTACCATTTTTAGGTCTGATAGCACTTATGCCTTTCTAAATAGTGTATATCAATGTTCTAGTAGTGTTTTTCCATTACATTGTGTATCTAAAGTATGTAATAGCACATATATCTTTTGTAGCACCTTCATTTGGTCTATTAGCACATATGTCCCAATAAATAGGGCTAATGAATTTTGAAGTGCATATTGTTCTTAAAATGGTGCTAATGGGGATTTGAAGAGTATAAATAGATTGTGAAGCCCTAATTTAGTGTAAGATAATGCAAAAGGCTAGATTTTGGGTCTGCCAGGTAGTGGTCTGTCATAACAAGCAAACAATAGTAATCAGGTAGTCATAAAGTGATGTCTTATGATCATTCTGATGATAGATAAATAGATAATGATGCTCTAGCTTAGGATGCAAAATAGGGAAACAAATATGTCTAGCTAAAGATATAGAAGAGGATAATTAACAAGTCTAAGATAGAACCATTAGCTGAGTACCTAGATAGCCATAGTAGATTAATGCATGATGATCACTTGGGATGAAAACTAACATTATTATTTGATTGTTTGATTAGAATAGGTGCATGGGAAAAAGATAATTTTGCAAGGATTATATCCATGACCCTTAGAGACTATAGGTAGATTTTTGGTTGAGGAGCAACTGGTCATTGAACAATGTGGTTTCGCCTATTTGCTACAGATGCCCTAGTTTTGAGGGAATAGAGGGCTATTAATAGTTGTGGTTGAGTGATGGCACTTGGACCACAACACTTTCCACATGCCCATATGCAAGATAACCATGACTCCACAAGATGTATATCAATTATAGATCCTAATAATAGGAGACCTAGTGTACTATGATTATACTATCAATGGTACTATATTTAGATATTTTCTTGGAGATAACAACATTGGTGATGACAATGTATCATGGTTCTAGATGTTGTAGTATGAGCCATTGTTGATGATGTTGGATAGACTGATAGGAGGATTTTTGTTGCTAGATAGATGAAGGTGGGGATGTCTAGTTGGATGGGGTCATCTGATATAGGACACAATCGATCAACCATGGAGATTTTCATAGGGAAGCTACATATTGACCCACTTATATCATGATTTGCATCAAGTTGTATACTCTGGGGCCTCTTTACTATCAGGAGGGGTGATATTACTATAGTTATGGACATCCAAGCATCTACCCATCACTATCTTTATATGTGTGTGACAATTTTTTTAGGAGATGCATTACATATATACATATTTGGTTGTGATTATATAGCCCCATCTAGGAAAGACAAAGTATTGGTGATTGATATTGGATGAAATTGATGAGGTCATATGGAGACATATAGTTTTACTGAGCTAAGGGCCAAGGGTGATTATGAGATGGTATATTTCCTTTGTCAAATTCCTCTGGTGATAGAGAGATTTTGTTTTAGGTAGGCTGTGAGATAGTTTTGGTGGTAGTAGGACATGCCATAGGGATCGATACATTATGCTTGGGTTTAGTTAGAGAGGGTAGTACGAGAGACAATCTTGGAGTATGAGGCTTTCCTTTAGACCTTTCTCTATTGATAGATACTCCATAGCCATGGGCATTGAGAGATGGATAGGTAGATGTAGGGATGGAGGGAGATTATGCATGATGGTTCTATCAGCATCTATTCCCAAAATACAAATACATAGATCCAATAGAGTTCATTCCTAGTATCGATGAGAAGTCGAATGGAGGAGAGGATGCGAATGAGGATGGAGGCTGAAGGAGAGGTAGAGGGAGGCTTTGAGCTAGAGGGAGAGCTAGAAGTGCAGTTAGAGAATGAGGGAGATATGGAGGTTGAGGCTAAGCAACAGTTGTACTACCACAGAGGATTATTGTAAAGGTCTAGTGTAGAGGCCCATAGATGTAGGTGTAGGGAGGTTTGGATTGATCTATTGCGAAAATGGGGAAAGGGTGAGAGCAAGTATGGTTGGTGATGTAGGATCTAGTCAGCAAGATGGTGGAGTTGGATAGGATAGGATAGAGCATGTTAGGGCCAAGTTACTTGATGATGTATAGTTTATTTGGTGACAAAGCCTATGGATATTAATGTAAATAAGAGTTCCACAAGATTTTTATACATAGGGGTACCAACAGGTACCTCCAGATGCATGGACACTACTAGAGAGGTCAAGGGGATCCATGGATATGGAGATCCAGATGAGTGCCATGGAGGCTCAAATGGTTGAGTTGATGACTAAGTTGTAGGCTTTCATAGCTTTGATGACACCAAGGCCACCACCACTACAACTACCACTAGAGATAGATGGGGCTATAACTTGTCAGACAACCACAACAATACATATCACAGGGATGACAAGTGGGGCCAAACAAGATCCATGAGAGGATATGAGTGCCCCCAATGAGGAGGGACCTTTAGATCAGCCACATATGGTTGGTGTAGGTAATGAGACATAGGGATGATTTTATATCATTTGTCATTAAAATACTTATCATATGTTTTGTTATTGATGAGGACCATTAGATATTCATGCTAATGTACCTGATGACCTTTTGATGTTAATGTGGATATACTCTGTGACCTTGTTATGTTCATGTGATGTGATCATTTGCATGTTTATGTTGATGCAGTCCATCTTATATTCATGTTTATGTGATTGTTTTGATATCTTGTTCGATATTTTGATTTATGAGATATTTGATCTTTTTGATGTTCAAACTTGTGCACTAGTTATATCATGGACTCATGTATGCATGTGATGGTATGGTTTGAGTGATAGAATAGTACTAGATATTGATGTATTTATGGATGACTAATATAGTATATATAATAGCATGATATGGGGAGAGTGAATTAAGTAGTTGAATGACCTAAATGAGTGAAATGTGTTAATGAAATGTGCAAAGGAAATGTGAAGTAATGAGATGCATGAATGAAATAAAACGTAATAAATAAAAATGTGATGTAATAGTAAGAATGTAATGAAATAGGTGTAAATGAAATGAAATGAAATATGTGAAATGAGATGTAATGTGACTAAATGAAATGTGGTATGTATTGAAATGAAATTGGATGGAATGAAATGAAATTTTAAAATGAATGGCAATGTGATAAAATAAAAGAAGTTGATGTGGTGAACTAAAATGAAAAGAAATAAAAGATATTGAAATGCAATGCAATGACAAGTGATGTAATAAAATCTTCAATTAATATGTAATGTATGAAATGAAATGAATTTTGAGGAAATAAAATGAAATGAAATGGAATGTGTAAAGGAGATGTGAGAATGAGATGATAATAATGAGATAAAAATAAAAGAAGGAAAATGAGGTGAATGAAAGTTAAAAATAGAAGGAAATGAATGTGTTAGAGATGAAAAGACATGGGATAAGACTCAAATGTTTAGATCCAAAAGTCATGAGATGAAAATTGAGACCCAAGTAAGAATAGGTGAAGAAGCGAATGCATAAAATATCATGAATTGTCTAATAAATTAGTTACCATAATTGTTTGAGATTCAAAGATCACATAATGAATTAGGTGGAAAAGATGATAGGCAAAAATGAAGTGTGAGGCAAGGTGGTAGTGTTGTGATGAGACCAGCTCCACAATAGTAGAGTGTTAACCATGCACGTAGTGTATTGGTTTGTGAACTACTGTGTGATAGCCTTAATCAAATTGTTTAGACATTTTTGTGATCACTGTTGTTGAGACTTGTGTGTGTCTTATCCTAATTTATATGCCAACCATGTATTTTTAAGGTACTAAAAATAAAAATGAAAACTAAATGAATGTAACTAACTGTTACTTTTTGTGAAGAGATGCAAATTAACTATCATCATAGAGTGTTTAATAAAAATTAACCAAGTACAACCACCAATAGCTTATCTATGGTGATATGAATATTGTATCATGCTGAGGAATACCACAAAATCTAGACAATGTACATGAAAAATATGACAACTACTAAAAATAAATGTTATAGCTACAATAAATAAAAATAAGCATGCAAATAGTCACATGTAGATAAAGAATTTTACCTAAGATATTGTACAAAATTGGTCAAGGTATACATTGCCTTCTAGACTAGAGGAGGCACTTACAAGTGGACACCAATAATGTGGAAAATCAAAGGATCACTAGAGGAAAATAGTATCTCTAGTCAAGGACATCATCTAAGTACTAGAAGTTCATAATAATAGAAAAAAAATTATTTGTGGACTAGTAGTGATGTGGGAGCATCTTGACCCTTCATACATTATGATGAATTTCATAATATTGTTATAGTTAAGTAATTTAGAGTTTCCTATAGCCATTTGAAGAAATGGTTAAAATACTTAAGTTTGCATTGTGATGTACTAAAAAGTAGAAAAAATAGATTTGCATTGTTATGGGAGTGCTTAAAGAAGCATTGAAAAATGTACAAGGGTTAAAAGAATGTAATGGGTTGGTTTAAAAGGTGGTTGGGAAGTTCTAAAGTACTAAAAATAATTTAAAATTATTTTATTGGTCATTACAAATAGAAAAGGAATGAAGGAGAAGAAGAAGAGATCATTTTGAAACATTTGGTTTCTTAAGAATTTGTCATTTTGATTGGTTTTAACTATTTTTGCGATGGATATAGGAATTGTACATGTTGGAAATATTTAAGATATTTTAGGTTACTGAGAGGGGAGGGGTGAATCAATAACTCAAAAAATTTTAAACAATTTATCACTTTAATCATATATACTATTCACCATTCATTCATCTAATCTACTGCATATATGAGAAATCAAACATCCATAACACATGTACATAGTGATTTGAAAACTCAGAAACCTTCCAAATAGAAAGTAAAACTAGGGTGGGGATGATACCCACAAAACTTCATTATTGCAGTATGAGGTTGGCCTGTTAAGGCATACATTGACCACTTCTGGTGATTTGCCCTGTTAGGAGCACAAAGGACTACTAGGTCCACCTTGTTAGAGGATTTTACAAACATACATTGAAGTATGCACTCTATTAGGAGATTTATACAAAGACTGTTAAGTGTACCCTGTTAAAGGATTTACAAAACTGATTCACCTATTAGAATGAAAGAATGGATCTACTTACAAACTTGATTGCTTATTAGATCCTTGAAAGATAGATCACCTCTTGTGACTAATGAATCTTTACTACTCCTTGTAGACCTTGCTAAATATTTTTCTCTCCTATTGATTCATATTTACACTTCTCAAAACATTACATGTCATTCTTTATACTCTCATGCACACATTGCAAATGATATAATACATTACATATATACCATTCCAATAATTACAATTACAAGGTCGGCCAAAACACAAGTGAACAAAATATTACTGATTCAGCCAAATAGTAGAAAACTCTGGTTCTTCAAGCTGACTTGGTAACCTTCTAATACTCCATGTCCACTACATTACTCGGCATCATCATGTACTCAGTAGAAGTGAAGGCTCGATCCATACTAATCATACAACATAGCTTGGAACTCGATAACCATTGGAGACTTGGTAGATATAGTATCACTTGGTAAAAACTAAATCCTTCGTTTATCTTTCTTTCACTCGGTAAACACTGGGTTTCCATCACTCGGTAAACACTATGAAGCTCGATGAACACTGTATGCTTGGTAGATACGGTAGGGCTGCACACCCACTCGGTAGCTTCATGAATACTCGATATGAATTGGTTGACTACGCACTCACTCGGTAGCTTCAAGAATGTTTGGTATGAACTACTTAAGTGATGAACCTACAAGGTAACCATTGAATGCTCGATATACATTATAGACTGAGTGATGAATTCAGTAATCATTCAGAATTGAGTAAGTGTTGTCACTAATGACAAATATAATGCCAATAGTACTATAATGTGTAGCCTAAATCATTGTATTTTATGTAAATTTTAATATTACGATAAATAAACTTCTTTATCTTTTTGGTTTGGAGAATTTTTTTAAAGTTTTGAAGAAGTTATGCTAGTTTTGGTAAAAGTGGTTATTTTCAGATTTGAGGATGCCCAACTATAGTCAGATATAAGTGTTTGGTATAGATACATATAGATGAAAAAGAAACTATAGGTATATTAATTGGAAGATATATGAACTATTTTTCATTTCTAATTTTTTTGAGTCATTTTCATTTAGATATGTGTAAGTTATGTTCATTTTAATGAAAACTAGTTTTTAAGGATCTCTATTGAAGTTGCATATAATGATTTGTGCTTGTAGAACAATTTATGAATTGGAAAAATTAATAGATTATACATTCAAAAACTGAACTAATATAGAGTTGATTAAAACTTGGTTTTATTTTATTTGAAGTCATTTTGGTGAAGTTATTAGATGTCCTAGGAAGGGTTGTTGGTTTTACTTTTGATTTATGACAGAGAAAATGGGTCTACATGTAGAGAATATAACATGTAATAGAGTTATTATTTTTTGCTCAACTTTGGATATATTTTATTATTCCTAATTTATAACAAATCCTCCAAAGGGTTTTGAAGTAAAATGTCAAGATTGAAATTAATTTTAATGTACTCGGGTATAGAAGTTAGAGCATGTGAACAATGAAGTACTCTAAACTAGTGTTGGAAAGAGTTTTGTTTTGCCTCATGAGATGTCTTTAGAAATGGAATTTATTTCATGATTTTAATGGGATAAACATGTATCCCAACATTTGGTTTACTCCATTTATGCTTTTTACATCAGATTTGTATCAAAGCTAGTGAAAGATCTAGTGTTTTTGTGGGTAGAGATATAACTGGTGGTATGTGGATCCATTATAGCTGGAAGAAGGATGTAGTTGTGATTGTGTATGTGAAGATATCAAGTTGGGATCTTAGTATTATCTCCACCAAGATAAGGCTGGGTAGAAGGTGTAAAAGAGCAACCGCTAAGCGAAAGGTGGTCTACATCTTCAAGGATCTTGGGTGGATAAGATGACAATAAGATGGTATGAAGAAGCAACATGAAGTGTGATGGCTAGTAGCCAGTTTTTACTCCATTGATGGGAGTTATTTGAAAAAGATAAAGTATGTAGTAGAGGCATGGACCCAGTCATAAAGAAAGGGAAGCAAAAGATTTGTTTGCAGAACTCTCCACCGCACATTTCCAAGGGACATGGAAATCTTTTAAGCTTGGTAGTATGATGCGGGAACATCTTGACCCTTCATACATTATGATGAATTTCATAATATTTTTATATTTAAGTCATTTAGAATTTCCTATAACAATTTTAATAAATTGTTAAAACTCTTAAGTTTGCATTGTGATGTATTAAAAACTAGAAAAAATAGATTTGCATTGTAATGGGAGTACTTAAAGAAGCATTCAAAAATATGCAAGGGTTAAAAGAATGTAGTGAGTTGATTTAAAAGGTGGTTGGGAAGATGTAAACCAAAAAAACCACTTTAAAATAATTTTATTGGTTGTTCCAAATAGAAAATGAATGAAGGAGAAGAATAAGATATCATTTTGAAATATTTGGTTTCTTAAGAATTTGTCATTTTGATTGGTTTTATCTATTTTTGTGTTGGTTCTAGGCTTTGTATAGCCATGTGCAGCTTGTAACCCTTGTATTTTATGTACACTTGAAGAGTAGGATGAGTAATATTTTTTCTATTTTTGGTTTGTATCAATTTTGTTAAGTTTTGAAGAATTTACGCTAGTTTTGGTAAAAGTGGTTATTTTCAGATTTGAGGATGCCCAACTACAATCAGATTTAAATGTTTGGTATAGACACATTTGGATGAAAAAAAATTTCAAATATATTAATTGGAAGGATATATGAACTAGCTTTCATTTCTAATTCGTTTGAGTCATTTTCATTTAGACAAGTTATGTTCATTTTAATAAAGACTGGTTTTTAAGGATCTCTATTGAAGTTGCAGACATTGATTTGTGCCTGTAGAATGATTTATGAATTGAAAAAATTAATGGATTATAGATTCAAAAGCTAGAATCATATAGGGTTGACTAAAAATTGGGTTTCTTTTATTTGGAGTCATTTTGAGGAAGTTATTAGATGCCCTAGGAAGAGTTACTAGTTTTACTTCTTATTTATTATAGAGAAAATGGGTCTACATCCAAAGACTATAATGTTTAATGGATTTATTATTTTTGGCTCATATTTGGATATGTTTTAGCATTTTTTATTTATAAAATATATTCAAAATGGTTTTGAAATAAAATGTCAAAATTGAAGTTTATGATTGATGTACTTAGGTATAGTGGTTAGACCATATGAAGAGTGAAGTATTGTAAACTAGTGTTGGAAAGAGTTTTGTTTTGCCTCATGATATGTCTTTAAAAATGGAATTTATTTGATTTATTTTAATAGTATCAACATGTATCCAAAAATTTGGTTTACTCCATAAATTATTTTTACACCAGATTGGTATCAGAGCCAACAAAAGATCTAGTGTTTTTGTGGGTAGAGATATAATTGGTGCTATGTAGATCCATCATAGCTGCAAGAAGGATGCAAATGCAATTTTGTATGTGAAGATCTCAACTTGGGGTCTTGGTATTGTCTCCACCAAGATAAGTATTTATGGAAGGTTCAAGAGAGCAATCACCAAGGAAAGGGTGGTCTGCATCTTCTAGGATCATGAGTGGGTAAGATGGCAGTAAGATGGTATGAAGGAGGAACATGAAACATGATGGCTAGCATCCAGTGTTTACTCCATTGATGGGAGTTATTTCAAAAATATATAGTATGCGACAAAGGCATGGACCCAATGATAAAGAAAAGGAAGAAAAATATTTCTTTGCAGAACTCTCCACTACACATTTCTATGGGACATGGAAATCTTTTAAGCCTGGGAGTATGATGTAGGAGCATCTTGATCCTTCATACATTATGATGGATTTAATAATATTGTTATATTTAAGTCATTTAGAATTTCTTATAACCATTTGAAAAAATGGTTAAAATCTTAAGTTTGCATTGTGATGTACTAATAACTAGAAAAATTAGATTTGCATTGTAACGGGAGTGCTTAAAGAAGCATTGAAAAAAGTACAAGGATTAAAAGAATGTAATGGGTTGATTTAAAAGGTGGTTGACAAGTTTCAAACCACAACAACCACTTTAAAATCATTTTATTGGTCATTCCAAATAGAAATGGAATGAAGGAGAAGAAGAAGAGATCATTTTGAAACATTTTTTTTCTAAAGAATTTGTCATTTTGATTAGTTTTAACTATTTTTGTGTTGGTTCTAGGCCTTGTACAGCCATGTATAGCTTGAAACCCTGGTATTTTATGTAAATTTTAAGAGTAGCATGAATAATATTCTTTCTCTTTTTGGTTTGGAGCAATTTTGTTAAGTTTTGAAGAAGTTATGCTAGTTTGGGTAAAAGTGGTTATTTATAGATTTTAGGATGCCCAACTACAATTGGATTTAAATGTTTGTGACAAACAAATTTGGATGAAATAGAAATTCTAATTATTTTAATTTTAATGATATATGAACTAGCTTTAATTTCCAATTACTTTGAGTCATTTTCATTTAGATATGTGTAAGTTATGTTCATTTTAATGAAGATTGGTTGTTAAGGATCTCTATTGAAGTTGCAGACAATGATTTATACTTGTAGAACAATCTATGAATTGGAAAAATTAATGAATTCTAGATTTAGAAACTAGAATCATATACTATAAATTGGTTTTATTTTATTTGGAGTTGTTTTGATGAAGTTATTAGATGCCCTAGGAAGGGTTACTAGTTTTACTTTTAATTTATGATAGAGAAAATGGGTCTACATGAAGAGACTATAATGTGTAATGGATTTATCATTTTTGGTTTAGCTATAGATATGTTTTATTATTCCTAATTTAGAAAAAATCCTCCTAAGGGTTTTGAAAGAAAATGTTAGGATTGTAATTTATGATTAATGTACTCGGGTATAGAAGTCAAACCATGTGAATGGAGAAGTATTGTAAACTAGTGCTGGAAAGAGTTTTGTTTTGCCTCATGAGATGTCTTTAAAAATGGAATTTATTTCATGGATTTTAATAGAATCAACATGTATCCCAACATTTGGTTTACTCCATTGATGTTATTTACATCAAGTAGTGCTGATAGTCATGTGTAATAGTGTTAAGTTTGTCCAATTCATTCTAGATGCAAGCATTGTAGGAGTCTGGTAAAAAAATGTGGGATTTGTCAATGGTGGTTCAGTAGCAGATTTTGGCTAGTGATATGTGCTAGCATGAATTAGGGAGTCTGAGTGTTAGAGATAAGTCTCAAGAGTACCAAGTACTAGTGCAGAGGGATGTAGAGAGTAGATGCATGGGAATTTCATAAATAGGTAGATAACATGTAAATAAAACAAAGCATGGTGAAGACTATAACTCAAAAGTCTAAGGAAGTGTGTAAGTGAAAGAATGTTAGGCTCACTAGATCAGTCACAATAAGAGGGTGATGCTAGCCAAGGAATCTAAGTTAGGCAAGGATGGAGGGTAAAGTGCAATCAACAAACTTCTACAGAGTTGGTTTATTAGTTTGAACTTCAAGCATTAGTTTAGGAGTAGGGTGAATCTAGTCAGGTGGGATGGGTGTCAACACAACCTAAGGATGCAGAGGTCATGGTGGAAGAAATGTCCATGTTAGTATTCATGATGTTGTTAGGGAGTGTAGTGCAATAGGAATTGCAGTTGGTATTGGATGATGAACTGATGATGTAGGTAGAGAATAGTCCACTCAGGCTGTTAAAGAGTGTGTCAATAGCAGTGATAGAGGTAGGGGAGATGAACCATCTTGAAAATCCTATGGGAAAAGCTCCAAGAGAGGTGGAAGATATTAGTGTGGGTGAGGTGATGAGTGGATCACATCAGTTGATTAGTCTCAAGAATTTGGGACAAGGTTCAAAGAAAGGAGAAGCTTGTACTGTGAGAGCAAAGGAGCCATGACTAGAGGCAACGATGAAGATCAATCATCAAGTAATGTGGAAGTATTATAGAGAATGTTTGCTGCAAAGAGAGTCTAGGTGGAGAATGTTGAAAAAAAGTCACATTTCTGGTAGGGTTGATGGAGAAGGCATAGGAAGATGGAGTGAAAATGGAGGCAAAGTAGGTCTAAGTAGTAGTGAAGATTGAATAGGCATGGATGCCATCATTGGAAGTAGAACTATAGGTGGAGCAATCATGATTTGAGGTAAATGATGTGGTAATGTAGGTAGAGTGATCACAAGCTTAAAGGTGGTAGAATCTCTAGAGATGGCACAAGTAGGTTTGGAGAGCATGCAAAATGAGTTGGTGTTACTGTGACCATAGTATGAGTCATTTAGGGAGGTGATTGCAAAATTGAACACCCTAGCATTACAATTGTAGAATCGGTTAGCATTGAGTGAGTCAAAGGTGAGATAGTTGTAGTAGTGGCTAGGTGAGAAAAAAGATGATGTCGAGCATTGGAAAATGGAACTGACCAAATGCAACAAGAGTGGGATGTGCCCCAATGAGTGATCACTATACTAGGAATAAAAAAGATTGTAGAGAATGTGTTCGTGGATATCCAATGGATGGTGAAGGTGCATTAGGAAGTTGTGTATTATAGGAGACTTTATCATCAGGCATTCCCTAACAAGAACCAATGGGAGACACGGTTTGTGAATAGGGTATTGATGCAATTATATGGTGGTAGATTTCTGATTCCCATGAATACAATGTGGGTATGAAAATGAATGACACTAGGGGCCTCTTCTCCTAGGATAGGGTCTAGATAAACATCATTGATTGGACACCCTATCTTGCTACCTCCCCTAAAGAGGCCATAACAAATGATCCACTAGATTTCATTGGAACGTAATATTATTTTTTGCATTATAGTAGAATAAAAGTGTGTTTGTTTATGTGGCAAGAAAAAAGGATGATTGGTGTTGATGTTAAAATGTTAGACAAACATTGTCATGTCTGTTTTTGATATTTTAGAATTTATTTGGATGTTTCTGGGATTTTTGGAATATGTTGATTTTTTTGAATATTTTTGTGATTTTTTCAAATACTTGGAAAGGTATCAATTCCCATAAAAGTGAGAAGAATAAGATTTGTATCGGTAAAAGTACAAAGTTGTCTCACCTTTTACGTTGACTTATCAAAACAATTGAACTTGAGTAATTCCAACTAAAAATCAATTTTGTTCAAACACATGATCTAGTTAAATTCATTGTAGCTAAGTTATATATGGTCTCACACATTTCCAATTGTAAATGTCTATTAAATGCATATTTTATACTAGTTTGTATCTTATTATTAAAGAAATTAAATAATTTCAGAAAAATGATGTTTCAATAACTATTACTATTTTTTATGATGTTGTTTTAATAACATATAAACACCATTTCATAGAGTTCAATCTCAAGAATATTCTCATATAGAGTTTATAGTGTTTTAATTAGATATAGTATATTCTAATAAAAAAACCATATTTATAATATTTAATGATAAATAATTTAATAATAATTACTAATTAAATAATAAATCATAATTAAAAAAGTAAGGATTATTATTATTATTAATGTTCAATAATTAATATTAAACCAATACTATTTAAAGTTGCCAAAACAAATAATATACAAACTGATATACATGCACCCGTACACAGTTCTTTTACAGAGATAGATTTATCATATCACACAGCTTGGAATCCAAACAACCATTCTTGCATCAAATCAAAACAACATATGTCATAGTAAGGACATTGAAATATGATGTTGCAGATTAATCTTCCCTTCGTAGTGATCATGGAATAAACTGATATTCATAAACTTGATATAATTATGACCAATCATGATTGAGCCTGCTTAATGATTGAGCAAATGATCCATAGCAGATTGGCGACTTGGCAAGATTCCTTATTGACTAAATCCTAACTAGTTGATTAGGATGATCGTTAGTATTTTTTTATTTAAATAAGCCATGTCATAAGTAGACATGAGACATGTCCCCTCATGACATGTCTTTGAGCACAGATCGATTAGGAAATGTATATATATATATCTAGCCAATTAGATTAAGAAACAGAACTAAAAACATATAGGTATACACATCGGGCAAAAGAGAATAAGACACGGAACCTTAAAAAAAGGAAGAGCAACAAAGACTTATAAGAATAGAGCATACCACTGTACTTTACGAGAAATACATGAAAAAATACTACCAAGCTTTATAAAGATTTTCACCAAAGCGAACGGCGAAGCATGGGAATAGATTCTCATTCCCTCCTCCTATCTTCCAGACTGAAGTGCATATGGCATGCATGGGGCATAGAGAAAGACCATGGAAGAATTTGCAAATATCTCACTCGACATAAATCGAAGGAAATATATTACATACCCACTGAAGCATGTAGAGAACGTGAATAGAATATGCACCGAATTGAAGAGAGATAGCACCGAACATACCAGCTAATGAAGACATCACCGATACAATGCTTTATAACATGGAACCAAGGAATTCAACTAGCATGGAGATCTTATAGGTATGTACAATACATACTCTTTATCACCAAAGGAACTCAATAAAATATATATGTTTGCAAATCAAATGAGAAGAAGAAACACTAGCTATATATTTGGTGATTTATGTCTAGAATTATATAGTAAGAAATATTATATATACATATCAAAATATACATATTATTATGGATATTTAGATATATATATATTATTAATATGGAATCACGTGTGTATAAATTATATATATAATAAAATATCTAGAATATCCAGAATACTATTTGAGTTACATGGATAACAAACATATATTCAAAATACATATATTTATATATAGCTAGTGAGACATATATGAAAATATATAGAAAAATGAAGATTAGATGAATATTAAATTAAGTGGATACATATATATATATATATATATATATATATATATATATATATATATTGACATATGCTATAAGCTATTAAATATGTATATAATAAATGATGATATATACATTAGGAAAAAGATATAAATATATGACATATAATCAAATATTGCAATAAAGGAATACAAGTATATTATATTAAGATATATTCTTAAAATTAGATAGCATTAAAAATGCATTCCAGTTATAGTACAGAGAGTCTATCTCTCATTCAAAATTACATAATCTTAGATATGGAGTTGGTTGAGGGAGAGGGGGAGTAATTTTGAGCACTTGTCGGATCCACTTGGAGATTGTTTCACGCACCCTCTACATCGTCATTCTACCATCAAGATGATTGTAACAAGGAGAAGGGAAGTCATCTGTGTACTATAATTAGGAATTCTTCAAATGAACTCAATAAATTAAATTAAATACTTATCTTCTCAAAGCTCTTTAATAATAATGATGGTTATAGGTTGCTAATTATTGGATGATTCCCTAACCTATGCTCAAATTTTGGACTTTAGGTTAGAGTGGTAAAAAGGGGTCATCACAGAGTGTGTCAACCATATGTTTGTAAGGAAATAAGTTTTCATCCATGGTCTGATACATGTTGGTTACCTAATTGATGATCTACTGAGAATCTCCATAAACATCTAGTGCTATTAATTTCCATTCTAATGCTAGCTTAAGGCCTAAGACCAAGGCTTCATATTCTTCCATGTTGTTTGTAAAGGGAAAAATTAGTTTATAGGATTTACAGATGGTAATGCCTAGAGTTATAATGAGCAAAATACCAATGCTTGAACCATGCTATGTATAACAACCATCAAATTAGAACTTCCAAGTTACTGGCTCTATTTGAAGAATGTGCATATCTCAAAAATCACCTAAGATAGGATTCAATCTCTCTATACGTGCACCTACCAACTGATTGGCAATGGAATGTCCTTTTATTACTTTCCTATTGAGATACTTAATATCAAACTCACTTAGGATCATCACCCACTTGGCGAATTTTCTCATTAACACTGTCTTGTTGAGAAGATACTTGAGGGGATCAATCTTGGAGATGAGTTTAACCTTATGTGTCAAAAGATAATGGTGTAGCTTTTGGGAAGAAAAATTATGGCTAAACACGCCTTTTCATAATGGTGTAATTAAGGTCATAGTTGACCAAGGTGTGACTAATGTAATAAATGGCCCTTTCTTTTCCCTAGTCATTTTCTTGTGCCAAGAGGGCTATAATTAATTTATCTGTTAGCAAAGTATATAGCAACAATAGTTTGTGCAATACTAGAGGTACCAACATAGGTGGATTCATCAAGTAGTTTTTGAGTAAATCAATGTTCATTTGACATTGATCATCCCACTTAAAGATTATGTCCATGTGGAGTAGGTGGGTGAAAGGCACACACATTTTTGCTAAATGGGAAATGAAATGATAGACTTATTGAAGTATTTCTTGAAGAGAATGTAGCTGACTTAGGTTCTTTGGAGGTTGGATGTTGACTATAGCTTGTACCCTTTTAGGTTAAGCTCCTATTCCTTTGGCTGAGATAATGTATCTTAGGAGCTTGCCAGATTTGATG
The DNA here is from genome assembly GCA_028749045.1 of Cupressus sempervirens. Classification (NCBI taxonomy): domain Eukaryota; kingdom Viridiplantae; phylum Streptophyta; class Pinopsida; order Cupressales; family Cupressaceae; genus Cupressus; species Cupressus sempervirens. The sequence goes on from CM053790.1 coordinate 186,550,982, forward strand.
CCAAAAGTGCATCTTTTTGGATTTAGCGTAACTTTGAATGCTTCTAGATAGGTAAATATATTTTCCAAGATGGGGAGATGTTCTTATTGGGTATTATATTTGGCAAGGATATCATCAACATAATCTTCCATAGAAATATACATCATGTCATGAAAGATAGTGGTCATGGCCCATTGATAGGTGGCTCCTGAATTATTTAGTCCAAAACGCATTACATTCCAATAAAATGTGTCCCTTGCACAAGTAAAGGTTGTTTTCTCTTGGTCCTTTGGCACTATTCTAATCTGATTGTACCTTGAAAATCCATCCACGAGTGAGAAAATGGAGTGACCTTCTATCAAATCTATAATTGTATTGATGCTAGGAAGGGGAAAATCATTTTTAGGACATGCTTTATTTACATCCCAAAAACCAATACAACTGCATATCCGACCATATTTCTTTGATATAGCCACAATGTTTCATATCCATGACACATATGCTAAGGGCTGAATGAAGTTGGTGTCGAGTGATTTCTCTAATTCTATTTTGACTAGTAGGGATCTATGGGGATGTATTTTCCTTAGCTTTTTCTTGACCAACTTAGGCTTTGGAGAAATGTATAGGCAATGAAATATTAGAGTTGGTTCTAACCTTGGTATGTCATTGTAAGACCATGAAAATTTTATTTTACTCTCTTTGAAGAAATGAATGAATGTGTTTCTTTCTTCTATGTTTAAAGACTATGCCAAATGAATGATCCTTGCTTCTTGTGCTATGCCAATGTTGACTTTTGTTGTTTATTCAATTAGGATAGATGATCTTTCATTTTGTTCTTGGGTAAGGTATAGATCATCTCATCTTTGGGTGCCATAGTTGGGTTTTCACCTTTGGATGCATCATTTCTATTGCTTTCTATTTTTTTCTCAAGATCAGCTACAACTCAATGGTGGTTATTAAGGCTTTGATGTCCTTGACCTATTTTGGTATGAATGAGATGATTGATATCAGACCTATCTATGTACATTTATCATATTCTTTGTAGATGAGATGGTTCAACTATGTTAAGGTAGACAAAAATATCATGATTAGTGTCAAAATTAGGAATATGGTGATGATTGGTTGCTTCCCAGCTAATGAGCTCGAGATGGACTAAGGAGTGTGATTCATAATACGGATAGGGTTTTATAGGGTTTAAATAAATGAAATCATTTGATAGTTTATATGTTGCATCAGCTAAGTGTATGACATGTTCTTCCTCTAAAATATTAAGAAAAGTAGAGCTCATGAGTGCCTAATAGTAGTCATCTTCGACTTCTGCTGGAAATAATTCAAGAAATAGGGTTTGAAATTGACACCCTTCAATAGGTTCTTCATCCTCATATGATGTGATGCTACATGTCTTTTCTATACCAGCCTCTAAGTTGTTATGATGTGTGTTGGGTCTTGACAAAGTACAATCTAGATGAGAGATTAATCCATGTGCAATGAAACCACTGGATGTGGGAATGTCAACAAGATTACATTATTTATCATGAAAGGACTCTTCAAATAATGATTCAAATTCCATTTGTTAGAATCATCGTTGTCTTTTTTATTAGAGGTGTCCATGAGTGGTTCTCTTGTGTAATGTTAATATGGGAAGGATAGACTCACATTTTTAATGTTGACTATTTTCTAGTTACTACCACCCCTTTCTTTAGGCACCCACACCAAGGTGGAAGAGGAGGAATCAATATATTTGGGATGACAATCAAGAATTATTTGTACATGGTCTTGTTCACTATGCCCCACCATTATTTTGGATCTATTAGACCTGAACTATGCTACTAGGGGTTTGATGATGCCTTTCCCTTTCACTAAGGGGCCATCTCCCATATATCCTATTGGTTTGATTTTTACAAAATATAAATTTTCCAATTTCTAGTTTAAAGATCAAAATTGAATCCATTGTTTTCTTACTAGGGTTTTTGGTTCTTTGGCCTTGCTTTTTAGTAACCTTTGAAATACTTGTTAAACCCTAAGTCTTGAATTCTTTTTAAATTTATTTAGGAATGAAGCTTTTCAAATGTTGAATATTCCTTGACCCATTTAAATATTTCATGCCCCTAAGTGCCTTTTCCCTTTTTGTTTCACACTGTCCAATCTTTATAAGATCTACGACGGTCATGTCATCACTATGTGAAGATGCAAGTGTTTTAACCATAGTGGCATAACAACTTCCATGAAATTGACTATTAGTGTCATGAAGTGAAGGCACAAAAACTAAAAAATTGCATTGCTTCAAAGTTTCAGTCATGTGCTTCATGATAGTTTTGTTAGAACTGGAAAAGGAACCAAATGTAATAAAGTACAAGTGGCATCATCAAAACCCCATTTTTTTTTAGAGTCACTATGTCATGATCCAAAAATGTTTACATCCTACCGGTGGCAACATAGCACCTTGATAGAAAACATATGAGATGGTGGCATTTGAAAAATCTAGTGACAATGAAAATCCAAAGTGATATTATGGATGTGTACTTTCATTACTGTGTTAGAGGTATTCATTATTGTAATCATGTTTGAAACATAGAGATATTCCCAACACTAGATTTCATGTATGTTAGTGAGGTCACTATGTCGTGACCAAAAATAATAATAGATCTCACTAGTAGTGACATAGTGCTTTGCTAGAAAGAAAGGAAGATGGGAGATTATGAAACAGATGGGCACAAAAATTCCTATCATTAATATTATTCATGTGACTTTATTTCTCTATCAAAAGCATTGATTGTGGTAATAATGGTGGAACTAAAAAAATTTCTCAACACTAAAATCTCTAAAGCCTTAAAGAGGTTGCTATGTTGTGGTCAAAAAATGAATTCCACCGGTAGTGACATAGCACCTTGATGGAAAATAGAAATGGTGCAACAAATCCAAGAAAGGGGTCCCAAAAATCTACTTCATCATACATGAATACTGCAATCTTTTGGACACAGTGGCATTCTATCGGAGACATGTATTAACTAGAAGTTTTGAGAATAACGAAGGTCACTATGTTGTGACAGGAAAATATTTGCACCTCGCCATTAGCAACATAGCACCTAACCTTAAAATGTGCATATGGTGGGACCCAAATCACGTGATGTTACAACTAGGATTCCAAAATTAAATTATATGCTTGTTTAGTAGGAAATTCCCACGTCAGCAGTAACATGGACCCATGCCCAAGTTAGAAGTCAGATGAAAGATTGTGATCATTGGATCAAGATCTGATCAATGATCATCACCAACTCACTATGAGTAGTTGTGCATTATTTACCCAATGCGACATGGAAACTAAGGAGCCCACCATAGTTATATGGATGTAATGTGATTTCCTTTCTTTTAGATTAAGCTTAGGTCTATGGCTTTCACTTCATCGCTATGGAGATTTGCTCGAGGTTTAAGGATAGCGACATAGAAAACAAGGCAAATAGATATGGGACCCACCACATTTGTGTTAAGAACTTAATCAAATCTCTTATGCTCAATCAAGATGATATCAATAGTTGTCACTATATCACATAGGCAACATGCTCGCTCTTTATGTATAGAGAGATAGTGAGTCGATGACACATATCCTCGAGGATTAATGGGTCCAATTGGAAATGCTAGCAGTGAAGGAAGAGTGCACATGGAGAATTTTCATTAGTTTGAATTTAAATGTAGAAGGTGGTACCAATCTATTTCCCTTGTAGTTCATTTGTGAGGATTGAAAGCTTCGCATGCAAGAAAAAAATAGAGTACATTCCAAAAGATCTTGCCATTTTCATCTCACATGAACAAGATTTCAAGCGTTCTAAACAAAAGAAATTAATGAGAATTTGTGTTGAGCTTGATTAGAACATGAAATAGTTTCCCCTTTGTTTGTGAGACATTGTAGGATTATAGAGTAAGAAATAAAATCAAGTAAGTCTCATATATTATAACCTTTGTAAGCAATTTTAGTTTCTGCAAACTATATCCAGTATGCCTCCAAAGAAGGTGTTATCTAGGTAGGAGGATTATTTGGCTAGAAATATTCATGATGACCTACTTGAATTGCTCCTTGAATCTACCACTAAAATTGTGCAAGTTAAAAGGTTAACTTTGTTAAATCCTAGGGTCAATGTTACTGATGGGTTATATGATAAGGGGAATTGGATTCATGATGCCAAAACCTCTAAAATTGATCTTTCTATTCAAGAAATTATTTTCAGAAAGAAATTTATTTGCCCCACATGCTAAGATTTAGAATTTTGATTTAGGAAAGTTAGTTGTTCCAAGTATTTTTATGGATTATGACCTTCTAGAAGCTATTGGAAAAAAAATGATCAAGCAATTAGAGTGGTGAGAAGAATTGATGGTGAAATTTTGATCACAATCAGCCCAAAGGAAATCTAAGAAGTATTTGGTTTAGTGCCATTGATAGACTATCATGTGCCCATTGACTTGGAAGAATCAGAAAAGGAATATATGTCCAAGAAGGATTCAATTAGGTGGGGTGCATTTAAGGCACACATCAAAAAAATTGGAACTTTTCCAACGATTACAACATCTTCTAGAGAACCCTTCAAAAGGGCATATTTTGTTACTAGGGCTATGGAGGCATACAAGACTCTATGTAAAGTATTTGGTAAAGATGGAGATGAGTTTATGACCATAAGTTTTATGTATATGATTACTCAGATTTCCTCTTTTGTTGTGGATATTATTTTTTATTTTGCCTCCTATTTAGCAAAAGAAATTCACAATGGCCTGGTTGGGATTACAAAGGGAAAGGTGGAGAAGATCTTTGGTCACTATTCTTTGGTAATGTATATGTTTTTGTTCAAGGGAGTAACATATTTTGGTAAAGAGATGAAATTAAATAAGAAACATGATTGGGAAGCAATGCTAGTCCAATTATGGAATGCATATATGACCTAAGAAGCAAAAAAAGCTAGTTTTCTCAGTTTTAATAGGTACTTTTCTTCAAAGTTGAGGTGTCTATTATTAAGTGACAATCCCAGAATACCCAACACATTGGCATGTCTTATTAGGCCCCTTGAAAATGCTATTGGTTTGAAAGTTTCACATAATTGGGGAGAAATCATCCCATATTCAGTTTCAACTATCACTAGGATTTATGGTTTTAGAGGTACTCCCCATGTGTTACCTTACTAAGTTCCTTTAAAGGTAGGAGTAGCTAAAGTTTTGTGCTAGCTATGAGGATTGGAGGAAACCTATTTGTTGAAAAGGTCAAGATGGTCAATATTCCCCACTTGTACTATAGCCCATCAATTTGTAATCACAAGATGAGGTTGGCTTTCTCTGCATAAAATATTAGATCAGTATAAGATGGTTGTTTCTCATCCCTATTTTTGTGATACTAAGGGATTCTATAACTTACCCTTTAAGCACAAAGTTATGCTTGGAAAATTTGATCATGAATCATATTTTCTTGAAGATGTAATAAGAAATGAGTTCTCCTTGCAAGAATAGGAAACAAATAAAAAAATGGAGAGTATTCTAAAGACTTTTGGATTTTATTCATTATTTTGATGAAGATTATAGTCCTCTAGGTAATGCCATTATAGAGGAAGATAGAATAAATAAGATCATGCTTACTTTCCCTAAAACAATGGAAACTATGAATGAGAAGAAGCAAATTTTTATTAATTATTTTCTAGACAAGGCTAAAGAAGTGATGAGGAGATTGAGATTCAGTCCTAATCTAGGGGTAGGGCAATTGACTATCTAGAAAAGGCTAGGGTACACTATCATTCAAAATAAGAAGACCACTATGGAAAAGGGAAAACAAATAATTGGATCTGCTAGTTTTATCTAGGAAGAGACCCCCCTTGAGCCCTTCCCTAAGAGGAAAAGAATAATACGGGACCAAAGTCCTCACCTTGTGGAATATTCACCTTCACAATTCCCTCTCAGGATTGAAGAGGAAGAACTTAATGGGGAGAAAATTGAACAACTAGGGTCAGAAGGAGGAATTTTCATTACCTAGGTAGAAATAGATGAAGGAAACCCTTAGGAGCCTCCTATGTCAAGCTTAGAGTTGATAGTAGTAGATTTTAAAGGAAGGGAATTACACCCTGTCATAGAGCAAGCTAGTCAACATTTTTTGTCTGATGATAGTTTTGTTTAGTCAAGAGCTTCCCACCACTTTCAACGGAGAAGAAACATAGGAAAGTTTGAAGAAAGATGTAATAAGTTAAGAACAAAGCATCTGGAGCTAGAGGATGCATCCATGCAAAATTAGGTTCCAAGAAAAATTAGCTTAAAGAAAACATGATACAAGAATTCCAAAGTATAACTCTTGAAGAGGGTAGGCAGATGGTGAAAGCATCAAATATTCTACTGCTACCCAATTGGGACATAGAAAATGCCTTAATTTTTAATTCTCTTTGAAATAAATTGGACCTACAAGACCAAAATAAAAAGGAATTCATAGCTACTACTTTCAGTGAGGACCAGGCTACTTTGGTTACATGGTCATTAAGGAAGGGATCTAGGGTTGTTTCATCACGGCCAGATGATTGAGGATTAATGGGAAATATTATTGTAAGAAGAGTAGTAGATACCTCCCATGTGGAGGTAGCTCACATGGGTTTTGGATCATCTCAATTTGTTTTGGTTAATGCAAGAAAGGAAGAAAAGACAACGTTTGAACTATAGAGTAAGTAAGAGATTGTTTTGGAGGCTTATAATAAAGAAGTTTGGAAAAAAATTGAACTTGGAAATAAGGTAATGGAGAGGTCATACAGGCCAAGAATCATATATCCTCACCCTCTAGTGGAACATTTTAAATCTACTCCTCTCATAAAAATTCTAGATACCCCACGAAGGCCACTATATTACACCACTAAAGAGTTTGAAGAAGAAAAGAGCAAACTGTGGGCATTACATGTAGAGCTAAATGTATGATATGAAGATAAATTGAGAAAATCTCTTATGTATTTAGGAGATAAAATTGAATGGCCATTATTTTATTGTCAACTAGCAAGAACAATAAACATATGGGATGAAATGAAAGCCAATGATGAGGACTTGAAGCCTATTGTGAATAAGTGGAAAAAGAGGAGGAAATATATAACATTCTTGTGCTACTATGTGATAAGGTCTTCACATGATCAGATTGAAAAAACCTATGATATTGCTAATGGTCGATCAAATTTTGATGATAGAAGAAGTGCATTATAGTTGAAGGTTGTTTCTTATCTAAGCAAGTATAAGAGTGAGAAATTTGATTTATTCCCTCGTGCTTTAGATAGAAAGAATAAATTGTAGAATAAAGATGAATGGGCTAAGGAATTAGATGATTTAGTTTGTTTGAGAATGAATAAAATCATCAATGAAATAGGACATGCATGGTGGACCACCAAAAAAGAAGAAATGGTGAAAGTCCAAATATTCTTTGATTCTTTGAAACAATATTTGATTGATATTGATGGAGAGCGTGAATATGTTATCAAGAAGCAACAAGATATTCTACAATTTGATTGGCTACATGACACACTTTTTGATAAGTGGATGGTTGATATTGCTCCCAATGAATAGACAGAAGAAGGTGAAAGTGAGGATGATGAGACACATGAAGATGATATACATATCATTGACTAACTTCCAGTAGTACCCAGGAAAGAAGACATCAAAGAAGGGAAATCATCTCATGTGAAAGATACAATGGATTAGATGGATGAGGTGGTAGAAATGAAACCAAATGTAACTATCACCTTGGTAGTACATGATGATATGAATGGAAATGCCAAAGTAGAGGTGAATTTGAAGGAATTAGAGCCTAACACATTGCTAGAAAATTTGATAGCTACATATGATGAGGATTCAGAGTGAATAAAGGCCAATCATGGAATTTGTAGCATTCAAAGATGTAACAGAAGAGGGGCCTACCAAAAGAATACTATGATCTATTACCTTTCTATTACATAAAGTTTTGTCTTTTTCTTGTTAAGTAGAATGTAAATATCTTTAGTAAAAGGACACCTGTCAATTCTCTATGCCTAAAGCTTGTTGCATCTCACACTTTATAAGTGAGATTCCCAGGCTAGAGAAGGGTCTAATTTCTAATGCAATTTTAGTTTACATTGAATATTGGTTGGTCTAATTATGGTAGAAATTTTTATGATGTATTCTATCCGCAAATACATGGGAATAAATTGATATTATAGGAGGTTAATGTCTTTTCAAGAGGTTATCAAATTTTATTTGCAATTTTATACAATTTTCAAGGAAGATTAATACAAATTTGAACTGTCCTCATATCTACTCTTGCTGAATTTTGTTTCCATTGTTGTTACCTAGCTCTTCTAATGTTATGTGAGGAAAGCTTGTCCAATTGAATGCAATTCATTTAGATTGTATGTCAATTCACTTTTGCTATTGATTTAATGAATCAAGTAAATGCTTTAGTGAATTTGATAGGGTTCCTCTGGTGATAGGATGGATGTCCGTAAGAATGAAAGTTTGTAAGAGTTTCTGATAGTATTGGTTGTAATCCAATTAATTAGATCCCTAAAATTGGAATAAATTTTGAATCCCAATGGAATAGGCACTGATCTAGTTGATCTAGTTTGCAGATAGGTAGATCATGAATAAGTTGTTTGATACAATTGTTCAATTGTGTATTGTCTTTGATGTCACACAAATGTCATATCAATCATCAGATAGAGTCTGTTGAGCACAGAAGGTCAGCAAGGTAAAGGATAGTGTCTACCGAGCTCAGAAGGTCAGCAAGGCAAAGGATAGAGTCTACCGAGCTTAGAAGGTTAGCAAGGAAAAATGACGGAATCTACTGAGCCCAAGAGGTTAGTGAAGAAAACATGCAGTATCTATCGACTAAATAGTTCTTAGTGAGCTAACTTGATCATCAAAGGAAATGTGGCAGAAACAGTTCTTACCAAGCTCACTTAGTCATCAAAGGAAATGTGGCAGAAGTAGTTCTTACCAAGCTCTCATGAAGGAATTTAGTTCTTACCGAGTAAACTTGGTAGCCAAAGGACGTTACGGATATTGCAATGTTAACCAAGTCAAGAAGGTTAACTTAGGAAATTTTTGGAAACAGTATTTACCGAGTAGGGTCGGCTAGTAGAGGATTTCATTATTTTATGAAATAAATTTTATTTGTTTAGAGTAATATTTGTAGCCGATTGATGGATGGTTTATTGGTTAATGTAACATGTAAATGGGTTGACTTGACAATCTGAATGGTATAATTAAGAGGTCAACTTGCGAATTATAAGTGAAAAAATGGAAGTGTGTGTGGAATTAATGTGATATGAAGACTAATTTTTGTTGAAGTGAATTTGAAGGATGATTAGAGATCATTGAGGAGAAGCAAATCTATATTTGATGAAAGAGGATCTAACGATGCTGAACAGAGATATGTAGTGAACAAATTTAGTTGCATCTTGTTCAGGTCAATTCATTGTTGCTTTCTAACCATTGTAGCATTGATTTCAAATATCTTAATAGAGTTGGTTTAACAACCATTTTGTAAATCCTCTAACAAGGTGATAGTTTAGTTGAATTGTTCTAAAGACCTCTAGCAAGGCCACTCCTAATAGGGTGATTAAATCCTCTAACAAGGTCACACCTAACAGTGTGTATTGTAACCTTTAACAGGGTTGGCTCTTAATAGGGCTCACTTCAGAAGGGTGAAAAATTGGTGACTAGTTACATGGTAGTTTTTCCCATATTGGGTTTCTACGTTAAATCTAGTGTCTCTTGTGTTCATCTTGTTTTCAATTGCATGCATGTTTGCTTGAAAATAAGTAATAGTTTAATTTTTCGAGTTATAGCATTTTTTGTTATGTTTACCGAGTATCAGCAGTAACTAAATCTTTAAGACAACTAAGGGATCTATGGATTAATTTTTGTGAGTAATTGATTCACCCCCCTTTCAGTTATTCTACCTTTAATTCCAACAATTGGTATCAAAGCTTTTGGTGCTTACAGGAAAAGATTTCATGGATCTAAGATAATGATCAGGATGTCTTACAAAAGAGAAATTCCAAGACTTAATAGGGACAACTTCTTAGCATGGCAAGGATTGATGAGGCTTCATCTAGCTTCTATTTGTGATACAGGGCTAAAGTACCTTGATGAAAAATATGAAGAACCTTTTGGTACATTATTTGTCAATGATATTGCTGAAAAGAAGACTCACAACAACATGATGATAGATATAGCATCTGCTCTAAGTTATGAAGAATTTGATGACATCAAGGATTGAAAAATTGCCTTTGAAATGTGGAACAAGCTTAAATATATCTATGGAGGAGATGATAATGTGAAAAGAGCCAAACCAAAAATTTTGAGAGGACAATTTGATCAAATGAGAATAAGAGAGCATGAAAACATTGCAAAGTATGTTGAAAGAGTTAAAGCATGTGTTAGTGCAATCAAAGCATCCAGAGGAGGTATCAATGAAGAGATAGTTATAAGTAAAGTTCTGAGAACTCTACTTCCCATTTATGCAATCAGAGTCTTTGCAATTCAAGAAAGAAGATGTGAGGCAAATCATAAAATAAATTTAGAGGCCATAGTTGGAAGATTGACTGCATTTGAGCTAGGCAACTATGACAATTATGTTCTAGCTGTCAAGAACATTGAATTAGCATTTGAAGCCAAGTTTTCACTCAAAGAAAAAGGGAAAAAGATGAAGGATCTGCAATCAGATAGCGATGAAGAATTAGAACAAAGTTCAGACAGCGATCTTGAGTTGGTTGAAGCTCTACTAGCAAGAAAATATTTAAGAGGCAAAGGGAAATACAAAGGTAAGGTTCCCCTAATTTGCTTTTCTAGTGAAGAAATTGGACATATTGTAGCCAGGGGCCCAAATAAGCAGAACAGAGATGAGAAGAAAGGTCACAAGTACAATGGCAAGAAAGACTTCAAATCATTCAAGGAGAAAGGTAAGAAAATATGTTTTATGGCTAAAGATTCTAATTATTCTAATGATCAAGAAGAAGATTAAATTTTCTACATTGCTATGGAAGATGAATCTAATAATGATGAAGAAATGGCACTCATTTGTCATATAAGAAGAAATGACACATGGATCATAGATAGTGGTTGTTCTCATCACATGACTGGTGATAAAACTAAGTTTGAATAGTTTGAAGACTATGATGGTGGTAGTGTAAGATTTGTTAAAATGAACCTTGTTTTATAAGAGGAAAAAGAAGAATCTCACTAACCAAACAACTTGTATGTGATAATGCATATTGGGTAGAAGGAATAAAGCATAATTTTTTGAGTGTGAAATGGCTACTCAATAATGGATTCAAAGTAGAATTTATGAATGGAAAAGCAAGATTGTTGGATGGAAAAGGAAAGCTGATTGGATCAAGCACTCAAACAAAAGGTAACTTATTTGATCTTGAACTTGGTGAATGTTCATGTTTCATTACTCAAATTGAAGAAAGTTGGTTATGGCATAAAAGGTTATGTCATGTAAACTTTGACAACTTGATAAAGATTAGTAAATTCAGGAAAGTAAGAGGTATTCCTAACATAAAGAAACCTAAGATTAGTCTATGCAAGAATTGTCAAATTGGTAAAATGGGAAAGACTAGTTTTAGAAGCAAGAACTATCAGACTAAAGAAGTTCTAGAAATTGTGCATACTGATTTGTGTGGACCTATTGGCATTAAAAGTTATATTGGTGAAAAATTCTTCATTCTATTTGTTGATGATTATTCAAGAATGATGACTGTCATGTACCTAAGAGAGAAATCATAAGCATTTGAAAAGTTCAAATGGTACTTGGCTAGAGTAGAAAATGAAATAGGCAAAAGACTGAAATGCTTAAGGTCCGATAGAGGTGGTGAATTCATTTCACATGAGTTCAATAACTTTTGCATTGAAAGGGGAATCTTGGAACTCCTAAACAAAATGGAATAGCAAAAAGAAGGAATAGATCTATCATGGATTGTGCAAGAACCTTAATGATTGAGAAAGGCATTTCTATAAAATACTAGAAGGAAGCTATCAACACTGCAGTTCATACCTTGAATTGAGTACAACTGAAAAAGGACCCATTCAACACCCTATGAGTTGTGGTATGGCTACAAACCCAATGTAGGTTATCTAAAAGTATTTGGAAGCAAATGTTACATTTTGAAGGAATCTAGAAAAGGTAAATTTGATGTAAAAAGTGATCAAGGAATATTTTTTGGATACTCTTGCAAAAGAAAAGTATATAGATGTTTGAACTTATCTACTCACAAAGTCATAGAAAGTGCACATGTGAAAGTTGATGAGTTTGTAGAAAGATCAAAAGAAGAAAGCAAAAAGGAACTTGAAGACTATAGAAGATTTGTTTACATGAAATCTGATACAATGCCAAGTATACCTAATAATTAGGAATCCTCAACTCTAGAGTCTTCATTAACTGAGTCACAAGAAGTTCAAACCAAGTCAGTACCTACCAAGCTGCAAGAAATCGAGTTGCAAAAAGAATCTACTAAGTTAGCATCTACTGAGCCTGAGCAACCAAAATCAAAACTAGAAGTTGAGACACAGAAGGATAATAATGCAAGTCATTCAAAAGGAAAGGAGCCTATGTTAGCCAAGTATGTCAGAAAGTATCATGTACCAAATTAGATTATTGGAGATAAATCAGAAGGAACAATGACAAGAAGTAAGTTGAAAGGAACTTGTTTACTTGCTGATTTTGAACCTAGAAATGTTAAAGATGCACTAGACAATGAGAGATGGATTGAAGCTATGCATAAAGAGATAGAAAAAATAGAGAAAAATAAAATATAGACTCTTGCACCTAGATCCAAATACAAAAATGTGATTGGAACAAAGTGGGTATTCAGAAACAAACTAAATGAAGATGGTAAGGTATAAAAGAACAAAGCTAGACTGGTATGCAAAGGATACTCTCAAGAAGAAGGTGTAGACTATGGAGAAACTTTTGCTCCTATTGCAAGATTGGAAGGTGTCAGAACCTTACTTGCATATGCTGCATTCAAAGGATTCAAATTTTATCAGATGGATGTCAAGTCAGCATTTCTCAATGGCATATTGGATGAAGATGTTTACATTGAATAGCCTAAAGGTTTTGTTGATCCAGACAAGAAGGACATAGTCTACAAATTGCATAAAGCATTATATGGTCTGAAACAAGCCCATAGAGAATGGTATGAAAGATTGCATAACTATCTTATTTAGATTTATTTTCAAAGAACTAATGACAATAGTAGTTTGTACATAAAGGAAGGACTAGATAATAAGATTGTTTTGGCAGAAATATTTGTAGATGACACTTTGTTCATAGGAAATAATGATCTTTGCAGAGAATTTTTAGAACAAATGAATAAGGAATTTGAAATGTCAATGTTTGGTGAAATTAAATTCTTTGTTGGTCTTCAAATTCAACAAAATAAGAATGGCATCTACATCACTCAATCTAAATACATCAGGGAGATACTGAAAAAGTTTGGCATGTAAGACAACAAACTAGTTGGGACTCCTATGTGTACTAGATTAAAACTTACCAAGGATGATGAATCAAAGGAAGTAGATTAGAAATTGTAGAGATCTATGATTGGAAAGTTACAATATGTAGTGCACATAAGACTAGACATTGCCCTTGCAATAGGAATTGTAGCAAGATTCTTAGCAAAACCAAAAGAAAATCATATGATGGAAATCAAAAGGATCATGAGATACTTCAAAGGAGCTAAAGAATATGGATTATGGTATAAACTTGAGGGAAACCGAGATTTAAAGGTGTTCACTGATGCAGATTGGGCAGGAAATATTGATGACAGAAAGAGCACAAGTGGAGGAGCTTTCTTTCTTGGGAAAAGGTTGGTTTCTTGGACAAGAAAAAAGTAGAATTGTACATCTCAATCCATAGTAGAGGCAGAATATGTTGTAGCAGCCGTAAATTGCTCAAACATTGTGTGGTTCAAATAATTATTAGAAGGTATGAAGCAAGAAATTGAAGAACTTGTTGTTATGTTTTGTGATAACACAAGTGCAATTAAAATCTCCAAGATTCCATTGATGCATTCAAAAACCAAGCATATTGCCATAAAGCATCACTTTATTAGAGAATTGGTGCAAGAAAAGGAAATAAGCTTGGAATATGTCCATACAAAGGAAAACATTTTTGACATATTCAAAAAGCCTTTACCTAAGGATGCATTCTTGTATCTAAGAGGTAAGTTAGGGGTCATTCCCCTATCTAAAGCTCACTAAAATATAGTTCTAGTGATGCATCAACATAAACGAAATTGAAGATCTATCAGTTGATGTAGCAAACCAATGAAGACATTGCATATGAATTAGTACATCAGGTACAATGATATTTAGTTGTTTTGAGTTGTCTTTGGCATGTGTTGTAAAAGAGGGAGAATATATTGTCATATCTTTCTAAAATTTGCAAAATAATAAGAGTTTGTGTAAAAGGGAGAGATTATTATGAAAGAGGGAGTTTTCTATATTTGAATAAGAAATTGAAGTATTCTATCAGTAAAATACTTGTTTTCAAATTTTATTCTACTATGACATGTTGTGTTTCCATCAATGCCAAAGAGGGAGATTGTTGGATATAATTATTCAATTGTGTGTTGTCTTTGATGTCACACAAATGTCATATCAGTCATCAGATAGAGTCTACCAAGCTCAAAAGGTCAGCAATGCAAAGGATAGTGTCTACCGAGCTTAGAAGGTCAGCAAGGCAAAGGAAAGTGTCAACTAAGCTTAGAAGGTCAGCAAGGCAAAGGATAGAGTCTACCAAGCTCAGAAGGTTAGCAAGGCAAAAGGACAAAATCTACCAAACCGAGGAGGTTAGTGAAGAAAACTTGTAGTATCTACCGAGTAAACAATTCTTACCGAGCTAACTCGGTCATCAAATGAAATGTGGCATAAATAGTTCTTACTGAGCTCACTCGGTCATCAAAGGAAATGTGGCAAAAGCAGTTCTTACCGAGCTCTCATGAAGGAATTCAGTTCTTACCTAGTAAACTTAGCAGGAAAATGATTTTATGGATATTGCAATGTTAACCAAGTCAAGAAGGTTAAGTTAGGAAGTTTTTGAAAATAGTATTTACTAAGTAGGGTCGGCTAGTAAAGGATTTCATTATTTTATGAAATAATGTTTATTTGTTTAGAATAATATTTTTAGTTGACTAATGGATGGTCTATTGGTAAATGTATCATGTAAATATGCCAACTTGATAATCTAAATGGTATAATTAAGAGGTTAAGTTGTTAATTCTAAGTGAAAAAATAGAAGTGTGTGTTGAATTAATGTGATATGAAAACTAATTATTGTAGAAGAAAATTTGAAGGATGATCAGAGATCATTGAGGAGAAGCAAAGCTATATTTGATGAAAGAGGATCTAATGATGTTGAACAGAGACCTATAGTCAGCAAATTTAGTTGCATCTTGTTTAGGTCAATTCATTGTTTTCTTCTAACCATTGTAGCAATGGTTTCAAATCTCATAACAAAGTTGGTATAACAACCATTTTGTAAATCCTCTAACAAGGTGACAGTTCAGTTGAATTTTTCTAAAGACCTCTAGCAAGGCTACTCCTAATAGGGTGATTCAATCCTCTAATAGAGTCACACCTAATAGTGTGTATTGTAACCTTTAATAGGGTTGGCTCCTAGCATGGCTCACTTCAAAAGAGTGAAAAATTGGTGACTAGTTACTTGGTGGTTTTTCTCATATTGGGTTTCCACGTTAAATCCGGTGTCTCTTGTGTTCATCTTATTTTTAATTGCATGCATGTTTTCTTGAAGATAAGTAATAGTTTAATTTACTGAGTTACATCATTTTTTTTTATGTTTACTGAGTATCAATAGTAACTAGATCTTTAAGACATCTAAGGGATCTGTGGATTAATTTTTGTGAGTAACTGATGCACCCCCCCTCTCTATTATTCTACCCTTAATTCCAACATAAGCATCAAATCTAAAATCAAAATCAACTTTATTTTACTATTTGAAGAGTTTCAAAGATGCTTAGCACTTGTTTGCATGTAACTTTTAAGTTTTAGTTAGCCTCTATTCATAGAAATATTTGTAAAACTGAGAAAAAATGTGACCAAATCAACTTACAAGGGTTGTGTATTGTTTGAAAATATCAAGAAATGGATAAACTATGTGTATGTCAGAGATAGAAGATGAGAATTAGAATGAAACTAATAGGATTCTCATATAATAGTAGTCATTTAAATCATCCCCTGGGTATAGCCACCTTGGTTTTGTAGAGCCTAAATAGTAGAAAGACAACCCTTGTTTTGTTGAAGTTGGTTCCAAATAATATGCAAGCATAATTGTTAATAGGACATAGGTAATACTTAGAAAAAACAAAAGAGCTTACATTTCTAGATATACCAATGAATAATGACTTACCTCAAGGTGGCAGGAAGAACCTGAATATGAAAAAAGTAGACCTAAACCCCACCTAAAAACCAAGAGGTAGTGTGTTAGTTATTTCTCAATATCAACCAGTGGTAGGGAGAGATTCTTCTTCACTCAGCTCTAAATCAGAAACCATGAGACTCTTAGGAGGAATATTTAGTACCTCATTACCAAATGAAAGGACATATCAAGACAACAATATGTCACCAATACAGAATGCATCCCCTAGACCAGATCTAATTACTGAGATGAATTAGAGACTAGGACTCAAGAGTTCATTTGGAGATCCTTTTAATCCCATAGTAGTCCCATACATGGAAGCTAATTTTATAGACCTGGATGACCTTACTAATGTAGAAGCCTCTTTTGTAGACCCTAAAGAAGTATGATTAGAACTAGGAATTTTGAAGAAATGGGGGTCTAAGGAAGAAGCCAAGCATATTCATCTAGAAAAGGAAAGAGAGCAAGCCACCCTAGATGCTATAGTCGAAAGAGATAATCTCCTTAGAAGGATGGCTACCTTAAAACAAAAAAAAAGAATTTAGAAGAAAGAACTTCAATCCTTCATGTTGATGTCTTTGGAGATGTAGATAGTTTGAGAACTAAAGTTTAGGAACAAGAAAAACTCCTAAGCCAAAAACAAGAACCTATTATTTCCTAGGTTCAACCCTACAAGCCTGTCTAGAGTAATTAGGTAGAACCTATTGTCAAGTAGATAGATAAAGGAAAAGGTAAAGCTATAGGAATCCAAATAAATGAACCCCAAGCTCTACCAAGAAAATCCAAAAACCCTCCCATGAAAATGTTAGATGTAGATCTGGAGAGGGCTAGAAAGAAGAAGGAAGATCTTGCAAAACAACTTGAGAAGGTTGAGAATGAAGCTAAAGCTACAGAAGCTGGGAGGAAAATTTAGTTCAAAAAATCTAATTTTGCATTAGCTTTATGGCCAAATTTGTCTACCCTAGCTACAACTTCTATACCAGTTTGTGGACTAGTAATTTCAACTCAGGGAATATCTCAATCTGCCCCTACCTCATCATCCACTATTAGTACTCAAGCCCTTATTGTCCAACCTCAACAATCTCAAAGTATTGTTCCCAACCAAGAAAACATAGTGAGTAGCTTAAATGTTGCTGGTTTCTAGAAGAAACCTATCTACATGGAAAAATATAGAAAAATGTCATTTGTGGGAATCCCTGGTGCTCCCCACCCTATATCTTTTGATTTAAAAGATCAAGTTGTCAAGTTCTCTAAAAATAATGATGTTACTAGTGAAGAGAACTTGAGAATTATCATAGGTATGTGGAATGACTTTGAAGTTGAACATGAAGATGTGGTGATGATGTTATTTTTTCATTCACTCACTGAAGATGCAAGGGATTGGTTCAGAAGATTAGCCAATGACAACATTAGTTCATGGAGTGATTTGGAGAAGTTGTTCAAAGAATAAAATGGAGATAATATTAATGTTGGATTTATGTTGAATGATTTCAATAACATTAAGAAGAATCCTAACAAGTCTACATTTGATTTCAATGTAATATTCCAAAAGGGTATGTACAAATTGTTCCAAGTTATGAGGTTGAATGAGGATGTTTTTCTTACAACATATTTTAATGCTTTTGATAGAAAAATGGCTTACTAATTAAGGGATAAAGATCCTAAGTCTTTGAGGGATGCTTATAAGGTTGAAGTAAATATTGAAAATAATAGGAAAGTATCTGGCAAGCTTGGTAGGATAGATGATCCAAAGTTATTCAATCCAAAGACTAACAACAAAAAGGAAGTTGATAAAACCCCCATAGGAAAGAAGCCTAAAGAACCCACAATAGGTCAAGTGTTGGACTTGCTAAAAAAGATGAATCCTACTACTTTTAATACACATAAGCCAAATGTTGGTGAGAAAGCCCCACTAAACACTAGCAATTTCAATAGACAACCTAGAATGCAAAATTACCCTTATGCCACCCAATGGAAGGATGGTAAGCTAATCCCTAGCCAAACCCTAAATGTAAAAGATAAAGGTACACCAAATCCTTTGCAAAGTAGTTCTGTTAATATGAATGATAATGTGCTATGGTGTATCATTTATCAATTACCTCATTCTTTAGAGTATTGTGTAGTAGCTCAGTCATTTGCTTCAGATCATAGTGCACAAAATGAGGAGGAAGAATAAGAAAAAAACCATGATGATGTGAGCTATAATATGGTGAGCATGTGCAATGATTGTGGGGATTCTAATTTGGGAGAAATTGAAAGTGATCTCAAAAATAAGAAAATTTCTTATCAGTTACATCATCAACAAGTGTTCTTAGATAATTAAGGATATTATGAAGATTAGGTATGTGCTACATCTTCTGAAATTGGTCATGTAAACTTGAGAATGCCCTCTAAAGAGGAAATCAATAGGATCACTACAGTGATGATCTCCCAAGTACATAGCAATTACAAGTTGAGAAATAGGATAGTTAATAATACTATTTGGAAGCCTTCTGGTATATTCATCAAGGATATCAGACATAAGATGAAGGATGAAGACAAGAAGGCTAATGTAGAGATAGTTAAGATCAAAGACATCAAAACCAAGAAATGGGAACCTAGGAAAAATGTTTAATTCCAAATAAATGAGATAGCAAAATAAATTGTGCAAGAAAAGGGATCAAGATCTGATACTATAAAGAAAATGATAGTGCCTAGTATTCAAAAGGTTCCTACTCTAGGTATGATTGTGAAACTTTCTATGTCTAATCCTATTAACATGATATCCATGTTGTCACAAATTATTGTTAACGTACCCTTATCTAAATTGTTTAGAATTGAAGAATATAAGAGCAAAGCCTTATCATGGTTGGGAGGGATAAGAAATAATAACAATAACATAGAACAAAATGTCATTCAGAAAACCCCCTTGGTGGTAGAAGATAGTGGCATTATTTCTCAAATTCCCCAAATGTTCTTGGGTGATTCATCAATATTATATACAGAAGATATTTACCCATTTTTTCTTAGCCTGATTATAAAAGGAAAAACCGTAAAAAAATGCATGATATATTTAGGAGCCTCTAATATGATCATGAATTTCAAAGTAATGGAATCCATAGGGTTGAAAGGAGATAATAAGTAAGGTAGATGTAAAGGTATAGATGCTAGAGAAGTCCCAGTTATAGGTACTATTAATTCTTTACCATTTTAGCTAGCTACATACCCTAAGGTAGAGTTGACCATGTCGGTCCTTGTAGTTGATATTCCTCCACACTATGGAATGTTTCTCTCTAGAAAATGGAGTGCTACTATGGGAGGTAGCTTATAATGTGTCCTAACCTATGCAACTTTTCACATAGGAGATAAGGCTATTAAAGTAGATAGAGAGCCAAGGGTCAATCATATTTTGTAGGTAGAAATTGAAAAAGATGCTACTTGTTTTTTAGACATGGGTGTGAATACATTCAGAGTAGAATTAATTATCCAAGAAGTTGAAAAGTTGCCTATTATGATTGAGGATGAAGCTGAGTATTGTATGGATTCACCAATACTATGGACTATGTTATATGATGGGGCTAGCTCTAAAGAAGGTGTAGTGGCAAGGGTAGTTTTTGTTTCTCCTAAAAGGAATACTTTTAAATATTCCTTCACCCTAAATTTTTCATGTACCAACAATATAGCTTAATATGAAGCCCTTCTATTAGGATTGAAATTTGCTACACACCATGGAATTAAAAATTTGCATGCTATAGGTGATTCAGAATTGGTTATATAACAGATGAAGGGAACATATGCCTATAAAAATAAAAGATTGAAATAGTATAGAAATGTTGTCTGGGATCAGATAGAATTCTTTGATGCATTTGGTATTTCATGGAGAGATAGAACTCAAAATAAGATGGCTAACTTATTAGCAAATGTAGCAATTAAATGAAAAGATGTATCATTTGTAGGAGTTTCCTAGATTGAGGTCCAAAATAGACCCTCAAAACCTGATAATATTGAACATTGGCAAGTATTTGAAGATGAAAAAGACATTGTGAATTTCTCGTTGAATACAGATAAATACCATATTTAGGAATAGACTGTAGTGATTTGTTTGAAACCATAGATGGGAAAGAAACAATCTTTGGTCAAGAGGTCATACAATTAAAGACTAATAAAGTACCTAAAGGTTTGGTTGTTTTAGAGAACATGTTTGATAACCAAGATAGGGTAAGGCTTGTGGCTAATGATGATAAATCTCAAGAGCTAGAAGAGATAAATTTTGGTACTAATGAGGCCCTTAAGAAAGTTTATATTGTTTAGAATTTGTTAGCTAAAATTAGAAAGCCTTTGATTGACCTATTGAGAAAATATAGACATGTTTTTGTGTGGTCATATGATCACCTAAAGGCTTATAGAGAAGATCTTTTTCAACATGTCATAGCATTGAAGGATCATGTAAAACATTTTAGGTAGAAACAAAGACCAGTCAATCCCACTCTAGCCCATAAAATGCAAGAGGAATTGACCAAGTTAAGGGATGGAGGGATAAATAAGCCTATTAGACATTACACTTGGTTTTCAAATCTAATACCTGTTAGGAAAAAGAATGGAGACATTAGACTATGTGTAGATTTTAGAAATCTAAACATTACTTCCCTAAAAGATAATTATGAGTTGTCAAAAATGGAGGCTATGTTATAGCAAGTACCTAGTTCTGAGCTGATGTCCATGATGGATGGGTTCTTAGGGTATAACCAAGTCCTGGTGAAAGAAGAAGAGCATTTTAAAATAGCATTCAAAACTCCCTAGGGAACTTATGTATATGTGAGAATGCCATTTGGATTGATTAATACTAGTGCCACTTTTCAAAGGGCTATGGATGTAGGTTACCCTGAGTATATAAATAAGTTTATGATTGTATGCCAAGATGACCTCACATCTTATTCCAAAAAGGTGGAAGACCACTACAAGAATTTGGAGAAGATTTTTATTAAAGCATTGGAATATGGAGTGTCATTAAACCCTAAGAAATGTACATTTGGGGTAACCGAAGGCAAACTATTGGGATACATAGTATCAAAGGACAGAGTAAAAATAGATCTTGAGAGAGTGAAAACCATTGATAAGGTTCTTAGGCCTAAAAATGTGAAGGGAATACAATCTTTCTTTGGGAAATTTAACTTTTTTAGGATTTTTGTTACTAACTTTGCTGAGATTAGTAGGCCTATTTCAAAGATTCTTAAGAAAGGAGCTACTATTAATTGGGATGGTGAACCTTTATAGGCAATTTAGGATATTAAAACTGTTATAAGAAATGCTCCAGTCCTTAGCACTCTAGATTACACAAAACCAATGCAAATATTCTCTTTGCATCTTTCCATATTGTAGCTATAATATTATTGTAGAAAAATGAGGAAGGATATGAACAACCTATTACCTTCTTTAGTAAGTCACTACAACATACTGAAGTAAAATATGAGATAAATGAGAAACAAGCATATGCTTTGGTGAAAGTTGTTAAGGCTTTTAGATGTTATTTGGTAGGTTCCATTGTCATTTCCTTTGTACCAACCACTACTGTAAAGGACATTTTTTCTCAACAAGAAGTATCAAGTAGAAGATGTAGGTGGATTAACAGGATCCAAGAATTTAACATTGAAATATAGATAACAAAACTAGTAAGAGGTCAAGGTTTAGCTAAACTTATGGCTCAATCTAATTTGGATGCTAATCAGTTAAATATCATAGTATATGGCCTAAGATCTGATTTATGTGACATGAATCACTATGAGTGGTACACTTACATTGTCCATTATTTGCAACGTATGGAAACCCCTCCTCATTTGACTTAAAAAGAAAAGAGGAGCACTAAGTTAAAAGCCATCAAGTATATCACTGTCAAGAACAATTTATGGTGGAGAAATTTTGAGGGAGTACTATTAAAATGTGTTGACCAAGAAGAGTCAAAAGAAGTGTTAAATGAAATGCATGCAGGAGTTTTTGGAGGGCATTATATGGCCAAGACCACTACACATAGGGTAATGAGAGCTATATTTTGGTGGCCATCACTTTTTAGGGATGCTGAGATCATGGTTAGGGAATGTGATGCTTGTCAAAGGTTTGCTAGAAAATTGAAGTTCTCAAGTAATACTCCATTAAAGCTAGTTGAGGTTAAGGCACCATTTCAACAATGGGGTATGGATTTCATTGGTGAGATATCTCCTAAATCTAGCAGTATCTATTCCTGGATTTTAGTTGCTACTGATTACTTCAAAAAATGGTAGAAGTAGTCCTTACAAGAAATGCAACTAGTAAAGTTGTCAACAATTTCTTTCTAAATAACATTACTTCTAGATTTGGTTGTCCTCAAAAAATTGTACAAGATAATGCCATGTGCTTAACATCTGAGGAGTTCATTGAATTTTGTGACAAATATGGAATTACAAGATCAACTTCTTCTCGTTATCATCCACAAGGGAATTGAAAAGCGAAGTCCATAAATAGGAGGTTTTTGAAAATAATAAAATGGACACTAGATGATAATAAGAAAGCCTGGGATTCTAAATTGCAATTAGCCATATGAGCTGATAGGGTGACTATAAAGAAGGCCATTGGTGTAGCACCTTTTGATATTATGTATGGAATCTAGGCAAGGATGCCTCAGAATAATTTGGTAGGACTTTACAATTACATCTAGTTGTATGATGAAGATATTACAGATGACATGCAAGAAAGGTTGGCTAAGCTTGTAGGACTAGCAAAAACCAAGAGAGAAGCATCTCTTAGGAACCAAAAGTTGCAACCACAAGTGAAGACATTATATGAAAAAAGACATTGAGAAAAATATTTGAAGATGGAGATTTAGTTCTCATGTGTAATTTCAAGATTGGGGATAGAGGAAAACATGGTAAATTTGATCCTGTATGGTTAGGTCCCTATTTGATTGAAAATACATGGGGAAAAGACTCTTATATTCTCTCAGTTTTGTCAAGTTCTAAGGAAAGTCAGGTATGTGGTCTACTCAATCATAGATTCTATATTCTTGCATAGACTTGGGTAGTCTATCATCTCTAGATAGAGCCACTATTGGTATAATTTCTACAAAATATCTTTTTCCAATTTATAGGTTAAAGATTAGAATTGAATCCATTGTTTGTCTGCTAGAATTTTCGGTTCTTTGGCTTTGCTTTTTAATTACCTTTGAAATTCCTATTAAACCCTAACTCTTGCATTTTTTATGAATTTATTTAGTCATGAAGCTTTTCAAATGTCAAATATTCCTTGACCCTTTTAAATATTTTGTGTCCCCAAGTGCCTTTTCCCTTTATGTTTCACACTGTCTAATCTTTATAAGATCTATGATAGTCATGTCATTGCTATGTGAAGTTGCAAGTGTTTTAACCATAGTGAGACACTGACTACCATGAAATTGATTGATGGTGTCATGAAGTGGAGGCATAGTGATAAAAAAATTGCATTATTTCAAAGTTCCAATCACATGCTTAATGACAGTTTTGTTAGAATTGGAAAAGGAACCAAGTGTAATAAAGTACAAGTGGTGTCATTGATATCCCATTTTTTTGATGAGTCACTATGTCATGATCGAAAAAAGTTTACATCTTACTAGTGGCGACATAGCACCTTGACAAAAAATATAGGAGATGGCGGCTTTTCAAAAATTTGGTGACAATAAAAATTGAAAGTGATATTATGGACATGTGGTTTTATTACTGTGTCAGAGGTATTCATTATTGTATTCATTTTTGAAACATAGAGGTTTTCCTGGCACTAGATTTCATCTATGTCCGTGAGGTTGTGTAGGACCAGAAACTGGGTTCAATGCATAACATACTATGAGAAAATCACAAACTCAATCAACATTTGTTAGCACCCACTAGTCTTCCATGAAAACCAAACTAATAAAGAAAGAAAACAAAGTTAAAATTCCCTCTTTCATTTGTAGCTCCCATGTCCTTCTTTCTTCTCCAAATGATGTAGCTCCAAATTTTCCTATAGTGCACACAAAATTGAAGCAAAAACCTATGATAATGGTAACGCTATGAGAATACTAGAAGTTGTGATTTGACTATGAGAGCAAGAGTGCAAAAGATGAGAAAAGCTAAGGACTCAAAGACTCAATAATTAGGATTGAAAATGAGAGAAAGAATGCTCATTTTATAAGTGGCATGGAGGATGAGAGAATCAAATTTTTCACCCTTAGATAAGTGATGTGGTAAGAGATTCCTTTGAGAATCCATGACGTATATGAAAAAAGATGCCAAATGTAGGATTCTATGATGCATGGAAGTCAAACTTGACTAAATGTGGAAGAGAATCTATGATGCATCATAAGACACCTCAAGCCCACTTAAAGCCAAGAATCTATGACAAATAGGCCAAATATGGACATGTGGAAGAGAATAAGAATATTTGATTATGACATATTTTATCCAAGTGTCAAAGGAAAATCCATGAGGTGTCATATCCAAGTGTCATGATGATGTCAACATTTTGTAGAGTATTTGAATTAAAAATCCTTTATTCACAAAATAGAAATTAGTAAAAAATGGAATTAAAGGATGAAAATGTGACTTAGGAAATTAAGAATTTTCATGGTTTGTGAATGATGAACCAATTAATTAATAAAATTAATTAATTGAGGATGATAGTTAGGAAGAATAATTAGTAAGAATGACATAGGATTAAATTATGGGTTATTTAATCCTATAGAGATAATTAGTAAATGATTGGCCAAATTGATTTTATAAATGCAACAATATCCTTTGATGAAGTGTGATAATGATACAAATTGAATAGAATGATGACGGGTAGACCAAAGTCATGGAAATTGATTGATTGATCGAAATTGATAACATGCCAAGGGCACATGAGATGAATCAAAGAAATGTAACATTTAACTGAAATTGTAAAATGCTACATGATCGAGATTGATTGATAAGGTTGATCATAATAATATCAATGGAAATTGTCAATATTTGTGATCACCCCTTTTTACCCCTCTGACCTAAAGTCCAAAATTTGAGCATAGGTTAGGGAATCATCTAATAATTAACAACCTATAACCATCATTATTATTAAAGTTCTTTGAGAAGATGAGTATTTAATTTAATTTATTGAGTTCATTTGGAGAATTCCTTATTATAGTACATAGATGACCTCCCTTCTCCTTGTTACTATCATCTTGATGGTAGAATGATGGTTTAGAGGGTGTGTGAAACAGGCTCCGAGTAGATCCGACAAGTGCTCAAAATTACTCTGTCTCTCCCTCCACCAACTCCCCTTCTAAGATTACATAATTTTGGATGAGAGATAGACTCTTTGTACTATAACTGGAATACATTCTTAATGTTATCTTATTTTAAGAATATATCTTAATACAACATACCTTTATTTGTTTATTACAATATTTCATTATATGTCATATAATTATATCTTTTTCTTGATGTATATATAATCATATATAATATACATATTCAATAGCTTATAGCATATGTCAATCTCTCTCTCTCTCTCTCTATATATATATATATATATATATATATAATACATGTATCCACTTAATTTAATATTCATCTAATCTTCATGTTTCTATAAATTTTCGTATATGTCTCACTAGCTATATATAAATATATGTATTTTTAATATACATTTGTTATCCATGTAAGTCAAATAGTATTATGGATATTCTAGATATTTTATTATATATATAATTTATACACACACAATTCCATATTATTAATATATATATATATCTAAATATATATAATAATATGGATATTTTGATATGTATATATAATATTTCTTACTATATAATTCTAGACACAAATCACCAAATATATATCTAGTGTTTCTTCTTCTCATTTGATTTGCAAAACATATATATTTTATTGAGTTCCTTTGGTAATAAAGAGTATGTATTGTACATACCTATAAGACCTCCATGCTATTTGAATCCCTTGGTTCTATTCTTATATGGTACTTCATCCCCTCACAATATGGAAGATTAGGCTAGTGTCTCACCACCTTCAATCATGTCCTTCCCAAGTATTAATACTTGGATGGATAGTATAGATAACTCGGGTTGATTCTCGGTATGTGCTCCTTCATCCTTGTTGTTCCATGTTATAAGGCATTGTATCGGTGATGTCTTCATTAGTTGGTATATTTGGTGCTATCTCTCTTCAATTCGGTACATATTCTATTCACGTTCTCTGCATGCTTCGGTGGGTATGTAATATCTTTCCTTCCATTTATGTTCGGTGAGATATTTGCAAATTCTTCCATGGTCTTTATCTATGCTTCGTGCATGCCATATGCACTTCGATCTGTAAGAAAGGAGGAGGGAATGAGAATCTATTCCCATGCTTCATCATTCCCTTCGATGAAAATCTTTATAATGCTTGGTAGTATTTTTTCATGTATTTCTTGTAAAGTATAGTGGTATGCTCTATTCGTATAAGTCTTTGATGCTCTTCCTTTTTTTAAGGCTCTGTGTATTATTAATACTCTTTATGCCGGGTGTGTATACATATATGGTTTTGGTTTTGTCTCTTAATCTAATTGGCTATATATATACGTTTCCTAATCGATTTATGCTCAAAGACATGTCATGAGGGGACATGTCTCATGTCTGCTCATGAAATGGCTTATTTAAATAAACAAATACTAAAGATCATCCTAATTGGCTGGTTAGGATTTAGTCAATAAGGAAGCTTGCCAAGTGGCCGATCCACTATAAATCATTTGCTCAATCTTTAAGCAGGCTCAATCATGATTGATCATAACTATATCAACTTTACGAATATTAGTTTATTCCATGATCACTACGAAGGGAAGATTAATCTGCCACATCAGATTTCAATGTCCTTACTATTACATATGTTGTTTTGATTTGATGCAAGAATGGTTGTTTGGATTCAAAGCTATCTGATATGATAAATCTATCTCTATAAGAGAATTGTGTATGGGTGCATGTATATCAGTTTGTATATTATTTGTTTTGGTGACTTTAAATAGTATTGGTTTAATATTAATTATTTAACATTAATAATAATAATAATCTTTACTTTTTAAATTATGATTTAATATTTAATTAATAATTATTATTAAATTATTTATCGTTAAATATTATAAATATGGGGGCATGATAGTCCACCCCTCTCGAATTTGCTTGTCCTCAAGCAATAAACATGTTTATATTTATTTCAACCTTAAAACCTAGATGTGACTTTAGTTCATATGTAACTTAATCATAATTTGATTTAGTATTAACATCGATTAATGGTATTGTCAACCCATCCTAGTTGGTACATACTTTACAATGTATGGAATTATATATTTTGCATTTAAATATTATATATATATATATATATATATATATATATATATATATATAGATAATACTTCTAATTTAATAATGTTATATTATAAATTACTTGTTCATAGAGTACTATTATTTAAATAAACAATTATCATAATGACAATCATTGTTTGTCATTTAACTTATAAGCATATATGTAACACATAAGCATGAGATGGACATATAAAAGAGTATATATCAAGCTCGAAATACACATATATAGTCATGGGACCTATACATTCCCACATACAACACATAAAGCACATAAAGCATGAAGTATATTTAAAACATAGAGAACATTCATGAAGTCATATAAATGCACACAAGACAATACATATATGTCAGACACTCAAGCATGAGGTATCACACCTAATTACACACCAAGCATAAATAAATGAAGTAGTGCATGAGTAAACATCAACACATCATAGATAGAGATATAAATACATATCAGATTTTTAAGACATGAAGAAATACATAAGTATATGTCAAACACGTAAGGGAAAAACTACACAAAACATACATGAGGGATGCGCTCATGAGTTACTCCTACATGATGTTGCAACCACAAAATATAAATATGAACATATGAGGATATGAGGAATACATGTGATTATATTAAGATAGGAGGTAGACACATTAAAACAAAAAGCATACACGTTGATGCATGAAGACACAAAATATGCACATTGAAAACATGAAGCATCCATGAAGACACAAAGTATATGCAATAAATCTTATTAGATTCATCATTATCGATGAGAGTCCTAACATATCTTTCCTAATTGATATTGATTGTAATGTCACCAATCTCTAGGCACTGTCCACATGCCTTAGGATGCAACATTACTCAAAAGTGTAACCCATATCTCCTATAAGGATCATAGGTTAATTCATCTCTCCATCCCTCTAATATCAGCCAAGGTGGAAGAGTTGTAGTGTCAAGGTCGCATGGAATAGACTACATGCAGTTCCCAAGAGGAGTCCGTCATGTGCCCAAAAGTACCCTGCCTCTACCATTCACCCCCCCCCCCCCCCCCCCCCCCCCCCCCATGAAGGTGCCTTATCAAAATGGAAGGATTGAGTTTGCGTAAGCTTTACAAACTATATTAGTCTTATTTTAACTATGGAATAGGTGAATGACATAATTTATATCAAAGTATCCTTTGTATGAATCTTGGAGAACTCTTCCTTTCTCTCCAGCTAAGGACACCAGGATTGGAAGTGTTATAATGATTTGTTCCTTTTGTTCGTTAAGTATTTTTCACGAATTAAAATTTCCACATAATGGTAGGATTATGCTTTGATACCACTTGTGATGACCCCTTTTTACCTCTCTAACCTAAAGTACAAAATTTGAGCATAGGTTAGGGAATCATCCAATAATTAGCAACCTATAACCATCATTATTATTAAAGTGCTTTGAGAACATGAGTATTTAATTTAATTTAATGAGTTCATTTAGAGAATTCTTTATTATAGTACATAGATGACTTCCCTTCTCCTTGTTACAATTATATTGGTGGTAGAATGACGGTGTAGAGGGTGCATGAAACAAGCTCGAAGCGGATCCGACAAGTGCTTGAAATTACTCTACCTCTCCCTCCACCAACTCCCTATCTAAGATTACGTAATTTTGGATGAGAGATAGACTCTCTATACTATAACTAGAATGCATTCTTAATGTTATCTAATTTTAAGAATATATCTTAATACAATACACCTGCATTCCTTTATTACAATATTTGATTATATGTCATATATTTATATCTTTTTCCTCATGTATATATCATCATATATTATATACATATTCAATAGCTTATAGCATATGTCAATCTATATATATATCCACTTAATTTAATATTCATCTAATCTTCATGTTTCTACATATTTTCATATATGTCTCACTAGCTCTATATAAATATATGTATTTTGTATATACGTTTGTTATCCATGTAACTCAAATAGTATTCTCGATATTCTAGATATTTTATTATATATATAATTTATACATACACGATTCCATATTATTAATATATATATCTAAATATCTATAATAATATGTATATTTTGATATGTATATATAATATTTCTTACTATATAATTCTGGACATAAATCACCAAATATATATCTAGTGTTTCTTCTTCTCATTTGATTTCCAAACATATATATTTATTGAGTTCCTTTGGTAATAAAGAGTACGTATTATACATACCTATAAGATCTCCATGCTAGTTGAATTCCTTGGTTCCATGTTATAAAGCATTGTATCAGTGATGTCTTCATTAGCTGGTATGTTCGGTGCTATCTCTCTTCAATTCGGTGCATATTCTATTCACGTTCTCTACATGCTTCAGTGGGTATGTAATATATTTCCTTCAATTTATGTTCAGTGAGATATTTGCAAATTCTTCCATGGTCTTTCTCTATGCCCTTTCCATTCCATATGCACTTCGGTCTGCAAGAAAGGACGAGGGAATGAGAATCTATTCCCATGCTTCGTCGTTCCCTTGGATGAAAATCTTTATAAAGCTTGGTAGTATTTTTTCATGTATTTCTCCTAAAGTAAAATGGTATGCTCTATTCTTATAAGTCTTTGCTACTCTTCCTTTTTTTAAGGTACAGTGTCTTATTCTCTTTATGCCCGATGTGTATACGTATATGTTTTCAGTTCTATTTCTTAATCTAATTGGCTAGACATATATATATATATATATATATATATATATATATATATATATATATATATATATATATATATATATATATATATATATATATATATATATTTATATATATTTTTTTCCTAATCGATTTGTGCTCAAAGACATGTCATGAGGGGACATTTCTCATGTCTACTCATGACATGGCTTATTTAAATAAACAAATACTAATGATCATCCTAATTGACTAGTTAGGATTTAGTCATTAAGGAAGCTTTCCAAGTCACCGATCTGCTATAAATCATTTGCTCAATCATGATTGATCATAATTATATCAACTTTACGAATATCAGTTTACAAAATGATTAGTAGGAAGGGAAGATTAATCTATAACATCGGATTTCAATGTCCTTACTATGACATATGTTGTTTTGATTTGATGCAAGAATGGTTGTTTGGATTCCAAGCTATGTGATATGATAAATCTATCTCTGTAAGAGAACTGTGTACTGGTGCATGTGTATTAGTTCGTATATTATTTGTTTTGGCAACTTTAAATAATATTGGTTTAATATTAATTATTGAACATTAATAATAATAATAATAATAATCCTTATTCTTTTAATTATGATTTATTATTTAATTAGTAATTATTGTTAAATTATTTATCATTAAATATTATAAATATGGGGGCATGACAATATTATCAAAGTGCTTTGATGATGTCATGATCCAACATTGAGAGCCTTGACAATGTCAAAGATTAGATGACATGAATGATAGTTTGACGTAGCACAGAGAGCCATGATAGTACTAAGGTCAAATTAATAAGATTGATAGGTTGATAGGTTTCCAAGGTGCTGAAAGCTACAACAATGCCTGCAATTGGATAGATGATGATTGATTTTTGATATTTGATCTGTTTTGTGATGATTAGGACTGATTCCAAGTGATTCTGAGTTGATTTGGGGTGATTTTGAGTTGATATGAAATGATTTTGAAATAACATGAAATTGATGTGAAAGAGGATATGAATGATGAAATATGATCAATTTTGGCCGAAAGATCAAAGTTAATAGAATGAGAAAAAGGGACAAATTAGTATGAAGAAGCGATGAAACTATAGATGCGAACCATTTTTGAGTGTCTACATTTTGGCCCTCTTTGATACAATGTGATTTAGAGGATTGTGTCAAAGAATGCTAACAAAAAAGTCATAAAAGCATGCCCTAGCAATGTGGTATATATTTATGCCCCCTCGATAAATTGATTGACATAGGCATATGATAGGTTGATTTCATTGACAGTGAGAAACCAAAGCCATAGCAATTGATGGATCAAAAATCAAAATTAAAACATGAAAGTTATGGGCTTCAGAGTGAAAAAGGGCATCGCGACCAACACAAAAAGGACCTCATGCACATCCATCTAGCTAGCAAAAAGTTATAAAAGGGCTTTGAGATAGTTTTGAAGGTCATTTTCACTCTCTCATTTGGAAGAAAAGAGCTTTGGAGCAAGGAGAATGGATCAACTACCGAGAGAGCAACACCATAGTGAATGGGTGTGGACCTTTCGACAACGAGAAGATGTTGGACCTCCAGTGAGTACATCAAGGCCATATTTGTGGTTTTTATGATTTTCATGCTTTTTACTTCTTTTCCATGCTTTTCCATGCTTTTTAGACACTTAGGAATCTGTCGGGGGGAAACAGGGGTCAAACAGGATCAAATGGGGGTCCCAAGGCCAAGTACGGCATCCAAATGCCCCAACTGCACCCAAAACATAAGCAAGTGCATCTTGGATGTAGTTAGCATTCCAAAGTACACATTGCACACACTTGGTATGACCAAGTGCATCCATTACGTAATTGGCAACCCCAACTGCACCCAAGGATGCTCTAGGGCTTCAATTGGCGTCTAGATGGTCTCAGATCAAGCTGAAACTTGGTGAAGGCTAGCATAACCCTAGGGGGACATTAGAAACATGATAAAATGCATTCAAAAGTGGTAAAAATGCTTATAATTTTGTCAAACTTAGGGTAGATGTAGGGCAAGCATAGGTAAATGCTGCTAGTGAGCAGTGCAAGGGGTTGGAAAGGGTGCAAATGGACTTAGAATGACTCAAAATTTGGATAAAATGTTCAAAACTCTAGGAAGAGTTGAAAACATGGGTTAACTAGGGCTCGGATAGTCAAGAAAAAAGTCAAACTTGGTCAAAATTAGCTATAATGGAGGAAAAAGGTTGATAAATGGGTAGGGATAGGGTCAAAATGATGCAAATGAGCTCAAAATGACCCAAAACTTGGCAAACATGTTCAAAACCCTAGAAAGAATTCAAAACATAAGGAAATGTAGTCAAACATGATTATAAAATAGTCAAACTTAGTCAAACTTGGGTCAAAAATAGGTTAAACTAGATGCAAAACCATAGGAGGTTGACATAGGCTATATGATTGTGCAAGAGGAGCTGCCCCTATTATAGATAAGGGGACATAGGCTATAGAACCTTGTACTACATCATCAGATGACACCTAGTGAATGGGGGATACTAGCTAGGTTTGGATTATATCATGTTACTTTTCTGTTAGAGGTGAGGGGAATAGGGCATTTCTGACAACTTTAATAGAGAGGTGGCACTTAGAGACTACTTCATTCCACCTACCAACTAGGGAGGCAATGTCAACACTAGAGGATGTATGGTGCATCCTTAGGATCCATGTCCATGGAAAGTTAGTAGCATATGACCCAGCTAGAGGACAAGTGGCACTACACCTCTTATTTGGATGTGGAGATGCAGAGTTAGGGATTCTCGACTATGAGATTGGGTGGGACCTATTAGTGTTACACCATGAGTGGCTGATAGTTGTGATCTACTAGGTGATCAGTCGATTGTTGATACCTGATAGATGGGCACATGGATTCCTAGTTGGATGGGGCTGAGTACTTGAGTAGATGATCATGGAGGGTACCATGTTTGCCTAGGGCCCATACATGTTGGGGATGTTATATTATTATTTGCATGAGGTAGCATATAGAGGGGGACTATCCTTTAGCACTAGTAAGAAATTGCTATAGATCTAGGCCTCTGAGCACATTGTTGTATCTAGGCCTCTGGTAGAGCGAGAGTTGGTGGATGATATGCCATATGCTTACAACTATAGAGGTGTACTAGCTTGAGGAACATTGGAATATGTGAGATACTTCTTCCATCAAATAGGCATGATGACATAGTTCATCTAGAGACCACACAGAGATTTCCTTGGATGGGATGATGATGGAATTCACTTATCATACTATAGGTAGGAATGCTACCTCATAGGGTGCACAATGATTGGGCACCTAGTCATAGATATGTAGCCACCAGAGTGGGTACAGAGATTGTTTGGGGAGACACAGGATGTACTAATAGGGCTAACATTATTTTCCCAATCTAGATTAGAGGTTCAAGAGTGGGGACTACCCATCAGGACATAGGTAGCATATGCATAGCTAGTAGAGTTACAACTAAGGCTATGGGGGGTAGTAGTAGATATAGTAGATGTAGGCACGATAGCAACATATGACAGGTGGTTTGCACAACATCATCCTAGGCCCTTAACACATCCAACAATACTAGTACCATGAGCAAGGCCACAAGTAGAGTAGAATGAGGAGGATGATGAGGAGGGAGGAGATGAAGGTAATGTGGGAGAGGATGATGCTAAGGAGGAGGATTAGCAAGAGGATGAGGAGGATGATGGAGATGAGGATGCTGAGGGTGGTGCAGGGGGTGATGATGAGGATGCCGAGGGGGAGGAGGAGAAAGATGAGGATATTGAGGGTGGTGTGGGGGGTGATGATGGGGATGCCAAGGGAGAGGAGGGAGATGATGAGGATGATATAAGGGAGAGGATGAGGATGACTACTGGGAGGTTAGGGATGATGCAACCACGATGGATGTGGAGGGGGATCCCATGGACTATGTCGACAAGGAACTAGTATTGGTATAGGTAGGGTCTCGTCAAATAGATCTGATGGAGGTGATTAGAGGGCTATGGATTTAGTTGGATCAGGTTGTGGTAAAGAGGGACACCATGGTGGGAGAGAGGGATGCAGTTACAATAGAGAGAGATCAAGTGATGGCTGAGAGAGATCAGATGAGAGAGATGCAGTAGTACATAGGGTAGAGATGGTAGTGTAGGAGTCTTAGGGGTTCATCAGTAGCATTAGAGATGTGAACTTCTAAGATATGGTGACGATGATGAGCAAGGCACACATGGAGGCCCAATATTGGTGAGATCAGTATGAGAGGGTGGTGCCACTAGGGCAGAGAGTAGAGAGTTTTTGTGCATCAAGGTCTCACTCCCACATGACATAGAGGACACAGAGTAGCATAGGGGTGATGGGGCCTATGAGGCCACCAGAGAGAGTAGAGAGAACATCCATGAGGCCGGATAGACATCGCGAGTCTAAAGATAGCTCAGGATGACATTGACAAACTCATGTATAGAGGGGCTTCTTTATTTTAATTTTTGGTTTTTGTTATGCTCTTTCATGGTTCATGCCTATGGGCTATTACTATCGATGTAAACCATGATCACATACTCTAATACTTTTGTGAGACATTTATGCGATGTACTGGTGTTATGATGACTATATGAGGTGGATTATGCATATGCTTTTTTGTGTACTTTAATATGATGAAATCATGCATTGATTTATCACATGTTATCTGTAAGAAATGCCATCTTTTATTTTTTCCACATGTTGTTGTCATGAATGACTGCCTAATGCAATGTGAATGATATGGAATGAATGTAAATGAAATGAAATGTAAAATGATAGGGAATTAATGCAAATGAAATGTAAAATGGATGCAAATGCAATGTGAATATAATATAAATTCCATGTTTATTACTTTGGATCATTTTGGACTTTGGACATATGTAGGAATGTAGGATGATAATGCTTTTTGTGTATCAGAGTACAAGACCAAGGTAGTAGATGAAGGAGACATAGAAGATACAGGAGATGAGATGAAGAATTATTAGTATGATGAAAATAATTTTTCTTTTTTAAAGTGAACTATATATCAAATGGAG
The DNA here is from genome assembly GCA_028749045.1 of Cupressus sempervirens. Classification (NCBI taxonomy): domain Eukaryota; kingdom Viridiplantae; phylum Streptophyta; class Pinopsida; order Cupressales; family Cupressaceae; genus Cupressus; species Cupressus sempervirens. The sequence continues at coordinate 186,586,466 of CM053790.1, forward strand.
CTTTAATTTTATATGGCAAATTGATTGCAATGCATCATGGCAAAAAGGGCCAGACCGCAAATGCGAGCCTTTTGTGTAAACAAGCACAATGTAGATAGAAAATGAACTTGAGGTATATGTACATGCCCTAGACTCTCAAAGGTACATTGTAATAGATAGAAATAGAAAAAGATGACCATGAACCATCTTGACCACTCTGATAGATTAGTTTATATCATTGAGTAGCATAGGAACATGATCTAAGAAAAACAAAGCAAAAATAAATCACTCACTAAATAGGGTGAGCCGACAACTATTCTTTTCCATTATTACTTGACTTTTGAGTACTTTTAGGTGTTTAGATGGTGTTTGACATGTTGATGATGTGATAGCTTTGTTTGTGGATTCAGTTCAGAAGTTCGTAGTGATATGTTGGATTGATTGTTGGTTCACGTTGTTTAGATAGTGTGATTATCTTGAAAGTGTAGTGCTTTGAGTTTTGGTCTACAAAGTGAAAGTGTGTACACAAAAGGGTTGGTTATCCACAATGAATATTTACAAGGTTTATTGCAAATTTTTGATGGGTTTTGTGATTTTTAGGGTTTTTGGGGATATTTGAATTTTTTTTGTGCGACTGGTTTCTTCAGGACATTTTACAATTTTTAGGTTTTTATTTAGGACATTTAATGATTTTTATGTGATTTTCCTAGGACATTTTATGATTTATAGTGCTTTTTTTAGGATCATATTTGAATTTTTAGGATTTTTTTCAGGATCATAAAAGCATATACAAGTTTTAGCTCCAATTCATTATGCGATAGGTCCAATAGATAAAAACTTCTTAGTGATGTTCCCCCTAGTTCAAGTTCAAACTCATGCACCATGTAGGTAATATGCCCCCAAGCAAGACACAAACTATATACAAAGGTTGATGATAGAGTGTGTGTAGACTGGTGATGCTTAGGCAAGATAACAAAGGACATTAATGAGTTCATGAGCCATGATAAGTGACCAAAGATGTATTGCAATTGAAGAATATGATCAAGGAAAGATAGAGGGGGAAAAACTAGATGGAACCCTGATAGATGGAGGAGTGATAACTAATTACACATGGTACCTATTTGCTAGGTTTTCACCATGGTACTTGCCCAAAGCACCTGTTTGCCAGGTTTTCATCAAGGCATCCATTTTTTCATGATTTTTTCACATTTTTCTTTTCTTTTTTCAGGATGTTTTGCTATTTTTTTAGGACTTTTAGATGGAATCAAGAATGTTGCTGGCAACTACTGATAAGAAATCTATTGTTTCTATTGCTAGCTAATAATCTCAGCGTCCATGACTAACCATAACTATGTAGGATTTGTTCTAAGTCTATAGCTAAAATCAAACCACTGGAAAGGCCTCAAGATAAACCATCATGTACCTTATGTAAGACAATTTTTGTCACTTGCAAATCAAGACATCTAAGGATAAATGGGTAAATAGATATGTCATGTGGGATGTCTTTGATGATGACATATGCAAAGTCTTTTTGGATAAAGATTTGAGCTTGGGTGTTGGGTAAATTAGGTAGCTAGATTTGGGTATAAACAACTAGATATAAGGGAGGGTTGGGAGGGTTGAGACCAATGACCTTCCATGTGAATGTTGATCAAGAAAGCTTTGAAAGACTTTGTGGCATGTTGAATACTAGAAAACTAATATTCATGGAGTCATATTTTTCATCTTCTATCCTTGGGAGCTTCTTAACTTTTGATTTTTTATGGTCTAATGGCATCTTTCGGTTTTCACCAAGAGACCTATGCTTGTTATTTTTTTCTCTTTTTTATTTATAACCAGAAGGTGGAGTTGGCTCCCAAAAGTATCCCAATGTGTTCTCTTTAGAAGAAATTGCTTCTTTATGATTGTCAATCATAATACCTTCATATATTTCAAAGTCTATTACAAGAGTGTCCTCATTGTCAAATCAATCAAAAATTGGTGGTCCACGTTGGTCCCAATCCAATAGTTCAGGATAACTTGAGGGGATGTCATCTTCAGTGCTGAATGGGCTTTGGTGAAAGGTATCAACATGGGCATTAGATTTTGTTGTATCATTGGGGTTATGCTTAGAAGCAAGAGGATTGTTGGTTTCAGGTGGGATATCCTTAGATGCCTTTTTATCATTCAAAACATCCATAGTCTTACATATAGGTATCGTAGTACTAGGAGGACCTATTCATAATGTTTAAAATCCAAGCCCCAAACTAGGAGGTCATCCTTTTGTAGTGATAGGTTCAATAATACCTTGTTTCTAAGATCCAAGACCACTATAGCCATCATAGCCTTGTTTCTACATGATAGTAAACCCAAGTCCATACTGGCTAGGAGATATCAAAGAGGGTTGTTGGTTTGCTACTTCTTTATCAATACATATAGATATACCTTCATTGATAGAAGTGGCATTTTGTGTACTGATCTCAGAGTGTTGGTCTTATAATAGTTGTGATTTACCATAAGATAGGGGTGAAAGTGGGGACTCCCTAATGTGAGAGACTTGAGAGATAAAGTACTCTACACACCCATTGTCTTCAATCTTCATCTTTTCATTGGCCTTAGTAAGGAGTATATCAACATCCACATACTTAGAGGAATCTATGGATTGTGCTTCATTGTTTGTTGGGATTTGGTATGTAGTAGCATCTCTTAGATTAGCACAATACTGGAAAGGATCTAGATCATCAGGGATGGTAACCTCCATGTTGTCATAGGAAAACTTTAGACATTGATGATATGTAGAAGGGATTGCTTTCATAGCATGATGCCAAGAGCATCCTAGTATTATGTTGCAGTTCATTTTGACATCTAGGACATGAAACAATGTGTCTTCAGTACTTGGGCCAACTTTGATAGGTAATGTGATGATGCCCTTGGAGAAGTGTTCACCATCATCATAAGCTTTTATTATGATTCTTCAAGAGGGATCCACATCATCTTCAAAATAACCCAAACCTTTGACAACCTTAAGAGTATAAATGTTGAGTCCTACTCCCCCATCTATTAAGACACGTCTGATTTTGGCAGTATGGATGAAGATTTTGAGATGAAGGGGATCGTTGTGATTAGGTTTGTCCTTAAGAATATCTTGAGGGGAAAAGGTAATATTTTGTAAGGTGGATAGGTTCCCAACCATGTCTTGGAACTGGGCAACATCCATGTTATCTGGGACTATTGACTCTTTAAGGGCCTTATCCAAGATCTTCTAGTGTTGGGGAGACACATGCAGTAGGTCCAAGATGGATATTTATGGAGGGGTCTTGCTAAGCTATTCAACAAGGCTATAATCAAATGAAGTAGGAGCCACATGTCTACTAGGGGTTGCAAGTCTAGTAGAAGCAGTAGGTCTAGATGGAGCTCAAGGTAGGGTGATCTTTGTAGAAGATGTAGTGATAGTGCAATGGGGGTCTTTAGTCTGTAAAGTGAATGTGGATATGCAACAATTTGACTCATTGAAATAGCTGACAATGTAGTCATATCCCATGTGCATGTAATTCACATTATCTTGTTAGTTTGAGTTTGAACTAGAGGGCTTCTCTTTGTCATGATTGCCCAAAAGTTCTTTGAGGATAGTGTGATCAGAGTTGGATGCTAACAATTACAGATCAAATGTGATGACACCATCATCAATAAGGTCTTGTACTACATGTTTCAATTGGAAGCATGATGATGTTTTATGTCCTTTAGTGTGATGGTAATCACAATACTTTTTGTCATCCCACCAATCAGCTTTAGTCAATGGTTCATCTTTGATTGGGGGTAACTATAAGAAGCTATAACTTAGTAGCTATTGTAGTGCAGTCTGAAGAGGTATCCCCAATGGTGTGAATTTCCTATCTTTGTTTCAAGGATGTCTTTGAGGTTTGTCTTGCGTGGAAGTCTCAGTTTTCCATTGTTGAGGTGTTGTTTGATTAAGAGTTTATGAATTTGTAGGGTTTGTGCCTTTCAAATTCAATTGAGGTTGTGTTGTGCTAATTTTTCATGTGTCAACAATGCCATAATTAGTCATATTCTTGTTTTTGGAGAAAAATTTAGCCTTTTCATTAAATGAGTTGGTGTTTCTATTTTCCTCATTTGTCTTGAGGGAATCATCTTCAATACTAGCCCCTTTTTTCATCTATTTAGAAATGGTGCTTGGACTTTTGATCTTGAGTTCATACTTTAATTTGGGGACTAAATTTTCAATGCACAAGTTGACTTCTTGTTCTTCAGGAATGTCTAGTTAGCATTGACTAACTAAGCTTCTCCAACATAGTAAGAATGTGATAAATGGTTCTCCTATCTTTTCTTTAGTTGAGCACAAGTTAGAAAGTGTCACCTCATTTGTAATGTTAAAGGAAAAGTGGGAGATGAACTTGTCTATGAGTTTTGACCAGGATTTGATATTACCAGGAAGTTTGGAGCACCATTCATGTGCGGGCCCACCTAGAGAACGAGGGAACAATCTCATGGGGTAAGTGGGCTCGTCACTAAGTTTGGTACATGAGGCACAAAATTCTCTAATATGATCAACAAGGTTTCCTTTTCCTTGGTATTTTTTGAACTTTGGCCTCAAAATGTTTTGGAAATGGAGGAATATATAGACTTTTATAGAATAGATTAGGATGTAGGCCCCTTTATGTATATATAGCCTATTTCTTTTGGACTCCCAATGCTTCAACTTGTTTGGAAAGACGTTTGAATTGTTGCAACAACTCTTCATTATGGTTTTTCATGAAAGTCTTTCCTTGAAGTCCTTTGTGCCTATGAGTAGACTATTTGCTATGGTGGAAGCTATGTCTAATTGGTTCTAGCATTTATGTGTTTAATGAGTTTGGTGATGTATCACTAGGTGGTGGAGGTATGTTGGCACCTTGAAGACAAAAGGGTTGTTGTTGTCCCATTTGTTGTGATTATTGTTGGGATACCTTTGTTGGTTGTATGTGAGACCATGTATGTCATTGTTGTTGTAGAGGTATCTGTTGAGGTTGTTGAGGCACATGTTTTTGTTGTAATAATTTTTTCTGGTATGCAATTTGTTGCTCAAGGTGTCTTTGATATTCCAACTATTGCTTGAGTTTCTCTTGTTGTCTAGCAAAAATTGCTTGTTTTTGTTGGATTTTTTGTTGATACATTGCATGGAGGTCAAGTGGGTTTATGTTGGATTGCATATTAGGGATGCTGGATTTTTGCACCACTTGAGGTTGTTGTTGATGTGGTTGATGTTTCTATTGATATGTCAAATGTATGTTGAGTAGATTTATACTTGATTTTACCTTGGAAGTGTGAAGTCATTGTACCACTATAGGTTGATGTTGTCGTGGGGGTTGACTAAGTCCTTGCAAATTGACCATCATGTTTAGATTCTTGTTTTGGTACCATTGGGTGTTAGATCTTCCTCCTTGTGACATTATATTCACTTCATCATGAGATGTGTTCCTTTTGGGAATGGGCATAATCTCAATAAGACTTTTCCTTTGTGTGTCCATAGGTATTTTTGCACTTGATGTTTCACATGTTGTGGTTATGAGAGGCTCCATAATATTTGATGTCATGTTATTTGGTAGTGTTAGGAGTAATGGTGTACTTTGTGGGTTTTCCTCCAAAGTAGGTATGTGTGGCATCCATAGAGTAGAAGTCCCTTTAGGTCCATCTTGTTGTTGCATCATATGACTAAAATTAAGTCTTAATGTCTTTTTGGGGTATTTAGGAGCTAGTGGTATTTCGTCAAACAAGGGATTAACATTGATGTGCTCAAATGTACTTTGGAGGATTTTGATGGTTGATTCTTGATGGGACTTTATAGGTGCCATTATTGCATTTGAAAACTCTAAAGGTTGTTTTCCCTTACCTAAGTCCAAACTGATCATGGATTGTATGTTTTCAATTGTTGAGTTGGTTTGATTTTTGGATTTAGGACCTTCAAAGTTTAGGTTGAATTTGACAATTTCTAGGGCTGCCAAAAGTTTAAAGTTCTTGCGAATTTTTTTTTCTTAACATGCCCTATCCGTTTCCTCATCAGTGATGCCATAGTCAATGTTAGAGTCATCACTTATGTGATTAGTACCTTGTTTTATGTTTGATGTGTTATAGTTTAAGGTACTTATGATAGATTGGTTGAATTCGAAGGAGTGTGATTGTTCATCTTTGGGTGTGGTTGGCACACTTCCTCCTCCGGGTGGTATCGTCAAAAATATAGGTTCAAAGTCAGGGCTCCATTAAACCATCCCATGTGTGGAACAAGCTTTTGGAGGAAATCTCATGTTAGATTCATTTTTCAAGGTTTTTTGTGTCATAGCTGTATTATGGTGCTCTTGTGGATACATGTTCAAGGGGTTTGCTAGTAATGGTTGTGATGCCTCGATTTGGTCTTTGTCAAATATTTATTGGGTTTTCTTGCTCTTCTTTTTTCTTCCATGAGGTTTTGGTTGTGTTGATGTCCTATAAAATAATGGTTGGTAAAGTTCTTCAGGTCTTTGAGTTGATTGTGTCCTAGTGAGTGCTGGCATGATACCTAAGAATGCAGATGCAATGGCAAAAAAACTAAATGGACTTTTATGCCTCCCAAGTGTGCACCTAAAATACCAACTGCACTTAGACAGTACCAAGTGCACCTATGACATATTTGGGGACCTAAAAGTGAGAATTTGGTAAGTAAGAGGCATGCTATGGGTAAATAGAGGTGCTAGGGTGCCTAAAATGCAAATTTTGAGTTTTTTTGAGTGATTTAGAGTATTTCCTAAGGTCTTGGGATGCAATGCAAGGTGTGGAAGTGTAGATTAGGGTTGTAGAACCTAGAATGAAACACCTAATTACCAAGTGCACTTTGAAACTACCAAGTGCATCCTAAAAATACCAACTGTGCACTTGAAGTGTGCAGTTGGTAAAACAAGGTTGTAGTTGGTAAATTAGAGTTGTAGTTGGTAAAAGAGGTGAAAACTTGATAATTAAGATGTGGGTATGCACGATATAAGTTTTTTTGAGATTTTTAAGTGTTTAGGGAGTTTATGCAATGTGAGGAAATGCTTTATGAGCTAGGCTTTTGATTTGCAAAGTGTAAATGTCCTAGGGATGTTATGCAAATGTAAATGCAAGGTGACATTTTGAAGGTATGCAAAATGAAGGTTAGGGTTGTGTTTTGGACTTGGTAATGAAACTAAAGGTAGGTGTATGCAAGGTGTATTATGGAAAGGATGGTGTTATAGGGCTTTTAATGATGTTTTGGATATGCAAAATGAGGGTAAATGATCAAGAAGGCAATTTGGTTGATGGACAATTTGATAGGGTTTGATAGTGAAAATGATGCTAGGATTTTGAAAAATACAATATGAGTGGGATAGACCACTTAGGTCAGTCAAAATGATGTTTATGAATATAATTATTTGAATTATAGAAGTATGTGGAAGGTTTTGAACTTAGGTGAAATCTTTACAAGGTATTAACCTAAGAGTTTAATGTTATGACAATAGACTTTAGATGTTGACCAAAAAAAAGGACAAAAAATGATAAGATCAAAATGAAAAAGCCAAATATACCTTGAAATAGGTAGAACTTGACCAAAAAAAATGATAAAATGACCATGGTCAAGATCCATCATCCATTGAATCAATGTAATACTCTAGAGTTCATACTTTTGTTTAGAGTTTTAACTAAATTCAAAGGTTTTGCGGTTCAGAATGACATTTAAGGGACTTGAAATGGTGATTATGCTGATTGGATATGCAATATGGACAATTCCTATGATGAGAAATGGGATTTTTGGGTGCAAGATGCAATTTTGGGTCAAGTGTAGAATGGGGAGGTACATACCCTCTTGGATGTAGTTTTAGGGTTCTAAAGTGTCATTTGGAGGCCCAAAATGGTCATGCAGGTGCCCAAGTGCACTTTGACAGTTCTAAGTGCACTCCAATAGTACCAACTACACCTATGGTGTAGTTGGGGCCAGCTTGGGCATAGTTGGTAGTTTCTGGATGCAGTTGGCAAGTTAGGATGAATGGTTGTTGATTTTGAAGGGTATGGTTGCCAAGTTTATATGCCAGGAAGCTAAGATATTGGGGTTGATGTTATGATGGGTTGGGAGATTTAGAATAGAGGTTATGACCTAAGGAATGATGTCCTAAGTGAAGGTAATGAATACTAGGTGATGAAAAATGCAGATCTGGGCAAGCTAATGCAAGGGGAGCTAACCAGGTAACTAAGGACATTGTAAAATCCTTAAAATGTTATCTAGAATCCCAAAATAGGTCCTCAAACAAAAAACTACACTCAAATAGTACCAAATTCATCCATGATGTAGTTGGGGCCAATTTGGGTGCAGTTGGCAGTTTTAGGGAGTAGTTGGTAAACTGGGTTGAAACTAAGGCAATTTTGGGAGCTATGATTTCTAGATTGATGTCACAGAGAGCTAAATAGTAGAGGACAATGCTAAGACCAGAATGGAGGTCAAAAATGATTCTTATGACACCTATAATGATGGTTAAAGTGGTAAATTTGAGGTTTGGGTTTGTAGGGATGCAAGATGGTAGATGCAAACTGCCAATTTTGAGGGTGAAATGCAAAGGATGCAAGCTAAACTCTAATGATTGCAATGTGAAAATGAGGGATACTAAGTAGGTGATAAAAGGTGCAAGATGAACTATATGTGATGCAAGTATGAGGCCTAGACTATGGTGAATGCAAGTGGAGTCCATGGAAGGATGAAATCTATGTTTTGCCAAGCACGTTTAGGATCACAAGTTGCTATGTTTTCCAAGATTTGAATGTATTGAGCAAAATTTTGCAAAGTTTGGACAAAGATTGAATTGTTTTGACAATGTGTAATTTTTTGAAAAGGTTCAAGGTGTAAATTTGAATGTTGGATATTATCTTGATTAATGTTTCACATACATACAAGACACATTAAGAGAAGAATAGTTGTTGTTAAAAGCGAACAGTCACACCACAACCTAGGCTTCTAGGACTGTATCCACTGAATTCCTACTTGAACCAAAGTTTAGTTGCACTTATCTAGAGTGGAAAACCTAGGATCTTGGCACCATAGGCTTCCCCTTATAGTGCACTCACTTCTCGAGGCTACCAAGATCCGCTTGCCAAGGGGCATGACTTCCCAAGGGACTATTGCCTCTACTAAGGACCATGAGAATGTAGGATGTCTTCACAGGCATGGGTGACCCATTGAGCTAGTTGATAGAAAGGATTTTGGCCACTAAAATGTAGTTTTTAGTAAGGGCATTCTATTTGTCAAGTGAATGATAAACTCCTACAGAAGGTCTCCCAGCCTAGAGAACTAGGGTTTGACAAACCACAATGGTACTAGAGGAGAGCTACCACACAGTAATACTGCCAAGACAACTTTCACCGTAATCAAATTTTATATAGTAGCTAGAACGTTGACCTAGCTTTTGTCTTGTTACTACTTTGAGGTCATCCCCTAGCATATCTAATATCAAGTATCTTGGTCCAAGGTAGGCCTCCTATAGAAGTTACACGAATTTCTCTTACACACAAGATCCACAAATGGCAAGGGGAGAGGATACATCCATTGTAACTCCTAAGGATTTAAACACTTTAGAAACACCAGTTAGAAATAAAAAAATTCATTTTAAGCACCAAATGAAGTGTTATCTAATCTAGGAAATGCACACACATGGTTTTGACAAACACACAATGGTCTTCAAAAACGTCTTGCAAACAAACATTAGTAGTTTGTCATGATCATGTATTCATCCCATGATTGCCACATGATACAAGTAGACCATTAGTAACAAAAAATAATCTAATCTATGTTCTAGAAGGAAATGGAAACCGTACATGAAAATTTTGATTGATGTGTGTGTTCTCTATGAACCAAGTGCACTCTAACATAGCAAAATGCACTCCAGAAGGCTAAAATGGAACAAAATGCCCCCAAGTGAACCCAAATAGTGCTAACTACATCCATGATGTATTTGAGGCCTAGTTGGATGTGGTTGGTAGTTTCTGGGCACAATTGGGAGCCTAGGTGCAAGTTGTGAGGAATTGTGCCCTGAATGAGACCTTGAAACTACAAATTTTGATAACTAAACTACCAAGTGCACCCAAACAGTGAAGAGTACATCAATGACATAGTTGGTAAGTTCTAGGTGGATTTGGGAATTCAAAAATAGTAGAAAATAGTTTTGGTGGCTTCTAGACTCATAAAACTACTCCTAGGGGTCCCAAGAGCATCCTGACAGAGCAGAGTGCACCCTAGGACAAAAAGGTAACAAAATGCATGAAATAAGAGTGTAAAAGCATGTTAATAGACCCCCTAATTAATTTAGGTGTGATATGGAAGTGTAGATAACCTTTATACCCTTCCAAGTGAGCTCCTCTCTTGCACCTATAAGCACAAAACAACAAAACCCAAGTTAGATAAGCATTTTCATGTCGGGTTCACCAATTGTAGGACCAAAAAATGGGTTCAATGCATAACATGCTATGAGAAAATCACAAACTCAATTAACATACATTAGCACCAATTAGTCTACCATGAAAGCCAAACTAATAAAAAAGCAAACAAATTTAAAACTCCCTCTATCATTTGTAGCTCCCATGTCCTTCTTTCTTCTCCAAATGATATAGCTGCAAAGTTTCCTATAGTGCACAAAAAATTGAAACAAAAGCCTATGACAATGGTAATGCTATGAGAATAATAGAAGTTGTGATTTTAATATGAGAGCAAGAGTACAAAAGATGAGAAAGCCTAAGGACTCAAAGACTCAAAAATTATGGCCAAAAATGAGACAAAGAATGCTCATTTTATAAGTGGCATGGAGGATAAGAGCATTGGATTTGTCACCCTTAGATATGTGATGTGGGAAGAGATTCCTTTGAGAATCCATGACATATATGATGAAAGATGCCAAATGTAGGATTCTATGATACATGGAAGTCAAACTTGACTAAATGTGGAAGAGAATCTATGACACGTCATAAGACACCTCAAGCCCACTTAAAACAAAGAATCTATGACAAATAAGCCAAATATGGACATGCATAAGAGAATAAGAATATTTGATTATGACATATTTTATCCAAGTGTCAAAGGAGATCCATGAGGTGTCATATCCAAGTGTCATGATGATGTCAACATTTTGTAGAATATTTGAATTAAAAATCCTTTATTGCACAAACAAGAAATTAGTAAAAAATGGAATTAAAGGATGAAAATGTGACTTAGGAAATTAAGAATTTCCATGGTTTGTGAATGATGAACCAATTTATTAATAAAATTAATTAATAAAGGATCATAGTTAGGAAGAATAATTAGTAAGAATGGCATAGGATTAAATTATGGGTTTTTTAATCCTATAGAGAAAATTAGTAAATGATTGGCTGAATTTATCAAATAAATGTGACAATATCCTTTGATGAAGTGTGATAATGATATGAATTGAATAGGATGATGATAGGTAGACCAAAGTCATGGAAATTGATTGATTGATCAAAATTGATAACATGCCAAGCACACATGACATCAATCAAAGAAATGTAACATTTAACTAAAATTGTAAAATGCTATAGGATCAAGATTGATTGATAAGGTTCATCATAATAATATTGACAAACACTATGAATATCATTAAAGTGGTTTGATGATTTCATGATCGAACACTAAGAGCCTCAAAAATGTCAAAGATCAGATGACATGAATGATAGTTTGACCTAGCATTGAGAGCCATGACAATACTAAGGTCAGATTGATAAGATTGATAGGTTAATAGGTTTCCAAGGTGCTAAAATCCACAAAAATTCCTAGGATTGGATAGATGATGATTTATTTTTGATATTTATATATTTTTTGATGATTAGTACTGATTATGAGTGATTTTGAGTTGATTTGGGGTGATTTTGAGTTGATATGAAGTAATTTTGAGTTGTTATGAAATGATTTTAAGTTGATATGAAATGATTTTGAAATGACATGAAATTGATGTGAAAGAGGATACAAATGATGAAATATGATTGATTTTGGCCAAAAGATCAAAGTTAATAGAAAGAGAAAATGGGACAAATTAGTATTAAGAAGTGATGAAACCATAGATGTGAACCATTTTTAAGAATCTATAGGTTGCTATGTCCTGATCGAAAAAATAATGGATCTTGTTGGTAGCGACATAACACCTTGTCAAAAAGAAAGGAAGATGTGAGATTATGGAATGAATAGGCACCAAAATTCCTATCATTAATATTGGTCATGTGACTTTATTTCTCTGTCAGTAGCATTGATTGTGGTAATAATGGTGGAACTAAAGAAAATTCTTAGCATTGGAATCTCTAAAGCCTTAAAGAGGTTTCTCTGGAATAATCAAAAAATGAAAGAATTCCATTAGTAGCGACATAGTGCCTTGATAGAAAATATAAATGCAGCAACAATTCCAAGAAAGGGGTCCCAAACATCTACTTCATCAGACATGAATCTTGTAATCATTTGGACACAGTGGCATCCTATTGGAGATGTGTATGCACCAAAAGTTTTGAGAACACTAGATGTCGATATGTGATGACTAAAAAATCATTGTGCCTCACCATTAGTGACATAGTTCCTAGCCTAAAAATGTGCCTACGGTTGGACCCAAATTACATGATGTTACAAAAAGAATTCTAATATTAAATTATATGCTAGCTTGACACAATGTTCCATTGTTAGTAGTAACATGGACCCATGACCAAGTTAGAAGTCAGATGAAAGATTGTGATCATTGGATCAAGATTAGATCAATGATCATTGCCAAGTCACTATGAGAAGTTGTGCACTATTCACCCAATGCAACATGGTGACCAAGGGACTCACCATAGTTATATGGATGTAATGTAGTTTTCTCACCTTTAGATTAAGCTTAGATTTATGGCTATCACTTTGTCACTATGGAGAGTTGCTCGAGGTTTAAGGATAGTGACATAGCAAACAAGGCAAATAGATATGAGACCTACCACATTTGTGTTAAGAACAAAATAAAATGTCCTTTGCTCGATCAAGATGAAATCAATGGTTGTCCTCAAGGATTAGTGGATCTAGTTGGAAATGTTAGTAGTGAAGGAAGACTACATATGGAGAGTTTTCATTGATTTGACTACCAACATGTCAAATGGAAGATGAGTTATCCCTATTTTTGCTCCTGAATCATAGGATTTTCTAAGATCAATGGTCTAAATTTAAATATAGAAGGTGGTGCCACTCTATTTCCCTTAAAGTTCATTTATGAGGATTGAAAGCTTCGCATGGGAGCAAAAAATAGAGTATATTGAACAACATCTCACCATTTTCATCTCACACAAACAAGATTTCAAACTTTTCAAACAAAAGAAATTAGTCAAAATTTGTGTTGAGCTTGCTCAGAACATGAAGTAGTTTCCCCTTTGTTTGTGAGACATTGTAGGATTATAGAGTAGGAAAGAAAATCAAGAAAGTCCCATATGCTGTAACCTTTGTAAGAAATCTTAGTTTCTACAAGCTATATCTAGTATACCTCCAAAGAAGGTGTCCTCTAGGTAGGAGGATTATTTGGCTAGAAATATGCATGATGACCTACTTGAATTACTCTCTAAATCTACCACTAAAATTGTGTAAGTTAAAAAGTTAACTTCATTAAACCCTAGACTCAAAGTCATAGATGGGTTATATGATAAGGGGATTGGGTCTGGGATGCCAAAACCTCTGCATCTAGTCTTTCTTTATTTAAGTAATGTTTTTTAGAAAGAAATTTATTTGCCCCACATACCAATATTTGGAATTTTGATTTAGGAAAGTTAGTTTTTCCAAGTGTTTTTATGGATTATGACCTTCTAGAAGCTTTTGCAAAAAAATGTGATCAAGAAATTAGAGTGGTGAGAAGAGTTGATGTTGAAATTCTGATCACAATTTGCCCAGAGAAAATTCAAGAAGTATTTGGTTTAGGGGAATTGACAAACTATCATGTGCCCATTGACCTAAAAGAATTAGAAAAGGAATATATGTCAAAGAAGGATGCAATTAGGTGGGGTGCATTGAAGACACATATAGGAAAAATTGGAACTTTTCTAGTGATTATAGCATCTTCTAAGGTACCCTTCAAAAGGGCATATTTCAGTACCAAGGCTATGGAGGCTATGAAGAGGAGTTTATGGCCATAACTTTTTGGTGAATATGAAGAGGAGTTTATGGCCATAATTTTTATGTATATAATTACTTAGGTGTCCTCTTTTGGTGTGGATATTATTTTTGATTTTGTCTTCTATTTAGTAGAACAAATTCATAATGGCCTAATTGGGATTGCAAAGGGCAAGGTGGAGAAGAGATTTGGTCACTATTCTTTGGTCACTATGAAGAGGAGTTTATGGCCATAAGTTTTTGGTGAATATGAAGAGGAGTTTATGGCCATAATTTTTATGTATATAATTACTTAGGTGTCCTCTTTTGGTGTGGATATTATTTTTGATTTTGTCTTCTATTTAGTAGAACAAATTCATAATGGCCTAATTGGGATTGCAAAGGGCAAGGTGGAGAAGAGATTTGGTCACTATTCTTTGTTAATGCATATGTTTTTATTCAAGAGAGTAACATATTTTGGTAAAGAGATGAAATTAAACAAGGAATAGGATGGAGAAGGACTGCCAATCCAATTATGGAGTGCAAATATGACCTAGGAAGCAAAAAATGTTGGTTTTGTAAGGTTTGATAGGCACTTTGCTTCAAAGTTGACGTGCATATTATTAAGTGACAATCCTAGAATACCCAAGGCATTGGCAAGTCTTATTAGACCCCTAGACAATCCTATTGGTTTGAAAGTTTCACATAATTGGGAAGACATCATCCCATATTCAGTTTCAATTTTCATTAGGATTTATGGTTTTAGAGGTACTCCCCATGTGCTACCCTACCAAGTGCCTTTAAAGGTAGGAGTAGCTAATTTTTTTTGGCAGCTGGGAGGATTAGAGGAAACGTATTTGTTGAAAAGGTCAAGAGGGGTTGTCTTTCTCTAAATAAAATATTAGATCAGTATAAGATGGTTGTTTCTCATCCCCATTTTTTTGATATTGAGGGATTCTATGACTTAGCCTTTAGGCATAGAGTTAAGCTTGGAAAAATTGTTCATGAATCATATTCTTTTGAAGATGCAATTAGAAATGAATTCTCCTTGCTTACTTTCCCTAAAACAATGGAAACTATGAATGAGAAGAAGAATTTTTTTATTAACTCTTTTCTAGATAAGGCTAAGGAGGTGATTAGTAGATTTGGGTTCACTCCCAATCTAGGGGTAGGGCAATTGACTATCCAGAAAAAACTAGCATACACTATCATTGAAAATAAGAAGATCACTGTAGAATAGTAAAAATAATAATTGGATCCACTAGTGCTATCTAGGAAGAGAGACTCCCTGAGCTCTCCCCTAAGAGGCAAAGAAAAATAAGGGGCCAAAGTCTTCACATTGAGGAATATTCACCTTCATAATCCCCTCTAAGGATGGAAGAGGAATAGCTTATTGCGGAGAAAATTGAACAACTAGGGTCAGAAGGAGGAAATTTCACTACCCATGTAGAAATAGATGAAGGAAACTCTCAGGAGCCTCCTATGCCAAGCTTAGAGTTGAAAATAGTAGATATTCAAGGAAGGGGATTAGACCCTATAATAGAGAAAGCTAGTCAACAATTTTTGTATGGTGATAGTTTTGTTCAATCCAGAGCTTTCCACTAGTTCACATGGAGAACAAACATAGTAAAGTTAGAAGAAAGATGTAATAAGTCAAGAATAAAGCATCCAAAGCTAGAGGAGGCAGCTTTTCAAAATCAGGTAAAAGAAAAAATGATACTAGAATTCCAAAGTATAACTCCTGAAGAGGGGAGGCAATGGCGAAAGCATCAAATATTCTACTACTAACCAATTGGGACATTGTAGATGCCTTAATTTTTAATTTTGTTTCAAATAAATTGGACCTACAAAAGAAAAATAAAATGGAATTCATAGGTACTACTTTCAAATAGGACCATGCCACTTTGGTTATATGGTCATTAAGGAAGGGATCTAGAGCTATTTCATCACAACTAGATAACTCAAGATTAATGGGAAATATTATTGTAAGAAGAGTAGCAGATACCTCCCATGTGCAAGCAACTCACATGGGTGTTGGAACATCTCAATTTGTTTTTCCTACTATAGAAAAGGAAGAAAAGACAATGTTTAAACTGTAAAGTAAGTATGAGAGTGTTTCAGAGGCTTATAACAAAGAAGTTTGGAAAAGAATTGAACTTGAAACTAAGGTAATGGGAAGGTCTTCTAGGCCAAGAATCACATATCTTCTCCCTCTAGTGGAAACTTTTAAATCCACTCCTCTCATAGATGCTAGATATGCCACAAAGGAAAAAATATTACACTGCTAAATACTTTGAAGAAGAAAAGAGCAATCTATGGACATTACATGTAGAGCTAAATGTACAATATGAAGATAAATTGAGAAAAGATCTTATTTATTTGGGAGATAAAATTGAATGGCCAATATTTTATGATCAACTAGCAAGAACAATAAATGTATAGGATGAAATGAAAGCCAATGATGAGGCCTCAAAGCCCAGTGTAAATAAGTGGGGAAAGAGGAGGAAAGAAATGGCATTCTTGTGCTACTCTATGATAAGGTCTTCACATGATCAGATTGAAAAAACCTATGATATTGCTAATGATTTATCAAATTTTGATGATAGAAGAATTGCATTACAGTTGAAGGTTATTTCTTATCTAACCAAGTGTAAGAGTGAGAAATTTGATTTATTCCCTTGTTCTTTAGATAGAAAGAATAAATTCAAGAATAAAGATGAATGGGCTAAGGAAATAGATTATTTATTTTCTCTGAGAATGAATACAATCATCAATGAAATAGGACATGCATTGTGAGCCACCACAATAGAAGAAATGGTGAAAGCCCAAATATTCTTTGATTCTTTGAAAAAAGATTTTATTGATATTGATAGAGAGGGTGAATATATTATCAAGAAGCAACAAGATATTCTGCAATTTGATTGGCTAGATGACACACTTTTTGACAAGTGGATGATAGATATTGCTCCCGATGAATAGTTGGAAAAAACTGAAAGTAAGGATGATGAGACACATGAAAATGAAATATAGATCATCTACTCACTTCCATCAATACCTAGGAAAGAAGAAGTCAAAGAAGGGTAGTCATCTAATGTGAAAGATACAATGGATCAGATGGATGATGTCGCAAAAATGAAACCAACTATAATTGTCACCTTGGTAGTACATGATGATATGAGTGAAAATGGTAGAGTAGAGGTTTAATTTACATGAATTAGAGCCTAACACATCACTAGAAAATTTGATAACTACATATGTTGAGGATTCAGAGTGAATAAAGGCCAATCATGGAATTTGTAGCATTCAAAGATGTAATAGAATAAGGGCCTACCAAGAGAATATTATGATGTATTAGCTTTCTATTACATAAAGTTTTGTCTTGTTCTTGTTAAGAAAAATGTAAATATATTTTGTAAAAGGACACTTGTAAGTTCTCTATGCTTGAAGCTTGTTGCATCTCACACTTTATAAGTGAGATTCCAAGGGTAGAGAAGGGGCCGATTTCTAATTCAATTTTAGTTTACATTGAATATTGGTCAGTCTAGTTATGGTAGAAAGTTTTATGATGTATTCTCTCTACAAATACTTTGGAATAGATTGATTTTATAGGAGTTTAATGTCTTTTTGAAAGGTTTTTCAAGTTTATTTGCAATTGTATAATATTTTCAAGGAAGATTAATAAAAATTTGAACTATCCTCATATCTACTATTGGTGAATTTTGTTTCCATTTTTGTTACCTAGTTCTTCTAATGTTGTGTGAGCAAAGCTTGTCTAATTGAATGCAATTCATTTAGATTGTATATCAATTCATTTTTTCTATCGATTTAATGAATCAAGTAAATGCTTTAGTGAATTTGATAGGGTTGCTATGGTGATAGGATGGATGTTTGTAAGAATAAATTTCAGTAACAATTGCTTTTAGTATTGGTTGTAATGCAATCAATTAGATCTTTAAGATTGGAATAGACTCTGAATCCCAATGGAATAGGCACTCATCTAGTTGATCTAGTCTATAGATAGGTAGATCATGAATAACCATCAAAATCAAAATCAAAATCAAATTTATTTTAGTGTTTGAAGAGTGTCAAAGATGGTCAGCACTTGTTTGCATGTAACTTTTAAGCTTTAGTTAGCCAGTATCATCTGAAAATATCAAGAAATGGATAAATTACGTGTATATCAGAGATAGAAGATGAGAATAAGAATGAAACTAATAGGATTCACATTCAATAGTAGTCACTTGAATCATCCCTTAGGTATACCCACCTTGGTTTTGTAGAGCCTAAAGAGTAGAAAGCTAGTTGTGGTTTTGTTGAAGTTGGTTCTAGATAATATGAAAGAATAATTTTTAATAAGATATAGCTAATCCTTATATTTGTGAGTATAATTATCTTGGAATTGAGCCTTTGTTATTCAATAGTTGAAAAGCACCAACATATCCCATTTTTTTCATTAAATCAAAACCTTTTTCATATAGGTGAGGGGCAATGTCAATATTTTGTCCACTGATTTCTTCTATAGAGCTTGTATATGTGTCACTTACTTTGAAAAAATATGCATGGTAAGGTCTAGTGGTGGATGATGGTTTGTCGTGAGATCTTGGAGAAATTGAGGAATCATATAATGAGACTATGTACTCACCTTCCAATTTCCATTGTAGTTTCCACTTCCTATCAAACTCTTTCATTTTTCTATCTATTTCTTCCTAATGTGATTATTGGGGTCCTTTGATGATGATGGTGAGGGAAGCAAAGTACTTGAACAACCAACGTTCTCTTTACCCTTATTCAATATAGAGAAGTGGTCATTATTTTAGTTGGTAGAACATGAAGTGTCTATTGATGTTAACTGATTGATGTCATCTATTGAGGTGTCAGTTTCTTCCCTATTATGAGGAAAAAGATAGTTACAATATTAGGAGAGGTTTTTATCCCTAGGTATGGTCACCTCTTGACACATGTATGGAAATTTGAGACATTGATAGTAAGTGGAAGGAATAGCTTGCATGTAATGAATCCATGAACTCCCTAATAGGATATTGTTAATTAATTATAAGTCCAAGACTTGACAAATAGTTTCATTTACAACTATGCCTACCCTAATTGATAGAATAACCATGCCCTCAGAGGATATCTCTTCATCATCATAATCACAATGATGATTTTATTTCTAGGGTTGAAAACATCCTCTGTATACCCTAAGGCTTTTACCAAATTTAGTGTCAAAATGTTTAGTGCTGCTTCAGCATTAACTAAGGCTCTTTTAATTCTATTTCTATGAATGAACACTTCAATGTGCAATGTGGAGTTTTTGGGATGAATGGATGACATGTCATCTTGAGAAGAAAAGGATACACAATGAAAGGGCAACAAGGTTGCTAACCATATTTTGAATTCTACTAACATCAAGGTCATTTTTCACTATGAATTTGGGGAGGATTTCTTTATAATCAAAGAAAATTCACAACAATTTGAAAATAGAGATATGGGCGGGAGTCTTGAGTAGCTAGTTGACCTAGCTATATCTAGGCAAGGCAAAAATCATAGTTGCATGATCAAAACTTGTCACATGGCCTAGTAGGATGAATTTAGAGGCATGACCTTAGGTAATAGAATTTCATGAGTGTTTCTTATTTCTATCTTTAATTATGATGACATTTACAACATCATCAAATCTAGAAATCATGTTGACAGTGTTATTGTAGTGATGAGTGTAATTAACCTTATCATGAGGAGGTGCTTTCTAATTAGCTCTAGAGTATTCATTCTTTTTGTGGCTTATGAAATTGTTCTTGAAGGTCATATGATGTTCATTATTGTTAAGGTTATTCACTTTGATAGTTCCATCATTGAATAATTTTATTATTGCCTCCTTAAAGGTGAAACAACTATTTGTTAAGTGCCCCCTATTCTGGTGGTAGGCACAAAATTTCTTGTCACTCCACCACTTTGGTTTAACTTGTGGTTCATAGTGTTTTTCCTTGGGGAGTAAAATTAATTCATTGGCCAAGAGGGTTTGCAAAGTACTATCATAAGACACCCCAATAGGTGTATAATCCTTGAGTATGTCAAAAGACTTGTATCTTCTCGAAGGAGGGGCTTGATTATACGTGACTTATTAATTAGATGTCAAGGGAGTTGTCATGTTTCATCAATAAAATGGATAACATTATCTTGTTGATGTATGTTTAAGTTAGTTTTATTGATGATAGGATACTAATGATTTGCATGGAATTGGATTTTTGCTTTAAAATGGTTAGCTTCAACCACCTTGTCATTGAATATAATTTTCTTGTTATTGCTACAACATGAAATTTTTTTATCAGTGGATTGATCAAATGGATTATGAGTTTGTGAGGAATTTTTTAAGAAAATCTTACTATATTTTGATGACTTGATGATATAATTGTTTATTAGGTTCTCTTCTACTTTGGAAGCATTCTATAGAGTAGTCTTAAAGTCTTTAGGCCCTTGGAGTTGGAGCTACTCATTCATGGGTTTCAATAGACTATTAATGAAGATGTTGGTCTTCTCTTTATCTAGAATGTCTCTATGGTATTTAGCAAATGTGTGTCCATCATTGCAGGAAAACTTTGAATGATTCTTTGGGAAGTTTTTTCATGTTACACAAATTAATCATCATAACTTCCCTTTCAATATTATAAGACTATTGAGTGTTAAAAATGAAAGCTAATTGATCAAAGGACTTAATGTTAGAGGGTAGCTTGGAGAACCACTCCATGGCTTTCCCTCTAAGGCTCATAGAAATAAGTTGTGTTGTGAACAAACTCAATACTCAAGAGTATAAAAGTGTCTAAGATGATCTTGGGTATGTGATGTACCAAAGTATTTATCATATTTTCATATCTACACATTTTGAGGGAAAGTTGTGAAAGTAATGCTTTTATCAAATGGAAGAGGATAGACCATTTCAAGGGTAAATTCTAAAAATTGTATTTTTCCTTCATCCTTTCCATTTCCAATTTTAGGTCTTATAATTTTTGTGTGACAATATCTAAAGGTGACTTTTCTTCATCTCATTTAAGGTTAGTAACATCAAAGTCAGATGGCAGTTTTGCACCTTTTTGTTTAAATGCTAGTATGTAATGTTCTTTGTATTTTTCAAGTATCTTGCCCATGATATTGACAAGATCAAGATTTTTCTAAAATTCCTTGATTTTGGTTTCAACCCCTTTTTTCCCATGCATTGGATGAACCAATTTTTGCAAAAGGTTATAAATTTTGATTGAGCAAGGGTGACTTGCGAGTAACTAAATTTAATGAGAAAACTATTGGTGAAAATTTCAACAACATCTAGAGATTTCATGTGTATTATGGTTATGTTAGCTATTCTGGCACTCACCCATATGGGTGATCATTTTGGTTTTGTGACTATACAAGTTTTAAATAGTGGCATGAGATGTGGATAAGCTTGTTCTAAATCTTATGCATTTTCACAATATGAGGGTTTCTATTGACCATGGTTCATTTGGAGTAACAAGTTAAGTTTGAAAAGGTGTTTGGGATTATTGATAATGATGATCTCATTTTCAAAAATTCAAGTAGGAAATTGATGTTTGTCTCTAGACATATATGGCTTGATATGCGAGGTGAAACAATAATGACTATTGGATTAAGAATCTCTAAATGGAAACTGTAACTTTACTTGTTTAAAAAATGGTTACAGTCAATTTCAAAATCTCTTAATCTTTGAAAATATCAATAAGGACAAAGGGTATTCATGTTTTTTGTTTATTTTCAAGTGTCATATATGTAGATAGCTTCTATTTTATATTTTTTTCTCAAATGTGCTACAAGATTTCTCAAATGCACTTACGCAATAAAATAATAGGCCCCTATAATTTTATGGATCTACCTCCATACCCACCATAAAATTGTAGGGGCTATAAATGGCTAGGGGACTAGAGGCCCCCATAAAATTATAGGCCATCCTATTAATTTATTTATATGGAAGTCTATTCTTTTGATTATATGCACTATTTCAATGTTCAAATGTGCTATTTTATCAGTCATATGTGTTATTTCAAGGTGTAAATGCATTATTATGTAGGGAAAATGAGCTAATTAAATCTTTAGATGTATTATTTTGTAGTAATATGTGCTATAACATAGTTCAAATGCATCACAAAATGGGCCAAATACATTGTTTCAAGCAATGAATGTGCTACTTTAGGGTATTTCAGTAGCATTCTTGTTTTGAACTTGGTTTCTCATATCAATTTATAGTTACATCTTTTCTAAAGACCGTGATCTAAACTATAATTTGTTATTAAGTTTTAAAATAAATTCAATAATAGAAGTAGTAGAAATGATAATAAAATATAAAATTTCATGCACCTAGAAAATGGAAGAAAAGGGCTTCCTAACAAGCTTGTCTAGAGCTAGTGACTAGTGGGTTTTAGTTTTTAACCAATAACAATTAGACTTACCCCTCTTGTGATAGAGAGATCCCTACAAATGTTAAGTAGGTTTGGCATAATCCCCTACAAAAGTAATAGAGGAAGGCTGTATTCTAAATATGAGTGACATACATTCAATTAGGAATGCAAGATTGAATGGTGTTGCCTCTCATTGGCCCTGCTAAGGAAACTTGAGAGATATCATTTCTATGGTTGAATAATCCTACCTAGTACAAAGAAGGAAAATGGAAATCAAAAATAGGTTTGGGAATTTCATCCATCTAGGAGAGTGAGAGAATATTTCTATTGTCCTAACCTTCCAAACACAATAGACATAGTCTCTCAATTACAAGCCCTTAAACTGCATATGACAAGGGGCTCCTAGTACTAATCTTTATAGAAGGTTGGGCATTCTGATCAACTCAAAAGAGTTGAGAGCATAGGCCTGCTCCTATTTGGGTCAATGAGATCAAACATTTCTATTAAACTAGGTTTTGAAATTATAAAAGTCACACTTTGAATTGAAAATGGCTAAGGTCCACTTACCTGATTTGGTGCTAGAAAAGGATAGGCACAATTTTTAGCGTCTTCATTCCTATCACACATTGTTAGTAGCCTAGGAGTTCTTGTTAGCTTGGAAGAGACCTATAAGTAACCAATAGTTAGATATGGAAGTTAGATTCAACAATTTATAACTTTTATCGGACATGCTATAGGAATAAGCATTTGCATTACAAAATTTATCATATGCACTAATTAAACTAGTAAATGCGCTACAGGAAGCTAAAAATGAGCTATAGGAAAATTTAAATGCACTAAAAAAAAGTTTAAATGTAGTATAAAAAGCTTAAAATGCACTATAGAAAGATTTAAATGCATTAAAGGATTGCTCAAAAGTGTTAAAACAAAGCTTAGAAGTTCAATAGCATTAGAAAGCTTGTAGATCTGGCCTTTCTGCATTCAAGAAAGTCATTAAGAGTTTTCTACTATTGTTGTAAAGCTTCCAAAATGTTGTAGATCCTAAAACCAATTGGATCTACACAAGAAAATAACAAAAAAAATAGATCTACCATAAAAATAAGAGATTAGAAAGAAATATTGAAGAATAGAGAGGCTTTAAGTTCAAGCCCCATGGTGGGCACCAATTTGTACATGATATATTCATGTATTCATGAGATTTTAATGTAGAGTGTAGGTGAAATGACAACGAACTAAACTAAACCCAAGAACTCATTGTCAAAATGTAAACTCTATGAATGTACCATGTTTCCCTAACTACAATTGCTAATAATTCTCTTAGACCATCATCTCAATGATAGTTCTAGAGCATGAGTATGCTTAAAATGAAGATATACAAGAATGCATGCTACATTTGTGACTAAAATGCAAATTACATGTAGGTAAAAACTCTAGAATGATATTAAATGGATATGAAATGATCTAAACATGTTCTAAAATGATACTAAAAAACATGAAAAGAAAGCTAAAAATGCTATCAAAATGACATGAACTTGCTGTATATGAAAAATATGTTAGCAAGCAATACTAATCTATCAAGAAACCAAAGCATTAACTAGCATAAAAGACATAACATATATGAGAGACAAAGTGAAACCCTCAAATGAGAATATGAGCCATGGAATGGATCTCCCAATGAGGATAGTCACTTGAGTTAGGGATGAGTCTATTAGATAGGATTTGGGATGTATTCTCAAGCTTCAAACTAGCTTCAATGGAGATTTTTGGGATTTTTGGTGTGGATGCATGCAAAAGTATGGATTTGGCTTCAAAATGGCATTATAACTTTACTTGATGGATTGTGATTGAAAAGGCTTGGCAGGGGATTCAATTTATAGGCTAAGGGCTTGAGAGATGGAGGGCTAAGATGGAAGGAAAGATGAAAGCTTAAGGAGGGCTAGGATGCACTCAAAAGGGAGCACATGGATTGTGCTTGTTTAGCACCAATCAGGGAGTGACACATGTCAAAGGTGAGTAGATGGAGGAAAGGGGAAGGATGAGTCAACAAAGGAGGCTCAAAGTATAATATCTTCATAAAGACCCTTCATTATGGCTTGTAAGAGCTTGCAAGAGTCTTTATGGCTTTTTTAAGAGCATTCATTGTTGGGTGGTTGGGATATTTTGAGGGGAGTTGAGATTGTTGACTTTCCTTGGCTTAAGAAAGTCTTAAGCTTGCTTAGGGAATGTGACAACATTAGGGGGTGGATTAGGCTTGGGTTTAGGATTAGATTAGGGATGTTAGAGATTTTCAAGTGGATGGAATTCATGGCGGTGGGTGAGTTAGTGGCTAAGCTTGGTTAGTATGGGTGGATGGGGTGGATTAGGCTAAAAAGAGGGTTTAGGAATAAGTTAGGGGCTATTAGATTTGAGGGT
Organism: Cupressus sempervirens; assembly: GCA_028749045.1. Lineage (NCBI taxonomy): Eukaryota > Viridiplantae > Streptophyta > Pinopsida > Cupressales > Cupressaceae > Cupressus > Cupressus sempervirens. The sequence goes on from CM053790.1 coordinate 186,611,360, forward strand.
TTTATTTATCAAATAGGTTTATTTAATAAATGGAGATTTTGGATTTAGATAGAAGAATAGGATTTAATTGATAAATAATAGGTTATTTGATTTATCAATTAGGACTATAGATGATTAATTAAATTAATCAGCTAGGGGATGGCAAAGGATTAATTAAATAGGAATTTAATTAATGATGCCTTTTGAGATGGCTAAATAGGATTACCGAAGGGATGTAATCAAATATAGGTGTTTACACTTGCTATAATGAAAATGCTAAGAGATGATAACTCAAAATGTACCTATAGTGTAGATGCTTAAATCTTGGGTCCTTTAGCTCTTGAATTTCCCTTTTATTTATAGGATTTCAAAAATTGTTGGGGTAAGAATCACTACTTAAATCTTGGGTCCTTTAGCTCTTGAATTTCCCTCTTATTTATAGGATTTCAAAAATTGTTGGGGTAAGAATCACTAGAGGGTGGAAATCAAAATTGAAAATATCTCATAAGGGACCAAGAGGAAGAGTCCAACAAACTTAGTTTTGAGGATAAATGAGGATTTTTCCAATTCTTTTGAATGTAAAAGTAGGATTTTCTCTTTTGTGAGGATAAATGACTTTATTGATTTAATAAATGTTATATTTATTTTTTTGACTTTTGTCCTTTTCCTTTTTTCTTTTTGAATTGTATTTCTCCTCCTTTTACAATGATTTAGGTCCTTTCTTATTTGATATTTGATTGATTTATTTATTTGAAAGCCTATTAGTTTCCCTCTAATTTAATCCTTAATTTACATCTTTTGATCAGAATTGCGTTGTTTAGGTCTTTGCCAATTTTTGGGTGTCTACAATAACATTTTACACCATCAAAGTATGAGTTACTCTTTCTCGATGCTCTTCACCAATTTGTACCTCCATGGTTTCCTCTTCCTCTTCTGTATCCTCCTCTAGGAGTGCATTCAATGCCTTTCTCTGTCAACTTTTTTTTACCCTAATTCCTCTTCTCATTACCTATACCTTTGTAACCTCCTCTTTTTCCTCTTTGACTTATGACCTTACTCCTATCTTTGAAATTGGAATCCCCTTTCTTCTTATTATTTTCCTCCACCTTTAGGGCTAGTTAATGGAACTTCTAAACTATAGTAGGTGTCCATACACTAAGTTCCTTTTGAATATTCCACTTCAAACAACCCAAGTACTTAGCCACCTTTATTGGTTCCTCTTCTTGCTTCTTAGATCTAAGGCATAACCTTTGAAACTCCTTTGTATAAGATGCATTATCCAAATCTTCTTGTCTTAGTGCTTGTCTCCTTTTATGAAGCTAAATCTCAGTCTTTTAGTAGTAATTTCTCCCTTTGTTTAGTCACCATGGCATTCCAATTGGATATAGGCATCTTTCCCATACTAATCCTCTCAGCTTGGACATATTTCCACAATGTCAAAGTTGATCCTCTAAGTTTTGACTTAGCCACATTCACCTTTTATGCCTATGATACCCCTTCACATTCAAAATGGTTCTCCATCCCATCTATCCAACCCATAACTACATCTATGTCCATGTTTCCACTAAATAGTGGCATACTTTCTAAAGATTTTTCACCCATAAATTTTATAGTTTTCAAGAAAGGTTCCTCATTCAAGACAGGGTCTGGCTTAGGTTCTATGTATTCTTTTGCTACCTATTTACCCTTGTCAATGCTTTCTTCTTCCCTTATCTTTGTTGGATCAATAGATAAATCCAATTTCTATTTCACCTCTCATAGTACTTCTTCAAGGAGTCTATTCTTCTCCTTTTTCTCATCAACTTCCTTAGCTAGCTCTGCATTAGTCACCATACTTGACTCATCTACTAACTTTCCAATAGTTGTAGACGTACACCAAATTCCCAAATCTTTAACTTTCTTCAGTACCACTTTGATGTGATAACCGGTCTTGCTCCCTCTTGACTATTTCTAGGGATACTTTAGGTATTTCTTTTTATGTAATAGGGTTACTAGTTACCCTATGCTCCTTAGGATCTTGAAAATGAGGTCCTAGGCTTCTTTAAATAGTGTAGACCAATGTAAGAATGATGACTCCCCAATATTAAAACCAACCCCAAATGCTCATATGAGTCCCCAAATGGATGAATGGTCACCTAAAAGGGTAATTGGATTCCTTTCTAGGTTTAAAACCACAAACATACTTGAAACCCTAATCAAGTTTCAAAAATCATGCAAGATTTGTCAAAATTGTTTGAAACAAGGATATAAGAAATCAACCCTCCAAATGAAGGAATAACAAGCGTTCAAAGAACCATCAATCTAGACATTATTTTTATGGAACTTAAAGATTTTGGTGGTCTAGGGATTTCAACTGCTCCATATAGTATGACCAAAAATTTAGCCTAAAACCAAGGGTTTTAAGAGTTTAACATGATGTATGATGAAATTATGACTTTTTATCCCATAGGAATTCCCTCAATTTCTCCAACTAAATTTGGGACTTCACTATAATGTCCTCCAATACATTTGAAGATTCAATTGAACTATCAAAAATATTCAACCACTTCAAAACACCTCTATTATAGACTATGATAACTAGCCATGCATCACTTGCTCACCTAGGGAATTACCATAAAATAACTTGCCTTGTTTTGAAAGGGTCCTCCTTTTATATCCAATATTTACAAGGAGTCATCTTGCTTTAAGAGTGAAACACAAAAACCAAAATAATTTATACAAGAAAATAAAACTTTACAAAAGCACACACTATCACTATACATAATCTCACATCACCTCCTTCTAGTACATAAAGAAATAATAGTTCTCAATCTAATCCATTAAAGTGCCAAAATCATCAAAAGCATAAAACTATGAAATTAAACTTGTTCTTTAGTCCATACAAATACAAACTTCTCCAACTTCCAAACCTACCAAAATTTCAAAGATGGACTTATAAACACATCCCAACACTCATTACAAATTCTTTAGATAGTTATCAAGATCTAACTAAAAATTTTCTCAAACGCAACAAAGAGTTGTCAATGTCATTAGTGATAATATTGATATTTTTTGAGTGTTTTTTTCATTTTTGAGTATTTGACCCTAAACCTTGCTCCAAAGGTTTCCAAACCTTTCCAAGAGCATAAAAAGGATGAAAAACATGTAAGATGGGCCTAAAAACACTCATGTTACCACTCCACCATACTAAACAAAAAGATGCTCAATTTGATCTCCTTGAGCAACTATGAGCAACTTAGACCTTAAGAAGATTTCACACCTTAACCTACCTCACCCTATGACTAGATTAGTCCTATCATTCACCTAGCTATGTGGCTAGAACTATAAAAATAAAAAATACCCTAGGATCCTGAGGTCTTCCATGAGCCCAACTAGGTGCCCCTACTCTAGTTGTGGGTTTGCAGATCTCTAGATTTGAACTCTAACTTGCAGAGGGTTACGATCTTGGAGGAACTTGATTATAAAGATTGTTCAAGGTAGAGGAAATAATAAAAATATTGTATCACATACATTGACACAAATTGAAGCCTAATTAAATGTCATGGAGACATCCCATTGGAGAGGAGTTCACCTTCATGATGTGAGTAATGATGAAGAAAAAATGCCAAAACCTAATCTAGAACCTAAAGAACATCAAGATGAGGCAATATTATTGAGAGTATTATCTAGAGAAAATTCAAAACCTATTGTAAAATTTGTTCCTTATGAAGGAAAATTGGATACTAGATCTCTAAAATGGAGTTCTTTGAGTATGAAAAGTATCCTTATAATAGGAAAGTGAAAATTGCAATTACTAGGTTGAATGGCCATGATTCATTATGGTAGGAGGATTTTCAAATTGATAAACATAGGAGAGGAAAGGAGAAGGTTTGGAATTAGCTAAAAATTGTGAACAAGGTAAAGAAAAAGTTCCTTCTTGCTGATTACCAAGTTAACTTATTAAGAAAAATGCAAATATTGAGACAAAGGGACATCACTGTGAAGGATTATACCCAAGAATTCCATAGATTCGACATCAGATATGGATATGTGGATGATGATGTTGAGAAAATTGTAAGGTACATAAATAGATTTAGATCTTGAATCCAAGATGAGATAAGTGTTGTGAAACTGGAAAGTGTGGAGGAAGCATATATCAATATACATTGAAAGTTGAGGAGATCTTGAAAGAGAAGCATGACTAAAGAAAAATAAGTAGAGGTGGTAGATTCTAGAGAAGCAAAGGTAGATCTTATGGATAAGGTGGTAGATCTAACAATTTTGTGCAAGATAAGGGAAAATGTGAGTGGAAGAATGATGATAAAGGCAAGACTGAGTGGAAATGTGGTGATTATTACTAAGGAGGTATTGGTTCTTACCAAGGAAGAGATAATTCTTATTATAGATGTGTTTTTCATGGTAATTGTTTTAGATGTGGTAAAAAAGGATATAAATCCTTTGAGTTTAGATCATTTGAAAATAGAAAAGGTAACATAAATGTTGTGGCTAAAGAAGACATTGAAATTTCACCAAGTAGACCTAAGGCTAGAGAAAATTTGATGGTGAGAAGAACCTTGTGTAATAAGGGAAGTGATGGGGAACCTATCCTAAGGGAATGTCTTTTCAAGACAAGATGTAAGATGGCTAGAAAATGTTGCAAAATGAACATTAAAAATGTAAGTTCTAAAAAATTTTCATCAAAAGGATTGGATAAAAATTTATAGTTGCAGAGGATGAAGAATCATAAGCCCTATCATGTTTCATAGATTAAAGATCAACATAAGATATTGGTAAGTGAATAATATATTGTGAAGTTTAAGGTGGGACATTATTTTGATGAAGTAATGTGTGATATTATACCTATGGATTGTTGTCATATTGTTTTGGCAAGATCTTGAAAATATGATAGATAACCTATACATGATGGAAGATGGAATCAATATACTATATGGGTGACTGAGAGAAAGGAAATATTATTTCCTTTGATTAAAAGTTCAGATGAGGTTGATTGAACTACTATGAGAATTTGAATGGTTATTGAAAAGCAATCTAAAAAGGAAATAAAGAAGAAAATAAATTATTTTTCTATAATTCATATGGGACTATGTTGTACTAGTAGCAACCAAGTATCCAAAAATAATGTTAATCGAGGGCTACTCAATAGAGACTGAGTGACAAAAGTTACTGGTAACCAAGTCACAATAGAAATTGATAGTATTGACCAAGTTGAAGAGGAAATTACAAAATTGATGAATAGGTATAAAGATATTATTGTAGAGGATATACTTGATGGTTTACCTCCAATGAGAAGTGTAATTCATTGCATGGATTTGATTCATGAAGCTATTTTAACGAATAAAGCATCATATATATTGACACCTACTAAGAATGAAGAACTTAATAGACAAGTGCATGAGTTATTGCAAAAAAAATTTGATCAAAGAAAATTTGAATCCATGTGTTGTACCTATTGTCTTAGCACCTAAGAAGAATGGAGAATGGAGAATATGTACTAATTTTAGAGCTATTAACAAGATCAAAGTGAAATATAGGTTTGCTATGCGAAGGATAGATGACATAATGGATTGTTTGAGTAGATTAAAGTATTTTATCAAAATTTATATGAAGAGTGCTAATCATCAAATAAAAATCAAAGAAGGTGACAAATGGAAGACTTATTTCACGAAAAATATGGTTTCTATGAATGGTTGGTAAGGTCTTTTGGTTTGACTAATGCACCTATTATTTTCATGAGGTTGATGAATGAGGTTCCAAAGAGATTATTGGGAAATTTTGTGATTTTTTATTTGGATAATATGTTGATATTTAGTAAGACTAAGAAAGAACATCTTGAGCATGTTAGAAAGTATTGTAGAGATTGTAAGAAGAGAATTTGGTGATTAACTTAAAAAAGTGTTATTTTATGCAAGAGAAGATTGTTTATTTGGGATTTGTGATTTTTGTTGATGGCTTCAGGATGGACCTTGAGAAGGATAAAAAAAAATTGTAGTGGCCTACACCTAAGAATGTGGGTGGGGTAAGATCATTTCATGGTTTACCTTCTTTTTATAGGAACTTTATAAGAAATTTCAGCTATGTTTCTAATGCAATGACTAAGGCAATGAGAGAAGACAAAAATGAATTCAAGTGGACACATGGAAATGATAACAATTTTGAGACTTCGGAACAAAATGTTGCTGGTTATTTGTATTGGTTTTTCCTGATTTCAATAAGGTATTACAAGTTGAAAGTGATGCAAGTGGTAGTGCAATAGGAGTTGTCTTCAGAAAAGAATGTAAGCTTGTTTCTTCCTTTAGTGAGAAGTTCAATAATGCTAAAAGGAATTTTTATGTGTATGATCAAGATTTTTATGCTTTTATTCAAGCTTTAAAGAAGTATGGACATTATTTGATTACTAAGGAGTTTGTGTTGTATGCTAATCATAAAGCCTTAAAATACTTGGGAAGTCAACATAAGTTGAATTAGAGACATATGAAGTGGGTTGAGTACTTGCAAAGTTTCACATTTGTAATTAACCATAAGAGTGAAGTCACTAACGAAGTTGTTCATGCATTAAGAAAAAGATGTTCCTTTTTCACTGTGATGAAGTTTGAAGTTTTTGGTTTTGATGAGATTGAGGAATTCTAAGAAACTGATCCTATTTTTTCTAAGATGTGGAGAGAGTGTAGACTACCTAGTTTGACAAAAAAACCAAGTAACTTTGATGAATATTTTATTCAAGAAGTGATGTTGTTTAAAGAAATTCTATTGTGTATTCCTAAGAGTTCTATGAGGTTGAATTTGATTAAGTAAAAGTATAGCAGTCAATTGGTTAGACATTTTGGAATTTTTAAGACATAAAGTTTTCTAAAGAATAAGTAATAGTGGCCATAGACGTATAAGGATGTTCACAAGTTTGTAAAGAGCTATGGAGTTTGTCAAGTTGTAAAAGGAATAAGTTAGAATAAAGGATTGTGTACACCTATTTCTATTCCTAAGAAACCTTGGAGTCACATCAGTACGGATTTTGTTGTTGGATTACATAAGAAAGTGAAGGGGTGTGATTCTATATATTTTTGTTGTGGATCGACTTTCTAAATTTTCTCATTTCATACCATGTAAGAAGAAATCAAATGTCAAGCATGTTTTTGATATTTTCTTCAAAGAGATTCTTAGGTTGTATGTATGACTAAGAACTATTATTTCTGTTAGAGATAGTAAGTTTGTTGGGTACTTTTAGAAGACTTTGTGGAAGAAGATTGCTACTAAGTTGAAGTTTAGTTCTATGTTCCATCCATTGAAATATGGATAGACAGAGGTTGTAAATAGAAGCTTGGGTAATTTTCTAAGATGTTTATTTGTAGATAAGACAACTAATTAGAAGGTGGTATTGGCACAAGCCTAGTTTGCATATAAAAATTATGTGAATAGGAGTATAGGAAAAACACTTTTTGTGATTGTTATTAGAATGTAGCCTAAGGGGATATTAGATTTAAGAGATGTTGCTGATGAAGAGAAGAGAATTGTTGTAGGAGAAGAATTTTCTGATTTTATGAAGTCTTTCCATGAATTAGTGAAGTTCAAGTTGGAACAAAGTAATCTGAAATATAAAGAGAATTTTGATAAGTCTACAAGACATCATGGGTATGTGCAGGGTCATGATGTGCCAAAAAGTGGTGATCTAAAAAATGTGTAGTTCTGAAATATCTCAAACCATTTCAAAATCTATTCCAATTTTTTTTCCACCCACCCTAATACTAAATGAATATAATTAATATCTTTTGTAAGGTCTACTTATCTTTTGATACCAAATCTATATGGTCAATGTTAAAAACATCCTAAAGATGTGCTTTTGGCCTATTTTTATGTGATTTTTACTTCAAACATGTAGCTGATGACTTTTTTTCATGAAATTTTGATGAAATGAAAAGGGTTTCTTAAGAATGTTCTTATATTTCCATAAATGTGTCAAATTATGATTTTAGTAAGTAATTATTACTTATTTTGTAATGGAGTTATATATAAAGTGTTGATTGACACACTACTTGAAAAATAACTATAACTTTCAAATGGTAGAACATTTTTTAAATCCAAAAGATATATCACATTCTATGTTTCTTCTACTATAAGGAAAAAAATGAAAAAATCTATTTTGCAAAGTTTTGAATTAGTTAAGGTGGTTAGACATGAGATTTTTTTATTCCAAAAATACTAAAGTCGAAAATTAATTATTAATTATTTATATAGAATAAAAATACTAAAAAATATGTGTCACATCTAGACATGAGTCTACTACTTATATCTAGAATATTATTAAAAAATATTATCATTTTATTTTGATTAAGGTGGTCAGACATATGTCTACTTCTATTTTTTGTTCTAAAATTTTTGTAATATTGCATTAAAATTCAAAATTTTGACCAATCAATTTTTCTCTTTTAATGGTAATTCCTAGTATTTTAAAAACTAGATTCAATTTTCTAGAGATTCTTTTCTCTCAACTTTTTGATATAAAGTTACTAACAAGTACAAAATTGCATGTTAAGTTGACATAACCCTTATTTTCTAATCTTTTATTGTCACTCAAGAGCATAGTTTGGTTGACCATGATCCTGCACATACCCTCATGTTTATGAGATTGGTGATAAGGTGATGGTTCATTTGAAGAAAGGTGGATTTCATTTTTGGAACATTAAGTATGTTGAAGATGAATAATTTTGGACCTTATAAGATCTTGAAATTTTTTGATACTAGTAATGCTTATAAGGTTGAGTTACTCGATGATATGGATATAACTCATATATTCAATATTTTTTATTTGTATAAGTATCATGAGTGAGATGACAAGGTTTTTATATTAGATAATTATCCTAAGAAGTAGATTAAAGAGGTTGAATAGATATTGGATTAGAAAGATGGTAAGAGAACTAAAGGAAAATATTACTTGAATACTTGGTGAAATGGAAAAATAGACTAGTTGAAGATGCTACATGGATTTCTCAATCTCAGTTGGATTCAACTAAGGTTGTGACATCTCAATGATTTAAGAGAATCATTTATTTCATCCTTGGTTGTCTGATGCAAGAACATCATAGGTTGCATTTCTATCCTATATGGTTTTTGAGTTCCTTAGTTTCTATCGAGTTGCAATGCCTTGCATTACTAAGTTCTCTTTGGTTGTCAAGTTCTCTTTGGTTTCCAAGTTATCTTTTTTTTGTGAAGTCCCTAGTGTTGGCTAAGTTCACAATGGTTACCAAGTTTGAGGTGTTTTCCAATTTTTTATTTGATGTCATTTTTCATGTGGTTGCCAAGTGCAAGTATTTTTTTGGGTCTTCTTTGACTGAGTTGTCTATGTCTAGTTACAATTTGTGCCAACCTTGCTTATTAAATTTTTGTGATGGGTATTTGTTGAGAGCCAACTTGTCACTTTATTTGCATTTAATGTAAGGATTTGTTTAGTTGGTATTTATAATAGGATGACTTGTGGCCATGCAAGTATTTAAAGGGGTCTTGGATAGAGTCTAGGAGGGAGTTAAGAAGAGTAGATCAAGGAAGAGAAGAAGTAAATTTGAAATGCTAAGCTCAACATTGAAGACTAAAGTCTAAATTGAAATGTTGGTCATAACCCAAAAGGATAGTTGGGCATGTATGTTGATGATTTGATGAATCTATAAAGTATTTTGGTTCTTCTATCTCCTTTGGTTATTGTCACTTGTGTGGTTTTTCATTGTGTTTACTCTTGTAGGTGTCTTTAACAACTAGGTTTTCCTTTGGACCTAGTTACCTTATGTCTTCCCTACATCATAATGACATGTTGTGTTACCATCAATTCCAAATAGGGAGATTGTTGAAAACAATTATTCAATTGTATATTATCATTGATCTTGCACAAATGTCACATTCTAACCAAAAACAACTAGTGTTAATTGAGGTTAGACATGTAATAAAGGAGGCTCCACTCTCAATAGAGAGTAATTTCAAGGGAACCAAGTTTTGTGGGTCATTGAGGAAAGATATTGTTAACTAAGTTAGGTATTAAAGTAAAAAGTGCTAATATTGATTGAGGTACATCGGTTCCCAAAGGAATCCAGTATTAACCAAGTGACTTATTTTAGTGTTAGCCAACTATGAGAAGAATTCATTTGCTATTTAAATGGTTAATAAAAGATAGCTTAGTGGATGTTAATTGATTGTTTGAAAGGGTACTCAAGATGAGCTAATATTTGGTTTCATATATATGAAAGCTCAAGTTGTGGATTATAATACGAAATTAGAAGAATGAAAAATATGTGAGTTAAGAAGGATATCTAATTAAAAACATAACATCCAAGAAGATAGAAAGAATATTCTAATCATAAAGGATCAAGAGGATAAACTAGATCTATGATATAAATTTGCAAAGTCAATTCCTTCATCAATTAGGTCAATCATTGTTACTCTCCAACAACTATAGCAATGAAGAAATCTCTTAACAGAGTTGACTTAATAGTAATTTTGTAAATCCTCAATAAGGTGGGATTTCTAAATTGATGTTTATGAAGACATCTAAAAAGGTCACTTGAAGGTGATACAAATCCTCTAATAGGGTAAGACTTAACTATGCATTTTGTAACCTTTAACTAGGTTGGCTCCTAATAGGGCTCACTTTAGAAAAGTGAAAAGTTGTATCTAGTTGCATTGGTGGTTTTCCCAAATTGGGTTTCCATGTTAAATCTTGGTGTCCAAGGTTTTTTTAATTTAATTAATGCTTTCTATTTTTACAGCCAATGTACTAAAGTTTAATACACTTTAAATATTTTATGACCACTGTGTGAACTGACTTACAATGTATATCTAGTTGTAACTGAGTAGTGCAAGGATTTTTCTTAGTGAGAAGTTGGTATTGACATCTAAGGGATTTAGAGTTATTTTTTTAGTAATATATTTACTCCTCCTCTCTTAGTTATTCCTCTTATATTTCAAACAAGTATGCACAAAAATGATCTACTAAACAAAAGAATCATGTTACCCCATTAGGAGTCTATGAATTACATATAGTCTCTCGTTCCTTGTTAGAGTACTATCCCTTGTTAAAAACCTTAACACTTTTCTAAGTTTCTTTAAACCTATTAGGAGTTGGTCATAAAATTACAATGTATGCAAGATGAGCCCATTGCCAAAATATGCAATTATACAATGTAGTTTTTATATTCCAACAAGATAGATACAAAAACCTCTTTATTATTGTCTATTGTACATCACATATATATGATCATACATCAAAAATCAAGTCACATATAATTTAGATAGGCTTCACATCACTTTACATAATTTTATCTTTTATTTGTACCTTTATGTTTTAAAAAACTTGCCATGTCTATTTTAAAAAAGTGGCCATGTGGGCCTTCAAGAATTCATACACTCAATCTAATACAAAATTAATTATTTCTAACAAAGGGTTAGCATTAAGGATTTCATCCATACTTGGTTAAGTAATTATTTTTCCACCAAAATAATTCTTTAAATTGTAAATACCAAATTGATGATATATTATGTTCTATTATGTTCACTATCTTTATATGTGAAATCACTATATCTCACTTCATACTATATGTACTTTACTATGCTCTTGCATACATCACTATGAAAATTTTTCTTAACTACACACATACCAAATATCTTTGTAGACTATGAATTTGCAAAAATTATCTTATCACTTCCAGTGAAACTATCTAATACTTAGCCAATTTTCTGTCATAGACTATAAGATCTTTAACTATACATTATGCTTTCTCATCCTTAGATATATCTTTCCATTAATGAAAACTCCAACTTCTACTTATTCATATTTCCAACAATTCCCCCCTTTGGCATTGATGGAAAAATATGGGAAAATTGGCTAAGTCTCAAAATGTTACACAAAAACACTTTTGTAATTGGCCTTCAGAGGTTTACAAAACATCAAAATTCAAAATTTGTGGATCATAAGGTTGTAACCATATATCCTTATAACTCCTTATATTACTCCCCCTTAGAATATTACTATTTATTCCCTTTACATTATATTCTATACAATCTTCCTTTACATGAATCACCCTTTGACATCAATGACAAAGGTGTCAAAATTTATATACATGTCAAAAAATTTGTTACCTAGTGGCTTTATATAAAGATTGTAGATAAGAAATCTCCAAATTCATTTATCAACCTCTCAATATTTATCTTCAATTTATCCCTCATTCCCTATATGGTGCTTATAAGTGTACATAGTGCATAGGATGCCACTTAAACAACATTCAATTTAGTAAAATAAAATTTCTCTTAAGAAGTGTTAAAAGAAATACATTCTTCAAATTACTTCTCTAACATACTAATCTTTATTGAAATATTTTATCTAAGTACATAGAACCTTTTGGTTACTCTTTCTTTCTTTTGTTCATTGATCCTTAGAGCACCATGAACTTTCAGTATCTTAGCCTCAAAATCTTTAATATTAACATTAGGTTGCTGCAATCTATCAATGAGTACTTGAAGCTCAATTATCTAAACTCAAAATTCATTATTAAAATCCTTCAACTAATTATAGGACATAATGCACCATCCATATAACATATTTCCTTCTCCCAAATAGTTTCTCAGTTCCTTTATACAAACATCTAATGTTTACAAATCATTACACATGTTTGTGTAAATTTTATCAAATATTTGTGCATCATGATTTGTATATGTCTATACTTATGCAATGTATGATAAAGTGGTAAACTGCATATCAAAGAGGTCACTATATAATGCATGTATTCTTTCCAAGACTTCTCATTAGATTATTTACAAAGTCTTCACTATCTTGTTCCTCTCTAATAAATTTCTCAAAGAATCTATATGAGGCCTTTCTAGTGATCATTATCATTAGCTACTACTGATAGTATAAGATTAAAGGGTGCTTTATCTTTCGCAGGAGCAACCAATATTATATCTACCTCATACTAGATGTATGCTTTGGTAATAGATGAAGATAATCACACCATTATCTCTCAATGATACTATATGTATTTTCAAGACTACCTTTTTCATCATGAAATAAACTTGAATTGGCAACCCAAGGATGTAGGACATGAAATGGGTCAGCACAGTATGTGCACTAAGTTCCTTTAAGAGTCTTAACACCTATGCCATAGGAAAGTAAAATGCATGAAAATAATATATACTACTATTGCAAAGTAGTAAACACACTTGAGATAACAATAAATAATTGTAGAAATCTTTAGAAAATGACCCTAAACTAGTTAACAACAGAAAACATCCACCATGATCTTTTTTTGCAAGTGGTACAGGAACTTTCACAGTAACAATGCTACAGGACTAATACAATAAATGTATCTTGAAAATAAGAAATTGCAAAGAATGAATCTACTCTACCTAAATCTATTTCACCTCCCAAGTGGGCCCCCATGGTTGGTTTCAAATAATTACGAACACAACAAGTATTCCAAAATCACTCTTTCATTAAAATTCTTCTTGGATTACATCAACTGAATAATTCATGAAGAATAGAAAAAGAGTGACTTCTAAATCTTAAACCACCATTGTTGATATTCTCATTAACTAAATAAGATGATCCAAATCCTTTATATAGAGGATTGGATACTTATTAAAAACATGACATAAATATCTTAAACAAACATCGCCAAAAAAGAAGGTGGAAGATCAACCATGACATAGTACATTCATTACTAAGCATCATAATAAAAACTTGCAAGAAATATAGGAAGTTGTGTCTCCTAGATTTTTTGGAATAGTAACACGTCTACAAATGTGGCTTATCCATAGGAATTGAGATACACTTTCTTTGCCATGATTGGTCTCCATTATGCTCTCCCTTTAATGCAATAATCACCACCCTTTGCATCTCTCTTTATTTTCCTAAAGGTTAGAAACATCTGGAACATATATGCAGGATAACACTCCTAGTCTTATTCAAATATTAGAACATAGATTAAGATATTTATATGAAATACTCCATTCTATGTATAATATTAAGCAAAGTATTCCATATACACTACCCATAGTTTTAGTAAGTTCTAGCTATCTCTGGCATAAGTTCACAAGATATTTAGAGAAATGTTTTAGAAATGTTTTTGACAAAGCACAAAGAGTAAGTTCAAACTATGAAAACTATATCAAAATTAAGTCATTAATATGCCTCATCACTAGAATACTACCTTTTCCACCTCTATTGTCACATTCTTAAGGTATGGTTGGAATGAAGATTTTTACATCACAATTCTAAATCCACGCTTCATCTTCTCCTCTATTTCCTTTTATTTTCTCATTTTCTCTTCTTCATCTTCCTTCTTTCTCTTCTCTTTTTCTTTTTCTTCATTTCTTCTTTCTTCTTTGTTTAATCTTCTACTCTTTTCTTTTCCTTTTCTTCACTCTTTCTTCTTCTTACTTCAACTTTTCCCTTATTCTCCTCTTCCTTTTTCTTTCTCCTCTCTTCTCCTACATCTACTTCCTTGTCTGAGCTAGATTATTTGGTTATATTGTCAAACAATGTTTTCTCTATAGTCCTTAAAAGGATTTTCTTTAATATCAATGGTTATATGAGTATTGTCCACTTACATGGTTTTGGTACCAATTGAGATCTATGGAGATATGTTTTTCATCTTGGTGTCTAGTTTTGGTGCACTATGTTCCACAAGAATAGGGATTCCTCCCCCTGCCTTTATATTCTTCTCTATAAATATGGGTACATAAGTCATGTATTTAATAGTGACCTCCTCTGTCTTGTTATTCACTTCTTCATAGTTTCATTTTATTAATAGAATGACTCTTGTTTTGTTTCTCAATAAGGGCTCCATACCCTTCATTATTCTACTAATATTTTAATCATTTTAACTTCACAAATTTTTTTGATTAGATTTTCTCTAATACCTTTATCCTCATCAACAACTCTTCTTCTCCTATTTATTAGTTTATTATATAAGTCTCATAGGAAATTCCCTTGAATTTTTTCAAATCTTTTATTCCTCAAAACCTTATTGCTAACTACAATAGTTTGTAGTTGTAGCCTATCCATGTTTTTGAAATAAAAAGTGACCAAAAACAAGGTGGTTAGCCCTTACAACTCAAATGCTGCTAACTAGCACTTCACCAGTAGAGATCAATAATGAACACTACTAAAGTAAAAACATACTAAAGTTCAACTTAACCACAATAATACTATGCAAGTAACTAAGCAACATACTACTATGACCAGAGGCAACTAAACTATAGTAGAAGTCTATAATGTTTGCTATACTATTTAAGTTCTTCATAAAAATTGTTGGCACAACTAGGCCAACCCAAGTCTAAGCAACAACTAGATACCAGCAAATCAAACAACAATCGATTAACATAAAACAAGTTGGATCGAAGGATCCTTTAAAACTAAAAAACTTAATTCTCAATTTTTTCCTTTCCCTTCCCAGCCAGAAGAACTTGAGCCCAGTCATCAGTAAGGAATTTAAAAAGGAGCCTATGATCCTCCATGTTCATTCCTATTTCTTCTTTCTCTTGTGCTAGTAGTTGGAGGGTAGTCTATCCATGTTACTATATAGACTATAATACTTATTTAATTTAACAAAATTATGACTATTAATAATTTGAACATTTAAACTCTCTGCCTTTGGCTTTAAGTCTTCTTCCTAGTGGATGCTATTGTTTCTCCAACTACCTTTTCTATTGATTTATCCTCTATCTCTCCCTCATCTTCATCAAACATAGATTCAATCATCTATAATAATTTCATTATTTTCCCTGGTTCACTATCTTGGTGTGTAACTCTCTTGTTGGATGTGGACTTAATAGGTTTAGTCTTGACTCTAGAAAGACTTTCTAAGTTCCTAGCACTTGGAGGAGTGACAGATTTTTATTTAATAATCTTAGCTTCATCTGAATATTTCTTCTTCTAAATAGAAATAGCTTATATTTGTGCAATTTCAAAATAGGGAACTATAGGTATCTAAGAAGTAGATCCTATTGGGGCTCAAAATTTAAGCCTTGATTTTGAGTACCATCCTAAATATCATTCCCTTAAGCACTTTTTTGATACACATGTACATGACAATCCTTTTGAGACCTTATAGGTGTTGAATATTTCTAACACCTTGCATTTAGTATATCTGCTTATCCTATGAAGATAAATTTCCATTCTGATCCATTCTATGAAGTTTCATTTTGAGAAATGTCCAAATCTAAATTTTTGCCCAAAGTGTCAAATAGAGATAGGAGACCTTGTTTGCATTTGAATATCTTGCACCCAGTAATGTTTCATGACTCACCACTTTAGGATTGTTTAGTATCCATACCAAATAACCTATGTGTTATATTTTGAGTCATTGTGATGTTTTTTGACTAGGTTATGAATCCCTCAAAGTTGGTCTTTATTGTTCTCATGTTGATGCAAATTATTCAAAATTTTGGGAGGTCCTATTTGACTTGTTATAACTTTGACCTAGTTGATTTAAATGATAAAAATCCTTTTTCATTGTATTCTAGAGGTTAGAGACTTGCTATGTTTCAATTTTGAGCTTATGACCAATCTGTTTGATCTATTTTTGAATGCAATTCCAAATACAATTTATGATATTTTATTGGTGTCAATGAATGCAGATTAATTAGTACCCCTATTCATAATGTCATATATTTGAATCCATGATAGGTGAGATCAAATAAATTGCACTATTGTGTTCTTCTCTAAAAATACTTTAACTGTGCCAATTCTCAAATCCTGATGAATCCATATGTACACTTTCCTAAGTCCATCCCTTTTGCAAACACAACTTTTCTACTAGTGTTTCCATTCTGCAAATTTTGAGTAGCCTACTTTGACCCCTCGAAAAATGAACCTAGTTATTTTTCATGAGTCATAATCATTGATTCATACTATCCTCATGACATTGAACCATTTCCATAGTTTTTGTCTCCCCAAGTGTCAGTTTGCCCTATTTTAAGTGAAATCCAAACATGTTTTGTGGTTTTCTAACATGTTTTCTTGCAAGCAGTTTTGAGGAGGCAACTTTGGTAGGAAATATCTTTTGAATGAGATTCCTTAATGAGATGACATTTGGTAGGGTGCAAGAATACGGAATAGAGAAATAGTATGTCATATTTTAGAGCTCGATAAGGTGTTTTTGTCAGTTTTTAAAGCTAGTCAAAGGTCCGTTTGGCATTAAAGGACCTTCAAAATTGATTCTAATCAATATGATGAGATCAATGGATCAGTTTGGAATGTTAGTTGTTCAAAAATGAGAAAAATAGCTAGACCCATTTTGGGGCCTAGCTAAATTCATCATATTATTATAAGGGGTGGAATCTTCCTATTCAGAAGGGTGTCATCAAAATATGCACTTATAATCAAATATTGTTTACACAAGATGCTTTGGTTTTCTTTAAATTTTTAAAAGATGATATGCAACATCATTGAAAGATCAAATTGAGGGATTAGGGTTTTTAATGAGATCTGAGATTTCTTGTTACAGTGTTGGCTATGTAAGCAAGTAGTCAAGAGTCTCAAGTAAAATTCTTAAAGTCAGTAGCATGTAAAGCTATAATACCTTTTCTAAAGGGTCAATTATCTCCTCACTCAATTAAATATCAAGAACACTCCCTTAGGAATTGTTATTTTAGTGACTATTGGGAATGGAAATATGGAAGTCAAAGCATGACTAATTTATTTCAAATTGTGAAGTAGTTTGCCTCCTTTGAAATTCATTGACTTTATCACCCACATTATGTCATAAGAGTGTAACTTGATTCCATGATGTAAGGGTTCAGTATGAGTCTAGCTATGCAAAAAAAAGAAAAGCCAATGGGAGTGATAAAAATTGGCATCTTGGATGTCATTTGATCTAGGTTGATTACTTTAGAAATCATCAGGTTAGAGCCACGGGAGTTGTTATTTTTCCACTCCTTGTCACTCATGTACTATGAGATGGTATTGATAAATGAAGAAATCATCAATGCCTCCTTCATTATTGAGATATCACTGGAGGTAGGGCATTATCACAATTAACACAAGGAGGCACAAAATGTGATGCATCCAAATGCAAAGTGTTGGAAGGTTTACCCTTAATTATATAGGAATTTCATATCAATGAAAAGCATTTGTTATCATTTATCCAAAGCTCCTATCTTGTAACATATATGATCCTTTTTGAATTATGATCCTAGGAAGTGATTGAATCACCTTTAAAAGTGTTGAGATGTATTCAGTAGAGCCGTAGTGTTGTAGAATTACCTTCATAGGACTTGGTAGTGATTACATCATTTACATTAGCATCTGTATAGGAAATGGAGAAGTAGAATAAAACATAGGGAGTCAAATTGGGTTCTTTCCAATCATACTTTACCACAAGTTATTATGGAAATGAATCCATTTTCAACTTAGAAGTCCTTATTAGGTAGAAAGGGAATGTGATTGGGAAGGCCATAAAGTTTAGTGTTGGAGAGCTCACAAGGAAAAATAGAAAAAACAGGAGTCAAGTTAGAGAAAGAATGAAGGAAAAGGGTTCCTCTAGATGTTGGTAAGTGCACATTGTGAAAGGTTGGAAAACATGAGCTAGAGGAGGTATTTGAACATTCATGGAGAGAAGAGGAGGACTTTCTTTTAAACCTTTACTCCCACATTACCCATGTTAGGTGATTTTTATGTTTTTAAATACATCTACACTCATTATGCTTAATGTCTACAAGAAACAACCCTTTTGAAAGTAGCTAACCCATGTGGAAGGCCCCATAGTGGATGACAAAGATAGCTGGATACGAAGATCAAAGAAATTTTGAATGAGCATGTAAATCAAGGAAATTGCATGGAATTTGTGGATGATAAGATGGCGACACATGGCCCCATCTGACGGTGGTCACTATGTTGCCAAAAAAAATGCACAACTGATAAGAATAATGACATGGTGACTAGTGGAGATGGCATAGTGAAATGGTAATCGACTGATGTGGTGATGAAATGGACCAACTGACATGGCAGGTTGAGGTGGCATGATGACTGGATGCTGAGATTGAGGAAGATGACATGTATCACGTGGTCTCTATGTCCTGATGATGTAGCACAATACTGACTCATCATGCAACATGGGGACCAATAATGTGTCAATGATGTGGTGCCTAGTTGAATGCATCAAATAACTATGCAAAAAAATTGGCCAAATACAACATGACAAGTGGTAGGTTTGGTCAACTAGGTTTGATCCGGATGGATTTTTGGAGGAAAAATCAAACATGGATAAAAAATATTTTTTAATGTTTTCTCTAAAAGAAAAACACGTGCAAGAAATTTTAAATAAATTTTAAATTAAAGCTATAGTTCAAACTTTAGAAATTATTAAATATTTGCAAACTTGTAGTCTCAATCCATAGTTGGAGCTTGAAACTTTGAACGACTATCATGGGGTATTTTTTCCCTAAAATATGGACTCTAATATACTGTTGGAATCTGGAGAAGTTGGAATTTCTAATTCTGATGTTGCTTTTTGCATAGGTGGTCACTAGTGCATGCTACAAGGGGATTCATAATTCTTATGAATCCATGGTTTTTTACAAGTGTTTCAGTTGCACATATTAGTTGTGGTGACACTAGGCATGTTTAATTGTTCCACCATGTGATATTTTGATCCTAGTTGAAGTATTTGGTTTCTAATTAATAATTTGTTTTATATTTGGTGGAAAATTTGTTATTTTTTGTTTCCTACCAAATCAATTATATTTCCCATCAAGTGCTAAAGATATTTTCAACTTTGGAGGCAAAATGAGTGAGGATTTAATTTGCTAGTTGTTGGGAGAGATTAGAAATGTGTTTTTAACTTCTTGGGGAACTTTTCCAAGTAGACACATGGTGTTCGCAGAGAAGATTAAAGAATTCATTCCTTGTCTATATCTTTCTCTTTCTCATTCATTGTAAGGGTTCTAGTTTTGGAGAAATTTCTCACTACTATGATACTAGGGTTGTTGGTTGGTATTACTTCCTATATATTAAGAAGAGTTCTACTGGTGAAGGCTACACATACATTCTTGTACAGGTTTCTAGTTTTATTTCATGTCTTGTTTCTCTAAGATAATGAAAATTGATGATAGAACATGTGAGATATCTTTACCTTCATTTAGTGTCACCAGTTATTTTATTCAGTCTTTACAATGATAAATACAAAAGAGGATTTATAATGAATTATCTATGTTCTCTTATTCTATCTCCTAATTCTTCATATGTCATTAACTTTGTGATTAAATGAATAAGGTTCATTTGATTTGAGAAAGCTTGGATGAGTTGTGTGTCATATCCATTGTTTCTTTTAATTCAATGAGTTAAGTAAATGCTTCAATGATTTAATAGAGTTTCTAGGTGTATGAAGGGGAAGCTAGTAAGAATGGAGTTTCACAATTTCAGTTGATAAACTTAATTTTAAGTCAAAAAGGTTAGGTCATCCTATTGGTAGTGACTTTGTGTTGTAATGAATAAGGCACTGATCACTAAATTAGATGCAAGCTGAGATGAAGGTCATTTGAACAAATCATTTTAATCAAAATTATTTCAATTTTTCATGTTTTTAGTGGGTTGAAAGGAATTAACCCTCACTTAGCTTATGGGTTCATAGGTTATGATTTGTAACTATTTCATTCCTATGTTATTTCATAAGTATCAGAAGATATAAGGGTTTCATCTACTGGAAATATTCAAGACTATGCTAGGTTACTAAGAGGGGAGGGGTGAATCAATAACCTTAAAAACTTTATGAAACTCAAATCTTAATTGCAACAATCCAATTACCATTTAATTCATTAAATCAAATCTAACTACATGCATGAGAAATTGAAAGCATAAAACATTCATAATATTTGAACACAATAATTTGGTGACCCAGAAACCTTCCAAATAGAAAGTAAAGCTATGGTGGGGATGATACCCACAAAAATTCAATACTACATCATAAAGTTGGCATGTTAAGCCTTACAATGATCACTTCTGATGATCTACCTCATTAGGAGAAATTAGGACTACTAGGTCCACCTTGTTAGAGGTTTTACAACATACAATAAAGTTTACACTTAGTAAACAGATTTGAGAAAAGACTATTAAGTCTACCTTGTTAAAGAATTTTGACTGGATTACCTGTTAGGATGAAATAGTAGATCTCTAACTTACAACTAAATTGCTGATAGAGATTCTTTGAAGTGTTGATCACCTTTATGTGATGGATATGACTTTGTTGCTCCTTTGCTGATATGGCCTTACAATACACTTTTTCTACTACTAATTCACATTCACATGCTTGTACATCACATTGCTAACTCTTTTATACTACTTTGTATATGATACAATACATTACATATATATCAATTAAATTTACATAATTACTAAGTTGACCAATATACAAGTTAACACCAATATTACAAAGTTGGCTCATATGTATATACTTAGGTTCTAAAGACTGACTTGGTGAAGTTATGATACATGGCATCCACTGTCACTAGTCAGCATCATCATGCATTTAGTAGAACTAGAAGCTCGATCCATACTAATCATCTTAGAGTAGTCTCAAACTCGGTCTGCACTGGTGATTTGGTAAGTACTATGTAGCTCAGTCGAAAGTAAATTACTCATTTACCATGACTGCACTTGGTAAACACTAATCATCACATAACTCAGTTAACACTAACTTCACTTGACATGAACTGCTAGCTCAGTAGAAGCTACAAAGCTTGGTAACCACTAAAATGCTCAAGTTGAATGGTTGGACTTTACACTACCTAATTTTTCTTAGTTTGAACTATTGTACTTCACACTAACTAAATTCCCTTGGTAACCACTAAAATGCTTAGTGGTTATTTCATTCCTATGTTATTTCATAAGTATCAGAAGATATAAGGGTTTCATCTACTGGAAATATTCAAGACTATGCTAGGTTACTAAGAGGGGAGGGGTGAATCAATAACCTTAAAATTTTTATGAAACTCAAATCTTAATTGCAACAATCCAATTACCATTTAATTCATTAAATCAAATCTAACTACATGCATGAGAAATTGAAAGCATAAAACATTCATAATATTTGAACACAATAATTTGGTGACCCAGAAACCTTCCAAATAGAAAGTAAAGCTATGGTGGGGATGATACCCACAAAAATTCAATACTACATCATAAAGTTGGCATGTTAAGCCTTACAATGATCACTTCTAATGATCTACCTCATTAGGAGAAATTAGGACTACTAGGTCCACCTTGTTAGAGGTTTTACAACATACAATAAAGTTTACACTTAGTAAACAGATTTGAGAAAAGACTATTAAGTCTACCTTGTTAAAGAATTTGGACTGGATTACCTGTTAGGATGAAATAGTAGATCTCTAACTTACAACTAAATTTCTGATAGAGATTCTTTGAAGTGTTGATCACCTTTATGTGATGGATATGACTTTGTTGCTCCTTTGCTGATATGGCCTACAATACACTTTTTCTACTACTAATTCACATTCACATGCTTGTACATCACATTGCTAACTCTTTTATACTACTTTGTATATGATACAATACATTACATATATATCAATTAAATTTACATAATTACTAAGTTGACCAATATACAAGTTAACACCAATATTACAAAGTTGGCTCATATGTATATACTTAGGTTCTAAAGACTGACTTGGTGAAGTTCTGATACATGGCATCCACTGTCACTAGTCAGCATTATCATGCATTTAGTAGAACTAGAAGCTCGATCCATACTAATCATCTTAGAGTAGTCTCAAACTTGGTCTGCACTGGTGATTTGGTAAGTATTATGTAGCTCATTCGAAACTAAATTACTCATTTACCATGACTGCACTTGGTAAACACTAATCATCACATAACTCAGTTAACACTAACTTCACTTGACATGAACTGCTAGCTCAGTAGAAGCTACAAATCTTGGTAACCACTAAAATGCTCAAGTTGAATGGTTGGACTTTACACTACCTAATTTTTCTTAGTTTGAACTATTGTACTTCACACTAACTGAATTGCCTTGGTAACGACTAAAATGCTTAGTAGGAACTATAGAGCTCGACAACTATTGAATCACATGGAAAACACTATGCACTATTCAATGAGCTTAGTAGCCATACAAAATTTGAATAAGTGTTGTCACTAATAAAAAACTTGACTAAATCTCAACAATCTCCCCCTTTGGTTTTAGTGACAAAAACACATATTGGCTAAAACTTGTATACATCACTACTGGCTCAGTATGGTATACTATTTTTTTGAGATTTTTCAAAAAATTTCTTTGTAAGTATATATAGTATACTATATCTACAAATTCTCTACTATATACACTTTTCTTTCCTTTACATGATTCTCCCCCATACAATATACATAGTATATCACTATACATAATAGGTGTCTCTCCCCTTATATAGCATACTAAGTGTCTCTCCCCCTTTTTGAAAATAATGCCAAAGATTTATTCTAAACTTATTTACATGGAGACACCAATATAAGAAAGAAAATCAGAATGTACCTTCAGAGTAAGTGCTAAAGTCTTATTGTAATGCCTCGCCCGGAGATCCTTGGAAACAAGCATTCAAATCAAGCAAAGAATTATTTTTTAGAAGTATGAATGCACATGACAACATCATACAAGAATCACAACGATCATAATGGAAGACTTCACCACCATCCCAGCAACCAAAAAAGTTGACACACACAAACAAAGCCAACAATGACAGTGCACATGATGAGGGGACAAGAAACAACCACTCATCAACAAAACACCAAGCTGGGGTAAAATGCAGAAACCTGAAATTTGGCTAAGCCTGAAATCCTGAAGCCCTGAAAATTGGCTAAGTTTGGATTTCTGAAGCCCTGGAATTTCGTAGAATCCATAACTTATCTCTGAGAGGTCTGAAACCTATCTCAAATGATTTGTTGCATATATTAAAATATATCTTAAGTATAAGGAATTAAATGATATATTTTAAACCCCAAGAGACAACAACAGAACACGACAGATTGCATTTAACGAAAACCACTAGAATTCAAAATGCAACAACATAGGGTCGAAGAATGCCCAAAAGGGTATCCAAATCAACTCTCAAAAAGATCGGATCACGAAGAAAAGTGCCCATTGATGGCTGACACGCATAGGTTTTTCACAAAAATTGTGCAACACTTTCTACTAAGGGAGGGCGACACTTCTCCTTAAGGCGTGTGACACTCTTCCAGTGTCATACAACATTTCTCAAGAAGGCATGCAACACTTTTCAACATCGTACAAAATTTCTCAAGAAGGCATGTGACACTCTTCCAGTGTCGTATGACATTTCTCAAGAAAACATGTGATACTTTATAGTGTCATACAACATAGTTTGCATGGGCATGCAATACTTTTTAAAGTGTCGCACCATGCTGAACAAATGTCACCCATAAAAAAAAAACACTCTCAGAAACAAAAGGGACCAAAATAGAGCAAAGAACCTCCACACCAGGGAGTACTGGATCCACACAAATTGAGGAATGAACACTCAAGGGCAAGAACAACACAGAAAGAAGAACATCTATCCATCTAAACTACAACAGCAAAGAACACACTGAAATAAACATCATAGAGAGTTGAACAACCAAACTAAGTACGCAGATCCTCCCAACCGTCAATAGCATCATAAGACCATCGTGGGTCCTAGCCATCCCCCACATGTAACATCCCAAGCCACCAACCAAATCATCAGTATTGTCGTAATAGGAATGTCACTACTAAAACATGCAACAATATAAGCATAAGGAAATCTAACATGCTAGGAGTAAAGCATAAGATAATCCTACAGTAGATAACATCACCTATCACATGCTAAATAGCAATAAGCAATAGATATACTACTAAATCAAATAACATCATCTAATCATATGCTAAACATCATGATAAGGGAATGCGTTAAGTAAACTAACATCATCTAAACATGATATACAAGCATCCCAATGAAAGCATAAATCACAAGAAAGCATACTCCAAAACCTAAAGTACCAAGTAAAAACATCCAACAATGGTCACACTAGGACAAAAGATCATCTCTATACACCAATCCCTAGTAGTGGTGAAGGTAGCTACGCCTCCCAACCATGTGGCACCTGTAGGTCCACACCCGTCGTGCTGATGGAGATAATGATCCAACCACAAACACACATAAAACCCAACATCCATGGCTAACACTCACGCCATATAGTATGATGGCTGCAACCAAAAACCTAAGACAATGCAAGGAGTATAGGTCTTGGTCAGACACTCAAAAGGCTACTATGTAGGGACTAGCATCATGGAGAGTCGCTTGGCATCAAAAATCCCAAGCTTGGATCATGCATTTCAACTCCTCAACGGAGGGCCCCGCACACACATTTTATTATCTTAAGTTTTATTACTAGTCACACATTTTCTTTAATTATCACTTATTTAAAACTTCTTATCCTTTGCCAACCCTATGGGACTAAGGTCACCAGGTTGCGAGATAGAAGCCCCCTCCATATGCTACCCTAACCTACCCAAGCTCATCCTATAACAAGTGTCCGTGGGCATGCATACTCACATCCCAACCCCAATGATCATAACTTTTGAAAGTACCACAAAATATCGAGCCTTGCAAGTCACTCGACAAATGTACGTGAACATACTCGTGTGTGGCGCACCACCATCACGAAGATCATAACACAAGCATAGGAATGAGAACACAATTCAAAGAAAACACCCAACTGAAAGCACCACGAGAAGGACAGATTCTACACGAATCCCAAGCCAATAAAATTATACATCATAAAATCACTCAACTGGTCTCAATCCAAGAGTATGGATTCTACATGAATCCCAATGATGTAACCAAACCACACATCATGAACTCACTCAATTGGCCTCAATCCAAGAGTATGGATTCTACATGAATCCTAGTGTTCATGAAACAAAAGAAAAGGTGTAAAAGAAACTATAACAAGTATAAAATCACTCAATTGAACACAACATCGAGAGTATGGATGCAACACACATCCCAATGTAACATAAAAGTGTAGAAGTGATCTGACTGATATCCAAATGGATCATCCAAGTCCACGACCCACATTGTGCCAAGAAAACTCGAGAAAATAGGGCAACACACAAACCGAGGTAAAAACCCCAAATTTTAGAAAAATTTCAAAATTAAAACCCATTTGGCCTTTGGGTTCAAAAACCCCAAAAATCCAAAAATAAATGGAATCAGACACTACATGCAAAAATGGCCAGCATGATGATGCAAAACTCCAAACCCTCACTCCAAAAATAGGGAAAATGTTCATACCCGACCAACCAGGCAGAACTAGCAAATAGAAACGGAGGGAAACACTAGTTCTCAGCCTCCTAACATAATACTACAAGAAACAAAAGAAGAAACAAAGCAAAAACAATAAAACGGGAAAGCCCTACCTCACAGCCAAAAGGGTAAAATAGAAAACTGAATCGGAAAATAAAATGCTCGCAGAAGTGGCTGAAAATCATGGCAATCCAAGGTTTCCCCGAGTTGGATCCAACGAGCCCAACCTCGCGATGATCCCACGGTCGTAGCTCCCACAACAAACAAAAAAGTAAATCCTCATGAAGAGGATTTTGGGTTTTACTCTCCAACTTTGCAATTTGAAAGTGAGAAGTGAGGAATTAAATTCCTCTCTAGATACTTATTCACTTTTTGGGTGAATAATCGATTAGGGCATTTAACTAGCCAATCTAGTTAAACCCCGAATCGACCCAAACGAAAATAAGCTATTCCTATAAATAGGAATTCATCTTTGGAAAAGCTGCCAGAAATTAAAATAAAACAAATAAGAAGCCTGAAAACCCAAAAACACATAAATCTCCTTAATGACTTTTGCAACAAAGTGAACCTCTTAATGCATAGACACGCTTATTGGTCTAATCACATAATGCAAATGAGTTTGGATTTAATAAACACCGAAAGGTTTAAATTAAACATTTAATTAAGGAGACGTCGACCATACAAGGACAACATTGGTAAAATATGAACGGCTGAATCACTAACTCCATGTGCACTACCAGGGATATAAATCCTGTACACTAAACAACATGATTAAGTGCAATTGCATATAATTACATAGCTAAAGAAATAAATGCATTAAATCACCTAATGTAACCATGTAATTAATTATATTAAAATAATCTATTTACATCACTCACGTTCGCATAAAGCATAAGAATGCAAGAATGAAGTAAATAACCATACCATTAAATCCATCATATAACGAAATCAGAGGTATGTCCAAATACCAATAACCAAATAACCAGATATCATCATAAAACACACTATCATCTCGAAATGGCATCATCATGCAATATGATTAACTAAACAACTTAGTAGTCTAAAATCCATGATACTGGAATCAAAGTGTAACATCTGACCCTCAGGTCCTCTCAAATGTAAACATAACATGAGTAACAAATATCTCTCTAATCAGAAATATAACAAGGTAAATGTCTGCAGCACATAACCAAATAATCTCATATGAACAATCCATTTAATTACTTACGCATTTAATAATGAGTGATTACTTTGCATTAAAAGGGCACTAAAAACACATAAACAAACACAATCATAAACATGACTAACCACTGCTACAGGAACCTAGTCGACTGTAGCATGGTAAAAAGTACACAATGCAATCTTTGCACACATCTCAGGGTAATCATAGAACAACCTCATGATACCACATTGATCTTGGTAACCAGTAGCACAAACCTCAATGAACCAAAAATCACATCATAATCTCAAAGATCAGTAAAAAGCATAATCAAAGCAACTGATATAGAAACATAAATCCAAACACCTCAATGGTGTAGACTACTTAGGGTCACAATCATGATCCCATCACAATAAAAGATCAACAAGGTTGCATCCATCAAGATGACTTACAAAAGTCAAATGGGAGAGGCACTACACTTATCCCAATTTTCTTACAAAACTTTTCACGTATGTAGAGCAATTTTCACTTCTGTAGAGAGTTCTATCATGTGATCTGCAATGGAGAAGTTGTTGTCATGGATCAATGTTTTGGAATAACCAATGTTCTTCTACATTGTATCCATGGTGGTAGGATCATAATCTAAATATCTATCAATGTAGATCGGATCCTTTCTTTTTCTCTCAAGAACTCTGCCTACATATCTAACAAGAATTTGATTTTCATATGATGTGTAGAGCTTGAACTAGGGTCAAGTTGCAACTATTGTGTACTAGCCTTCAGATCTTCATCAATCTTTGTCAGTTTTCTCTTTATTTTCTTTGTTAACTCAGTAACGTTACACAAATTTCAAAAAAGTGATATTACATCTGTACAAGAAGTTTCAAGATTTGTCAAAATTAAGGAAAGCTCCACTTTTTGAATGGCAATTTGTTGAGCAATGTGCTCAAGAACTTTATTATCAAATTTCTTTTTTTCTTTCTCAATCAATTTGTCTTGATCATTGGAGTCCTCGTTAAACCTCTAGACTACTTCTTCTAATTAAAATAGAATGTCTTAAGAAGTATCAACTTCAACACCTATCACCTCAATCAAAATATTCTTAGCATTATCAATGATTTTATATTCTCAGTCTCTCTCCTCTCTCAATTTCTTCTATTTTGCCTTCTTTTGGAGGAGTTGACCAGATATATGCATTTGATGTGTAGTGATATTATCAAAATCCCACTTGGGAATCTCAATCTCCTCATCTAGGTCTATATCCTCCTCTATCTCCTTTCCTCTACTCAAAAATATTGTACTCGGTAGAGCCTTAGGTTCTACTATCCTTGTACTTAATGCCCTTGAATCTGGAATGGAAACAATAGTAGAGATAATAAGACAAGCAATGAGAATTGATATAGTACCAACAGATGGCATATTGACTGGTATGCTTATTGAATCCAAGAAAGAAGTACTTATAGAAGTATCCAAAACTATAGAATCCAAAATTGTAGAACACAAAACTGAAGTACTTACTGTTGAAGAGCTCAAAATTGTAGAAGCCATTATACTCATTGATGATGATGCTAACTCGAGAGCTGAAGAAGAGGGAGGCTACATCTTATTAGATGAAATAGTAGACACTTCTATAAGTGATGTGTTGAGTTGTGAAGGAGTGAAGAGTGATTGGATGGTTGATGTATCTATTGTGATCACAATCAAACTTGTTGAAGTTGTCTCCAAAGTTGATGATGCTACAAGTTTAGTTGGAGTGTAAGGAAGTGATGCAATGACTATGGCTGCTATCTTCCTAGGATCAGTCTCCTCATCATCTTCTTTTTCTTCCTCAGTAGCTTCTTCCTCTTTATGTTCTTGAACTTCTTCATTGTCAAAATGTGTTGGCTCATTGTATGTTTCTTCTTCCTCATCATCACTGTCATCATCATTGACTTCTATTGGGAAGTCACTTTGTTTATGTAGGTGATAAAAATTCTTCCACATACTTGTGGCATTCTTGATCACATTCTCTATATCCTTTATCAAAATTAAACAAGTATTAAATCTAAGAGTCATCTTATCTTCATTTTTCTTTATGGACTCTTTTAGCTCAGCATCTATGATGCTTAGTAGCAACTATCTCAAGGTTTGTGGATAGATATATTTATCTATTTGCATAGAAACATCCCATCTTGTCTTTATTTTATCTAATAATTCATTAGAGATCTAGGAGGATATCTAATCAGGGGAATACTTCCATTTTCCAATCTTGGTTAGCACCAATTCTTCAACCTATTTCTTCTTAGCCTCTATCCTAGTTTCATACTTCAATAATTTGAATTTGGTTATGCCAGCACCTTCTTCCAATTGTTTTAATCTTTCTTAGAAGGTGGGAGGAGGTTTCCTAAGGACAACCTCATTAGCTCTCTTCCTAAATCTCCTGGTAAAAATTGCAGTGGATGGCTTAGTGATGATGACCTTACCTTTCTTCTTCACTAGTTCTTATTCCTTTTCTCACTCATTATCCTCTATTTTTTCCACATCTTCTCCTTTTCCCTTGGTCAACATAAGAGGTTTTCTTGTTTTGAGTTTTTTTATTCTCCTCTTTCCTTTGTTAACCACCTATGGAAGCTTGATTTCAAGCTCTATTCTTGCCTTGGCCTCGTCATATGTTCCAAAGTGTGGTGCCTTTGGATCAACAAGTTCATTTATCAAGGCTTCAATAATATCTTTTTCTTCATCTATGTTTACCTCATAGGGAAGGGGTTATATGTATACAAATCTGGGTTTCATTGCTTGAATGTAGATTTTTTCATAGTCTACCATGAAAAAAACATCATCTTTGTAATCTTCAACCAATTTATTGGGTCTCCTAAATCTATTATTCATTTTCTCCTTGAAGACTTCAAAATAATTATCCATTATAATAACAAAATTTTCTCCCATTTCTACAATATACACATTAATCTGATATAACACTAGCACATCCTTTCTCCATACTACTATGTGTTTTCAAGGGAAAAACTTTTGAACATAGATAAATAGGCATGTCAACAATGATCCAAATTTGCAAAGGTTATTTTTGGAAGTCCTTATACTTTCCATATTTTTGTTAAGCTACTTCAACAAAAAATTTGCAAGATCATATGATAGGTTGTTCTTCACAACTTTGTATGCCAAGTCTACTACTTCACACATCACACTATTTATACAGCTAGAACTGTAGATGTTGTGAGCTATCACATGTATGCTGAATTTCAGTTTTTCATCAATTACACTATTGATCTTCATATCTCTATCATCCCACTTTTCTATGGTTTTCTTTTCTAACTCCACCCGACCTACTATTTTAGTGGTTTTGGCCTTGGAGAGCATAGGAAGGCTAGCAATGCAATGAATCATCTTCTTACTGATCAAAACTAGTTGTTCAAGCCATAACTAACTGTTGTGAACTCAACTTAGGATGTATCTAATCCATTTGATTTGGAAACTTTAGAGCAAGTTTGGAATTTCAATTAAACCCTTGTCTCAAAATTTTGAAAATACTTTGAAATGCTCCCCCATCTTGAGATGCATACAATATACAAATTATTCTCCCAACGCAATATTTTTAAGTTAATAGTAATCATAATCATCTCCAAACTTGGTATTTTTCCCTATTCTTGATGAAGAAATGTCACATTTAGGACCTTCATGACCCTGGCCACCACCATGGTCTCATTCTCTAGAAGAAATCCTTTTACACATAATTCTCCTAGGGCATCATCCATCTCTAGAGTTCGAATTTCTTGAATTGTACACTTAAAATAAGTTTGGATATCATTAATGAGTAGTACATTAGTATGGATATGTGATTATGATTTGTTTAGATTAAGGGTTTTAGCAACCACCAACACAAGTTGAAATCAGGTGCTTTCCATCTGACTCCTTAGACCAACATCATTGACCCTTTCCTTTCTTTGTTGCTAATACTTGATGTTGCCATGGCTAGTTGGTAAGCTATGAAAAAACTTTGAAGGATTTATCTATAAATTTTGTTCAAAGTTTCTTGATCACTCTACAATTCTCTTGATCACAATAACACTTAAAATTCTCAGTGAAAATGAATTCAATTTCTTTCCTTTTGTTAAAACTTTTCCAATAATGCTTAGTACAGAGGTAGCTATGATGACATCATTATGTTTGAAAGGTTGTCATCCACTATCTATTTAGATTGCTCAATGAGTGCTTCATATCTCGATAACCATGTGTGACTTGTTACTCCCAACTTTGCTTGATAGAGTCCATGACCCAACCTTACTCAATAGAGAAGGCAACTTAGTGATAACTAATACCGATCTTCCTTGATGATCCTATTTTATCTTGAATATTGATTTGGATTGTTGTCACCTTTCAATTGGAAATTTTTGGATGTCATCATGATAATGTAGTTCATGTTCTTCCTTAAGAACTTAGTTGGAAATGGTGGAGTCACCCACTTCTTGAGTGACATGATCATCATTCCTTGAATTAGTTTCCTTGATAGATTTAGGAATCCATTCCTACCATATCTAATTTTGAATTTTATCTACTTTTTCTTTCTTTCAATTTTCAATTCTATGTGTATTCATGAAATTCTTCACTATATGACCAATTTTTGCACAAGTGAAGCATCTTATGGTAGTATCTCTCTTCCTTGTGTGATGTTTAACACAATTCATGCCAATGTTTCCATAATATCCACACTAATGTCATCTACACCAAGTTTTATAGTCCCAACCAAATATTGCTTTCACAATTCACTCTGCTAGATTGAATAACTTGGTTCTGCAATCTAAATCCTTGTGACTTTGTTTCTTACACTTGTGACACTTGCCTTAAAAAAAAAATCTTTTGCATTCATTAACCTTGTGACTATATTGATTGCAATTGTAGCATTTACCATTGAATTTTTCTTTACCATTACTCCAACATCTATTTGATGTATGACCTATCTTACCATAATGATTGCAAGTAGGTCTTTGATTCATTTGAGCACCTTGTTTGGAGGATGCACCTTCTTCTTTGTATCCAATTCTTGCTTTACATTTTTGCCTGTAGAGATTCTACTTATTCAATTGATTCAATTGATTCATGTCTTCTTGGGATTTCATCATTCTTTCATTGATTTTCTTTTTAGTGTTTAGGTCACTTTTCAATTTTTTTACTAATTTTTCTTTTAGATCTCAGCTCACTTCTTATTCGTTCATTGATTTGTATTTCCCAAATTTAGATCATTTCTTAATCTTTCATTGATCTATCTTTGGCTCATGTTTTCCTCATTTGAATTGGAGATTTGATTAATAAGATTTGCATGTTGAAGGGATTGATTCTAGATCTCATTATTCCTTCCATCCATTTCTTCTTTCATCTTATTCCTTTCTTCTAAGATTTCAGATAGCCTTACTAACAAAATTTCTTGTTCTCATTTGAGTTTTCTTAATTCTTCTTACAGGGAACCATTCTTCTCTAAGAGTTATTTGATTGCATCATTTGCTTCATCTGAACTACTTCAAGGGAAAAATTCTTCAATCTTTTCTTCAATCTACTGATGATCATTCATTTGATTTTCAAGTTCCTTCCTTCTTTTCAAGGATTGTGAAAGTTTCTCCTTAGCTTTATTGGGTTGTGCAATGGCCATTTCTAGTTCTACCTTTTCATTATCAATTGCCTTATCAAGTTTGAATATCTCCATTGTAATTGATCTTTGCTCAAGCTATCAAGCTTTATCCTAAGAATCACAAAGCTTTGATACTAGTTTTTGGAAATATTCAAGACTATGGTAGGTTATTGAGAGGGGAGGGGTGAATCAATAACATTAAAAACTTTACCAAATTCAGATCTTAATTGCAATAATCCAATTACCATTTAATTCATTAAATCAAATCTAACTACATGCATGAGAAACTGAAAGCATAAAACATTATAACACTTGAACACAATAATTTGGTGACCTAGAAAGCTTCCAAATAGAAAGTAAAACTGGGGTGGTGATGATACCCAAAAAATGTTAATACTCTAGCATAAAGTTGGCCTATTAAGGCTTACAATGATCACTTCTAATGATTTTCCCTATTAGGAGCAATTATGATTGCTAGGTCTACCTTGTTAGAGGTTTTACAACATACAATGAAGTATGCACTTGGTAAAGAGATTTGAGAAAAGATTTTTAAGTCTACCTTGTTAAAGGATTTGGATTGGATCACCTATTAGGATGAAACATTAGATCTCTAACTTACAACTAAATTGCTGATAGAGATTCTTTAAAGTGTTGATCACCTTTATGTGATGTATATAACTTTGCTACTCCTTTGCTAATATATCCTTACAATACACTTTTTTCTTCTGGTAATTCACATTTGCATGCCTCTATTACATATTATTTTCACACATTCGTACTACTTTTTCTATTGCCGATTCACATTTACATGCTTCTACATCACACTACTAACTCTTTTATACTACTTTGGATATGA
The DNA here is from genome assembly GCA_028749045.1 of Cupressus sempervirens. Classification (NCBI taxonomy): domain Eukaryota; kingdom Viridiplantae; phylum Streptophyta; class Pinopsida; order Cupressales; family Cupressaceae; genus Cupressus; species Cupressus sempervirens. The sequence goes on from CM053790.1 coordinate 186,645,290, forward strand.
TACAATACATTACATATATATCAATCCAATTTACATAATTACCAAGTCATCCAATATACATGATAACACCAATATTAAAAGGTTGACCTATATTTAGATACTCGAGTTTTGGAGACTAACTTGTTGAAGTTCTAATATATGACATCCACTATCACTACTTAGCATCATTATGTATTTAGTAGAAGTAGAAGATTAGTCCATACTATTCATCTCAGAGTAGTCTCAAACTCTGTCGATACTAGTGATTTGTTAAGTAATGTATAACTTGGTAGAAACTGAATTACTCACTTACCATGACTGCATGCGGTAAACACTAATCATCATAGAGATCAATTAACACTAACTTCACTTCTCATGAACTGCTAGCTCAGTAGAAACTACAAAGCTTGGTATCCACTAAAATGCTTGGGTTGAACTGCTAGACTTCACACTACTAAAACTTAAAAAATTCAAGGGCTATGTGTCACTAAGTCGCATGCCCACATTATTTAAAAACCTTTCATCTCAAAATTGTGGGAATGCAACACTCGTTGATTTGAACAAGATCAATGGTTATAACGACTTTGTTTCATTAGAGGTATTTCTTAATAGAACAATCAAGCAATTTATAGGCCAAGCATGACCACGTAAAGTTTAAACAAAATTATAATGAATTCATGCTTGCACAAGCCCTTCCTTGGGGTAAAAGCAATAAAAAAATTTGATGGATTTTAAAACTAAGGCAATCTAAGGGTTTGAAAAATACAAGGAACAAAACCTTAATTTGCAAGATTTTAAGACTCAAATGATTTTTCACTAAAATTTTCCATAATTTTTGCATTGTGAAAAATCAGACCAACAAAAACTATTCCCTTAAGTGGCAATGATTAATCTGTAATTCAGGGTTATGTCAACTTGAGATACAATTTTCAACTCATTATGAACATTCTATCAAAATATTGACACAAAAGAATCCTTAGGAAATTGAATTTAGTTTCTAAAATACTAGGCCTTATCTTAAAAGAAAATAAAAAATTGATTGGTCAAAATTTTTAATTTTAATGTAATAGTACCAAAATTTCAAGTAAAAAATAAGAAGTAGATGTATGTCGGACTATCTTAGTAGAAATAAAATTATAATATTTTTTAATAATATTCTATACATAAGAAGTAGACTCATGCTTGGATGTGACACACATTTTTGGGTATTTTTACTCTAAATATTTAATTAATTATAAATTTTATACTATAGTATTTTTAGAATTAAAAAACTCTTGTGTCTGACCAACTTTATTAATTCAAAACTCTGCAAATATAATTTTAAATTTGGTTTTACTTATAGTAGAAGAATTGTGGAATGTGATGCATCTTTTGTGTTTCAAAAGTGTTGTACGGTTTGAATGTTATAGTTGTTTTTCAATCAATGTGTTAGTCAACACTTTATATGTATTCTCATTAGAAAATAAGGAATGATTACTTACTAAACTTTTGATTTAATAGACATTACATTTAGGTAAATCTAAGAATATTCTTAAGAAACCCTTTTCATTTCACCAAATTTGGGTGAAGAAAAGACCATTAGATACATGTCTGAAGTAAAAAAAAACACACAAGAATAGGAAAAAAATATATTTTCAAGACATATTTAAAATTAATTATGTAGGGTTGGTATCCAAAGATATAGTAGGCCTTATAATGGTATTAATTTTTTAATTTGGTATTAGGATGGATGGAAATAACCTTGGAATAGATTTTGAAATGTTTTAAGGCATTTCAGAACTACAAATTTTTTAGATCACCTATTTTTGGTACACCATGATCCTACACATACCCTTCATTCTCTAGCATAGCTAGAAATTTTTGGATAACTTGAAAGAATAAGTGAGTTATCAATGATTTAAATATGAAAATTTCACTCTTTATCCTTTTCAACTTCTCAATATTGTCAATCAATTGTTGCTTCACAATTTCACAAAGGTTAATCTTTTTCTTTTTCACTTTCATTAGGTATGCTACATGGATGAATCCAGTAGGTAAAAATAGTAATCTTTGACTATGGTTCATCTTATTCATAGAATTTTATTCATGATTCTTACACCATCTTCCTTAATCAAATGAATTCTCATGTTTCTTCTGTCTAACTTGGTCTTTAGATTGGATTCAACCATTTTTTCACATTATTTTCATTTACTAGATTACTCCCTTCATTAGTTATTCTAGCAAGTTGATGAATCATATCATTGTCAATCATGATAAGGATTTATCCTACCCAAAATATTTTCTTATGGATTCTAAAAAAGTTTATTTTTGTCCACTCATGGTTATCAAACTCCATATAGAACATATGTTTGATAATGTTCAACTATTCTAAGTGATGAAAACCTTCCTTCAAGGATAAATCATTATCACATAAAACTTAAAATCCTTGTGAATATCAGAGTCACTAACAATATAAAATTTGTAGTGAATGTATGACCTTACATCCTCTATGTGTAATATGCTCAACAAAACTTGTGAAAATTATCCTTAAGGATCATCTTCCAAAGACACAAATAGAGTTTCTTGAAATTGTATTTTGGTCTCTCACTAAAATCAATTTTAGTAGGATTTTAATCTCAAATATTTTTAAAACACAACTGAAACTCTATAAAATACTTGGTACTCACATAACTAGGCCTTTCCTTACTTCATACTTTTAAACGCTTCAAATTCCCTTCAACTCATTGTCAAATCTCTTTCAAATTTTTCTTAACTCTTCACAACATAAAATCTTACATCTAATCTCATTCACATCCTTTAAATCCTTTTTAAATGAACTTTCTATTGATTGCATGTAACTACTCAATTCGTAAATGTTGCTATTGTGAGTTCTAAATGTGGGCCTTTATATTCATGCACACTTCAACATGATCATTATTTGAGGTGTCATCCTAGAATGAACGTGGGATTGTTCATCCTAAATAACCAACAACTTGATCTATTGCCTCTTAACTAGAATTATTTTTCTATTTACTCTTAGATCAAGAAGCTAGAAATTTGAATCTAGAATGAAAGATTTTATCTAAGCTAGATGATATGAAATATTAAGCTAGATGTATCTAAGTAAATCTAAGAACATAAAGAATATATATATATATATATATATATGCATTATTAATCTATATGGGATTGTAAAATGAGAGTATTAAGATAAGAATGCAACAACAATGAGTTGATAATTTAGCATAAATTTGATACTATTCATTTGCAACCTTCTTTTTTGAATGAGGTAGAAAGCCTCCTTTTATAGAAATCCAAATAAATCAACAGTCAAGATTTATTTGAATGAAAGGTTGAGATTGATTTAAAATTGAGTTCAAATAGAAAATTTCTATCAAAGGGGGAGCTTTTGAGAGATTTTAAGAAATAAGATTTAGTTGAGAGTTAGTTGAATGATTTATTTCACTTTCTTTTCACGTTAACTCAATTTTTTTATTGTTTGAACTCAAGATGACATCTTGGGAAGATATTTGAAGATTTAATTAAATATTACCTCATATTTGATGATTTTATCAATTAATGAATTAGTTAAATTCAAAAAGTAAAATGAGGAGATATTATTTAATTAAATGTATTTAATTCCTATTGTGTATTAGCTTAAATGAATGAATTTAATTTAATTAAATACTAGGAGTGACAATTAAATTAATTCATTTAAAAGGTTAATTTAGCCAATTTAAGTTGATGTTTAGGAATTAAATAAGATTTGTGATTAATACAAATTAAGGATTTTATGTATTTGACACTTAGGCCAATTAAAGACAAGTTGTTAGAAATGCCTAGTGCAATAGGACTTTAAGTAAGATTGATGGACTAAAATTGGTTTATCATGGTAATGTGCCAATTTTGGGGTATTAAATTTTCCCTGTTTCAAAAAAAGACCGAAAAATGCGTTGAATAAAAGAAATTAGAAGTATGATGCATAGATCAAGAAATGAGATTGGTTCTAAAATTGATGATATAGAGACCAATTGATAAGCTTTTTATGGTTATCTCTAGAATAAATCTTAGCCTTAGGGAATCTAGAGAGAACACCTAGATATTGATATGTGGTGAGATTGGTTCTAAGATTGATGACATGAATACCAATACATAAGATTTTTAAGGTTATCTCTAGAATGAAGATTAACCTTAAGGGATCTAGATAGAACATCTAGTGACTAAAATGTGGTGAGATTGGTTCCGACATTGATTATACAAAGACCAATTGATAAGTATTTTAAGGTTATATTTAGAATGAACCTTAACCTTAGGGGATCTAGATAGAACACCTAGATACTAAAATTGGTAGAACAAAGATTGTCAAACTTCATAAAATTGTTGCTAGAATGAGACTCAATTCTTAGGAGTTGGGGTTAGACTGTCCCAATGCCTGTACATTAGAAGTTGACAAGATTAATTATGATTCATAGAATTATCCCTACAATAAGGCTTAATCCTTAGGAGTGAGGATTAGACTATTGGGATACCTATCCATTGAATAGTGAGTGAACGGAAGAGCTTAGAATAATCTCTAGAATGAAACTTAATTCCTAGCAAGAGTTAGGATTATCTCTAGAATGAAGCTTAATCATTAGCAGGAAATTGGAATTATCTTTGAAATAGAGCTTAATACCTTAGAGTCTAGATAGAACACCTAAATACTATTCCATGATAGAGATAACAAGACCTATCATGAGTCATCCCCAAAATGAGGTTTGATCCTTAGGAGTTAGGGTTAGATTGTCCTAATACCTATCCATCAAACTTTGACAAGAATTGTTATATGATGGATCAACTAATCAAAAGATAAGATAGATGGTATATGATGCTAGATAGAGGAGAATAAGATGCACCAAGTGATGAGATGTCCTGAGTAATAAGGACATAAAATTCAGATTGGTTTTGAGCCAATTTTGAAAGATTGAATGATGTAATCATCCTGCCCCCTCAAGAGCAAAATCAAAAGATGACACACCAAAACAACGATGCAAAGTATTAGATTAAGAGATTCTAAATAAATCTAGGATCTAGAAGAGTTTAGAATAGATTAGAAGATCATGAAGAAAAATTGATGTTTGATTCAGAGTGATTTAGAGGTCCAAAAGATTGAGTTTGACTTTGGTTGACCAAAGTTGACTAGAGTTGACTTTTTATAGAAAATTTGGAAAATGTCAAGAAATGTGATTTGAAATCATTCTCAAAGATTCACAAAGTATCAATAAAAAGGACTGCACAAGTATTCAATCATGTCAATCCCAAAAATTTAAAGTGTGAATTTGAGTTGTTTAAGTGTGTTAGATTTCAAATTTGATCCCAAAAATGAGTTTAGAGAAGCCAGATTAGCCAAGGGGTTGATGAATTGATCATTTGTGTAGTTAAGAAGAAATGTGATTCATTGAAGAAACCAACAACCTCTCATGCCGAAAAGTGCAAGTAATGTAGTGATAGAAATGCGTTCTAATGCAAGTACAATATGCAATCCAACCCTAGGTCTAGTTACTAAACTCATACAATTATCATCATAAATTATTTAGCAAAAATAAAAAATGTTATACAACTCTCACTAATATTGCAATCATGAGAATATGAATCATATTTCCTTTTCTTTTCAAGTTAACTCAAAGTTTCCATTTTTTTGAAGTCAAGATGAGATCTTTGGAAGATATTTGAAGATTTAATTAAATATTACCTCATATTTTATGATTTTCTCAATTAATGAATTATTTAAATTCAATAATTGAAGTGAGTAGATATTATTTTATTAAATGTATTTAATTTCTATTGTGTATTAGCTAAAATGAATGAATTTACTTTAATTAAAGTACTAGGACTTATAATTAAATTAAATCAATTAAAAGATTAATTTAGCCTATTTAAGTCAATGTTTAGGAACTAAATAGGATTTTTGATTAATACAAATTAAGGATTTTTTTTATTTGACACTTTGGCCAATTAAAGACAAGTTGTAAACAATGCCTAGTACAATAAGACTTTAAGTAAGATTGATAGACTGAAATTGGTTTACCATGCTAATGTGCCAATTTTGGGGTATTACATCTATTAGTTAACCAGTAAAAAAAAATCATTCATATAGTTCCATACGATCTACAAAAGACTTGTGCTCTTCACTAGAGGTTCATTATGATCTTCTTTTCCTACTACCAACTTTGCCACTTCAAACTCGATATCTAACCTTTTTAATGATTAGGCTAAGGTCACAAAAATATCACTTGGAAATATGTTTAGATGTCTAAACAAGGAGTATGGAGCATCATGGGACACTATACTACCTCAAGCAGAGTTCTCATATATTGACTCAACAAATAGAAGTAATAGATGCAACTCCTCCCAAATTGTTTATGCAACACACCCTAGAGGAGTAGTTGAATTTAGAAAGGTGGAGAGCATTGGATAGAAAAATACATTGGCTAACGAAATTTCTAAAGTTAAGAAAGATGTACATCAACAAGTCAGAGAAATATTACAATAAACCATCATGAAATGCAAGCATGCAACAGATGTAAAAAGGAGACACGTGTAGTTCAAGGTGGGAGATTTTGTGATGAAACATTTGAAGAAGGAAAGACTTCCCAAGGGTAGATACACAAAGCTACATATGAAGAATATAGGAAAATTCAATATTTTGAAACAAGGTGGCTGAAATGCATACAGAATAAATCTTTGACTTGATATTGCTCTCTCCCATTTTCAATGTTTTTGATATTTTTACCTATAAATCTATCAATACTAATGGTTGGATTGTAGGACAAATTGAAGTTGAATCTCAGGAACCTCTGAAAGATTTTCCAATCCAAAAGCCACCAAGCATTGAATGCATTATTGATAAAAGAATAAGAAAATAAACAAGGAATATGTGTATTATGAATACATGGTAAATTGATAAGGAAAATCCTTGGATGAAGCCACTTCGATGATACAATATCAGATTGAAAAGTCTGGAGAAAAATTTTCCACCATTTCAACTCAAGGGAATTCAGTTAAATTGTCCATAGGAGTATGGTGTAGTGCACCCATGCAAGAAGAAGGAACAAAGGGTCTACATCTCATCATCAACAAGGATTGACATCATTAGAATTTTATTTGCAATTATAAATACAAGGTTGTGGTCATTTGTAAAGGAAAATGTATCAAGATGTTTTATAAATCTTGTTTGTATTTGTCCTACATGACCCTTAGTTAAGAGTTTTGCTTTTGTTTTGCTGAATAAGGCCAAAAAGGTCTAAACTATGGTTTTAAATATTTTTTTAATCTTATCATAGTCATCTAATAAGGTTAGGATTCATTTTTTTCTATTTGAAGGAAAAATGCACTTATGTACAAAAGTTGTTAGCAACTTTTTAACAAGAAGTTGCAAAACTTGAAAAATGACTTGCAACAAACAAAATATGGTTTTAGCTATTAGAGGGAGGCTATGTTAGATAGGTTTCATCTCTCTCAATTTAGAGAGAACCATTACACATAAGGATATTTTGAAATCAGTAAAATATACCATGTTTTTGTGCAAATTATGTTGTAACTATAATTGGTACAGATCTTTATGGATTTTATGACACCTGCAAGTGACATAGTTCGGTAGAGGGGAGATTTATCATGCTTTTGGAGTTGGTTGGAAGTCATTTCATCTAGAAAGAAGTAAGTTTTGTTTATTCTTGTAAAACTAGTCTTCCAAACCCTTAAATCTAGGGTATTCATTAAAATAGAGCCCTAACTTGAGTTCCCACTAGTGGATTTGAAGGACCAATCAAAGGGATTGAGTTAGGATGATGAAAAATTAGATTCCAAAAGAATGGACTCAAAGGAGGGAGTTTTCTATTTTTCCTTCCTTTCCCTAGGCTAAATATCTCAGTGTATTTAGCATCTATCAAGTGTTTTTGAAGGATCAAATGACTAAAAAATGTTGATTTGACTAAGTGATGGTGGATTTGATGTTGTTTGGAGTCAGGGAACTTGTCGGAAATAGTATTTTAATTCCATGAACCCATTTTAGAGTAGTTCCTTAAGAAACCACACCTAATTAGGTCTATTAGATTTGTGATTCTAGTGATAATTCTAGAATGATGGAATAGAGTTGAAGTCTAAGACCGTCTAGTCTCTATGAAATCCAAAAAGGGTATCAAAATCCATTATTTATTTCCCATGTCTTTTGAAGAAATATTAAATTGTTTGGGGAAATGTCAAGCTAGGAGGCCTAAGTAGCATTAGACCAAGACTGCAATTATCTAGATTTTATAGTTTGGTGATTGGTGAATGGAAGTTATTGTAAGATCTTAATAAGGATATCAAGTGGATGTTGTAGACAAAAAGTGGGGATTCTATAAACCTTTGTAACCACACTTTTTGGTGATCCGGGAATTTCTCAAGGAATTGAAGAATATTCTATTCTTGTGAGTACAACCACCTTTTTTTGCCAAGTATGTGGATAATTTTTTCATTACCATATTCTACTACTACTATTATTACTATCAAACTTAGGTTTCTAACAATCTATTTCTTTATGTTAAAAACCATGACAATTATAATAATAGAAATTAATAATAGGTTTAAAATACTTACCTATGTAATCTCTCTTCATATGACCAACTTTGTTACATATTAAACATCTACCTTTTAATTAACATCCTACCACTTTAGTTGGCTTATCTTTTTTTTTTTTTGGGGTTTATTGCATTTTTTAGGTTGACTTACTTAGTGAACTTCCTTAGATACTTCTTTTGATTTACTTAACTTAATGTCATTCTGATCAATCTTCTTAGGTTCAGGGGTTTCAACAACTAGATTTAGTTATTCTCTTTCCATATTTTTGACTTGTCTTATCATAAGAATATCCCTAATAGAATAGATGTTCACCAATTTTATCACTGCTAGAATATAGGTTCTTTAACTATTTCTTAGCCTCGATAAGTTCTCTTTTCACAATAGTATTTCACTTCTCTAGTTCTTCATGCTCTATTTTGATATAAATAAGTCCATATGTCACTTTTTAAAGATGGGATCTTACATCCACAATCTAAGATTTTAGAATTGATTCAATTTTTATATATATCATCCTTCTTGAAGATCACTTTTAGTTCAACAATCTTCAACTCGTATTTCAAAATCTCATTTTCTTTCTTTAAGGTTCCTACCTCACTACTATCATTTATTTTCTCTCTATGTCCTTTTCTAGATTAGAAATGATCAATCTTATCTTTCAGTTTCCCAATGTAGTCTTTTGCATCAACATACATTTCTTTGAATTTGTTAAGTAATTGGGCTTTAATACCAATTGTTAGAAATATATAATATTGAGAGGGGGGGAGGGGGGTAAATCGGTATTCTACAATTTTTTTCCCACAATTGAATACTGTTAATTGCATTGTAAAATGGTTAGGAAAGTAGACCAAGAATGTTGAATAGTAAATAAATCCATTCACAAAGAGAAATCATAACACCATATTTTGTTAACTAGGGAAACCTAGACAAGTGAAAAGCCTAGTGGGGATGGTACCCAAAAAATGATCCACTAAATAAAAGAATATTTTAAAGCATATTCACCCTATTAGGAGTCTATGAATTACATATAGTGGCTTAGTCCTTGTTTGAGGACCAAACCCTGTTAAAAGCATCAACCCTATTAGGAGTTGTTTTAATGATGTTAGGAGTTAGTAGTACAATTACAATGTATGCAAGATGAGTTCACTACCCAAACAAACAATTATACAATGTAGTTCTTATATAGAAGAGAGATAGATACAAAAAAATCTTTAGTATTGTTTGTTGCACTTCACATATCTCTTATCATACATTTTTTATAATTCTTTAGAATAACTGAGAGGGGGGGGGGGGGAGAGGGGGGAGGGGGGTGAATTAGTTATTCAAGGTCTAAATGCCATGATAAAACCTTTTCTATTTTCTCTAAAAATTCTTAATGGTGCATAACTGAACTTATCATGCATGCAATTTAAATATTGAAACAACTAAGAAAAGTAAACATGCATCACACCATAACACTAAGAATTTGATAACCCAGAAACCCTCCAAGAATAAGAAGGTAAAACTGGGGTGGGGATGATACTCACAAAATAATTGTGCAATTGATTTTAACCACTTCTAAAGATCTGCCTTGTGAAAAGCTTGCCCTGTTAAAGGCTACAACGTATTGTTAAATGTGACCTTGTTAGAGGATTTCACCAAACTGTTAGGAACGGGCATGGTTAAAGGACTTTGGAATATTCACTTGGAATGTCACCCTATTAAAGGATTTACAACATGGCTATTAAACTAACCTAAGTCCATAGGTTTTATCTTAACTGTTACAATTTCTAGAAAGTAACAACAATAGCTTTGATCTGATTCAACTTACAACATAACTTGCAGATCATAGATCACACTTCAGTTCAATCCTTTGCTTGGTTTTTAATCACTTCAATTTTGTTAGCTTGTCTTCCTCTCAAGATTTGTTTCCTTGAGTCTTCTTTACTCATCATACCAATGCAATCATATATGTGGTCATCTAGCAAAGCAAAGTATTCTTTGTTCTCTTATAGCACTTTTCTTCAGCAGCTCATGATTTCATACTTTCTCACCACCACTCTACTACTTCATGACCTTATGACTTCTTAAATAGAAATTTGAAATATCTTTCCCACTCAATTCTCCCTCTCCAATTTTAGGGTTTCAATGGATTAGGTAGGATACAATGTATCTACCCCATTTTTCTTCTTCATCTAGAAACCTTGTCTAGCATCTAGTTGTATTCACTAAAGACCTTTTTACATGGTGTTCTATGCCACCAGCTCATCACTCTTATCTTCTATCTAGTTTACAAACTTCTAGGTAACAACCTTGTCAGCTTAGATCTAGCGAATCTTCGATTTTCAAAATAATGTAGCAACTTGGCATTATTGGTTTACTGATACTTGACACTTATATCCTACTCAACATCTATATCTTTAATCAACACCTATTTCATGCTTGACACTTGATGTTTACTTGGCACTTGTTTTCTGCTCGGCATTTGATATTTACTCAGCACTTTTTTTTTGTTGGGCACTTGATATTTTCTTGGCACTTGTTTTCTGTTGGGCACTTGATATTTACTCAGCACCTGTTTTCTATTGGGCACTTGATATTTACTCCGCACTTTTTTTCTATTGGGCACTTGATATTTACTTAGCACACTCTAAAAGTGAACTTGCTCGGCTTCAACTAAGAATTTATTTGGCACTAACTTGCTTGCTTGGCTCTCTCTCTCTAATGAACTTAGTTAGAGTTTACAAATGACTTAGCTAAAACCTTACATCTTTGATATGTTTTAGTGTGCCCACTCTCTGTGTCTTAGAGTATGTCATCAATACGCTTTTTCATCAATGGCTTAGCTGATCCTTGCATTTCATTACAACATCATAACTTCAACCTTTCTCTAGGTACTCTAGTTACATATTATTGATTGCCTCCTCCTTGTCAATCAACCAATTGATAGTATTTGGATCACTAAAGCAATTGTCATTCTTTCAAGTAGCAAGTTTGACATCAATGACAAAACAATGATTGAGAACATTCTTTACCAGTTCCATTACTTTTTATGTATAATCTCTTCAATCATTTCCAACAAAATTAGAATTCAAATAATATATACATTGCATAGGCTAATAATAAAATAATAATATATACTTCACATAGGCTAATAATAAAATAATAAAATAAAGCTAATTACATAGAAATTGACTCTCTAAATGGTGCAATATAGGTCTCCATGCTTATATCAATTAGTGGGTGCGTGGGTCTTTACATGACTTAAGAAAGCAATATAAGAAGAAGATAAGAAGAGAGAAACCATGAGATGATCCAAGAGTCATTATGACTTCTAAAATGAAAGCATAACCTTCTCTAGGTGTTTTTGGGAGTTAACGTGCTATCAAAATGCATTTTTGATGCATGTAATGCTAAAAAATAGAAATTGGAAATTAACTATTGGTGCACTACTTCTTCTTCAAACTTGTCAACACACCTTTTTATTTGGCACACCACTGGAAAAGTGCACCTTGCAAAAGTGCACCTTGTGGAAATTGCACCTTGAGACTGCATCTTCAAAAAGAATTCACCTAAAAATAAATGGTCTCAATTTTGAAAATCATTTCTATTTTTTTCTTAAATGAGATATATGACCACTCTTGCGTACTTATTTTTCTTTTTTTTATGTTTTATACCCTATTTATAGCCTAACATTGTCATAGACTTAAACTCATTCTACTTCTTCTATTTGAAATGCCAAGGCACCTATTTTGAAAATACACATGCATTTCCATGGTAATTTTTTTGCTATGTATGACAAGAATGCTATGATGACCTAGAAAAAAGATAAACATCATTATACTAGAGATAAGGTTTAAAAATATTACTAATTGACCAGACTCCTAAACCTGAACTACAAAATCTCCACTCCCTAAGGCACCTTGGAAGATACCCTATTCTGACAAACAAGCTTTTGTTAGCCAAAGAAAAAGGGGTCCCCATTGTGGAACCACAAAAAATATCCCCAATAAAAGGAAGAAATGAGAAAGGCATTTTTTTATCAGCAAGAAATTTTTAAATGCATATCAAGTTTGAAATTTGATTCTAGATGTCACTAGTGGCATTTGAGAACCTCAAATAAGAAACTCAAACTTTTCAATTTTCATGGTAAATATGTGTCTTGTGTCTTAATTCCCACAACATTCCCAAGTGTCAACCACAACAAGTGTGAACCAAAATAGAGACAATCTTTCACTGATGAGTGAGAGTTTGAGCAATTCCCATGAAATTTTTTTTAATCACTATATGAATAGATGTGAGAAACCATTAGAAGACTCTTAATGAGTCATAAATTACTTGTTTCTATATTTCTAGTGATCCATTTATTAACTTCATGGAGCTTGTATGTTTCCACTTGATTTTCCCTTGAAACGTAAATGTTCATTTGAAGTGAGTTAGTGATTATATTATGCTAGATCCCTATGATCACCTTATTTTGGTTCATGCAAAGTTTTGGAGTCCTCTTTGGTGATGTATTTTTGTTATATGATTATATTGTGTGGTGAATGTGTTGGTCTTCCTTTATTATGGAACTTTTCCAATCTTATGACTAGTGCATTCATTTTTTAATGAACTTTGGGAAAGTCACATGCCAACAAGTGATTTTAATAAGCCCTAGGAAAAATCCTCTATTCAACTAGAAAGTTTTGGCCTATCCCTTAGTTATGGTCCACTTGGGTTGAAATAAACCTAGATGACCAATTCTTTAAATTTGTAAATTGTTGAGAGTGATCAATCTAGAATCTTATTTTAAGGCCAAAAGTCATCTTTACCTATGATTAACATTTGTATTTAGTCTATACAAGAGAAAAATTTATCTAAATAATTTAATGAAGAAACATGTTCCCTAGAAATTGAGACCAGTTAGGATGGACCACATGTTAGGAATAACCCCAAAAAAAATATAGTGACACAAATAAAGCTAACACCTAACCAAAAAGACTAAAAAAAAGCTTATATATAGAAAACCCTGAATAATAAGAACATGGGGTGATTTGCAATAGATCTCTCTTTATGTGCAATAGTAAAAACACAACCCATAGAGATCTAAAATTGCTAACTTATCTTTGTACTTAGAAAATAAAAGTTTGGGTAATCTTGGTTCATATTCTTGATACAAATCACAAAAAAATAGAACTTGTGATAACTCTCCATGGTTATGATTAATCCACAAACATTTTTTTTCACTTTTAGCATCATATTCATTGTCAAAATTGTCAAATTGAGAGAGATAATGGAAAGATATCACCTTGTAAAGTGATTCCCCCACCATAGGGGTACACTCACACATTATAATTTCTCCTTTATATGTTCTTATCTCATGGTACACAACTCTATGCACACATGGAAACATTAGCATTGATGATGTAATATACCTATCAAAAAAAGAAAAAGAAAAAAAGATATAACATTGTGTTTATGGTCCTTATTATCACCATCTTTTCCTTTAACCATGAATTATCACCTTTAGGTTCATTCGGACTCAAAAACTCAATCATAAGCCTTTCTTTTGAATTATAGGATTCATTAATATCATTACTAAAGGTGTTTTGTCCCTCATATCCCAAAGAACCATGTTCAACCTTAAGACCAAATCAAGTGCTTTACCAATTTTTTTTGAGGGAGGTATCTCATCATTATCTAGTGGGGGATCCATACCATAGTAGGAAGCATTTCTATATTCTTCTTGATGACTTCTTGATTCAAAAATTTCAGCAACCTTTTGATCTTTTACATTTCCATCATTTTTTGCAACTTTGAGAATTTTTGTAATTTCATAGATATTTAGAACCTCAAAATGTTCTCCCTTCTCAATATTTCTTAGCATACCACACTTATTGGAACATCAAAACTTGAAACAAATTCTTTACTTTTGACATTTTTAGCAAGTTGATCTATCTACACTTACACATTAGATATCACATCTTGGCAACTAGCACATTCCAACTCTAAATGAATCCTTTGGTGGAGGCAACAATAGTTTGTAAAAAAAATGATGTTTAGATTTTGATCTTCTCTAAGATACTTCAATTTTATTTTTATGTTATCTATAAAACCTTTCAAAACCTCATCCTTTACATTGGAGTGTCACAAACCTACATATTTAAAGAACTAGGATGCAAACATAGAGAGACATCATCCATTAGGGACTCTTCTCTTCTTTTAAAAATTTGTATGTTCATATTGTTGTCACAATAAACATATACCCTATATGTTTAATGCTATTTATTTTTATTTAATGGGAACACAAACTCATCTTGATCAACTTCATCATTTTGTCCTCTTATAAATTTATCATATGATTCAAACAACATTACACTAAACTAAAAAGACTGTTCTTCCCTAATTTGGGGAGGCTGGTCTAGAATATTATTGTACCCATATCCATTTTCACTTAAACTTATACCTATAATACCATTATTTGCATTTTTTATGTTATTGTAGGAGCTAGAGTTTCTACTTTGATTTTGAGAATAATTATTTTAGGCAAAAAGTTATCTTCGATTATTGCTTTGGTTTTTGGAGGAATTCAACGTTATTCTAATGAGTTCATTTGGTAAAAGAGACTTTGTCTCCTTCACAACCTCAAACTCCCTAGTAATATTGTTCTCAAGTTTAGTAGTCAAAGAAGTATTTTTTCTCAAAGAATGTGGCCTTTTGGGTTTTTTACCTTGAATATGTATTTATTGGCATTAGAGAAGTTGTAAGTTGCAATAGTAAAGGTACTAGATTAAATATAGGAATTTGATTAGGCATAGTAGATGCTCTTGCTAAAAATGGTAGTATGGATACTACATTATTCAAATTGAAGAAAGACACAAAGTTCCCTACACCATGAGGATCAACCTCCTTAGAAAATTTAACAACCCCTTTGAAGAAATTTTTAATGGTATCAATGTCTCTAGGTGGAGACTTCCTTAAAAAATAAAAGTTAATGCATCCATTATTCCTAAATAGATCTGGATGGCAGACTCTTGTGGTAGATTGTAAGGTTCCATTCTTTGATGCATCCTATATAAGTAAATAGTCTCATCGGGATCCCTCTTAATTGAGAGGAACTGGTGATTTAGGATAGTTGAACCAATATAGCTCTTAAATTATGCCAGGAACTTTCTCTTGGAAAAGATTTCTCATCTCTTATTAATGCTAGTGGCAGATTAAGGTACCAATTGAATGTCACTTCCCCCAAAGTGTAAGGGAAAATGAGAAAACCCATGTCCATATGTTGAATCAAGTTCTAATTATAGATTTCAATGAAAATTTTCATATGGTCTTCTATTATCACGACTCTCCATAGATGAACTATGGGAAAAAGATTTCTAGATTTTTGAGAAAATTGTTTAATGGACTAGTTAGGTTCAAAGATAAACTACGAACATTGAAGAAATACATGGTGCATAATGATGGCAATGTGTGAAGTAGAACATAAAGTGGATGATGATGATGGAATTTTCAATGTGATTGGGTGGAACCTAAGTATCCCATTATTGCTATGAAGCTTACAAAAATGATTAAGTCCCAAGAACTCTTGCTTGTTGTGTGGAGACCCCAATGCTGGTTGAAAGGGATATGGTTGCTCAAGATCTTCCAATTTTGTTTACTCCAGAAAGTGCACCTTTGAAAATCAAAACTTTAAAAAGTGCACCTCTAAAAATCTTGCCTCCAAAAAGTGCACCTTGAAAAATTGCACCTACAAAATGTTGACATAAAGGTCAATTTGTCTATCAGTGAGTCAACACTTAGTTAATTGTTTACATTGCTACCAAGATATGTAGTTTCTACCAAAATTATTATTCAATTTTTAGAGTTAACCAAGTGACTCAGTTTCTCCTGAGCCAAGTACTTAGAATATAGTGTCTACTAAGCAATTGAATTAGCTTGAAGTTCTTGTTGAGCTACATAGTGTTCACTAAGCTTCATAGATAAGGCACCATATAAACAGAGTTTAGGAGAGGCTAACAAGCTATTTAGTGGAAGTAAAAAAGATCATAGTGTTAATCAAGCTATGGTATGTTAAGAAAGTAATACTATATTGTATCGAGCTTAGTGTGTTAACAATATGAATCTAGTTTTGATTGTGTCATGTAGTATCAATTATGTGATTTAGTTGCTATGGAGTTTCTTATTGTTCACTGAGTCACACAATGTTGATTGAGTTTAAGCTACTTGGAAGTGATTAGTATGGACCAAGCTTCAAGGTGAACTAAGTGCCAAAGATCACCAATTGTTGCCACTATTTTCTAAGTATCAGAACATCACTGAGTTTCTCCTTAGAACTTGATTCATAGTAGTTGGGCCAACTTTGTGAATTATGATGAAATTGGTATTGTAGCTAACTCTAGTAAGCTATGATTTTGATTGGTATATATGTAATACAATGTATCATATCCAAGAGAGTATGTGAAGAGAATATGATGAGCAAGATTTTGAATTAAAGAAGGCTATAAAAAGTGTAAGGGACATTAGAGATTTGTCTATTATAGTTAGGTCATCATTGCATTTCAAGGAATCTCAACCAAAAAAAAGAAAAAGATCAGCCACTAGTTCATCCTAATAGGTGTATCAATTAAATCCTTTAATAAGGTCGACTTGATAGTCTTTTCTAAATTTTTTAACTAAGTGCATACTTTATTATATTTTGTAAATCCTTTAACAAGGTGGACCTAACAATCCTTATTTCTCCTAATAGGGAAGATCACCAAAAGTGGTCAATTGTAAGCCTAAACAAGTTAACTTTATATTGTAGCACTAAAGCTTGTGGTATCATCCCCACCCTAGTTATACTCTCTAATTGGAAGGTTTCTAGGTTACCATATCTTGTGTCAAAGTATTATGAATGCTTACTTGGTTTCATTCTTTCATGTCTGAAATTTGATCATAATATTATATGAAGGATTAATTAGTGAAGTAAGATAAAGTTTTATTACTTCCTAATTCACCCATCCCCTCTCAGTGACCTTTCCTACCTTATATTTTGAATAATTGGTATTGGAGCATTTCGTTCTCACATTAGAAGTTAAACAACTTGAGACAAGATCAAATGCAATGGAAGTATACAAGCTAGATAAGGCTATTGACAATGAAAATTTGGATTTTGAATTGGCTATTGGAAAATTGAAGAAATCAAAGGAGAAACTTTCTTAGTCATTGAAAAGAAGGAAAGATCTTATAGTACAAATGAATGAAAACCTATACACAAAAGAAAGAATTGAAGATATATACCTAAAAGGAAACTCAGATGAAGTTGATGAAGAAATCAAAGACCTATTAGAAAATAATTCCAATCTTCAAGAAGAAGTTAGAAAGATGTAAAGATGAAATCAAACCCAATCGGTTAGATTATGTGAGATCATGGAAGAACAAGACAAAGACAAAGAAGATATAGAAGAAAACAATAATGAAATCCAACAACTATCCCTTCAACAAGAGGACTTCATTAATCAACTTAGTAAAGAAAATGAAGAGTTTATGAATCCAAGATTAGAGAATGAAAGACCTTAGAATGATCTGAATATTGAAAATTAAACCTATGAAAGAATGATGAAATCTCAAGAAAGCATGGATCAATTAAACAAAAAAAAGTCAATATAGACACAAAGGAAAAGCTTGAATAGGATACACAGAAGAAGATAAAATCATCTCAACAAGGAGCTCAAAAGAATAAAAGGCCTACCTGCAATCATTGTGGTAAGTTAGGTCACACATCAAACAAATGTTATAGTGATGGTAAGGAAATATTTAATGGAAAGTGTTACAATTGCAATAAGCATTGTCATAGAGAAAATGATTGCAAAGAGAAACCTAAGTTTGAAGGTAAATGTCACAACTACAAGAAATGAGGATACAATTCTTTAGAGTGCAACACCAAGTAGTGGAACCCAATAGAACAAATTGTGAAAGAAATATTTGGATGGGATCATAACCCATGGTATAGATGTCACTACTATGGTGAATTTGGGCACATTGTAGCAAACTATGTGAAACATCATATAAGGAAAAGAGATACTATAAAAAGATGTTTTATTTGTATAGAAATTAATGAACACAAGTAGAATTAAAGATGAAAATAAAGCCAAAACTAACAATATTAGGAAGAAAATGAGGTAGAAATGGGTACCAAAATCCCCAATGAATGAAAATAAAGATCATGAAGTGAATGATGCCCAAGTCAATGAGTTTGGTGGTTCAGTCATTTCACCTTAGTTGCTTATGAAGATAACTAGAACTATTATTTAGAAGTAGTGATCCAACATCAATTCCATTCAACAAGTAGAAAGATCCACATCAGCAATCAAGATGCACATGGATCACTAAGTATGATGGAAAGCAAAAGATGTTACCAAGTAAGGTCAGGTTACATATTGTTGCCGACACAAATTGATAGTTCCTACTGAGTGATGGTGAATCTACTGAGTTTTGGATGTCTCCCAAGCATTAAATAGTAAACCAAGTTGAGAATTACCTATCACTGAGTGATAATGAAGTACAAAGAATTAACGGCATTGTTTCACCATGAATTTCTAGCGCTATTTGTAAAGAGTGAATTTAGAGCCCCCAAGAAATTTGAGTATTTTTTGTTGAAGAATTTTTTAGTTTTTTAAAAACCCTACCAAGTATGGAATCTTTGAGTAGCAAACTGAAGAAAGATTCTAAAATGTTGGTTCATGGAGTAAACTACAGGGAACCTAATTCCAAGATAAGTACAATGATTGTAGAGCCACTTGACCCAGTTGGTGCATAGCCTTAAATTCTACCAAAGGTATTAGTCATGCATGACATCCCTTCCTTTTACAACTAATCTATTCAAGAACTTAGAACCCTAGAGATGAATGAAATATTCAAGGAATTTTGTGTGGATGGTGCATTGAAGCCTTAACATCAACATTTAAAATCCAAGGGCTCGATGCATATCTCACCTATGCCAAGAAACTTTTAGGCCAACTTGTTTATCAGTGACTCAACACTTAGTCAATTTGTTACATTTCTACCAATGTCTACAGTTTCTATTAAGGTTATCATTTAGTTTGTAGTGTTAACCAAGTAATTTAGTTGTTTCAGAGCCAAGTAGTTAAATATAGTGTCTACCAAGAACCTAAGTCAATTTGTAGTGCTTACCAAGATACAAAATGTTCATTTAGCTTTAGGGACAAGGAACAACACAAACTAAGTGTACGAGACACTACCAAGCTATTTAAGGGAAGCGAGGAAGATCATATTGTTAATTGACTTGTGGTATGTTAACCAAGTTATATCATGTCTACTGAGCTCACTATGTTAATAATGTGAATGTAGCATTGGTTGAGTCATGCAACGTCAATTGAGTGATTGAGTTGTTACTAAGTTTCTTAGTGTTCACTGAGTCATGCAGTGTTAACAAAGTACAAGATACTTGAAAGTGATTAGTATGGACCAAGCTTCAAGTTCAACCAAGTGCCAAACATTGTTGAGTATTAAAACATCACCAAGTTTGTCTTCAATACTTGAGTCACAATAGCTAGGCAAAATTTGTGAATTATGGTGAAATTAGTGTTTTAGCCATCTTTGGTAAGTTAAGATTTGGATTGATAAATGTAATCCATTTTATAATATCCAAGAGAGTATGTGAAGAGAATGTGATGAGTAGGAATAAAAATTAAAGAAGGTTACAAACAGTATAAGGGACTATAGAGATTTATGTATCACAATCAGATGATCATTGTATTTCAAGGAATCCCAACTAGAAAATTAGGGTTGTAGGTTAGAGATCAGCCACTAGTTCATCCTAATAAGTGTATCTATTATATCCTTTAATAGGGTAGACTTAACATTGTTTTTTGAATCTCTTAACCAAGTGCATAATTCATTGTATGTTTATGAATCCTTTAACAAGGTGGACCTAATAGTCCTTATTGCTTCTAATAGGGAAGATCACCAAAAATGGTCAAGTGTAAGCCTTAACAAGTTAACTTTATACTGTGGTACTAAAGATTATGGGTGTCATACCCCCCCTCAGTTTTAATTTTTGATTCAAAGGTTTTTGGGTTACAATATCCTATGTCAAAGTATTATGAATGTTTACTTGCTTTTATTCTTTCATGTATGCAATTAGATCAAAATATTATATGAAGGATTATTTGGTCAAATAAAATAAAGTTTTATTGGTTCCTAATTCACCATTGTCCTCTTAGTAACATTTCTTACCTTATATTTCCAACACAAAAAGCACATCTTGAAAAGATGCACCTTGTAAAAGCCACAAATTTCAAAAATTAAAGAACTCCCAAAAACTACAAAACTTATAATAAGCAACATGGATTTTTGGGTAGAATACTTTTTGGCCCTCCTTCTTGCACCACTTTTTTTGAGCAGTCTTTTGAATGATGCTTAATGATAGAAATCCTTATAGATCTCTCTCTTGAAAATATTATTGATGACCAACTCCATGGTTTCAGATGGCTATTTTTCAACCTACTTGGTAACTCAATTGAAGATAAATGTGAATAGTAACAAGGAGATCTTTTCTAGTATCTATCAATATATACATAACTTTGTTGAAATGTAGCTTTAAAAGAGATATATTTTTGTATTTTATGATTAATAAAATTTCTAACCAATGTGACTATATGAATTCCTAATTTATCCAACTATTCTATAAAAAAAAAGGTAGAGTAACAAGATATTAATGAAAATTATTGAAAGGGAAATTCCTAATGGACATAAATCAAAGTAACAACATGTCTACAAATTAAATTATTAAAATGATCTAATAGAAAACCAATAAAATTAGGAGAAACACTTCCTCAACTCTAATGATGTAATCATTGATAGGAAATTTAATATTAAAAAAAGAAAGATGTTTCATGTTTCATCAAACTGTGAGGCCACAGAAATTGCACTCACATGAGACAAAATACTATGTAAGAACAATATTGACCCTTTCTTCAATTCATCACAACAATTAAATTCATTAGTATAATCTAAATGCAAGAATTAAAAGGTAGCAGAATTATAAGAATGCAATAAAAACATTAGCTCCATTATTATTCATGAACACACATTCACAAAAATAACAAACTCTATCAAGGTTTAATATACTCAAAATGAGAGTGCTAATAGTGTATATTATTGCATCAAAATATCATCTTGAAGTGAATATTAAATTCATGTATTTAAAATAAATCCTTTCCTCCTTTTGTGTTACAAGTAAGACCTCTTCTAAAGCAAACTCATGCTAAAAAATAATAGAATAAAGCTAATTATATACAAATTTACTTTCTAAATGTTTCTATGTAGGTCTCAACCCTTTTTTATATCAATTAATTGGTGCATCAGCCTTTACATGAATTAAAACAATAAAATAAGAAGATAAGAAGAGAGAAGCCAAGAGATGAACTAAGAGTCACTGGGACCTCTCAAAATGCAAGCTTGACCTTCTCTAGGTGTTTTTGGGAGCTAAAATACCATCAAATACATTTACAATTCATGGAATTCTTAAAAATAGTTATTGGCAATTAACAATCAGTGGATTCCTTCATCTTCATGTACTTTTGATTTGTCTTACCTTTGGAAAAGTGCATCTTTAAAAGAACAACTCTAAAAAGTGTACCTTGGAAAAAGCACACCTTCAAAAAAAGTGCACCTTTAAAATCTCACCTTAAAAAAGTGTACCTTGAGAAAATGCACATTCAAAAAACCCACCTTTGAAAAGTGCACTTTCAAAAAGAACACCTTGAGAAAGTACACCTTCAAAAAGTACACCTTGAGATAACACACCTTCAAAAAGTACAAGGTGTTCAATTCACCCAAAAATTAAAGGTCTTAGTTTTGGAAATTGTTTTTGAGTTTTACTCAAATAAGGTCTAGGACCACTCTTTTGTACCTAATTTTATCTTTTTAATGATTTATACCCTCTTTATAGCCCAATATTGTCATAGACTTTAACTCCTTTTGCTTGTTCTATCTAAAATGCCAAGCTGACTATTTTGAAAATGCACATGCAATATTATGGTAATTTTTTTGTGTTATGGATGATGAGGATGCCATGATGACCTAAGCAAAAGCTAAACATCATTATATGTGAGCTACAGGTTAAAAATAAGGCTAAATAACCTAACTTCTAAATCCTAACTAGAAAATTCCAACTTCATGATGCACTTTGAAGATACCCTATTCTGAAAAATGATATCTTGTGAGCCAAAAAAAGAGGGGTCCCAATTCCTAAAGTTAAAAATAGGGCATGTGCTGTGGAGCCACAACAAGGCCAAACTAAAGGTTTTTGCAAAGATTTGATTGTAGGATATTCAATTGGAGTCAAATTGAAAAGTGAATGAAAAAATCACCAAACAGGACTAGATGATAGCCAAACTAAAGAAAAAATTCATTCTTGTAGATTATAAGTTTGATCTATTTAAGAAAATGCAAGGGTTGAAGATAATAGGAAGAGGTTTTAAAAAGTATACTAAAGAGTTCTACTGAGTTCTCATCAGAACGTACCATATAGAAGATGATAAGGAGAAAGTTTATTGTTATCTTAATGGGATGAGGCTGATCATTTAGGTGGAGCTAAATCTATTCTGAATGAATAATATTGAAGAAGGATACTAGTTTTCCCTAAGAGTTGAGGAAAAGATGAAGAAGAATTTTTATAATAAAAATCATCAAATAGGTCATTGTAGAATAATTTGGAGACAATCTAGTTGGGGCCAAAATCATGATTAAAATAATAAATACGAGGCCAATAGTAGCATGCAAAACTAGATGGGAAACAATTTGAATCATTTCCATGATCAAAATAGTAGATATTAGAGATGAAGAGGAAGAGGATAAGGATCTAGAAGAGATGCTTCTATGAAAAATGTTTTTCATTGTGGATGAGAAGAGCATAGATCATTTGAGTATTTCCAATGCCAAGGAGGTACTAATAGAAGAACTATAGGATGGGTGATAGGAGTACATGTTGATGAAGATGCAAAATCATTCACATTTTAAAGATGTTGAAAGAGAAGTCCTAGTTAATAGAAGAGTCTTTCTAAGTAGTGAGAATGAACATGATCAAAGGAGGTTTGTTAAAACAAGGTAAAAATGTGAATATAGGTGATGTGATATAATCATTGAGAGTGGAAGAATTGACAATATATTATCATAAAATATAGTTACAAAGTTAAATTTCAAGAGGTATAAGCACCCATGTCCATACCATATTTCCTTGATGCAAGATAGCCTTAAGGTCATGGTTGATGAGTAGGACAAAATGAAGTTAAGGATTGGAAGCTATAACGAAGAGGTAATTTCTGATATTATACTTATGGACATATGCCATATGTTGTTGGGTAGGTTGTAGTAGTTTGATAGACATGTTGTATATGATCGGTGAGAAAATACCTACACTCTGACAAAGGATGGAGTGAAACATAAGTTGAAGTCATTAAAGGAGAAAGAAGAAAAAGCTATATAGCAATGTCATAATTGTTAGAGTGGGCTTTTCATTGCACTAAAAGACCAATCTATTAATGCTTGGTACAACTACTCAACTTATAGTACATAAGAGGTGGTTAATCCCTTGTCATGAATCTTGAGGGGAGTGTTGAATTTTTTTCTAGCACTCTCCCCCTTAGCATTACCCAAGGGTCTAAGGATTTGAACTTGTGACCAACCTCTTCAACCACTTGTGAGAGTGGGGTTTTTGTTGCACCAAAAGACCAATATATTAATGGTCAATACAACCACTCAACTTATAGTATACAGGAGGAAGTTAAACTTGTTACACAAATCCTAAGGGGAGCGTTGAACAAATTCTTAACAAGAATATCTTTTGTTGATGGAAAGGAGTTTCTCAAGGTTATTATTCATGATTATATGTACTTTTTTGTTATCCCAAAAGATGGGAAAGAAGAAGAGGAGGTATGTGTAGAAGTTGTAGATTTATTGGTATAGTTTTGTAATATTGTGTTAGATAGTGTACCTTATGGATTACCCATAGTGAGGAAGATCACTCACTAGACATACATGATTATAGGAGATTGTTTTACAAATAAGATGACACATAGAATGACATTAGTAAAAAGTGAAGAGTTGAACAAAAGAGACCATGAGTTGTTGCAGAAGAGCTTTTTTTGAGAGAATCTGAGTCCATGTGTTATACCAGTAGTATTAGCACCTAAGACGAATGAAGACTGGAGGATGTTTCCAAATTTTTAAGATATCAATAAGATCATAATTAAGTATAGATTTTGATTACTATAGATGTTTTATATTATGGACTATTTGAGTGGTTTTGTGTTTTTTAGAAAGATTAGTTTAAAGAGTGTGTACTAGCAGATTCACATCAAAGAAGAAGATGAGTGGAATACTTCCTTCAAGACAAGCAAAGGATTGTATGAGTGATTAGTCGTGCCTTTTGGGCTAAGAAATGCACCAAGTACTTTCATGAGACTCATGAATGAGCTACTGAAGGATTTTCTAGGTAAGTTTGTCATCATTGACCTAGATGATACTGTTATCTTTACTAAGACATTAGAGGAGAATTTGGTGCAACTTTGTAAGGTGTTCAACATGATAAGTGGGGGGGGGGGGGGGGGAAGTTGTTTATAAATTGAAGAAGTGAAGTTTTATTAAGGAGCTAGTTTACTTGGGATTTGTAATAACTAAAGAAGGTCCAAAAGTTGACCCTGAAAAAGAGAAGGCTACCCTTGAATGGCCTACTCCAAGGAATGAAATATATGTAAGATCTTTTCATGGACGAGCTAGTTTTTACAGAAATATTGTCATAGGATTTAGTAGTACTTTGGGATCCTTGATTAAAACAATGAGTGGAGATATGACATAATTTAAGTAGAAGATAGTAGAAGATAAGAGTTTTAATATGCTAAAATAGAAAATTATAAAGAAACCTATTTTAGAACTTCTAGATTTTAATTAAGTATTTCAAGTAAATTGTGATGCTAGTGATACTACAAAAAGAGTTGTTTTGAGCCAAGAAGGTAGACATGCTACTTGTTTCAGTGAGAAATTGAATGATGCCAAAAGAAAGTATAAAATTTATAATCAAGAATTTTATGCTATAGTTCAAGCCTTGAAGAAGTGAAGACACTATCTTGTTCCTAAGGGGGTTTTTTTGTATGCTAATCACCAAGATTTGCAATATTTGAATAGCCAAGGAAAATTGAATGAAAGGAATTTGAAATAGGCTGTGTTTTTGTTGAGTTATACATTTGTAAAGGACAAAGGAATTGGCTATTCAAGACCAAAAAAAATTTGATTAAGAAGTTGAAACTGAAGGACTATTTGAAATAATAAATCCAAATGATGCAACATCTATAGACCTATTTGAAAGGAAAAAACTTTTGAATGAGGAAGTCAGAGGACTAAAAAGGGCATGTAAGACTCAATCGGTAAGGATATGTGAAGTAACTGAGAAAAAGAAAGTTGAGAAAGATAAGGTTGGTGTTGATGAAGGTAAAAGGATAATAGGAACTAGACTTGAAGAAATGATATATGATTTATAAAATCTCACAAACACTCAAGTTGACATAATGAATCAAATAATGCTTGAAAATAAAGAGTTGAATAGGAAGGATGTGAAAATAGAAAATATGTCACAAAAGGACTTACAAAAGAATGATTTGAAAATTGAAAAAGAACTTGTGGAAAGGTTCAACCTAATCAAGGAAATATTAGTTTTTTTCATGGGGTGCATGTATGCTATATCCATACATCCTCAATTTTTTTCATTAAAGATGATATAACCCCTAAACATATTTAAAATTAAAATAATGTTCATACAATTGTGATTCACATCAATGAAAACCTCATTCATATAACTTTAACTGATAATGGATTGACATTAAATATTTGTAGATTAGGCATGTTCAATTATATTAAAGACAATATGTCCACCATAAAACTTGATAACATTCATCTATTCATAGATTTAATAACATTGCTAAGAAGACCAATTGGAATTATAACTCTACCTGTAAAGTTAGTTTGGTCATATTAGATACTTTGATTTACGTGATGAGGAGGTTGGGTTCAAAGAACTCAAGAATTTGTATCCAAAGGGTCCTAATTTTTATAAGCCTAGGAAAGCTTGTATAGAATCCATTATAATTAACAAGACAAAATTGTTGGATTTTATAATCCAAGATGGGATTTTATTCAAGAGAACTTAACTATGCATTCCCAAAAGTTCTATGAGAAAGAGTCTCATTAAGAAGAAGCATAGTGGAGGATTGGCTAGACACTTTGGTAGAGATAAAATCATTTTTTTGGTTGTTCAAAAATATTACTAGCCATAGTCACAAGAAGATGTGAAAGATTTTGTGCACTATTATAGAGTTTGTTAAATAGTGAAAGGAGTGAAGAAAAATATAGGGCTATATCAGCCCTTACCTATACCTAAGAAGCCATGGTAAGTTGTTAGCATGGATTTTTTAATTGGTTTACCAAGGAAAAAATGTGATCATGATCTAATATTTTTGGTAGTTTACAAATTATTAAAATTATACATTTCATTCCCTGTAAGAACACTAGTGATGTTGTTCATGTTGTAGAGTTATTTTTCTAGATAAGTGTTGAGATTATATTACTGCCAATGAGTATTATTTCTTATTGAGTTACCAAGTTTGTTGTGTATTTCTTGCATACATTGTCGAAGAAATTGAAGAAAAATTATAATTTTAGTTCATTTGATCATCTACAAATTAAAGGACAAATAGAAGTTGTGAAATAGAGTGTGCAAAATTTGATGTGTTGTTTGGTTGGGAATAACCCAAAAGGTCAGGATATGATTATACTGCAAGAATATTTTTCATTTAGTAATAATATCAATAGAATTATTAGTAAATCACCATCACATATTGTATATGGGAGAAATCTTAGAAATTCTTCTAAATTAAGGCAGTTGGATAAATGAGAAATAAGTTGTATTGAAGAAGAAGATTTGTTTGAACATTTGAAAAACATCCATGAGGAGGTGAGGAAGAAAATTACAAAGATGAATAGACATTGCAATGCTAAGGTTGATATAAAATATAGGTATAAGGAATTTCATATTAAAGATTAAGTCATGGTTCATTTTAGGAAGGAGAGATTTCTAGTGGGTACTTATCATTAGTTGAATATGAAGAAGTTTGCAGCATGCAAGATACTGAAAAAGGATAATTTTGGAAATGCTAATGAAGTAGAGTTTCCTATTCAACTAAATATTTCACCAGTGTTTAGCCTTTGAAATTTGATTGAGTATTATGAGGGAGGTGATGGAGATGAAGTTACTAGAGGAAAATGGATTATTTAGGGATATACTTAAGCTACATAGGAGATTAAGGAGATACTGGACAATTCTGTAGGAAGAAGCACAAGGAGTAAAAGATTTGAGGATTATCTAGTCATAAAGTAATCAATTCCTATGGAGGATTCATCATAGATAGAAAACAAGGATTTTTTACCATCTTGGTTTTCCTCTAACTGCTTGAGATATAACAGTTGGAAGTTTATTGTGAAAGTAAGATACTAGGGGGAAAGGGGCATGAATTAGAATCTATTAAAAAAATTTCCCTTAAAACAAATATCAAAAAAAAAAAAAAATCACTAATAATCCATCTCGCATCAATATCATGAATCACATGGACATAAACTAAATTTTTTTGAAAAATCTAAAACCTAATCACATCAATAAAAGTAAATGATAAACACATAATACAAGAGGTTTGGTTACCCAGAAACCCTCCAAGGTGAAGGTAAAATTGAGTTGCAATTGACACCCAAAAATCTTCACTATCTAGTAATAAAGTGTGCCTCTTAAGGCTACAATGTTTGATCACTTATGATGATCTACCCTATGAGGGGTTATCCCAACTAAGATCTTACAAACATATTCACCCTACCTTGATTAAAGGATTTGAACTTATAATGAAGTAAGAACTTTGCTAGGAGATTTACAAAGGTCTCTTAGGACCACTCTATTAAGAGGTTTGCTCTGATTCACTTGCACATGTATACCAATACCTGATCCTTCTGTTAGAACTCTCATGCTTGATTATGAATTTCCTCTTTACAACTATGATATGTTCTCAAATATGATATAACTTTTTTTTGTCCTTTACTCCTCTTTTTAGTTGCTTTTTTTGGTCTTTTCTTGTAATATCCAAATATAATCTATTCCTCACATCTACTTCTTTTTCTTTGGTTTAACGTTTTGGATCCTCCTTAAATACATACAAGATGAAGCTTTAGATCATGATCAATGATATAGATGCATCCTTACTATCATTTCTACATTCCCCTTTTCTGATTGGTTGCATGGATTGCATAGGTATTAATGATAAAAAAAATATGTAATCATATCCTTAAATTTCTCAATGAAAATTAAAACATGCATAGAAGTTAGCCCAAATGGTTCACTTAGGTGTTTGTGCATTCTAAACATATATACCCAAACTAGCTTTATTGTCACTCAAACACTCTGATACTCTGTCATAGCTATTATTCATATACTATCAATTGACACTAACTCTACTCAGCATAAAATGTCATCTCGTCATATAGTGTCATCTACATACTCATCCATCATACTTGGTTCATTACACTTTATGTACTTGGCCACCATTATCTTGCTTAATAGTAGTAGTACTATTCAACTTTCACTAAAATATGAACAAGTCTTTATACAATACTTGTCCTTACAAAGATGGTTGCATGGCAATGATGACTGACCAAATTTTCATAAGAAATGACTAAGATTTTGGAAATATAGATGAAGTAATATAGGCGGGGGGGGGGCAGGGGTGTTGCATCAATTACCACAAAATCCATAGATCCCTTAGATGTTTGATATAACAAGTTACTACTGCCACTTGGTAAACATACTTAAAATTTTGTAACTTAGTAAATGTAGTGTATTTTAACTTTAATAGATTTGAATTAGTCATAGTGATTAACATGCAAGCATAAAAGAAATAACATGAACACATGAACCATCAAGTAACTAGCTACTGATTTTCACTCTTCTAAAGTGAGCCCTATTAGGAGCCAACCTAGTTAAAGGTTAAAAAACACACTATTGTGTGTGACCTTGTTAGAGGATTTAATCACCCTCTTAGGAGTGGCCTGGATTTACGAATAGTTGTTAAACCAACACTGCTATGAGATTTTGGAATCATTACTACAATGGTAAGAAAGTAACAATGAATTGAACTGAATGAGATGCAATTGAATTTCTAATTACAGATCTCTATTCTACTTCACACTAGATCCTTCTTGATCATATATAACTTTACTACTCCTCAAGTATATCTACACATCCTTCAAATTCACTCACACTTTCCTCTTCAAATAATCAATACACTTACATACTCACTTACATTAGAATTCTCAAATTGACCTTTCATATATACCTTTCAGATCATCAAGTCATCTCAATTACAACTTACAATCATCAATAATCATTACCTCAGTTGGTTGGTCAACTAAGCTCAGTAGACATTGACTGATAACTAATATGACATTTGTGTGACATCAAAGACCAATTAGACAATTATATCCAACAATCTCCCTCTTTGGCATTGATGGAAACACAACATATCATAGCACAATAAAATTTGAAAACAATACTTTCTCTGATAGAAATTTTCTCCCTCTTAGATTTTATGCCACAAACTTCACTAATGTAGTAATCTCCCTCTATGAAGGGATTGCATAGCTTCCTCTCCAAACAATAAACTTTCCCTCAAACAAATTTCAAAAAGATATGAAAATAAACTCTCCCTCTTTGACAACACATGCCAAAGAAAACACATACCAAATGAGTATCAATGTGCCTTGAGTACTGATTCATATGCAATGTTTCCATGACTATGCTACATCAACTGATAGATCTTCAACTTGGTTCTGGTTGATGCATCACTAAAATATTATTTTAGTGAGCTTCAGATAGGGGAATGACCCCTAACTTATCTCTTAGATACAAGAATGCATCCTTAGGTAATGGCTTGGTAAATATATCTACAATTTGTTCTTTTGTATGGACATATTCCAATCTGATTTCCTTGTCTTGCACCAATTCTTTGACAAAGTGGTACTTTATAGCAAAGTGCTTGGTTTTGGACTGTATCACTAGATTCTTTGATATGTTAATTGTACTTGTATTATCACAAAACATAACACCTAGTTCTTTGATCTCAACTTTCATGTCTTTTAACAACTGTTTAAACCAAACAATATTAGAATAGTTCACTACTACTGCAACATACTCCGCCTCTATTATAGATTGGAATGTGTAATTTTTCTTTTTTCTTGTCAAAGATAGAAATATTTTGCCAAGAAAGAATGCTCCACAACTTGTACTCTTTTTGTCATCTAGATTTCCAACCCAATCAGCATCAGTGAAAAATTTTAGGTCCAAATTTTCTCCAATTTTATACTACAGGACATGGTCTTCAGTTCCTTTCAAGTATCTCAAGATCATTTTGATTGCCATCATATGATTTTCTCTAGGTTTAACTAAGAATATTTCCACTATACCAACTGCAAGAGTAGTATTAGGCCTTGTATGAACTACATACTACAATTTTCAAATCATTGATCTATATAACATCTGATCTACCTCCCTTGATTCATCATCTTTGGTAACCTTTACTCTAGTACACATGGGTGTTCCAATTTTAGTACCTAGAAAATGGGCCAATGCATAACATACTATGAGAAAATAACAAACCCAATCAACATATGCTAGCACCCACTAGTCTACCATGAAAGCCAAACTAATAAAGGAAGCACCACAAGGTTAGAAACCCACTCTTTCATTTGTAGCTCCCATGTCCTTCTTTCTTCTACAAGTGATGTAACTCCAAAATTTCCTATAGTGCATACAAAGTTGAAGTAAATTCTATGATAATGGTTATGCTATGAGAATACTTGAATTTGTGATTTTAATGTGAGAGCAATAGTGCAAAAGATAAGAAGAACTATGGACTCAAGAACTTAGGAATTAGGGACCGGAAATGAGAGAAAGAATGCTCATTTAATAATTGGCATGGAGGATGAGAGCCTTGGATTTGTTACCCTAGATATGAAATGTGGCAAGAGATTCCTTTGAGAATCCATGATGCATATGACATAATATGCCAATTGTAAGATTCTTTTATGCATGGAAGTCAAACTTGGCTAAAGATGGGAGAGAATCTATGACGCACCATATGACACCTCAAGCTCACTTAAAGATGAGAATCTATGATGAATGAAGCAAAAAATAGACATTCCTAAGAGAACAAGAATATTGAATTATGACATATCATAGCCAAGTGTCAAAGGAGAATCCATGATGTGTTATGTACCCGAGTGTGATGATGATGTCAATATTTCATGGAATATGTGAATTAAAAATCCTTTATTCTACAAAATAGAAATTAGTAAAAATAGAATTAATGGATAAAAATATGACTTAGGAAATTAAGAATTTCCATGGTTTGTAGATGATGAACCAATTAATTAATAAAATAAAAATTAATTGGGAAGGTTAGTTAAGAAGAATAATTAGTAAAATGACACAGGATTAAATTATGGGTTATTTAATCCTATAGAGAAGATTAGTAGACGATTGGCCAAATAGATTAAATAAGTAGGACAGTATCCTTTGATGAAGATGTGATAATGATAGGAATTGAATATGATGATGATTGATAGACCAAAGCCATGGTCAAATTGATTGATTGAAATTGATAACATGCTAAGGACACATGACATGAATTGATTGATATGCAATATTTAACTGACATTGTAAAATGCTACAGGATTGAGATTGATTGATAAGGTTGATTATAATAATATGAACAAACATAGTCAATAAAAATAAAGTGGTTTGATGTCATGATTTAACATTTAAAGCATCAACAATTTCAAAGAATAGATGATTTCAATGATAGTTTTATCTAGCACTGAGAGCCATGACATTACTAAGGTCAGATTGATAAGATTTAATAGATTGATAGGTTTCCAAGGCACTGAAAGCCACAACAATGCCTAAGAATGGAGAAATAATGATAGATTTGGGATGTTTGATATGTTTCATGATGATTAGGACTACTTTTAAGTGATTTTGGGTTGATTCAAGGTGATTTTGAGTTGATATGAAATGGTTTTGAGTTGGTTTGATATGATTTCGAAATGATATGAAATTGACGTGAAAGGGGATACAAATGAGAAAGTATGATCAATTTGTCCAAAATATCAGAGTTAGTAGAATGAGAAAAGGGACAAATTAGTATGAAGAAGTGATGAAACCATAGATGCAAACCATTTTTGAGCATCTACATCTTTCTCCTCTTTGATACAATGTGATTTAGAGCGTTGTGTCAAAGAATGCTAATAAAAAATCCATAAAAGAATGCCCCAAAAATGTGGTATATATTTATTCCCCCTTGAGAAATTTACCAACATAAGAATATGATAGGTTGATTTCATTGAAAATGAGAAAACAAAGCTACAACAACTAACGAATCAAAAATTGGAGTTAAAACATGAAAGTTATGGGCTCTAGAGTGAAAAAGGGCATCATGACCAACACAAAAAGGACTTCATGCACATCCATCTAGGTAGCAAGAAGTTATATAAGGGCTTTGAGAGGGTTTTGAAGGTCATTTTCACTCTCTCATTTGGAAGAAATGAGCTTTGGATCAAGGATAATAGATCGACTACCTAGGGAGCAACACCATGGTGAATGGGTATAGACCTTCTGCTAGTGGATAAATTTTGGACCTTTGGTGAGTACATCAAGGCCATATTTGTACTTTTTATGCTTTTTCATTATTTTTATGTCTTTTCCATGCTTTTTCCTACTTTTTAGGCACCTAGGAGTCTATTGGGGTCAAATAGGATCAAACAAAGCCAAACAGGAGTCTTGGGGCTAGCATAGGGCATCCAAATGCCCCAACTACACTCAAAATGTATCCAAGTGCATCATGGGCACACTTGGCATGCCCTAGTGAGCCTAGGTGCACTTGGGAGCCCCAATTGTGCCCCAAGATGCTCTAGGAGTCTGAAAGGGGTCTAGATGGTCCTACATCAACCTAAAACTTTGGATGGACTATCATAACCCTAGGAAGATGTTAGAAATATGTTAAAATGAAGTCAAAGGTGGTCAAGATGCTCAAAATTTGGTCGAACATAGAGTAAATGTAGGTCAAACTAGGGTATATGTTGACAGAGAGTCATGCAAAGGGCCCAAAATGGTGCAAATAGACTTGGAATAACTCAAAACTTGGACCACATGTTCAAAACCCTAGGAAGAGTTGAAAACATAGGTTAACTAAGGCTAGGATGATTGGAAAAAAGTCAATCTTGGTCAAACTTAGCTTAGATGGAGGAAAAAGGCTGACAGATGGATAGGGATAGGGTCAAAATGATGCAAATTAGCTCGAAATGACCCAAAACTTGGCAAACATAAGGCAATGTAGCCAAACATGCTTATTAAAAAGTCAAAATTAGTCAAACTAGAATCAAAATATAGGTCAAACTTGTGTCAAAATTAGGGTAAACTAGATGCAAAATCATGGGAGGTTGACATATGCTATATGATTATGCAGGAGGAATTGCCCCTATTATGGATAAGGGGACATAGGCCATAGAACCTTGCACTAAAACATTAGATGACAACTTGTGAGTGAGGGATTTTGGCTGGGTTGGGATTATATCATGTTACATTCATGCCAGAGCTAAGGGGGAACAGGGCTCTATTGAGAGCTTTGATAGAGAGATGGAACTTGGAGACTAGTTCCTTCCATCTATAGATAGGGGAGGCAACTGTGACACTGAAGGATGTATGGAACATCCTTAGGATCCCTATTCATGGAGAGTTAGAAAAGTATGACCTAGTTAGAGGATGAGCAACACTACACTACCTATTTGGATGTGGAGATTCAGAGTTAGGGATTTGAGATTATGAGATCAAATGGGACATATTGGTGGCACATCATGAGTAGCTAACAGGTGTGATCTGCTAGGTGATTGGCATATTGGTGATACCAGATAGACAAGGAAATGGATTACTAGTCAGATAGTGCCGAGTACTAGAGCAAATGATCATGCAGGGCACTATGTTCACTTAGTGCCCATGCATGTTGGTGATGTTATATTATTATCTACACCAAGTAGCATATAGAGGTGGACTATCATTTAGCACTGGCAACACATTATTATAGATTTGCACCTATGAGAAAATTGCATCATTTAGGCCTCTTGTAGAGCAAAAGTTGGTGGATGATATATAATATGCCTACAACTACAGAGGTGTACTAGCCTGAGGACCATTAGGATATGCAAGGTACTTTCAACATCAGATAGACACTATGGCACGATTTATTTGGAGACCTTACAAATATTTCCCTAGATGGGATGATGATGACACTCACCTACCATACTATAGATAGGAGTGCTATATCATAGGGTGCACAGTGATTGGACACTTGGTCATAGAGATGTACCTACCAAAGTGGGTTCAAAGATAGTTTGGGGAGACACAGGATGTACCAATAGGGCTAGCATTGTTTTCCTAATCTAGGGTAGAGGTTCGAGAGCGAGTACCACCCATTAGGACACAAGTAGCATATGCATAGCTAGTAGAGTTATAGCCGAGGCTATGGGGGGTAGTAGTAGGTATATTGGATGCAGGCATGGTAGTAGCATATGAAAAATGGTTTGCATAACATTTTCCTAGGCCTTTGATAGATCTAGCAATACTAGTACTATGAGGCAGGCCATAGGTAGAGAAAGATGATGAGGATGATGAGGACAAGGGGGATGGGTGAGAGGAGGAGGAGGGAGGAGATGAGGGTGATGGGAGACATGATGATGTTGCGGAGGAGGATGAGGGAGAGGATGAGGAGGGAGGAGAGGAGGAGGAGGAAGATGAGGATGTTGAGGATGATGTGGGGGGTGATGATGAGGGTGTTGAGGAGGAGGATGAGGGAGATGATGAGGAGGATGCTAAGGGAGAGGATGAGGGTGATGATGAGGAGGGTGCTAAGGGAGAGGATGAGGTAGATGATGAGCAGGGTGGAGGTATTGGGGGTCGGGATAGTGTTGGAAGTGGGAATGATGGAGATGATGAGGATGAGTACTAGGAGGCTAGGGATGATGCAACTATGATGGATGTGGAGAGGGGTCCCATGGACTATGCCGATAGGGAAATAGTATTAGTATAGGAAGGACCTAGTCAGTTGGATCTTATGGAGGTGATTAGAGGTCTATAGAGCTAGCTAGATTAGGTTGTGGTAGAGAGGAATGCTATAACGAGAGAGAGAGAGAGAGAGAGAGAGAGAGAGAGAGAGAGAGAGAGAGAGAGAGAGAGAGAGAGAGAGAGAGAGAGAGAGAGAGAGAGATGTGGTTGTAGCAAAGAGAGATCGAGCTATGATGGAGAGATATGAGGTAGTGCAAGAGTCTCAGGAGTTCATCTATAGTATTACAGATGCAAACTTCTAGGAGATGGTGATCATGATGAGCAGGGTGCACATGGAAGCATAGTATTGGTGAGATCAGTATGAGAGAGTGGTGCCACTATGGAAGAGAGTAGAGAGTTTTCATGCATCAATATCTCACTCCCATAGGACACAGAGGACACAACATAGTGCAAGGGTGATAGGGCCTATGAGGTCATCACAAAGAGTAGAGGGATCATCCTAGAGGCATGATAGAGGTTGGAAGGCTAGGGACAGCTCGAGATGACATTGACAAAATCATGTACAAAGGGGCTTCTCTATTTTACTTTTTGGTTTATGTTATGCTCTTTCATGGTTCATGCCTATGGGCAGTTACCATTGATGTAAACCATGATCACATACTCTGATACTTTTGTAAGACATTTATGAGATGTATTGGTGTTATGATGACTATATGAGATGGACTATGCATATGCTTTTGATGTTTTATAGGGATGCATTTATGCTTTTCGATGTGGACTTATATATGATTGCATCATGCATTGATTTATCACATGTTATGCATAGGAAATGCTATTTTTTTTTTTTGACACATGTTTTTCTCATAAATGAATGTTTAACGCAATGTAAATGATATGAAATGAATGTAAATGAAATGTAAAATGATATGGAATGAATGGTAATGAAATGTAAAATGATATGTAATGAATGGAAACAAAATACAAATTAAATGTGAAGATAATATAAATGCCATGTTTATTTCTTTGGATCATTTTGGATTTTGGACATATGTAGGAATGTAGGATGACAATGCTTTTGGTGTATCAGAGTAGGAGACCATGATAGCAGATGAAGGAGACATAGAAGATAGAGGAGATGTGATGAGGAGTAGTTAGTAGGATGGGAAGACTTTTTCTTTTTTAAAGTGCATTATATGTCAAATGGAGCTTTATTTTGATATGAAAAATAGATTGCAACACATCATGGAAAAAAGGGCCAGTGCACAAATGCAAGCCTTTTGTGTAAATAAGCATGGTGCAGATAGAAAATGACCTTGTCCTTCTTGAGGCAAATGCACATGCCCCAGACTCTCAAAGGTAAATTGTAATAGATAGAAATAGAAAAGGATGATCATGAACCATCTTGGCCACTCACATACAATAGCTTATATCATTGAGTGGCATAGGAACATGATCAAAGAAAAGTAAAGAAAAATAAATTACTCACCAAATAGTGTGAGAAAATAGCTATTCTTATCCATTATTACTTTCTTTTTAGTGTTTTAGGTTTTTAGAAAGTGTTTGATAGGTTGACCATGTGATGGTTGTGATTGTTGATTTAGTTGATAGGGTCATGGTGACATGTTGGATTGACTATTGGTTCATATTTCTCAGATATTGTGATTGTCATTAAAGTGTTGTGCTTTTGAGTTTTAGTTTGCAAAATGCAAGTGTTCACACAAAAGGGGTGATTATGTACAAAGTTTATTACAAATTTTTGATGGGTTTTGTGATTTTTAGGGTTTTTGAGGGTGTTTGATGTTTTTGTGTGACTGGTTTTCTAAGGACATTTTACGATTTTTAGGTTTTACTTCAGAACATTTTATGATTTTTATGGATTTTTTCAGGATCGTATTTGGATGTTTATTATTTTTTTCAGGATCATATTTAAATTTTTAGGATTTTTTCAAGATCATTTTTGAATTTTTAAGATTTTTTTAGGATCATAAAAGCATGTATAAGTGTTAGCTCCAATTTGTTATGCAATAGGTCCAATAGAGAAAAAGTGCTTAGGGATATGTCTCCAGTTCAAGTTCAAACTCATGCACTATGTAGGTAATATGCCCCCAAACAAGACACAAACTATGTACAAAGGCCAATAATAGAGTATGTATAGACTAGTGATGCATTAGGTAGGATAACAATGGATGTTAACTAATTTGTGAGCCATGGTAAGGGACTAGGAATGTCTTGCAATATGAAGGATATAATCAGGGAATGACAAAGGGGGAAAGAACTAGATGGAATCTCGGTAGATGGAGGAGCAATAAATGATTACACATGGTAGCTGTTTGCCAGGTTTTCACCATGGTGCTTGCCCAAAGCGCCTGTTTGCTAGGTTTTCACTTTTGGACCTAATTTATCTCTTGACTCAGATTTTCATGCCAAGATGCTTGTTTGCCGGGCTTTCATCAAGGCATCCTTTTTTCATGGATTTTTTCAATTTTTTTCTATTTTTAAGTATTTTTTGCCATTTTTTTGATATTTTTTCAAGACTTTTTTCAAATTTTTGAAGACTTTTGCCCTTTTTTTGATATCTTTTTAGAACTCTTAGACAGAATCAAGTGTAGTACTTGTGAAGATGCATGCTATTGATGGACATGGGCAATGGCTCACCCTCTAGAGTCACAAGCTAATATACTCCAAGACCCAAATGATGTAGTAACTACATAAGGTCCTTCCCAATTTGGCTCAAATTTGCCTTGTTTTTCTTTATGCTACTAAGTCCTACAGTTTATCTTCAGGATCAAATCACCAACCTCAAAATGATGACCTCAGACTTTCTTGTTATAGCTCCATTTGACTTGATTTTGGTAGGCTTGCAAATGTGTGAAGGCAAATTGTCTCTATTCATCAAGCATTTCCAGCTCATGGAGTCTAGATATGTGGTAGTTTCCATCATCAACAACATCTTTTAGGGATACTCTCAATGATGGAATTTCAAATTCAATGGGAAGTATGGCCTCATTGCTATAGACAAGAGAGTATGGTGTTGTGCTAGTACAAGCATGCACACTTGTTTGGTATGCCCAAAGAGCTCGATTGAGTTGTAGGTGCCAATCTTGACCAGAATCATTGGCAATCTTTTGGAGAATCTTAACAATGGTCTTATTAGATGCTTCTACTTGGCCATTGCCTTGTGAATGGTAAATACTAGAATATTCATGGTATATGTTATACTTCTCATAGAGCTTGTCTATATCTTTTTTTTGGAATGAACTACCATGGTTAGTAATAATAGCCAAGGGGACTCCATACTGACATATGGTGTAGTTTAGAATAAATCTTGAGATCTGCTTGCCAGTGGTGAAGGTCAAAGGGATAGCTTCAACCCACTTTGTAAAGTATTATGTTGTTATGATAATGAACTCATGACCATCAAAGGATGGAGGAGAAATAGCTCCGATAAGATCAAATGCACATAGTGAAAAGGGCCATGGCGATATGACTGGCTACAATTCTTGTCCTAGTGCATGGATCAGATTGCAATGTATCTAACACTTATGACATGTTTTGGAAAAATCATGGGCATCTTGTTCCATGGTTGGCCAATAATATCCAGCTCTAAGAAGTTTCTTGGCTAGACTCAAACCATTGAAATGACCTCCAAATATACCTTCATGGACATCGTGTAAGGTAGTTTTAGCTTCTTATGACTCAAGGCATCTGAGAAGGGTTTGGTCAAAGGATCTCTTGTAAAGGGTGTCATCGATGATGATGTATCTAGAGGCTTGACAGATAAAAGCTTTATAGTCATTTTTGGATAAGTTGGGTGGTAGGATTTGGGTGTGTAGGTAATTGTAAATTTCTTGATACTAGGGAGAATTGGGACCAACAAGTTTGCACATAAACTTTGATTGAGGGAGCTTGAATGCTGGAATCAAAAGTTTCTTAATAAGGAATTCATAACATTCCACATTTTGAGGCATATCAATCATAGAGACAATGGTGACCATAGTATTAGCTTGCTTGTTGTGTATTCTTGGTAATTAACGAAAAGAGATAGTGACAAATTTAGACTTAAGGAAGTCTACCATCTACTTGTAAGGCATTAACTTATCATCTTTGGTTTCATAGTCATCATTAACTTGGTGGGTGACCACTTGGGAATCCCCAAAGACTTGTAAATGTTGAATGTTCCATTGGATGGCTATCTTGAGTCCGTTGATCAATGCCTCATATTCTGCTATGTTGTTTATACAATGGAACACTATCCTATATGACTTGGGGATTATGTCTCCTTGAGAAGTGATAAACATAATGCTAGTTCCTGAACCATTCTGTGTATGTGATCCATCAAAATAAAGCTTCCATTCACTAGCTACATCCATGTGAAATATGGCTTCATCTAGAAGGTCTATCAACATGGGATGATCATCTGACATAGGTGTTTATGGTAACTGATCTACTATCACTTTCCCTGTTATTGCCTTTCTATCTACATATTCTATGTCAGATTCACTAAGAATCATGACCCATTTGGCTAAGCATCCAATAAGAACAGCTCTACTTAGGAGATACTTT
Organism: Cupressus sempervirens; assembly: GCA_028749045.1. NCBI lineage: Eukaryota > Viridiplantae > Streptophyta > Pinopsida > Cupressales > Cupressaceae > Cupressus > Cupressus sempervirens. Next base: position 186,685,575 of record CM053790.1, read on the forward strand.
AGTGGGTCAATCTTAGAGATGATTAGTGTTTTCTAATGGAGCATGTAATGTCTTAGATTTTGGTCTACAAAGACAATAACAAGATAGACTAATTCAATGAGTGAATAATCTAGTTCATAGCCCACAAGTGTTCTACTAATGTAATAAATGGCTCACTCTCTTCCTTGTTCATCATTTTGGGCTAAGAGAGCTCCTAATGTTGTATCTATAGAAAATATGTATAGAATGAATGGTTTGCATGGAATAGGAGCCATTAAAATTGGTGGATGTAGAAGATAATCCTTGAGCTATTGGAAAGATTCTTGGCACTACGTGTTCCATTGAAAGGATACTCCCTTATGTAAGAGGTGTTGGAAGGAGTGACACTTATTTGCTAGTTCTGCAATGAATCTATGAATACACTATAATCTTCCTTGTAGTCCTCTTAAGATTTTTAGATTTTTTGGAGGAGGCATGTCAAGTATTGCTTTTACTTTCTTGGGATCCACTCCAATGCCTCATTGAGAAAGAATGTATCCTAGGAGCTTTCTAGATACAACCCCAAATACACACTTTTTTGGATTTAGATGAAGCTTATAGCTTTCCATTCTATTGAATATCAGATCTAGGATGCCCAAACGATCTTTTTTTTTATAGGATTTGCAAATTAAATCATCAACATAGTCTTCCATGAGGACGTGCATGAAATCATGGAAGATTGTAGTCAGTGCTCTTTGATATGTTGCCCCAACATTTTTAAGACCAAATGGCATGACATTCCAACATCATGTTCTCCAAGGGCATGTACAAGTTATTTTGTGTTAATCTTCAAGTGATATTCTTATTTTATTGTAGCCAAAAAAGCCATCCATTAGTGATAACATCTCGTAGCCAGCTGTCATGTCTACAATGATATCTATATTTGGTAAAGGAAAATCATCCTTGGGACATGCCGTGTTAAGATCATAGAAGTAAATGCATATGTAATATCCCTAATTTTGACATATATTTTAACAATAAATAAATAATAGTAAATATTGTAATTACACTATAAACCAATAAATATTATAATACTTCTAAATATTATCACATTTGGATATACATACTATTAATAACTAATGATAATAAATTGACTAATAAATTAATCAATATAATGTATATATTAATGATATAAGAATTAATATAAATGATAATACAATATGGTATTACATTTACATAACATATATTTAAATATGTTATAATAACATACAATATTATATAACATATTTAATGATAACAAATACCCTATAAAAATATATCAATTATTCAATATACATAAACTATGACTACAAAGATTATATAATTAAAATTAATATATATATACACTATCATTGGTTATTCACAAAAGATAAATATTTATAATATATTCATCCTACTTAATTATTTGATGATAATATAAATTTATAATTAAATATAATTCAATAAACATTTATAAACTTAAAAACTCACCCATACCTATAATCTAACAATTAACAAGATATTAATTAGCATAACCAATTTGCATTAGGTTGCACATATTATCAAGTCAACCATTGCTTACGTAAGGGTCACATCACATCGAGTATGGAGGCATACATATAAAGGGAATATAATATGGAGCAGTGAAGGGGAGTACATCACAAACTATCTCATTGGTTAAATCTCCCATAATCAAACTGCATCTAATCCACCGAAGACTCCACCTCCTTTCATCAGGTTTGGATGTGAAAAGATGTGGACTATGGCATATCAACTTCCATGAAGGATATACATGCTCACCATTTTCAAAGACATGGAACAAGTTTTGAGGAGAGCGTAGAGCATATCAAAGTGGACAAAATGATGTAAAATAGCATGGTCAGGTATCCAATACGATAAGCAAATATTATTAATAAAGATATTAAGGAACATTATTGTAAGTGAATACTATTAATAAAGGAGGAAAGGCTTAGACTCATAATAAAGGAATAACACACACTCATATATAATTAGAAAGATTTCCTAATTGAGGTTACCTTTTCCTAGATGTGTATAGATTATCAAAGATTTGGAAGCTCTTAACACTAATTTTATATATTTGTAAATGGAGAACACAAACTTAGAGATTTATAAGATCTTGAATTAGGAAACTACAAGCAACTTGGAAGGACAATAAAAATGGGACATTACAAGTGGTATTAGAGCATCTTTCTTGCCAGTGTGTGGAAATTTGTTAATGCAAAAATATCAAGGAGATCAAAGGGCATTAGAAAGGGAAGGAAGGAAATAGTCCACCAATATGAACAACCAAATAAGTAATGAATTAAGATCTTTCATGGAATAGACAAACTAAACTACTCAAGCACTCATGGAACAAACTAAAAGAAATGCTCGAGCTATAACTGAGCAAAGTGAAACAAATTGGATCCTCTTGGAAGCTCTTCATAATATAAACAAAAATGGGAGAGATACAAATTCTCACCAATCTGAAGATGATAACAACTAGTTTCATATACTAGAATCAAAGCATAGACCCACAAGACCCCACTTCCTACCTAGAGAAGAACAAAAATATGAGGACAAGGTAGATGCAGTAAATAATATAAATGAAATTATAAATGAGTACTCAAGAATTGATCTTGAACTTAGAAGGGAGATACCATTTAAAGATTATTGTGATGCTCAGATGAAGTCACTATAGAGTAGAAAGAGACAAACACACCAAGAAAAAGGAATAATAGAGGAAATAAGTAATGTAAGCCTTCCAAAATTTGATGGAATAGAAAAAACTACAGCATGCTCATGGGTAAAAATGTTGGATACATATCTTTCCTTAAATCCTATGAGTGAAAAAAGTGTTATTCAATTTTTTGTCCTTCATTTAAGGGAAGTAGCACAAGATTGGTGGCAACATGGCCTTAACAACTAGGGACATAAACAAATTAAGAGAAATGATGAATTTACTCAGAAACTCATAAAGAAATTTGATTGAATAGACGCAGAATGGTACTTCAAAAGATTAACCCAACTTAGACAAGAGGGATCAGTGATGGAATTTGCTAGGGAATTTGAAAGGTTATCAGCCATGGTACTTGAACTGTAACAAAGAAGACTCACCTAATTCTTTATAGATGAATTGAATCAATGAATCAAGAGTGTAGTGGGAGCACATGAACCAAAAAAAATAGAAGATGCCATCCAAATGGCATTAAAATTTGATGTGCACCAAATGAATGATAGGTCCAATAACCATGCACCTAGAATACATTCTAGACACTATGAAAATGCAAGAAATCACTCCAAGGATTTCCAGAAGGATGAGTTATGTCACCATTGTAAGGAACCATGGGAATGTGGCCATAAATGCAAAAGAGGGATCAAGAGTTATCATGATAAACTAAAAAGAAAATAATTATGCTTTCATTGCAAGGAAAGTTGGGAACCAGGACACTCATGTAGGAAGAGAATCCAAGTCTAAAAAATGGATGCTATACTTGATGAAGAAGCAAAGGAAAAAGTAAATAAGAGACCTAAATATAATCAAGAATATAATGAAAATACGAAGGACCAACAAGAACTAGATTATATTCATTATATTCTTTTTGGTCCTCTATATCAAGGTCTTAGGAGGTAATTTGATTCACTAATTATTATAATTCATTTTATTACATTATAACGGGAATATAATATGGAGTGGTGAAGGGGAGTACATCGTAGACTATCTCATTGGTTAAATCTCCCTTAATCAAACTGCATCTAATCCACCAAAGACTCCACCTCCTTTCATCAAGTTTGGATGCGAGCAGACGTGGACTACAACATATCAACTTTTATGAAGGATATACATGCTCACCATTTTCAAAGACATGGAAAAAGTTTTGAGGAGAGCATAGAGCATGTCAGAGTGGATAGAATGATGTACAATAGCATGGTCAGGTATCTAACACGATAAGCATATAATATTAATAAAGATATTAAAGAACATTATTTTAAGTGAATACTATTAATAAAGGAGGAAAGGCTTAGACTCATAATAAAGGAATAACATACACTAATATATAATTAGAAAGATTTCCTAATTGAGGTTATCATTTCCTAGATGTGTATAGATTATCAAAGATTTGGAAGCTCTTAACACTAAATGGAGAACACAAACTTAGAGATTTATAAGATCTTGAATTAGGAAACTAAGAGAAACTTGGTAGGACAATAAAAATTTGACATTACAGCATATCCAAATTCCCCCAAAGTGTTTTCTTACTGGTACTAGATTAAATATCCACTCTGCATAGGCAATGGGTCTTATGAAGCAAGCATCCAATAATTTCTTCAATTCAACTTTGACAAGGAGGGCAATTGTAGGATGTATTTTTGTCAACTTTTACTTTACTGGTTTCATTCCTAGTTTGAGCGGTAATTGATGAAGAACAAGTTCAAGATCTAATCCAGGCATGTCTTCATAGGACTAGGAAAAGTTGATCTGGCTCTCTAGAAAGAATGTGATAAATTCATCGTTTTCCTCTTGTGATAAGGAGGCTTCAAAGTGTATGACCTTGGGGTTGTTACAAGTTCCTAGATTAATCTCTTTTGTCATTTCTACAAGTAATGTCGATCTTTCCTTCAATGGGGGTGTGTCCAATATTCCATCCTTGAGCACCTCTGAGAGGTTTTCACCCTCTGATACATCCTCTATTTTCACTTTTTCAAGATCTAATGGTGCCTTTTAGTTTTCACCAAGAGACCTACTTGTGTCTTTTTTTTTTATTTACTCAATTTTGTGATTGGAAGATGGAGTTGACTCCTTGAAATATGCCATGATTTTTAGATCAATAGAAAATCTAGACTTGTGATCACCTTGTGGTACATCTTCACAGAGCTCAAAGAATTTTGTGATGGCATCATCATTTTCAAACTAGTCAAACATCAATGGTTCTTGTTGGTCCCAATCAATAAGTTTAGGGAAAACTAGGGAAATGCCATCATCAATGTTGAATAAGCTTTGGTCAAAGGAATATATGTGGATATCCACTTCAATGATATCATTGGGATCATGTTCAGAAGAAAGAGGGCTTGGATCCCAAATTGTTTCGATCCAATGTGAAGAATTGGTTGGAGTAATAGGTGGATTTACATGTTTATCTTCCATGGGAAGGCTATTCGAGTCTGCAAACATAAGATCAAGACCAAGGGAGGTATCAAGATCATCAATGTTAGATATAGATTGGGTGGGTTCAAGTTGGTTGTTCTTAGATGTCTTGTCATCATTTGAAGCATTCACCTCCTCAGATGAGGATGACTCAATATTATGAAGACCCAAAAAAAATGCTTTGAATCCAAGTCCCAAGCTATGAGGTCATCCTGATGTAGTGATGGGTTGAATAATGCCTTGCTTTTGGAGTCCCAAGCCACTACACCCATCATATCCCTTTTTCTACATGATTGTGAATCCAAGTCCATACTTGTCAGAGGATATAGGAGTGATTTCTTGTTCTTCTTTAGCCTTTTCAATCCATGTAGAGGTATTTTCATAGACATGTTCTTCATGTAGTCCACCTCCACTAGTGAAAGTCATAGAAGGTTTCTTTTTAAATGCAAACATAGGCTTGTATTCTATAACGTGAGGTTTACAAGATGACTTGGGAGACAAAGGAAGTTTCCCAATGTGAAAGGCATGTGACATGGAGTACTCACTGCAGCCTTGGTCTTGGATTTTGAGCTTTCCTTTGAATGCATGTATGACTGTGGAAGGGTCAACATACTTGGAGGACTCTAGGGGATTTCCTACATGATTTGTCAAGACCTAGCATACAGTGGTTCCTCTAAGATTGGCATAGAATTGGAAAGGATTTGGATCACTTTGATTGGTTACCTCTACATTATTATAGGAGAACTTTAGGCACTCATGATATGTAGAAGGAACTACTTTCATAGCATGGATTCATGCGCTACCTAGCATCATGTTGCAGTTCATTTCTATATCTAGGACCTAGAATAAAGTGTTCTCAGTACCTGGACCAACTCTAATAGGTAAGATGATGATCACTGTAGAGAAATGTTCACCATCATCATAGGCTTTGATTGTGATCCTTCGAGAGGGATCCACATTAGTTTTAGAACAACCCAAACCTTTGACTACTTTAAGTGTATAGATATTCAACCCTACTCCTCCATCTATCAAGACACGCCTGAGTTTAACATTGTGGACAAAGAATTCAAGGTGAAGAGGGTCATTTTGGTTTGGTCTATGTTCAAGGATGTCCTCAGGGGAAAAGGTGATATGTTGGGAGGTGGATAGGTTCCCAACCATGGCTTGGAACTAGGAAACATCGATGTTGTTTGGGACTATGGATTCTTTAAGGGATTGATACAAGATCTTTTGATGTTGGGGAGACACATGCAGTAGGTCCAAGATGGATATTTGTGCAGGGCTCTTGCCAAGCTATTCAACAAGGCTATAATTAGATGAAGTAGGAGCAGTAGGTCTACTAGTGGATGTAGGTTTAACAGAGGCAGTAGGTCTAGATGGGGCTCTAGGTAGGCTTATCTTGGTATGACATGTAGTGATAGTGCAACAAGGGTCTTTAGCCTTCAATGTGAATTTGGATATGTGGGAATTAGAATCATTAAAGAAATTGATGCTGTAGTCATATCTAGTGCATGTGTAATTCACATTACCTTGTGAGTTTGAGTTTGAACTTGAGGGTCTCTCTTTGTCATGATTACCCAAAAGATCTTTGAATATAGTGCGATCAAAGTTGGATGCTAGTAGTGATGGATCAACTATGATTATACGATCATCAATAAGGTCTTGTATTGCATGTTTCAATTGGAAGCATGATGAAGTCTTATGTCCTTTGGTGTGGTGGTAGTCATAGAATTTTTTGTCATCTCATCAATCTGCTTTAGTTAATAGTTTATCTTTGATTAGGGGTAACTGTAGGAAGTTATTACTCAATAACTATTGTAGTTTAGTCTCAAGAGGTATCCCCAATGGTGTGAATTTCTTGTCCTTGGTTCTAGGATGTCTTTGAGGTTTGTCTTGTGTGGAAGTCTCATTTTTTTATTGTTGAGGTATTGTTTGATTGGGAGTTTGTGGATTCATAGGGTTTGCACCTTTCAAAGGAAGTTGAGGTTGTACTATACTAATTGTTCATGCATCCACGATACCATCATTAGTCACATTCTTGTTTTTGGAGAAAAAATTCACCTTCTAATTAGACAAATTGATGTTTGTATTGTCCTTTTTTATCTTGAGGATTCCCTTATGGATACGAGCATCTTCAACACTAGCCCCTTTTTCATCAATTAGGAAATAGTGCTTGGATTCTTGATTTTGAGTTCATACATTAAGTATAGGACTTAGTTTTCAATGCACAAGTTAACTTATTGTTCTTCAAGACTATCTAGTGAGCATTGATTGACTAAGCTTCTCCAACATAGTAAGATCATGATAAATGGTTCTCCCATCTTTTTTTTAGTTGGGCACAAATCAGAGAGTGTCACCTCATCTATAATATTAAAGGAAAAGTGGGAGATGAACTTGTCTACTAGCTCTAACCAAGATTTGATAGTACCGAGAAGTTTGGAGTACCACTCAAGAGAAAGCCCACCTAGAGAATAAGGGAAAAATCTCATGAGGTAAGTGGGCTCATCACTGAGTTCAGTACAAGAAGCACATAATTCTTTGATGTGATCAACAAGGTTTCCTTTTCCTCGATATTTTTCAAATCTTGGAGCCTCAAAGTGTTTTGGGAATTGAGGCATATACAGACTTTTGTGAAATGGATTAGGATGTAAGTCCCTTTCTCTATATAGAATCTATTTCTTTTGGACTCCCAATGCCTTGACTTGTTTGAAAAGTTGTTTGAATTTTTTCAATAGCTCTTCATTAGGGTTTTGCATGATAGTCTTTCTTTATAGTCCTTTGTGCCTATGAGTAGACATTTTATTGTGGTGAGAACTATGTCTACTTGGTTCTAACATTTTTGTGTCAGATGAGTCTGGTGATGTGTCACTAGGTAGTGGAGGTATGTTGGCACCTTGAAGAAAAAAGGGGCCCTATTGTGATAGATTTTGGGGTACTTGTTGTGGTTTTTGATGTGGTACTAGTTACAATATCGACTACGAATGATCTATCATGTTTTTTTGTTGTGCCATCTATTGTGGTTGTTGTTGGGATACCTTTGTTGGTTTTATGTGAGCACATGTACATGATTGTTATTGTCGAGGTATTTTTTGAGGTTGTTGTGGCACATGTTGTTGTTACAATAAATTTTGTCAGTATGAAATTGTTTTCTTGAGCTACTCTTTTTGCTTAGCAAACATTGCTTGTTGTTGTTGGATTTGTTGCTGATACATTGCATGGAGGTCAAGTGGGTTTATGTTGGATTGTGTATTAGGGATGTTGGATGTTTGCACCACTTGAGGTTGTTATTGTTGTGGTTGGTGTTGTTGTTGTTAGAAAAAATTGCTTGTTGTTGTTGGATTTGTTGTTGATACATTGCATGGAGGTCAAGTGGGTTTATGTTGGACCGTGTATTAGGGATGTTGGATGTTTGCACCACTTGAGGTTGTTATTTTGTGGTTGGTGTTGTTGTTGATATGTAGAATGTGTGTTAAGTGGATGTAGACTTGGTTGAGGATTAGAAGTGTTAAGTCCTTGTACCACTATAGGTTGATGTTATTGTGGGAGTTAACTAAGTCCTTGTCAATTGACCATCATGTTGGTATTGTTTCTTTTACTCCTTTGTGTGTTAGAGGTTTCTCCTTGGCACATCAAGTTGAATTGACAATGAGATGCATTCCTTTTGGGAATAGTTGTAATCTCGATAAGACTTTTCCTTTTTATGTTAATAGGGACTATTTTAGTTGATGTGTCACATGGTGTACTCATGGGAGGCTCCATAACATTAGACATCATGACACTCGTTAGAGTTAGGACCAAAGGTGCACTTTGTTGATTCATCTCCAAAGGAGCTATCTCTGGCATCCCTAGATCACAAGTCCCTTTAGGTGCATCTTGTTGATGCATCGTGTTTCTAAAATCATGTCTTAATGTCCTCTTGGGATATTTAGGGAGAGTCTTGTTTCCCTTTATTGGTTGTGGTTCATCAAACAAGGGATTAATGTTGATGTGATCAAACATACTTTGAAGGATTTTGATTGTTGGTTCTTGATGAGATCTTATAGGTGCCATTACTATGTTTGAAAATTCCAAAGGTTGTTTTCCCTTATCTAAGTCAAAATTTATCATGGGTTGTATGTTTTCAATGGTTGTGTTGGTTTGATGTTTGGACTTAGGTCCTTCCACATTTGGGTTGAATTTGACAATTTCTTGGGCTACCAAAAGTTTGAAGTTTTTATGGAAGTTTTTGTCTTGACATGTCGTAGCCATTTCTTCATTAGTGATTCCATAGTTAGTGTTTAAGTCATCACTTAGATGTACAATACCTTGTTGTGTGTTTGATATATTAAGGTTGAAGGTACTCATTTTGGGTTTGCTGAATTCAAAGGAATGTGTTTGTTCATCCTCTAGTGTGGTTGGTACACTTCCACCTCTGAGTGGTATTGGTACAGATATAGGCTCAAAGTCAAGACTCCATTGAACCATCCCATGTGTAGAGGATGTGTTTGGAGGAAACCTTATGGTAGGTGCATTGTTTAGGGTTTTTTGCATCATCTCTTGGTTATGGTGATCTTGTGAATGCATGTTTAATGGGTCTACAAGTAAAGGTTGTGATGCCTCAATTTGGTCTTTGTCAAAGGTATTTTGGGTTTTCTTTCTCTTATTTTGTCTTGGATGAGGTTTTGGTTGCATTGGCACCTCAGAAAAAAAAGTTTGATAAAGTTCTTTATGTCTTTGAGTTGATTGTATCCTAGTAAGTGCTGGCATGATACCTAAGAATGCAGATGCAATGGAGGGAAAATTGAATGGACTTTCTGCCTCCCAAGTGCACACTTAAACTACCAACTATGCCCAAATAGTACCAAGTGTGCCCTTGGTACACCTGGGGGCTTAAAGGTATGCAGTTCATAAGTAAGAGGTATGCAATGGGTAAAAAAAGGTGCTAGGGTGCCTAAAATGCAAATTTTGAATGTTTTGAGTGATTTAGAGTGATTTCTAAGGTTTTGGGATACAATGCAAGCTGTGGGAGTGTAGATTGGGGTCTTGGAATCTACAATGAAATCCCTAATTACCAATTGCACTCTAAAACTACCAAGTGCACTATGAAACTACCAACTACATGCTAGAAGTGTGTAGTTGGTAAAAAGGGGTTACAATTTGTAAAACAGGTCAAAACTTGATAATCAGGATGTGGGTATGCAAGATATGAGTGTTTTTGGGATTTTTAAGTGTTTAGAGATGTTATGAAACCTATAAAAATGCCAAATGAAGTGTGGTTTTGATATGCAATATGAAAATGTCCTAGGGATGTTATGCAAAGGCAAATGCAAAGTGTCGCTTTGAAGGTATACAAAATGAAGATTGCAGTATGCAAAATAAGGTTAGGGTTATGTTTTGGACTTGGTAAGGATGCTAAAGGTTAATTTATGTAAAGTGGACTTTGCAAGGAATTGTATTCTAAGGTTGATAATGATGTTTGGGATATGCAAAATGAGGATAAGTGATCAACAACACAATTTGGTACAGTTTGATAGTGAAATGATGCTAGGATTTGAACAATGCAAAATGAAAGGGATATGCCACTAGGGTAAGTCAACATGACATTTAGGAACACTAGGAAAATGATAATGCAATGACAAGGGTATATGGAAAGTCCTTTGAACTTAGGTAAAATCTTTACAAGGTATTAACCTAAGAGTTAAACATCATGACAATAGACTCTATATCTTGACCAAAAACAGACAAAAAGTGATAAGATCAAAATGATAAAGCCAAATCTACCTTGACATAGGTAGCATTTGACAAAATAAAATGATAAAATTACCATGGTCAAGATCCATTATCCATTGACATAATGTAATACTCTAGGGTTCATACTTTTGTTCAGATTTTTAACTAAATTCAAAGTTTTTAGGGTTCAAAATGACATTTAGGGAACTTGAAATGGTGATGATTCTAAGAGAATATATTATATGCAAAGGTCCTAAGATGGAAAATGAGAGTTTGGGTGCTAGATTTCATTTTGGGTTAAATGTAGAATGAGGATGTATAGAGGCTCCTAGATGCAGTTTAAGGGTCCCAAAATCTAGTTTGGAGGCCCAAAATGGTCATATAGGTGCCCAACTATACTCTAACAGCACCAAGTACACTCCAATAGTACCAACTACACCTATGGTGGAGTTTGGGCTAGTTTGGGTGCAGTTGGGAAGCTGAGATGAATGTTTGTTGATTCAGAGTGTTTTGGTTGCCAAATTGATATGCCAAGAAGATAAGATGCTAGAGTTGATGTTGTGATGGGTTAGGAGGTGAAAAATAGGGGTTATGACCTAAGAAATGATGTCCTAAGTGAAGGCAATGAAGACTAGGAGATGCAAAATGCAAATTAGGGCCTATTGAGATAGGGGGACTTATCCAAGTACCTAAAGACATTGTTGAAGCCACAAAACGTTATTTGGAATATTAAATTGGGTCCCCAAACTAGAAAGTGCACTCAGATAGTACCAAATATTCTTATTGTGTAGTTGGGGCTAGTTTGGGTGCAGTTGGTAGTTTCAAGGTGCAATTGGTAAACTAGGCTAAAACTAAGACAATTCTAGGTGTTATGTTTTCTAGATTGATGTCATAGAGGACTAAATAGCAAGGGACAATGCTAAGACCAACATGGAGTTTCAAAATGATGCTTATGAAACCTATAATGATTGTTAAAGTTGTTAATATGAGGGTTGGGTATGCAAAGATATAAGATGGGCAATGCAAAGTGCTGATTTTGAGTGTGAAATGCAAAGGATGTAAGCTAAACTCTAATGATTGCAATGTGAAAATGAGGGATACAAAGTAAGTGCTAAAAGAGACAAGATGAAACCTATATGATGCAAGTATGAGGTCTAGACTAGGGTGAATGTAAATGGATTCTATACAAGGATGAAATCTATGTTTTGCCAAGCATGTTTATGATCACAAATTGCCATGTTTTCCAAGGTTTTAATGTATTGGACCAAAGTTTGCAAAGTTTGGACAAAGGTTGTAATGTTTTGACAATGTGTAATGTTTTGACAAGGTCTTGCAAGTTTCCAAGGTGTGAATTTGAAAATTGGTTTTTATCTTGATTAATGTTTTACACACATGCAAGACACATTAAGACAAGAATAACTATTGTTAAAAGTGAATAGTCACACCACAACCTAGGCTTTAGGACTATATCCATTGAATTCCCACTTGAACCAAAGTTTAGTTGCACTTATCTAGAGTGGAAAAACTAGGATCTTGTCACCACAAGCTCCCCCTTACAACACACTCACTTCTTAGGGCTACCAAGATCCACTTCCCAAGGGGCATGACTTCCCAAGGGACTATTGCATCTACTAAGGACCATGAGAAAGTAGGATGTCTTCATGGACATGTGTGACCCCTTGAGCCAGTGGATAGAAAGGATTTTGGCCACTAAAACATGGGTTTAAGTAAGGGCATTTCGTTTGGAAATTGAATTATAAACTTCCACAGAAGGTCTCCCATCCCCAAGAACCGAGATTTGACACACGAAAAGGGTACTGGAGGAGAGCTATCACACAACAATATCGTTGACACATATTTCACTGTAATCAAATTTTATATGGCAGCTAAAATGTTGGCCTAGCTTTTGGCCTGTTACTACTCTGAGATCATCCCCTAGCATACCCAATATCGAGTATCTTGGTCTAAGGTAGGCTTCCTATAGAAGTTACATGGATTTCTATTATATCCAAGATCCATGAATGGTGAGGGGAGAGGATATGTCCAATGTAACCCTTAGGGATTAAACACCATAGACATGCTAGATTGAAAAGAAAAATTTCATTTTAAGCACCAAATGAAGTGTTATCTAACCTAGGAAATCCACACACATGGTTTTGACAAACACACAATGGTCTTTGAAAATGTCCTACAAACAAACATTAGTAGCTTTTCATGATCATGTCTTCATCCAATGATTTCCACATGCTACAAACAAGCCATTAGTAATACAAAACCATTTAACATATGTCCTAGAAGCAAAAGGAAACCTTAGATGTAGGTTTTGAGTGATATGTGTATTTTCTATGAACCAGGTGCATTCTGATAGAGCATATTGCACCCTAGAAGGCCAAAATGGCTTAGAATTCCCCTAAGTGCACCTAGATAGCACTAATTGTTTGCATGATACACTTGGGGCTAGTTTGGGTGTAGTTGGGAGCCCAGATGTAGACTATGGGGAATCCGTGCCCAATCAAGACCCAGTAACTAAAATTTTTGAAATCTATACTACCCAACTGTGCCTACATAGTGAAAACTATGCCCATGGTGTAGTTGGGGCCTAGAAGGGCATAGTTGGTAGTTTTTGGGTGTAGCTGGTAAATTAGGAGCAATAGATAGGGGTTAAGGTGTCTCCTAGGCCCTTAAAAATGCTCCTAGGGGTCCCAAGTGTGCCCTAACATAGTAGAGTGCACCCTAGGGAAGCAAGCTAAAAAAATGCATGAAATGAAAGGATATAACCATACTACTACACCCCTTAATTAATCTAGGTCTGATAATGAAGTGTATATAGTCATTATACACTTCCAAGTGAGCTCCTTCCTTGCACTTGAAAAGCACAAAACAAGAAAACTCAAGTTAGATAAGCATGTTCATGTCGAGTTCACCAAAATGTAGTACCTAGAAAATGGGCTAATGCATAACATACTATGAGAAAATCACAAACCCAATAACATATGCTAGACCCCACTAGTCTACCATGAAAGCCAAATTAATAAAGAAAGCAACACAAGGTTAGAAACCCCCTCTTTCATTTGTAGCTCCCATGTCCTTTCTTCTCCAGATGATGTAGCTCCAAAATTGCCTATAGTGCACACAAAGTTGAAGAAAAGTCTATGATAATGGTGATGCTATGAGAATACTTGAAGTTGCAATTTTAATGTGAGAGAAATAGTACAAAAGATAAGAAGAACTAGGGACTCATGAACTCAAGAATTAGGGACTGAAAATGAGAGAAAGAATGCTCATTTTATAATTGGCATGGAGGATGAGAGCCTTGGTTTTGTTACCCTAGATATGTGATGTGGCAAGAGATTCCTTTGAGAATCCATGATGCATATGACATAATATGCCAATTGTAAGATTATTTTATGCATGGAAGTCAAACTTGGCTAAAGATGGGACAGAATATATGATGCACCATATGACACCTTAAGCCCACTTAAAGCCAAGAATCTACCACGAATGAAGCCAAAGATAGACATGCATAAGACAATAAGAATATTGAATTATGACATATCATATCCAAGTGTCAAAGGAGAATCCATGAGGTTTCATACCCGAGTGTGATGCTAATGTCAATATTTCATGGAATATGTGAATTAAAAATCCTTTATTCCATAAAATAGAAATTAGTAAAAACGGAATTAATGGAGGAAAATATGACTTAGGAAATTAAGAATTTCCATGGTTTTTAGATGATGAACCAATTAATTAATAAAATATCAATTAATTGGAAAGGTTAGTTAAGAAAAATAATTAGTAAAATGACATACGATTAAATTATGGGTTATTTAATCCTATAGAGAAGATTAGTAGATGATTGGCCAAATAGATTAAATAAGTACAATAGTATCCTTTGATGAGGCTATGATAATGATAGTAATTGAATATGATGATGATGGATAGACCAAAGCCATGGTAAAATTGATTGATTGAAATTGATAACATTCCAAGGACACATGACATGAATTAATTGATATGCAACATTTAACTTTGTAAAATGCAACAAGATCGAGATTGATTGAGAAGGTTGATTATAATAATATCGATGAACACAATCAATACTATTAAAGTGGTTTGATGATGTCATTATTTGACATTGAAAGCCTCAACAATGTCAAAGATTAGATGACATGAATGATAGTTTTATCTAGCACTAATAGCTACGATAACACTAAGGTCAGATTGATAAGATTTGATAGATTGATAGGTTTCCAAGGCACTAAAAGCCACAACAATGCCTAGGAATGGAAAAATGATGATAGATTTGGGATGTTTGATATGTTTCATGATGATTAGGACTAATTTCATGTGATTTTAGGTTGATCTAGGGTGATTTTGAGTTGATATGAAATGGTTTTGAGTTGGTTTGATATGATTTTGAAATGACATGAAATTGATGTGAAAGAGGATACAAATGATAAATCATGGTCAATTTGGCCAAAAGATTGGAGTTAGTAGAATGAGAATATAGGACAAATTAGGATGAAGAAGTGATGAAACTATAGATGTGAACCATTTATGAGCATCTGCACCAACTAGTTTACAATCTTCCATACCAAAATTCTTGAGTATCTCCTTGATATACTTAGATTGAATAATGTAGATACCATTCTTTCTCTATTATATCTGAAGACTAACAAAGAAGTTAATCTCACCAAACATAGACATTTCAAATTCTTTGTTCATTTGTTCTAAATTTTTTTTGCATTGATCATCATTCCCTGTAAAAAAAAGTATCACCCACACATATTTTTGCCAAAAAAATCTTGTTATCTATTCCTTCCTTGATGTATAAACTATTTTTATCATTTGTTCTCTGGAAACCAATCTAAATAAGGTAGTTATGCAATCTCTCATACTATGCTTAAGGAGCTTTCTTCAGACCATACAATGCTTTATGTCACTTGCAGACCATGTCATTTTTTTTTGGATCAAAAAAACCTTTAGGTTCTTCAATATAGACTTCTTCATCAAGAATACCCTTGAAAAATGCTGATTTAACATCCATCTAATATACCTTTAATCCTTTATGTGCTTCATATGTGAGCAAGGTCCTAACACCTTCCAATCTTGCAATAGGAGCAAAAGTTTCACCATAGTCTATACCTTCTTCTTGAGAATATCCTTTACACACCAATCTAGCTTTGTTTCTTGATACCTTACCATCTTCATTCAACTTATTCCTGAATACCCGTCACATTTCTATCTTTATCCCTAAGTACAAGAGTCCAAGTTTTGTTCTTCTCTATTTGATCTATTTCTTCATTCATAGCCTCAATCAAACTTTCATTTTTCAATGCATCTTTATTTCCAGGTTCAAAATTTGCAAGTAAATAAGTACTTTTTAGGTTACTTCTTGTCATAGTATCTTTTGATTTGTCTCCAATAATTTGATTTGGTGCATGATGTCTCCTAACATACGTGGCCAATATAGGTTCTTTTCCTTTTGACTAAGTTCCACTTCATTTTGAGTTTCAACTTCTGGCTCTAGTTGCTATGTCTATAGCTCAGGTCCTTCAAACTTGGTAGACATTGGATCGATAGCTTCTGACTATGACTTAGGTCCTTGTGAATTGTTTTGAACTTCTTGCAACTTGGTGATTGAGGAAGACTCAAGAGTAGAAGTTTTTTAATTGACGTATGTGTCTGGTAATGTATTAGGTTCAATGTAAAAAAATTTCCTATAATCTTATGGTTCCTTTCTACTTTCTTCTTCAGTCCTTTCTACAAGCTCATCAACTTTCACATGTGCACTTTCTATGATTTTGCGAGTAGACAAATTCAAACATCTATATGCCTTACTCTTGCAAGAATATTCTAAAAATATATCTTCATCACCTTTCACATGAAATTTTCCTTTTCTAGATTCTTTCAAGATGTAACATTTACTTCAAAATACTTTTAGGTAACTTACATTGGGTTTATAACCATACCATAACTCATACGGTGTTTTAAATGAGCCCTTCTTCTACTGTACTTGATTTAAGGTATGAACTATAGTATTGATAGCTTGCTTCTAATATTTGATAGCAATGTTCTTTTCAATCATTAGACTCCTTGCACAATCCATCATGGATCTATTTCTTCTTTCAACTATTTAATTTTGCTTGGGAGCTCTAAGAGCTCATACATGTATTTTTATTCCTCTTTCAATGGAAAAGTTATTGAATTCATAGGAGATGAATTCACCACCACTATTTGATCTCAAGCATTTTAATCTTTTTCCTATTTCCTTTTCTACTCTTTTCAAATACCATTCAAATTTCTCAAATGCTTCTGACTTCTCTCTTAGATACATAATAGTCATCATTTTAAAGTAGTCATCAATAAAAAGAATAAAGGATTTTTCTCTAGTATAGCTCTCAATTCTAATAGGTCCACATAGATCAATATGCACAATTTACAAAATATCTTCAGACTAATAGTTTTAACTTTTAAAGCTAGTCTTTCCCATTTTACCAATCTGACAATTCTTGCATAGACCATCATTAGGTTTCTTCAAACTAGGAATGCCTCTTACTTTCCTAAATTTTCTTATTTTCACCATGTTATCAAAATTTACATGACATAACCTTCTGTGCCATAACCAACTTTCTTAAACTCGAGCAATAAAACATGAGCACTCACCAAGATCAAGATAAAACAAGTTACCTTTTATTTATTTGTCTGATCCAATCAATTTTCCCTTGTCATCCAATAGTCTTGCCTTGCCATGCATGTATTCCACCTTGAATCCAATATTGATTAGCTATTCCACACTCAAAAAATTATGTTTTAGTCCTTTGACCCAATAGTCATTATCACATACAAGTTTTGTAGTCAATGAGATTCATCCTCTTCCTTTTATACAAAAAGTTTCATTGTTTCCAAACCTTATACTACCACCATCATAGTCTTCAAAGTGTTCAAACTTTGTTTTTTCACCAGTCATAGGATGTGAACATCCACTGTCTATAATCCATGTATCATTATTTCTTACATGAGAGATAAATGCCATCTTATCTTCCTCATCATCATCAAATTAATCTTTCATAGCAATGTAAACTATTTCATCTTCACTATTATTAGAATCTTTAGACATAAAACATGTTTTCTTACCTTTGTCCTTGAATAATTTGGAATATTTCTTGCCATTGCACTTGTGACCTTTCTTCTCATCCTTTCTTTTCTTGTTTCAGCACCTGGTTGTAATATGACCAATTTCTTCACATGAAAAATAGATTAAGAAAACTTTACCTTTGTATTTTCCTTTGCCTCTAGAATATTTCCTTGCAAATAGAGTTTCAACAACTTCAAGGTCACTATTGGAAATTTCCTCTTATTCTTCTTCACTTTTTGACTAAGAGTATTTTATTTTCTTACCTTTTTCCTTATGTGAAAGCTTATCCTCAAATGCAGATTCAATATTCTTGGAAGCTGGAACGTAATTGTCATAATTGTCTAGCTCAAAGACTATCAATGTTCCTACTATGGCATCCAAAGTTGTGATTTTCTTCACATCTTATTTCTTGAATTGTACATACTCTAATTGCATAAATGGGAAGAAATTTTCTAAGAACTTTACTTAAAATGGTTTCCTCCCTGATATCTCCTCTACAAGCTTTGATTGTACTGACACTTTCTTTGATCGTTTCAACATATTTGGCAATGTTTTCATCCTCTCTCATTCTCATCTAATCAAATTGTCCTCTTAGACTTTCTACTCTAGATCCCCTCACATTTTCATCACTACCATAGATATCTTTAAGCTTATTCCACATTTTAAACAAAATTTTTCAGTCCTTGATATCATCAAATTCCTCATAGCTAAGAGCAGATGCAATGTCTATCATCAAGGTGTTATGAGTCTTCTTCTCAACAATATCATTAATAAATAATGTACCAGAAGGAGTTGTATATTCTAAATCAAGGTATTTCAATCCTTAATCACCAATGGAAGCTAGATGACATCTCATCAATCCCTGCCATGCTAAAAAGTTATCTCTATTAACCCTTAGAATTTGTCTCTTGTAAGACATTTTGATCTTTAGCTTAGGTCCTTGAAACCTTTCCTATAAGCACCAAAATCTTTGATACCAATTGTTGGAAATATAGATGAAGTAAGTGAGAGGTGGGGTTAATTAGTTACCACAAAAAAAAATCCACAGATCCCTTTGATGTCTGATAAAACTAGTTACTATTGTCACTCAGTAAACATACTTAAAATATTGTAACTCGGTAAATGCAGTGTATGTTAACTTTAATAGATCTTAATCATTCATGGTGATTAAAATGAAAGTATAAAATAAATAACATGAACACATGAGACACCAAATTTAACATGGAAACCCAATATGCAAAAAACCACCAAGTAACTAGCTACTAATTTTTACTCTTCTCAAGTGAGCCCTGTTAGGACCCAACTTGGTCAAAGGCTACAAAACATATTGTTATGTGTGACCTTGTTAAAGGATATAATCACCTTGTTAGGAGTGACCTTATAAAAGGTCTTTAGAAAAATTCAATTGAACTGTCACCTTGTTAGAGGATTTACAAATGGCTACTAAACCAAATTTGCAAAGAGATTTTGGAATCACTACTACAATGGTAAGAAAGTAACAATGAATTGACCTGAATGAGATGCAACTAAATTTCTGATTATAGATCTCTATTTTTTTTCACACTAGATCCTTCCTGATCAAATATAACTTTGCCGCTCCTCAATGATATCTACCCATCCTTCAAATTTTCTCACACTTTCCTCTTCAAACAATCAATAAACTTGTATACTCACTCATCCATACATTAAAATTCTCAACTTCACCTCTCATATATACCTTTTAGATTATCAAGTTGGCTCAATTATGACTTACAATCATCAATAATCATTACCTCAGTCATCTAGACAACTGAGCTCAATAGACATTGACTGATAACTGATATGACATTTATCTGACATCAAAGACAACACACAATTAGACAATTGTATCTAACATAAGTGTTTGATACTAATTGGCAACATAACTTGGAGAGCATCAACATACTTACCCTTTAACCTTGGAAGCAAAAACACTTTGTCATGACCTTTCATTACATCACAAACTGAAAATAGTGGTCCCCCTTAGACTATGACTTTTTTTTCTTTAAGATTTCACTATATACATCATATATACATGACTCTTAATATACTCTAACTTCATAAATGAGTATAGATTACATTCAAAATTGGAAAACATTATATTAAGATATTTTTCTCCTTGTTTTTGTTACTTATGTCTCCTTGGGTGCTAGCCCATCAATTGTACTTATCCAAAAATAGCTTGTGAATATGTAGAATAATTTCTAAATCATTGTTCCAACTCAATTTAACATATTCCAAAACTGGCAAGGGTTAAAAATATGATGTAGAAAAGGTACTGAGAGGGGAGGGTTGAATAAGGAACAAATAAAACTTCAACTTATTTCACCAATTAATCCTTCATATAATATTATGATCTAATTGCATGCATGAAAGAATGGAAGAAAAAAACCATTCATAGAAATTTGACACCAGATATGGTGACCTAGAAACCCTCCAAATAGAAAGTAAAATTGTGGTGGGGATGATACCCAGAAGCTTTAGAACTATAGTATAAAGTTGGCCTATTAAGGCCTACAATTGATCATTTTTGATGATCCACCCTATTAGGAGCAATATGGATTGTGAGGTCTACCTTGTCGAAGAATTTACAAAACATACAATGAAGTATACACTCGATAAAGAGATTTATCAAAAATTGTTAACTCTACCATGTTCAAGGAATTAACTGATGAACCTATTAGGATGAACTAGTGATTGATCTTTGATCTAAAAAATTGATTTGTTGGCTGATATTCCTTGAATTTTAATGATCAACTTGTTGTGATAGATAATATTTTGTTGTCACTTATATTTCTTGTAGACTTCTTCACTTTGCACTTCTTCTTATTATGTGTGTAGATACCTTATTTGGATATGATACAATGCATTACATATGTACCAATCAAAATCATAACTTACCAGAGTCAACTACAATACAAGTTTCACCAAAATCCACAAAGTTGGCCCTATATAAGTGAAAATGTAGCCTCAATTGTTTCACCTACACTGCAACATGGTCCTTGTATGTGGATTTATCTTGGAGTGAACATGGGATTGTTCATCCAAGAGGTCTAGCAAGCCAACCTATTGCCTTCTAACTAGATTGATTTTGCCTATTTATGCTCTCAGAGTTGAGATGCAAGCAACAAGACCATTCTAAGATGAAGGATTTTGAGTGCAATTAAGTCTATGTGATATGCAATTATTCTATATGAAAGATGAAATTAAACTAATAACATATTTAAAAAATAAACTATATGAGTACATATTAAAACTATATGATATTAAAATCTAAGAAATGGGAAGCTTATGCGAATAATGAGTGAGTGAGTGCACAATTCAACAAAGATTTGATACCAATTCAACTCAACCTCTGTAATGAGGGATTGGGAGACCCTTAAATAGAATCCAGGAATGAATCAATGATCAACATCAACCTTGATCGATGGTTAAGATTAGATAGAAAATTTAATTAAGATGGAAACTTCATTGTGTAGGTGAAGTTAACTGTTTTAGATCTGAGTGTGATGAGTAGTTAATTGAACTCTTCATAAGTGTGAGAGCAAGTTAACTAGATTGATTTTAATCCAAGAAGTAGTTCACTTAGAGTTTTCATTTTAGAATTGAAGAGAGAAATTTGACGATATTATTTAATTTAATAAAGTGAGACATGACCTCATAAATGCCTTTTCTATTTAATTGAATAATCTAACTCAATTAATTAAAGTGGACATAATTATTAAATTAAATATTTTAATTCCCTAGTACATTAGCCTTAGGATATAATTTAATTTAATAAAGTACAAATACTTCAAATTAAATTAAATCTTAATTAATAGGTTTAATGTGACTAATTCGAGTCAATACTTAGGAATTAAATAAGTAGTCTAATTAATGTAGATATAGGGTTTTGTGCATTTGATAATTAAGTCAAGTAGCAAAAATCAGTACTATAATTGCCTAGTGAAATAGGACTTTAGAATTGATCAAAATAGACCAAAATTGATGATCATGGTAATGAGCCAATTTTGGGGTATTACATTTTGCCCCTCTTTGAATGAATGTGTCAAAAATATGTTCAATTCAAAAAAATTTAGAAAGTGTGATGCACAGATTAAGAAATAAGATTGCTTCTAAAGTTGATGTCACAGAGACCAATTGATAAGCTTTTAAGGACCATCTCCAAAACAGAACTTAATCCTAAGGAATACAAGTAGAACACCTAGATATCTAAGATTGATAGCATTTAAAAGATTATCTCTAGAATGGAACTTAACCTTTAAGGATCTAGATAGAACATCCAGATACCTGAGATTGATAGCATTTAAAAGATTATCCCTAGAATAGAGCTCAACCTTTAAGGATCTAGATAGAACATCCAAATACCTGAGATTGATAGAATTTAAAAGATTATCCCTAGAATAGAACTTAACCTTTAAGGATCTATATAGAACATCTAGATACCTGAAATTGATAGTATTTAAAAGATTAGCTCCATAATGGAGCTTAACCTTTAAGGATCTAGATAGAACATCTAGATACCTGAAATTGATAGTATTTAAAAGATTAGCTCCATAATGGAGCTTAACCTTTAAGGATCTAGATAGAACATCTAGATACTAGTAAATTGATAAGCATTTAAAATTTTATCTCTAGAATAGAGCTTAACCTTTAAGGATTTAGATAGAACATCTAGATACCCGAAATTGATAACATTTAAAAGATTATCTCTAGAACGGAGCTTAACCTTTAAGGATCTAGATAGAACAACTAGATACCTAAGATTGATAGCATTTAAAAGATTATCTCTAGAATGAAGCTTAACCTTTAAGGATCTAGATAGAACATCTAAATTCTTGAAAGTGAGTAGATAAGAAGATTGAATCATGAGTCATAGAATCATCCTTAAAACAAGGCTCGGTCCTCAAGAGTCAGGGTTTAGATTGTCCCAATACCTATCCATCAAACTCTTTGTAAGATGTAATAGATGGAAAAGATGCCAGAAAGAGGGGAAATAAGATGCCCCTGAGCAATAAAGATTTAGATTGTTTGGAAATTTAAGTTCAATGATGTAATCATCCTACCCCCCGGGTGTGAAATTGAAAGATGACAGACCAAAAATATGATGTAAAGTAGTATGCCAAGAGATATAGAAGAAATATGAGATTCAACAGAATGTAGAAGAGAGCAAAATGATCAACAGAAGTTTTAGAGTCAATTCAACATGATTTCAAGGTCCAAAAGACCAAGTTTAACCAAAAGTTTACTAGAGTTTAATATAGTTGACTTGAGTTGACTTTTTCCAAAATAAATTTTGAAAACATGAAGAATTGTGAGTTAAAAAGATTCTAAGAGTCACGAAGTATCAAAAAAATGTAGGCTACATAAGCGTTCAATTGCGTTGGTCCCAAAATTTTAAAACACATTTTTGAGCCACTTAAGTGTGTCAGATTTGAATTTGATCCCAAAAATGGATTCACAATGGTCAAATTAGCTAGTGGGGTGATTTTTATGCAAATCAAAGCATTTTATAAAAATTAGGTAAAAACTTATATAAGGGCCCAAGGGGTCATTTTCAAATCATTTGTGCCATTTCTATTTAGTGAATAGGAGCTCTAAGAGGAAGATGGTAGTCTCTGTGCAATTTCACTATTTCAAGCACTCTTGATGACATAGCCAACCAACAGACGATGAACCTCCGGTAAGTGGTCGATAAGCTAGCTTTGTATTTGATTTTTCACACATTTTAAGGTAGTTTTTAGCACATTTGAGCATGTTTTAGGAGGTCGTTAATTGATTTTCATGTGAGACTGTCCTTTCTTGTGAAAAGCCAATCTTTTCTCGCATGAAGATCCACCAACCCAGTGTTTCTTCTCATGCACCAGTGGGAAATCTTGTGTGGGAGATACTCACTTCTCACACAAGATGTGTGAGAAATTGGGTGAAGTTTTCTCATATTGTCATTGCCTCTCATGCGAGATCATGTTTCTTCATGTGAGGACTTGATTTCTCATGCAAAGATGCACTATCTTGCATGAAGAAATGAGTTCTGACATGATGAAATGTAGTCTCGCATGAAAATTAGCCACAACATGTGAATTAAAACTTGTATTTTTTGATTTTTTAGCTTTGAATTTGCTTCCATTTCATTGTTGTTTTGACTTTTGGAGTGAGTACTAACTATTTGCACATTGTTGTTGTTCGTGTGTGTAGGAGGTCTTTGATGATGGAACATTTAGGTCTCATTATCCACCGTATGGAGCTCTATTGTAGAGCCTCGATGATGTAGACATGGCCCACATTGATAGATTGGGTCTCACCTATCTATGTTGGATCCCAACAGTGTTGGTGAATCATGACTTATTGACAACTTTGTTGGAGTGTCTCCATTCGGAGATGAACACCTTCCACTTGCCCCAGGGAGAGATGACCATCACCTCTGAGGACATCTACAAGATTTTTCACATAGCATTCCATGAACTATGGGTGGTATATGCTACAGTGCCCCGAGTAGGGACAGAGGGGCTATGGGCTATTTTTTAGAGAGAGTTAGCAATAGGGAAAGCCATCACCTAGGATGAGCTCATCCATAAATATGGCCAAATGCATAGGTTGGCTTTAGTTTTTGCAACATTCATTAGTTACTTCTTGATGCTAGACAGAGGACAACATGGGCTAGAGTGCAAATGGGGGATCATGCTACAACATATGCCTGATTCTCCTGAGTGATTTGGATGGGGTTAGTGCATGTTGGCACACATGTTCTATGAGATGCAAGAGATTGTATATCGTGAGTGGAAGAGCATGGCTATCAGTGTATATGTTTTATAGATCTGGGCATGGGAGCACCTGCCAGTGATGAGGCCTATTTTTGAGGATGCTTGGATGCTAATGGAGATAGATTACCCAGGCAGGCTTGGGTAAGATGGATCATTGGAGGACCTGTCTCAATGAGCTAGTATCTATTGTATGGTGGCCCTGGAGAGAGACTGAGGATTGGGATAATGCTCCTAGGGAGCATAGATAGATATTCTCTTCATATCCATTGGTGGGTAGGACCACATAGATTATTGAGAGGTTTCCTATCAAGTGGGTGTGGAGACAATATGGCTAAAAGAAGGATGTATCACATGAGTATTGTGCCTATGTGAGAGTAGCCCAGGATCTAATATAGGGATGGCCAATGACATTAGATCCTAGGTGATCCATGATTGATGTGCACAACCTAGTTGCAATGCAGTGGGATTACATCTCTAAGGTATTAGATGCAGGTGTGATGCTGGCATATCATGCATATTTCATTAGCTACCCTATCCCAAATTTCATAGATCCTTTGGGGATGGCAACACAGGCACTGTAGTAGGTACCACAGTAGTAGTTACCCTAGCAAAAAGAACCCTAGGGTCCACT
This sequence comes from Cupressus sempervirens, assembly GCA_028749045.1. Lineage (NCBI taxonomy): Eukaryota > Viridiplantae > Streptophyta > Pinopsida > Cupressales > Cupressaceae > Cupressus > Cupressus sempervirens. The sequence goes on from CM053790.1 coordinate 186,710,957, forward strand.
AAAATAGGTGTAGATTCCCCCACATTAGATGGGGAGTAGAGCTAGCGATAGAGGTTGAGGGTGGAGTAGCATGCACCCGCAGAGCAGGCCCCTAAGATGTTGGACGAGGAGATATAGGAGTAGCCTACTACTGGGCCACAAGATGCACTATGGTAGTATAGAGAGCAGATCCACTAGGCCTCTTAGTAGTTGGGAGATCTATAGATATAGTTGGCAGTTAGGGATGCATGGATCATGGAGCAAGATCATTAGATCCAGAGGCTAAAAGAGCAGGTACAAGCAGCCAAACAAAGGGTAGAGATGTTGCAGGATGAGGTTAGACTGTAGATGGATCGAACGGCCTATTATTTTGTAACTTATTTGACAACAGTGCCTGATGAGGCTTAGAAGGTGCCTCACTTCTCACAGTATGCATGAGACTCATGAGGTGCATGCCCACTGACAAGACCAAACATGCCACTTCCTCCTCCTCCTCTATGAGATAATGGTGTAGGCCACAGCTAGACATATGATGTTCTTACCTCCAATTTTGATTCTAGCTATGTATTGCTTGGTATGCCAGCATTTTTTTGTATCATTTTTTATTGATAACACTCAAGTAGCACTCATTTTTTGTATTGACACACTCTTCAAGATATATATGAGATTTTGAGCCAAGTAGCATTGTGTTCATGTCATTTTCATTGTCTATCTTTTCCTTTGATGTACATCAGATGTTTATATGATGATTATGAGATGCAAAATGTGATGTAATGGATGTATGTTTGATGTGATGTGATTTTATTATGTAAATATAAATGGCATGAGTGTATGGATTTAATGCATATGGAAATGAACTAACATCTCATGAAGTGTTGTATTTTTTTCTTGACAATGATAGGTATCCCCTCGAGGAGTGCACAAATACAAACCAAAGAACCAAATGCTTGTGCAGCCATGGAGAATCCTAATATGTTTGAAGATATCCACAATCCCCCATCAAAAAGGATAGAAACAAAGTTACAATTTAATCATGTGCTTATGCAAGTGAAGTATGCAATGCAAGACTATGTTAAAAGCAACCCTAGGTCTGGTTACCAAGCCTCGACAATTTATCATCACTGAGCATAGATCAAAATCCTATATGTCCTACAATTCCTACTGACATTGCAATAATGGAAATATGAATAGGACATATTGTTATAGATTTTTTGGGATGAAATGTAAGCATTCAAGGCAAAAGAAGCCAGAATGACGAGAACATTCATCCGTTTTGATGTAGCAAGTTAACATAAGCATCAGAGCATAAACACTAGGATGACTAGAATATTGCTTGTATGGCAGAAACACCAAATAGACAAGAGATCAGTCTTATGCTAAGTACTCAGTATTTATTCTATCCAAAATGACACTTGCATTCATAACCTAAGATAGAAGTGTGCTAGGTATACTCATAATGAACCATATGTTCATTTAGTAGGATGAGTATCAGTATTTATAGTAGCATGAAGAGTTCACTCCAATAGACAAGGAGAAGAACCAAAATTATTGATGTATTTGTATAAGAGGAGTTGAGGTACACCTGGCCATCCAATACAAGATGGAGGCTCTTATAGTGGGCACCCCTCTTCTAAGAATATGCCAACTTATTGGAACTAAACTACAATAGAAAGAAAAGAAAAGATCATGCCCCCAGTCATGACTTCTCTAGTTAGAATGACATCATCAAGTTGCTCGAGAAGACGTGATGAAGAAAAAAATTGAAATAAACAAAGAAAAATGCTCAGCATATCCAAACAAGTTCATCATTTTGAGTTCATTTTTGTGTCATAGGATTGATGTCTAGTGTTAGTGTCCTGAACATGTTTCAAATAAATTTCTTTAGTAGGGTGACAATAGTAGACAGATGTAGCCAAAATGACTATTGACTAAGGTCAAAGAGAAATCTTCAAAGTAAAGAACCTAAGAGGATCAAGCAATAGTAGATAGGTACAACCAAAATGACTGGTGACTAATGCAAGAGAGATCTTCCATAAAGGAATCTCAAAATGTGAGACAAGGAATAGTAGGTAGACACAGCTGAAACAACTTGTGATTGTTGCAAAAGAGATTCTATGAGGAGAATCTTGACAAAGAGTGACACTAGCAATAGTAGGTAGATAGAGCTAGAAAAATAGGTAACTATCACAAAAGAGATTCTATGAGGAGAATCTCAGAAAGAGTAACACTAGTGATAGTAGGTAGATGCAATGAGGACCACTAGTGATTGTTGTGAAAAAGATTCTATGACACTAAAGGGGAATGCCTTTGAGATGTGAGAAGACTCAATCAATGGATATGTTAGCCAAAAGAGGGAAAAGTAGTAAATCAACTATACAAGAAGCTAGAAGATGCACTACAAGATGGAGCATTAGGAACAAGAGGCACTTGTTTACTAGGTTTTCACCTTCTTGGTAGAGCTTCTTCTTTTTCTTTTTTTTTTGGCTAGCATGATGCCTGTTTCAAGGTTTTCACCAATGGCACTTTTCTTGTTTTTCAAATTTTTTGTATTTTTTCTCTTTTTGATTTTTTTTGGTATTTTTTTAGAATTTTAAAATTTTTTTGGTGTTACCAAAGCACCTATTGCTAGGTTTCCACCAAGGTAATAATTTTTTGAATTTTCTAAAAAAAATTGTTATTGCGAAGGCACCCATTGCTAGGTTTTCACCAAGATAATAGATTTTTTCAAGACTTTTTGCAATTTTTAGAACTTTTTTCAGGACATATAGGTATGTACAAAGAGATTATGTAATCAGATCATTTGAAAATTTTCTTTAGGTGGAGAGTGTTGATAGGTTCCTTGGGCACTTCTCCCTTGGCTATGGAAAGATGGTAAGCACTAGATCCATACACTCCAATAATGATGTAAGGACCAAGCAAGTTTGGTTCAAACTTCCCTTTTTGGACTTGTTGTTATTGATTCTTAGGGTCCTCTCTTAGGATGAGATCACCTAGTTAGAACTCACTTGGCCTAACTTTCTAATTGTGGCTTCTTGAAATTCACTATTGATAAGCTAATAGATGATCACATGCCACTTGTTCATGTTCATCTAGTAGCACTAGCTCTTGAAGCCAAGCTATCCTATAATCTTCATTAGTAATAAGGCCATTCATAGAGATTCTCAAGGTAGAAATCTTGACCTCTATTGGAAGCACAATGTTGGTCTAAATTTTCATATGACAAAATTCCTCTGTCAAGGAATAGAAAATTTAGATTGTCTCCATTAATGGTGAGTAGGGTTCCTAGATAAGTCATATTTTTGTTAGCCTCTGAAAATTTTTGTTAAAACCCTTTGTCCCATTCCATTTAAATTTTCCCTGGTGCAAATTTTTTTTAAAAAATAGGAGGATAAGCGAATATTCTTTTCTTGCCCGTGTTGAGTTCATTGTTCAATCCTTGTGAACGAAGTTTTACCCCACCATCAGATCCTTTTGAATCTATGGTCATTGTTAACTTGCTATAGAAAAATGCTCGATTGTTACATATAGTGAGTTAGCAAGATTGATGACACATGTCTGTGATAATGAAAAGTGAAATGCGGCACCGAGAATTATGTTAACATGAGGTAAATTTTGGCACATGTTGTATCCCAAGCTTGTCAGCTTTAAGAATAAATGCACATGAAGAAAACTGTGAATGGTGTCACCGGCATCCAAGTTTTTCCAGTAATTCACTAAGTCACTATCAAAAAAATCCATATGACTTGCTGGTGGTGACATAGCAAATGCCCAAATTTTGTGAAAAAAGGTAATGTTCTTTTAATAGGTTGATATGACCATGGAAGTTCCCATGCAGTATTATAAATGAGCATGACCACCTTCTCTAACACCAACATTAATTGGTAGGGTTTTCAATCAATGTGTGTGTTGTTTTTTGTCATCAAAATTGAGAATCCGTCAAAGTTCGCTATATCACTAGCCAGAATAACACCACTTTTCTGATAGCGACATAGCGAGGGCCCAATCATTGCAAAACATGACATTCTTTTATAACTAGAAATGATTTTGAGGATCCTGAAGAAAATCTTATGCAAACTTTGCTTTTATTTCTACGCAAGTTGAGCTTTATTTTTTGGTGTCTATTTACTAGCAGGTCGTTGTATCATTTGATAGATATTTAATGTTTTGTTGGTAGCAATGTAGCGACCTGCCTGGAAGACACAAATGCAACAAGGCTGCTGACAACATGTGATGTCATTAAAAGATAAAAAAAGAGTACATGTGTGTGCCAATGTGTTCAACCATCTCAGCGACAACAGTATATGGAACCACTCCCCATGTATAAAGCACACAAAGAATTCTAATTGTTAGATCAAACCAGGATCAAAGGCCATTGTTAATTCACTATGGAAAAATGCTTGAAATTTAGGTATAGCAAGTTAGCAAGCGATGGCACACCATTGTTGCAGTAAATTACTATCCACAAGATCAAGTATGGATTGACAGTGCTCATTAACTCACTATGAAGAGATGTCCGAAAGATAAGTATAGTGAGTTAACAAGCGAGGGACTCACCATTGTTTTCTTAAAAGTTGTTTCAAATATCTACCATATGATCAAAGCAAGATCAATGGTTATTGCTAGCTCTCCATGGAAAGGTGCTTGAAAGATAAGTATAGTGAGTTAACGAGTCAATGACATGTATCCTTGGTCATCTATGGGCCCAGTTTGAAATGCCAGCTTTGAAGAAAAAATATAGATGGAAGCAATTTATTGGTTTGACTACCAACATGCTAAAAGGAACATTGAGTCAGCCTAGTTTTCATTCCTTAATCATATGATTTCAAAGATCGACGAGGCAGGTTTAAATATTGAAGGTAGTGACACTCTGCATATTAATGAGATACGAAAACTTTCGCATGTGAAGAGAAAAAATAGAGTGTAACTTATAAGATTTTCTCAATGGCACCTTATGCGAATAAAGATTTGAAGTCTTTTCTGAATAGGATCATTTACTAAGAGGATTGTGTAGATTTTGGCACAAGTACCAAATAGCATAAAAGAACTACAAAATAGAGATTTCCAAGTGCATATTTTACTCTGGTCTTTGAAGTGTTGTAGCCTTGCATGGTATAGCAAAAATGGCTCCAAAGAATTCACTAACTCTTAGACTATGGATAGTAGAGGGATTACTTGACAAGAGTAATTGGATCCCTAGTGTTTCTTCCTCTCGAATTAGTTCAAGTTTGTTTGAAAGTTGGTTTGTAGAGAGGAATTTGTTTGTCTCGTATGTCAGTATGTGGAATTTTGATCAAGGAAGACTAGTAATCCCAGGTGTTTTTATGGGTTGTGCTCAAGCTACTAAGGTAATGCGAGGAGCACAGAGTAGACTTGATAAAATAAAATTCTTGTCAACAGTAACACCTTTCTCTAATGAAATTTTCAAGATGGCACACTTCAATGCCATGGTAGCAGAAGTATGTAGGACCCTGTGCAGAGTTTTTAGAGAAGGTGAAGAAGACTTTATACCCATGGGCTGCATGTGAATAGTCCCTTTAACTTTTTGTTAGTGCACATCTTTTTGTGTCAGTAGGTGACAAATTTTGGTTGAAAATTGGTTTTGGACACAGGCATGATTGGCTAAGTAGAAATTTCTCATTTTCTTATATTTGACAGCCACATTGTTTCCATGCTTGAGTGTTGTTTCTTAAGGGTTAATCCCATTATCTTAAGGAGTTGTGTTAATCAGCGAAGAGTGGGAAGTAAGGGTGTTTCTCCCAGTATCATAATAATGGTAAAACCCATGGGTTCAAGTCAGTTTTCAATCATCAGAATAGATTTTGTCAGGGACAAGCTTAGCAGTTACATATATGACAAAATCACAGTTGGAGCTATATCAGCAAAAGGAGGTGATAGATAGAAGCCCCCAAGAGAATATATGATTTGCATAAATTCCTATTAATCATTTTTCTTTTCTGGCAGATGTATGGATCTTCTCCATGTAAGGGACACCTTTCAATCACATTTTCCCTTTGCTTGTTGCAACTCACGCCTATATAAGTGAGTTTTCAAGGCAATGTGATGGTCTAAATTCTATTTTTCTAAGTGATATACTTAGTCTATTTTTGGTCCATTGTTTTCAGCAAAAAATTGATGGTATATTTTCTCTATCAGATTGTGAGAATACATGAATATAGAATGATCTATGTTTCTTTCTGAAGGTCATTTTGAGTTTACTATAAATTGTATACAATTTTCAAGGAAAATGAATACAAATTATGAGCTTTCCCCATATCAGTTCTTACTAAACTTTGTCTCCTTTTGATTAGTTGGTTATCTTGATGTTGTATGAGTAAAGGCTTGTGCAATTGAATGCAATTTAGTTAGGTTGTATATATGTTCATCACTACAATTAGTTCAATGGATTAAGTAAAAGCTTTGATGAATTTGATAAGGTTGTTGTAGTAGTGGAAATGATTTTGAATGATGAATTCTGATAAGAATTGCTGATGAAATTTGTTGTAAGGCAAAAAATTAGATCTAGAAATTTGTAGTAGACTCTGAACCCCAATGGATTAGGCACTAATCAAATTTGATCCAACTGAAAGAGAAATATGTCACAAATGGTTGTCAAAAATGCAAAATTAAATCAATTTTACTTTTATTTCCTATAGATCTTAAAAGTTGGCCAGTACTTGTTTGCATGGAATGTTTTAGCTTCAGTTAGCCACTATTGTTGAGGAGACTTGTAGATCTATAGAAGAATTTTTTGCCATATCTGTTATATGGGATGTGTTTATCAAGTTATCAAGAATTGTGTATGTATTTGAGGATTTGAGATGAGAATCAGAATGAAACTAAAATAATTCTCATACAATTTTCCCAATCTTGTATCATCCCTGGGTATACCCACCTTGGTTTTGTAGAGCCAAAATAGTAGAAGACCACCCTTGGTTTTGTTGAAGTTGGGCCCAAATGCTTTGCACATACAATTGTTAATAAGAATTGGCTAGTCTTTAGATTGTGTGAGTAATGTCATCTTGGTATTGAGCATTTTGTTGTTCAATAGTTTTTAGTTTCTTTTTAAAACACCAACACACAACATCTACTCCATAAAACAAAGCAAAGGGCATTGTACCTATTGGGGTCTTGATGCTTTTCCTATATGCCCACAAGGTTGGATTAATCAGGAGGTGCTAATCTCTACCAATTTTTTTGACTATGCAATGGAGGATCTTTAGGATCACCTTATTGGATGCCTTAGCTTGACCATTACCCTAGGGTTAATAAATAGAAGACCAATGTTGTGTGATTTTGAATATCTTGCATAGTTCTTTGAGGTCTTTATTTTTGAACTATCCTCCATTATCAGTAATGATTGAGGATGGTACACCATATTTATAGATGATGTAGTTTGTGATAAAAATAGCTATAGTTTTACCGTTCTCTATTGCAAGAGGTACTACCTCTACCCACTTGGTGAAGTATTTTATAGCTGTGATAATGAAATTATGTCCATTAGAAGAGGTTAGGTGAATGTGACCCACCAAGTCAAAGGTTGATTGTTGAAATGGCCATGTTCTAGTAGATGGAATCAGGTCTCTAGCTGGAGTGTGGATCATATTTCCATGGAGCTAGCAATGCTTGTAGGATCTAGCATACTTGATAGCTTCTTACTCCATTTTAGGCCAATAGTAACCAGCTCTAATGATTTTATGAGCTAGTGTCAAGCCATTTGAGTGAGATCTAAAAATGCCCTCATGAATGCTAATTAATGTACATTTAGACTCTTCAAGTTCTAAACATGTAAACAATGTTCCATTGAGACCTCTCCTAAATAGATCATTAGCAATAATGACATACCATGAAGCATTGCAGATTAGATAATATTTCTCATTCTAGGTCAAACCTTCCAAAATCATTTGGTTATAGAGGTAGGAATAGATGTGATGGTAGCAAGATGATTCTAATTCTACAATAGAATAGATCATCCTAGAATTAGGGCTGCTATAGGCCGGGTCATGTAGCGCTTCCACCAAGAACTCGTGTTGGAGATCATTTTCAAGCATCTATAGCAAGGAGGCCAAAGTAGCCATAGCATTAGCCACTTTATTATCTGCTCAAGGAATTTTCTAGAAGGTGATGTGCACAAAATACTTCTTCAGATCATCAACCATGCATTTGTAAGGGATTAGTTTCTCATCCTTTTTTTGATACACATCATTAACCTGGTTGATTATAAGCTGAGAGTCTCCAAAGATATCTAAACAATCAACTCTCCATTTAGCTGCAATCTTTATGCCATTAATCAAAGCCTCATATTTGCAAATGTTTTTTGTACAAGGAAACAAAATCTTCTATGCTTTGGGTAATGAGTACCTTTGTGGCATTATGAAGAGTAATCTAGCACTAGATCCCTATTGTGTGAAGGACCCATCAAAGAACATCACCCATGTGTGGCATGTGAGTGTCAAAATGGACTCATCAGGGAAATCAATGTTCATCGATAGGAGACTTTGCATAGGTTCATCTACTAGTTGATCTACAATTCCTTGTCCCTTGATAGCTTTTAATTTAACATATTGAATGTAAAACTCGCTATCATAACCCACATAGCCAATCTTCCTATGAGAGCTTCCTTATTGAGCAAGTACTTTAGTGGATCTATTTTAACTACCAACCATGTAGTGTGGGAAAGCATGTAGTGTCTCAACTTCTGAGAAGCAAAGATGAATACCAAGCAAGCTTTCTCAATGATGTTGTAGTTCCTCTCATAAGAGATTACTGTGCAACTCAAGTAGTAAATAGCTCTCTCTTTGTTATTGTTATTTTCTTTAGCTAATAGGATTCCTAGAGATGTTTTAGTTGTTGAAATGTACAAAATCAAAGACTTCCCATAGATAGGAAGCATCAGGATTGGCAGATTGACAAGATATTGTTTGATCTATGGTAAGCTTTGCTCATAATCCTGATTCCATTTGAATTTGACACCCTTATGTAAAGTTTTTGTGAAGGGTCATGATCTATCTACCAACTGTGAGATGAACCTGTGAATAGATTGGAGTTTTCCTTGTAGACCTCTCATCTAGTTGATGTTTCGAGGTGGAGGCATATCCATAATTGCTTGAACTTTCTCCAGATCCACCTCAATTCCTTTTGCAAACATGATGTATCCTAGAAACTTTCCTGATGTGAGACCAAATGTGCATTTCTTAGGATTGAGCCAAAGATTTAATTTTTCCATGCAATCTATGATGGGTCCCAAATCTTGTAGATGAGTATTGTGTTTTGCACTTTTGACCAAGGTATCATCCACATAGTCCTCCATGGTCATATGCATCATGTCATGGAAAATTGTAGTTACTGTCCTTTGATAGGTTGCACAACCATTTTTCAAACCAAATGGCATTACATGTTGATCTATAAGTAAGATTGACAAATGAGTGTTAAGACACTTAATCATCTTCACTATTCATGCCAAGTATACAATGGAAGCCGAGCTAGAATTTCTTTATGTGCCAAGTCATAGATAGTGCCAAGAAAACTATAGTTGCTCATGAGTGCAACACATTACAGTAGATGCTAAGTGACTCAAGATCCAATAAGAGCCGAGCAAAGTAGGAATTCAATAGGTGTCAAGTGACATAGCAATCCTATATGAGCAGAGTAATTCAGGAATTAGTAGAAGCCAAGCAATGTAGAAAACTAATAGTTGTCGAGTAATGAAAAAACTATAGTAGATGTTGAGCAATCCAAAATAGATGGTGTCGAGCATCAGTATTACTTCATGTACTGAGCAATGTAGGATCGACATAAAATTTTGTGCAATTGCAAGCCAAGATGAAAAATGGTTATGCATGACTCATTGATAGGATAAAAGGATAAGATCAAATCCTCACAATCACCTATGTGATGCTCATGTAAACAATCAAAAAATTGGAGATTGCATGCAGCCAATGGGTGAATTTCAAGGGTTTGAGTAGGAACATTTTAACCAAGGATGCATGATAGACCACTAATATTTATAAGGGAGTCTTGATGCCATTGAATAGTGCAAGAGTAAGAGAGGAGAAAGGAATGTGAGATGAAGGAAAAGTAGAGCCTATTAAGGTCGTTGTAGAAAATTGGTGTCAAAGATTAAGAGGAAAGGATAGCATTTACACATCTAGTTGATCAGAATGGAACCTATTATTTGCTAGAAAGAAGATTTCTTATAAGATCCAAGTACTGTCACTTAGTTGATTGATGAAGAGGATTTAATTAGCAAGATGTAACAAAAGCACCTAAGGGAAAGGTTGAGTTATGGTTTTGTAATAAAGTACAAAGATTAGTTAAGACAATGATAAGATGATGTATTCATAATATACTTGAAGATTCAAAGGTTGGCCATACTTAGAAACATTGGAGGAATAAGTTATAACAAGGTTGACTACAAAGCTTAACTAAGTTCATTAGTGAGTGCCAAGAAAGCTAGTTAGAACCATGCAGATTTTTTAGTTAGAGCCGAGCAAATAAAAAATCTAGTGTGTACTAAGTGAACTTTAGGTGCTAAGTGATACAGAAGGAGCTTATAAAATAGAAAACCTAGTGGATGTTGAGTAAGTTCATAGTAGGTGTCAAGCATCAATGAAATGTAGTTGGTGCCGAGTAACACAATATGTGCCGAGCACCAGAATTTCAATAGTGCCAAGCTATTGTATTATTCGAAAAGTCAAAGATTCACCAAATCTGAGCTGACATGGTTGTTACATTGAATTTTGTGAACTATATAGAGGATAAGGATGATGAGCTAGAGGCATAGAATATTATGTATACCATTTTTGAGAAAATTCAAGAGGATTCTTCAGGATGTTTCTAGAAGGAGCAAGATATGGGTTAGACTCAATGAATCCAACCTAATCCATTCAAATTGAAATTAAAGGATGGAAGAATTGAGCGGGAAAGAGGATTCCATACATCTATTTAAGGAGTCATAGGTCAAGAAGAAAGAGTTACTTGTGTGCCAAATTGTGAAGTGGTTGAAGGGTGTTAAGGAGAAGACATCAAGGAAAAGGAAGAACAGAGCATAGAGACTTTGCTTTGATAATTGGTCAGAGAGATGATTGCACTGGTACATTGAAGATGAAGACTCAAGGAGACAAAGCATGAGATGAGGACAAGCTATTAAAGTTGTAGAGAGTGAAAGTCAGGCAATGTGAGAAGCTGAAGAGTGATCTAAAATTTGCAAGATAAGTTGTGAATTGTAATTAGGTCAAAACCTCTTATTGTTACTCTCTAGCAATTGTATCAGTTAAGGTTAAATCCTATGGACTTAGGTTGGTTTAACAACCATTTGTATATCCTTTAATAGGGTGACATTCCAAGTGAATGTTCTAAAGTCCTCTAACCAGGCCCACTTCTAACAAGGTGGTTAAATCCTTTAACCAAGTCATGTTTAACAGTGTGTTGTAAACCTTTAACATGGTAGGCCTTTCATAGGGCATCACTTTAGAAAAGTGAGAGTTGAGTAGCATGTTACTATTGGTTTTTCTCAAATTGGGTTTCCATGTAAATCACTATGTTATGTGTTGACTCTTCATGTGTTATGCTTACATGTTGATTTACAGTAACTTGCTAACTAGGAAAGTTTAAGCTTGGATGAACTAATAGTTTGATGGGCACACTTAATGAAAAAAATTAATTGGACATTTGGACTTTGAATATCAAATTCACCCCCCTTCTCAGTTATTCTAAAAACATTTCTAATAGTAACAATCAAAGTTAGATAGACCTCAAAAGTAGTGAGCATACTTGCCAGACCTTCAAGTGATAGATCATTCCCTGGTATACATCTCAGTTCTTGAATTGAAGAAACTCTAATGTCATATATGGGTAGTAGTGGCCTTAAAACTTTCCTTGGCATAGTATCTCCTTACAACATATTGAGCAATATTTTCTCCTTTCTCCATTCTTATATCATCAAACTTACCTCTAAGACTTTTAGCTTTGGTTCTTCAAACATTAGCATATCCTCCATAAATGGTGGTTAAGGCATCCCACTTCTTTTTTCACTATTAAGACTTTTGATATCATCAAATTTAGCATAACTTAGGGTAGAGGCAATCTCAAAAATTGCCTGGTTATGTTCTTTCTTCTTTTTTATATGCTCAGCTGTTGGGGCTCTACCAAGATGAACATGCTAAATAGTAATGGTAGATTTTCCATGATCTCCAAGTCCTCCATAGTGTAGCTTCGTCAAAATTTTCCATGCAAGAAGGTTATCTCTATTAAGCTTGGCTACTTCTCTTTTTGACATCTTGACCTTTGTGCTTCTAGTACCTTCAAACTAGTCCTCTTAAGTAGATGGCTCTAATACCAATTGTCAAAATTCTTTAGAATAACTAAGAGGTGGGCGTGAATTATTTGTCCAAGGTCCAAATGTATAAATAAAAATTTTCATAGCTTAGAGAACCCATAAAACATTTATCATTATGCATGCATCTATAAGATTATGTAATCACTTAAAACATGTAGGTTACTATTAAATCAACTTGCAAAAATGTAAACATGAAATATAACAAGTTCATCAACACACTTGACACAATAATTTACATGGAAACCCAATTTGGGAAAAACCACCAGTAACATGCTACCTTTTTTCACTCTTCTGAAGTGATGCCCTATGAAAGGCCAACCTTGTTAAAGGTTACAATACACATTGTCAAATGTGACTTTGTTAGAGGATTTCAATCACCATGTTAGGAGTAAGCCTTGGTAGAGGACATTAGACCATTCACTTGGAATGTCACCCGATTAAAGGATTTACAAATGATTTCTAGGTAAACCTTAATACAAAGGATTTTACTATAGACTGATATGATTATTAGAGAGTAATAGTAAGGCTTGATCTAATAAAAACTTACAATTCCATTTGTAAATTATAGATCAATGTTCTAGTCCTCCATTCTACTTGGCCTTCACACATTTAAGCTCTGATAGCTTGCTCACTCTTCAAGCATTCATACCCTTAATCCTTCTTGATTAACATGCTAATGTAGACTCTTCTCTTAGGTCACTTGATGAAGAAAAACTCTTGACTCCTTGTCTTCCTTAGGTTCTCACACATGACATCCTTTGCTTCTAAGCAGCCATTCTTATAAATAGGAAATTAAGATATTTTTTCGCTCATTCTCCATCATCCAATTTAGGGTTAGGATAGATTAGGTAGGGTACAATAGATCTATTGCATATTACATATCTCTTTCTAGAAAGTTTTCTTTGAATTCACCTCAAAATGGTTTACCTTGAATTCTATGCCACAAGCTCATCAACCTTATCTTCTACCTAGTTCACACAATCTAAGAAAAAAAAAATTTCAGCTTAGATCCACCAAATTCATGATCTTTCAAATAATACAACCACTCAAAATTAACTTGCTTCTAATGCTCAACACATATTGCATTGCTTGACATCCTCTATAAAATCACTTGGCATGAACTAAAGTTTATTGGTACTTGGCATTAGCTAAACTTTACTCAGCATCCACTATTTTTCTTGGCATACACTAGAATAAACTTTTACTTGGCTCAATCTAATTTTCTACTTGGCTTACACTAAATTTTCTTGACACCTACTATCCACTTGGTCAAGCTTGGCATACAAACTTTGTTTAACTTATTCTTCTATACTCTCTTATTGTAACCAAACTTTGTAATCTTAGGAAGATTATCAATACATCATGTCAAAACTATCTTAACTGATTCTTGTACTCTTTTAAATAATCATAACTCAACCTTTCCTCCTGGTGCTATTGTTACATCTTTTGATCACATCCTCTTCATCAATCAAATAATTCATAGTACTTAAATCATATAACTAGTTATCTTACTAGCAATTATTGGGTTTGACATTAGTGACAAAACAATTATTGAAACATATATATTGATCATACTTGCATCAATATGTTCTCAACAATCTCCCTCTTTAAAAAACTTTCTCAATCTATTCTCAACAAATTGTACATTGGTTCTGAAGCTCGATAGCAATTGAGAAACTTAGTAGCAACTACGTATTGACTATATGCCAATCATTGATAGGAAAATTGACCTTAATGCCAATAGCAAGGACATTCTTGTATTAGTAAAAAATACTTCTACTTCCAATTTTCTAGTTTTTGTATTTTTAATAAGGGTTATTCTTGTACAAAGTTTCTATTTGACAGATCTTGCTAGTTTTAGTAAATTGGTATTATGTGATCAGATTGTTGTAATCTCATATATGGAGATTCATCTATTACATATATTAGCCTGTTGCATTATTTTTGTTGTCATATCATATGTATTGGTGTAGTTAGTGCATATTTTCAAAATTAATTTTGGCTATTCAATTTTTAGGTCAAACCATGAAGACCAAAATGGGTTTGAAACAAGGTGAAACTATTAGAAATAGGGATTACTTAGAGGTGGGGTGAATTGGTAATCTACAAACTTTAGTCACCAACTTGATATTATTACTTACTTTAAACCATGCATAACAAAGTAATAAAGTAATGTTGAAAATTATACCATATTTTGTTAACTAGGGTAACCTTGGCCAAGGGAAAACCCTGGTGGGGATGATACCCTCTAGATAATATACTGATATATATGTTCCTTATTAGAAGATGGACCCTATTAGGAGTCAATGAGAAAATTTCATATAACAGTCCCTATTAGGAGACTTTGAATCCTTATTAGGAAATTCCAACCCTATTAGGAGTTGTGGAATAATGTATGTAAGGTGAGCGCACTACCCAAACATGTAATTTAAACCAAATGAATTGTTCACTTTCCAATCAATTAATCTACTATTATTTTCCTTCCATCACTAATCTTTGATCTTTAGCTCAATCTCAAATCACTAGATAGTTCATACAAAACTTTTCATAAATTGTTTTCATAAAAGTTTTCTCACAAGTTTGCTCACTTGATATAATACACATAATAGCACTATACACTTTTATCGTAGGAAGTCCTTTGCATAAGTACCATGCCTTTACATAAAATATTTCTAGTTCGGCTAAGACCACAATCCACTTTTATGCATTAGAGTAAACACCTAGGATGTTGGCCCTAATTGGACAAGTAATTATTTTGTAACCAAAACAATTCTTTCCTTTAATTCCATTGTCTTGCTTCATCAAAACATGATTAACTCTATTTTGTACAGTCTATAAAAACTTCCAAGGTTATACATGTCATCAACAACATGTATACTATCTCCATGTAACTTCACTTATCATAATATGATGTTTGCAACATGTTATAAGAAAAAAAATACACTAATGTGAACCAAATTCTATACTTAGACAATTTTCTAATAACCAAACACTAAGTATCTTTATTTCTAAGGTTTCCTATCAACATGTACATCGTGCATTACCATTAATGACAACAATTACATATCATAATTAGACAATTTTCAACAATCTCACCCTTTGGCATTAATGGCAACAAAATAGGAAAAATTGGCTAAGTGACAAAAGTAATCTAAATAACACCTTACATCTATTACAACTTTACATATATATGTTCCCCCTTACACTATACTTCATACTACACATGTATTTCTTCCAACAATGACATGTACATAATTTTTACATGAATATCTCCCCCTTTGACATCAATGACAAAGGTCTCAAAATGTCAAGATTCAGTCAAAAAATATCAAAATTGTTGTCCTTTCCTTTATGCTAAAATAATCTTAACACAATCATCCAAAAAAGCTTTCAAACTATCCATACCTTTGTTCCATGTTTCTTTGGTAGACTATGTTGATGTGAGTATTGCACATAATACATATGATGCAATCTCAACTAAATTTAAATTTGAACACAAAATGTTTTTATATGTGTCTTTTGCCTTGATACTTTCTTCTAACTGCTTCTTAATAAATGATAACTTCAGAGGAATAGATTCTCTAAAATTAGATGTTCTCTTTAATATCTTCTCTTTCTGAAGTTCTAGTTTCCTAATCTCACTGTGAACACTAGCAACTTGACTCTCAATATTATCAACTTTATTTGATGGGTACTGGATTAAGCTAGATAAAAATTCAAGGTCATTTATCTTAGCCTCTATTTGACTATCCAAATCCTTAGTCAGTTTTTATGATAAGGTACACTTAACATACAAGGATTTCCATTCCTACTCATATTTATGAAGTTCTTTGATGCATGTATCAAGGTTGACTAAGTCATTCTTGATATTCTAGCACATGGGGCTAAAAAATTAGCATCATGGGAAATCTAGGATTTTGCCTCTACAACACTCAACAAATTTCTAAATTCTTTGTCAAAGGATTTTAGAATTGCTTGTGCTCTTAGTTTGGGATCTAACTCAGTATGTTGTATCGCTGAAGCACTCTACAATCTATTAGTTACTTCCATCAATTATTTTTGAAAACTTTTCACTATCTTATTTTTCTATAGGAGTTTGGATAAGGATGAAATCGGATCGGTTTGATCATCATCATCAGTGGCCAAACTTGCAAGAGAGAGTGGAGTAGATGAACTAGATGGTTTAGTTTCATCTTCTCTCTACTTTTTGTTGCTTCCTTAGCTTTCCTCTCTTCCTATTCTTTCCTTTCATTTTCTTCTCTTTCCTTTTTTTCTTCTAATCCTTTCCCCTCTTCTTCCTCTATTTTCATTTTTCTTTCTTCTTCGTCAATTCTCCTATTACCTTCTTCTTCCTTTCTTTTCCTTTCATCCTTAAGCAATTTCTGCTTGGCATCCTCTATCTTTTCTTTTTCAATTTCTATTAGCCTCTTTTCCTCCTCAATTTGTTTCAACTTCTCTTCAACATCTCTAATATCAGGTATAATTTAGAACCAACATATGGATTAGTATAATCAATATTTATTGTAACATTGGTTTGATCAATCTTCATAGTATAACCACTAAATGATACTTCTATGATTTTAGGAGCTAGAGGAATCGATTTCCTAGATTTTGACAACATCTAACTGATGGCTTCTATTGTCTCCTTCCTCAACTTATCCTTCTCACCAACCATAAATAAGAATAGCCTTAACTTGTTCCTCAAGTATGGAGTGAGGTTATTCAGCAATATATTTATCTCATCTTCATCATCGGTCTTGTAGATTGTCCTTAGCATAGACTTTCAAAGTTCAAGGTCTTCTTCCCCTACTGGAGTCTTCTTCTCTATGAGTCTCTCATAGACCTTTTGGTTTGCTACTCCTTTGATATCTTTCATACTTAAATAATTTTCAATGATATGTCTTACAATAGATATCTCAATCTAATCCTTCTCAAAATTATATAAAGATCATAAAATTTGTTCATCTGAACAAAGTTTCCATCATTAGCAATTGTTGTGTTAATCTTCTCAATCTTTGGTTTCCACGGTTGTCAAACTTTTCCTGCTACTTGTTTAGGTGGAGTCACCTTTCTAGCTTTCTTGGTTTCCTATTCCTCAATTTCTTCACCACTATTGGATTCAACTGTCAACAATGATTTCTACCTCTTGCTAGGTCCTAAAGCCATCTGTTTGACTCTCTTAGTCTTTATTGGAATTGCTTTAGCCAAACTTCTAATTTACTCTTATGTTTACTAGGTTGAACATCAGATACTACTACATATGGTATACTCTATCCCAAAGTTGTCTCTGCAATTGAAATAGACAAGGGTTGAATATTCAATACACCTTGTTTCAATGTTTGTCTTACTACCTCAAACTCACTTTTTGACATTCTAGCCTCAGATAATGCCTTCCTCATTATTGACTAAACCTTCTTGTGAGATACCTTCTCCAAGGTTTCTTGATGAGAATGTTGTGTGATCTCATCATATGTGCCAAATCTGTATTCTACCTTATCTTTCTCAAAATTCAACAACAAAACTATGTAGCCAACTACAACATCATCACTTATCTAATAGCTCAAAGGATCCAAAAATGTTTCACAAGGTTCCACTACTTGAGTATATGTATAATCACTATCAACTACAATACCTATATCTTCCTTGAACCTATCCACAATTGCAGGTGAGATCTGAAACATTTGTTTCATCTCATTTTGGAATGTTCTTATGGTCAAATTACCATTCCAATACCTTGTTTGTATGGTGTCTTCTGCATACCTTTGATATCTTCTCCATAGTGTATCTCTCACTACTCATTATATTTGTTACTGACAAATAGGGGAATCTCTTCAGCACATGAAATAATATGTGATTTATCAATAATGGGAATCTAAATACACCATTCTTTGTCCTCTTAATCTTTTCAAGGTTCTCCAAGAGTTGCATTCTTAGAATTTCACCCAAAGGCACCCGTTCTTTCTCAACACAAATTTTGTAGGTTGCATTTATAAATCTAGCTGAAAGTTCATCTATTTTAGAACTTGCACAACTGGAATAAGTTATTATTCTACTAAGAAATCTCACATCATCCTACTTGATGGAGCTAATTACCATAGCCTTCATATTGTAAACTGCCTTAGTGTAGTTTTCTACATACTTCTTAACTAGTTTCTCTCCTATAAGTACACTACCTTGTTTGCCAAGACTAGTTACCTCATGTATAAGGTTGGCAGAAATGTCTAGTACATTATCATGCATCCATAACTTTCCATCATGTATCCTACTCAGTAAAAATTTTGTCCATTCATCTATATCTAGTTCATGTTAGAAATGATACTTAAACAAGTCCAATTCACTCAAATTTTCAAATCTAGCCTTAACTATCATGTCATGGTTAAAGACCAATTCCATATCCTTGTTCATATATTTGCTACCAATAGACTCAAACTTGCAATTCAAATAGTTTTCTATATCTTCCAAATGTCATTTTTTGGGGTGATAGACAATGCAAAATTAGGGTTTCCTTCACTATGTTTTACAAAAAATACCTTAAACTTAGGTCTACCCTCATTCTCAACACTATGAAAAACTGACATATCCATAATTCTTATCAATAATATATTTTACCGAACAAATATTACAAAAAAATAATAAAATACCTCTTTCCAAAAATAGGGTTTGCTTCAAAATTGCTCTAAAAAGTCACTTTTAGAATACTCTTTGCTTTGAATGTGTTCACAATGAAGTAAAATCAATTTTGTACTCCATTTATTCATTATCTTGAAACTTCATTAATTGTGTACTTTGCAAATATGAAAAAGCTACTATTTATATTCTATAATCAAATAACTATCTAGAATCATCTGTCTGATCTTCAAATATCATCTAAAGTTTACTATAGCCTCGTTTCATCATGAAAATCATCCTCAACACTTTGCATCATGAAATTTTCTACAAAAATGTAATTTTCATCTTGTGTTATAGAATCAACTCTTATTGTCATACTAGTAACTCTAAATTTAATCATAACTTGTTTAGATGAGCTCCAAATCCCAAGCAAGCTTAGGTACCATCTAGTCACAACTAGATGCACCATTTCCCAACTTCACTACCTCTTATTCAAGCTTTGGATGAAGTTCTCAAATTTTGATGCTGTGAACAAGCTTAATTCAACTTAATAGAATCAAACTCAACAACTAACTTCAATTTTTCTGCATCATTATCTAACTTTTCTTTTGAGATATATGTTCCTTTGATGAATGGTTCATTAAGTTCTTCCCAAAGTTCACTAACAATGCTTCTTTGTTCTTCATTACTTTTGCTAGTTTTGGAGTTCCTTTCCCAGTTCCTTATGTCATTTCCATTATTTTCTTCCATCATTTCTTGTGTTCCTAAAGTTTCTTCCATTGTTCCTTCTATCTCAAAAATTTATGTCCATTCTACATTACCTTTTTGTGTGTCCAAAGTTATTACATAACTGACATATAGGTGCTATGCTTCTAGGATTCTATTAATCATCAAGTGCATGAAAATTCTGAGCAATGTGTCCTAAGTTGTTACCCTTATAACGCATTATCTATCTTTTTTCATCATAAGATCTTATATCTCTAATATCCTTACATCAAATTTTCTTCTATCTATAGGGTTAGTATGTCTAGACTTTGTACTATTATCATACTTAGGTTTCCCATAATTAATTGTATTATGACCCATACCATGACAATTATGACAATAAAAGTCCTTAACATGATTAAATGACTTACTAGTACAATATTTTTTGATATGACCTATTTCATTAGATAAGAAGCACTTACCACTAAATTCATACTTGGTTGTCTTGGGAGTCTCCACTTGCTTTGGTTCATCCAAGATTTCAACTTCTTTGATTTTCTCAATTACTTAGGTTTCTTAGAAGATTGAATTGACTCAATCTTATCTCAAGTTCTTTTTAGACATGTTAATCAAATAACCAAGACCAATATTGTCATAAGAAGGTCTCTGTATACACATAGAATCATCAAGCTTTTCTCTGCTAGGATAAAGTTTCTTAAGGTGTTGTTTGCAATGTGTTAATTCACCTTTTACAATAGTATTTTACTTAAGGAGTTCGTCATAATCTTATTTCAATGTTTCAAAATTAGATGTTTTCTTTGCTAGACTTTCTCTTAGATCTTCATTTTTAGTCTTCAAATTAGATTCAATTTTCCTAGGATCTTTTCCCAAATTCAACTTCAAATTTGTAATCTTCAATTCATGGTTCAAGATTTTGCACTTTGTCCTCAACTTTGAATAGTCATCATCAGTAGTTACAAAATTAGTAGATTCATGCATGGATTTTAGATGTTCAATCTTTTCATTCAACTGACCAATGTATACTTAGGAGTCTTCATATATGTCCTTTGGCTTGTCTCTTTCTTTAGTAAGGAGATCAATTTGTTCAAGACCTTCTTCGAGGTTTTTCATCAATTGTTCAATATCCATAGGGATCTTGCTTAAGTTGTTAAACCTCTTCAAACTTTAGTTGCCAACTAGATATTATTACTTACCTTAAACCATGCATAACAAAGCAATAAAGTAATGTTTAATGTTAATAGTAGCAATGCACAAAGATAACTCATGACACCATTTTTTTTAACTAGGGAAACCCTAGCCAAGGGAAAACCCTGGTGGGGATGATACCTACTAGATAATATACTGATAATATATTGTTAAAGGATGGACCCTATTAGGAGTCAATTAAACAATTCAGTATAATAGTCTCTATTACGAGACTTTGAATCCCTGTTAGGAGATTCCAACCCTATTAGGAGTTGTGGAATAATGTATACAAGATGAGCCCACTGCCCAAACATGAAATTTCAACTACATGAAGAGCTCACTGCTCAATCAATTAATCTACTATTATTTTACTTGCTTCACTAATGTCTAATATTCAAATCAATCTTGGATCACTAGATAGTTCATACAAAATTTTGCATATATCATTTTCATAAAAGTTTTCTCACAAGTTCACTCAGTTGATACAATACACATAATAGCACTTCACACTTCTTACCACAAGAAGTCCTTTGCATAAGTACCATGCCTTTACATAAAATACTGCTAGGTCAGCTAAGAACATAATCCAATTTTTTGAGTTAGAGTAAACATGTAGGATCTTGGCCATAATTGGACAAGTAATTGTTTTGCAACCAAAATAATTCTTTCCTTCAATTCTGCTATCCTACTTCATCAAAACATGATTAACTCTATTCTGTATAGTTTGTACTAACTTCCAAGGTTTTACAAATCATCAAAAACATGTATACTATCTCACTATAACTTTTCTTTTCATAATATGATCTTTGTAGCATGTTATAAGAAAAACAATACACTTTTGTAAACCAAATTCTATACTTAGACAATTTTCTGATAACCAAACACTAAGTATCATTATTTATGAGGTTTACAGTCAACATGTACATCATGTGTTTCCATTAATGACAATAGCTACATATCATAATTAGCTAATTTTCAACAAAAACCTCATCTAACAAATATTTAAGCAATTAGCCACTATAGACCACTAGCCAAGGATTCTAGAATAGGGTTCCAAGTCAATGGTTTGCTATTTATGATCTTCAAAATTTGACCTATCTAAAAATATAATTTGTAAATTTTCTTATCTCGATCATATGTAATAATGTGTACTACAATAATATAATATGAGGTTAGTTAGCCTAAAGATTACGGTTTAGTGTCCATAACCTTCTCGACCATTTTGAAGTTCCTATATAAGAAGACCTATAGGTTTTCTAGAGCATTTCTACGTGATAGTCACATCTTTGTCTTCTAGACTATTGTAAGGAAGGAACCCATGTGGGTTTTCATATTGATGTTCTCTAATTTCATATTTTTGGTGATAATAAGAAGCCCATATTTTATCTCTAAATTTGCATCATTCTTCATTTCTATTGTTTGTTATAGTATTAAGAGGAGAACCCTTCATCATAATTACTCCATTAAACATCTCCAAAGTTATCAAACTCCACTTGCACAATGTTATTCCTTCCAAACCCTAGATATTGTGGTCAAACTAGCATGTCACATAAGGAATGTTAGACCTAGGGCTTCCTACCAAAAATAGTCATTTGAATGGAAAGGTAAAAGGAGTCTACAATATTAAAGTGCATTAATGGAGCTTGGAAGCCTTAGTGTTTCAAATTTTGTGGCTAGAGATTGTGGACCAAAATCCCATGATTTATTTTCAAACCTTAGGTATGAAAGGTTTTCAAGCAATTGGTAGAGTTTTTCTTACTACAATGTCATATGATCTCTTCAAGCATTAAAACCAAATGAATATAAAAGATAATTCAAAGCACTTTTAGAATCTATAACATGATCTATGCTACCAATCAAAAAACTCATAGTTTGACAATCGAATACACAAAAATTATAGAGAACTCTCTGCTTGTTCTCCCTAGAAAACTTTCCTAATCACAAAAACACTTGTTGTCATGTCCCCTTTCCAAATAATTAAAAACAATAATCTTTGCTAAGGCAGGCAGGCCCAAAAAGGAAAAGTTTCAGAAAAAGGGGATAATATTTGGAAGAAAATGGACTAATAAATAAAAATTATTATTAAAATATGTTTTATTAACCCCTCTTGGATGTGAGTTAGGGTTATGCCCTCTTTTAAGGGTTTTGGAGACATTCTGGGCTCATTCCAGAACTTGATTTTTGCTCATTTCTTTGTTTTTCTTCAGAGGCTGCCAAACTTGTGGAGAAGGAGACCCAAGAATGGGAGTTTTCAAGTTTCCAATAAGGCTAAGGATGGGACTTTGAAGTCATTCCATGTGCATGCTCATGCAGAGTCTGCCTTTGTGCTGAACAGTGCAGATTTGTGAGTTTTCGGGTGTATTTTTTGTAAGAGTTTGGTGTTTTTGGTTGAGTATTTCATATCAGTTTGGGTTACTACTGTATATCAGACTTTTAAATGTTAAAATAGAGATAAAAATATGTATTTGGATATGATTATACTTCTGTGATAGATTATTAAGTTTTTTTGGTGATTTCGGGCTATTTTGTGCTATTTTCGGGAGCCCGATGAGCATTGTTTTTGTCCTCTATTTGGGAGCTATTGTGTGCATGTTATACAGATCTGGAAATGTCATTTTATAGGTTTTTATTCTGCTCAAATTTATGTAAAAAATTTCACTTTCATATTTATTAATAATAGGTGAAGCTGTGAAGCTTTTGGCACTATTTACGGCATACCCGATTTGGGGTTTCTTGAGAAATTTGGTGGATCTTTGTGATATTAGTTGTTTGATTTTGAAAATCTGATTAGAGGCATAAAATATCATATAAAATTAGTAAAGGGACATTTCAGTGGTATCAGAGCCATGATCTTGCTAGCCTGAGGGTTTGTAGAAGTTGCATGTCAGTTTTGACAACTACCCAGATCTTGCATGTCATAATTTATGGTTGCATGTTGCTTCTTATCAGCTGCATGTCAAAATTTATGGTTTCATTCTACTTCTAATCATTTTCATGTTAGTTCTTGGTGAATTTGGTGGTTGCATGTTGCTTCTAATCAGTTGCATGCAACTAAGTGAAAGAGAAAAGAGATATTTACAGCGAGAAAAGAATAAAGAAATTTTGATCAAACCTCCAGTTGAAAGTAAAAGTATAAAATCCAAGGAAGGAAAAAAGTATGGCTAATCTAGATGAGATGGCAAAGAAATTCTTCCAAGACATCCAAAATACTCAAAAGCAAACAGTGGATAGTTTGGTAGAAACTAGAGAGGCTTTGCGAATATTGACAGAAAAATTGCAAGGAGTTGCATCTATTAATGAGAAAGGGAGCACTTTAGAGGAGTCAAGAAATCTGAAACTCACACCCTCTCAACCAACAAAAACTATTTTTCTGTATGCAGATGAGCCACTAGTGCCAAATCCAGCCCTTAATCCCATGGAAGAGGTTACATGTAACTTGATTGCATTAAGAGCTACTTACAATGGTTTAGATGATGACTTTCGCAGTTTAGTTTCTTTTAGAGAATATGTGGATACGATGAACACTTTGATGCCCAAGAAAGAGTACAGAAGGAAGCATGACATAAGTGGAAGAGAGCTCAAAAATAAAATAAGCAAGTTTATAGCACCTACTTTTGATGGAACAAATAAAATTTCAGCTAGAGCATGGCTACAAAAATTACAGACCTTCTTCACAATTAACCCGATGAAGGAGAGTGATGTTGTTCAAATTGCATGTCTACACTTGGAAGATGCAGCCTATGATTGGTGGTATCATGGAATGACTACTCAAGGTCATGATCAAGTAACTACATTTGATGATTTTAGTCAAAGAGTGATAGATAGATTTGACCTCAAGGATGATGATTATGAGGATGTTGTTGTGCATGATGGTGAGATACCTGGTAGAGATGAGCAGACATTGAGCATTCATGACTTTTCTGAGAGAGAGTATCAGGCACAGTTAGATTCTTTGACACATGAGGTTGAGACTGGTAGTACTTCACATGATTTGTCCAACCAGCTGAAAGTGAACAAAGACAATATTTTGACTTCATTATCTCATCATGACAGGTATGTGGAGTTAGTTGGTATTGGTCATATTACTCAAGTGAGGAGTTTTCTTGAGTTACCAGCTGATTATAGTTTACGTATATGGACTCGAGATTGTTATATTGGCATTTCGGATTCAATTGACTGGAAATCTTTAACACTTTTTGGTAGCAGTGATTGTTTGGGTGCTATCATGGATTTGATTAGCAGATTGCATGGTGTTTTCTTTTCTTGTGCCAAGAGCTTATCTGATGTTGGTATTAGTTTTTATACAGCGGTGTTGGGCTTTGTTCATATATCCAGTCGACCATACTTGTTGGAATGTGTTGATGATCTTTCATATTTGGCAGTGTGTACAGATGAGTCCCAGGATCATATTGGCATTGATGACATGTAGGAGGATGCAGTGGGTAGTTGTGAAGACTTAGTTTCCTTGGGTACAGAGGAGTTGGATAGCAGTGCTACAATTTTTGATACTCCATATGTTGATATGAGCTTTTGAGTTGATTCACAGGACATGGATGGTAATACTCTAGAGACTAGTAACTTTGAGGATACTCCTTTAGACAATGCATCAGAGGAGGTTTGTAGGAGACAGTCAAGCCATTACCATCATGTGTCTAATCAGTTGAGATTTAGTGACCAAGACATTTCTATCACTTGCTAGCATTTTGATGCTGCTCGTCAATTGTTAGCAGTTTATGGATGGGGTTCTCCTACTAGTGATGAGCAGGAAGGCAATTATATTTCCTTGACAGAGTTCCGCTCTTTATGGGAGGCTATCCAAATTTTGAGATAGGATTATATGCAGTTGGTAGCCGATAGAGATTATCTTATGGAGTGGGGCAGTAGAGCATATGATGCATTATTGGCCAAGGAAGATGAGGTGAGTGAGCTTACTCAACAGCTTGAGGTGACTTCTGAGATTCTTGAGAGTACACAGTTAGCTTTCAAGGAGTCACAATTTCATTTGGCTAAGGTGACCATGGAGTTAGAGTGACTACAGTCTTTACATGATTCTATACAGTCACAAGCTGTGGTGTTTGGTGATTAGAGGATGTCCATGGCCGAGATTGTCAGAGACAGTGGAGATGGGGATGCATCCATCCTTGATAATAACATTGGCATATTAGGTTCATTCCCACTAGAGTCAGGTTCAGTTGAGTTGGGTGTTGTAGCAGATTGTTATATGCCTGACATGGTGGTGGCCTCTAGTACTGATGGCACAAAGACTAGAGATGTATCAAAGATCATGTGTGATGTTGGTGAGTCGGCAATTGGCATGGTTCTTGCTAGTAATACTACTCCCTTGGTGATATCTTCAGAGGTAATAGTCAGTTCCAACATGGTTAATGATCAATTGCAATTAATTTCATCTAGATTACAGTCTGAGCCACTGACTGAGATTGGCGCATTCTATCGGCATTACACCGTGAGGTACGCTCATCAATTTACCTTTGATGACCATGTTGATGAGATGATGATACAGAGATGTACTTTGGTTCCTAGTGCTTATCATCAGTTATGGGATAGTTTGATGCCTCAAGATGAGAGTTGTGATGGGCATGACATGGTGATAGGTTCTATAGTTGACAGCTTGATAATATGTGACTTAGAGCAAGAGTTTGGGAGTGATGCTTCAGTGGGTGTTGTTATTGATTCTACTCCTTTGGCTATGACATCTCCCGAATTAGCTAGTGATCAGTCACAGTGGGTTGTATCACTTGTTCATGGTGAGTTGTTGACTGAGATTGGTTTTTTAAATCAAAATTATATTGTAGGGTATGTACATCAGTTAGCATTTGATCCTTGTTTTGAGGAGTTCATGGCAGGAAAATTTGGTTTGGGTTCCATTTCTTACTCTTTATCTTGTAATGTCTTTTCACCATCGGCAATGCATGGGAGTTATGGTTATGAGATAGTGGTCAGTGATTTGCAAAGTTGTGTTGACTGCAGGAGTTGTACAGTGTGTGGATTCTCCATACTTGGTATAGTTTCATTTGAGAGCGTTGACCATTGTTGCAGAGTTGGATTGTACATTTCGTATAGGCCAATGGGATGCGTTGATGGTATTTACTGTGTTGGTAGTTTGATTTGTCCACTTTACTTGGATTTTGATGTTCTAAGAGTTTGTGTCTCATGGGTTTCTGACTGTGGCAGTGGTGATTTTGGAGTTTGGTTGAGCTATAATTGTCATTTGGGTTATGGATTCCTCTTGGTCATATTGCAGAGGATATTGCAGGAGCCTGTGTTAATTGGTAGTAGTATAGTTCATGACTACATTTGGGATCTAGGTGGATTGATTGGTTTATTGTTCAGCCATTTCTTGAGGACAAGAAATGTTTGGGAGGGGAGGACTTGTCATGTCCCCTTTTCAAATAATTAAAAATAATAATCTTTGCTAAGGCAGGCAGGCCCAAAAAGGCGAAGTTTTAGCAAAAGGGGATAATCTTTGCAAGCAAATGGACTAATAAATAAAAATTATTATTAGAATATGTTTTATTAACCCCTCTTGGATGTGAGTTAGGGTTATGCCCTCTTTTAAGGGGTTTGGAGGCATTCTGGGCTCATTCCAGAACTTGATTTTTGCTCATTTCTTTGTTATTCTTCAGAGGCTGCCAAACCTATGGAGAAGGAGACCCAATAACGGGAGTTTGCAGGTTTCTAGGGAGACCCAAGAAAAGGAGTTTGCAGGTTTCTAGGAAGGCTAAGGATGATAGTTTGAAGCCATTCCATGTGCATTCTCATGTAGAGTTTGCCTTTGTGCTGAACAGTGCAGATTTGTGAGTTTTCGGGTGTATTTTTTGTAAGAGTTTGGTGTTTTCGGTTGAGTATTTCATATTAGTTTGGGTTACTGCTGTATATCATACTTTTAAATGTTAAAATAGAGCTGAAAATATGTATTTGGATATGATTATACTTCTATGATATATTATTAAGTTTTTGTGGTGATTTCGGGCTATTTTGTGCTATTTTCGGGAGCCCAATGAGCATTGTTTTTGTCCTCCGTTTGGGAGCTATTGTGTGCATGTTATAAAGATCTGGAAATGTCAATTTATAGGCTGTTATTCTACTCAAATTTCTGTAAAAATGTTCACTTTTAGATTTATTAATAATAGGTGAAGCTGTGAAGCTTTTGGCACTATTTTCGGCATACCCGATTTGGGGTTTCTTGAGAAATTTGGTGGATCTTTGTGATATTAGTTGTTTGATTTTGAAAAACTGATTAGAGGTGTGAAATATAATATAAAATCAGTAAAGGGACATTTCACTTGCTTGGTCTTTTTACAACCATTTTTAACCCTTACCCAAAGGTTCATAACTAGAATTGAAAGGTAGGTAACTGTTGGTAGCTAATTGAAAATTTTGGCAAAATATTTTGAACATTGTCATTAACACCATTTTTGGAATTTAACAACTTTTACACATTTCACCCTGAGACATTTCCTAGGTCCACTAACACATCAAAATTGCTTTATACATAATAAAATGACTCTCCTAATATGGTCCTATGGTTACCTTACATATTTTACCCCCCTATGAATTACATTGTTATGTGTTCCAATTAGGTCCAAGATTATAGTTCTATGCCAAATTTGGCTTATAACACTCCTTTTATCTTACATGATTGGATCACATGACCTATGTTGTCTTATTACATCTAATCTACCCTACTTGGGTCCCCATTTTATTGGATTTTGTATTTTAATTTGAGCTTCTCTTGAACTAGAGTAGACAATAATCTCATTCTTAGGTTGTATAGAATGCAATCCATTTCTTGAAATGGGTTACTGGTAATGCTAATTGAATTTGCGAAGAACTGCCTAGTATGAGACCTAATTAAATTAGGTCAACATAATGATTTTTTGACACTTCTCTCTCTTAGATTACAATGGAGCCTATAAATGAATGAGAGATCATGATACACATTTGAAAGATATATGATATTCTAAAGTTTCTAAGCTTGGCCCCTCTATTTGGTGCCTAAACCCTAAGTAGGCTAAAGTAGGGCTAATTGTCATTATTAAGCACCTTTTGGCTATAAGTACCCACAAATGACTTGATTTTTATGATCCACCACTTTTTAAAGTTTATTCTCACCACCAAAGCCCCATGTTATTTATTATAGGTCTTGATCCACTCAAATACACATTCTACACAATAATTTGTTAAGTTAGTTGCATAAGGATGTGTAATTAAGGCTTGGTGGCAAAATTAAGAGATACTTTTTTTCTAAACTAATGGATCTAGAATCTTAAAGTAAATGATCTCTACTTGAAATCCCTAAATGTGATATGGAATTGCAGTGGTGGAATTTTAAAGTATAAGAACTTTGTTTCAAAATCTTAAGAGTTATTGGAAGTGTTTCAAACCACTCTTCAAACAAATGACTCCAAAAGTCTCCAAACTTCATCAAATCCTTTGTTTCTTTTATGACCCTAAATCACACTTCCACGAATTCATAAATTTTTTTCAAAAAAATGAAAGTTTTTCCTATAGGATTAGCATTAATAGAGACATAATTTGCACAAAAAATAGTGATAATTTTATTGAATTTAATGCCAAGAAATATTTGATCACACCACTCTTCTTGCTTTTAATAAGTTATCATTAAATAGACCACTCCTATTTCATCAAAAAAAAATTAGAATGATCTAACCATTGGTCAGAGGTAGTTTTTCATTTTGGTTAAAATTTGCAAAGTTTTATTAAACAACTTTTTGTCAATTTTGACAACATTTTGCAACTTCAATCGTATCAACCTAGAATATTTTTGAAACCACTCAAATTTGTCCCAAATGAATCAAAATTGTTCAAAAGCACCAAAAGCATGAAATCCTATACTAGGTTTGATCCTTTGACCAAGTTGACCATCAAGGCTTATAATATGATATTCTGGTCACTTGTCTATCAAATGGGTTACCCCATAAGACCTTAGATCTCATAAAGAAATAACTTTTGTTGATTAAGTGGGACAACATGTAGTAGTAGTAGAGAGACAATATCATTTTTTCTCTATATGAGTCCAATTCAAGTTGGGTTGAATAACTAGGATTAGTTCATCTGTGGGAGCTTCACTTAGTGAACCTAAATCATAAACACATGCATTTTTGGCATATCAAAGAATATCTTGACTTTATAGGAATATTGTGCCAAACTCTGTTTCTTTTACCATCCTCCAATACTAGCCAAGTATTAGCCCATTTTTTGTCCCATTCTAAACCCCTTTTATGTGTTGGAATATTAAATGCAAAAGACTATTTGCCCCTAGAGCCAAATGCCCACCTACCATCCCTGACAACCTACACAAGAGTCATAAACATGAATGCGGTAGGTGAGTTTTCAAATTCTAAAAAGAGGGGGAATTTTTTTTTGGCAAAGACAAAAGGGAATGTTCTGTTCCATTTGACTAGTAGAAGCAGATGAAGTTGAAGTTTAGCAAACCAAAGAAGATTAGAAGTTGTAGAGAGAAGAGAAGTGATCAGCAGATCCAGTCGTCAGAGTGCAAAGATAGAAGGAAGTTCATTTCCTGCCTATAGATGCACGTATTTCTTCTCTGATCATTCTGTAAATTTATTGTTTGTTAAGTTCGTCCAGTTGAAGCAGTGATTGCTCCAGGCATTATTGTATGCAACCATTGGAGCTACAAGTTTAAAGTTTTTGAAGTTTGAATTTTTAAAGTTTTATGGTTATTTTAGGGTTTTCTGGTTGAAGCCAAATGCTCCTAGATTTTGTAATGGTTTAATCAAAGTTGAATAGAAAACAAGGAGTCATACTAGAATACCTTGTTCTTCTTCTATTCATTGCATTTGAGAAGTTTGTTTGGAAGTTTCAAGTTTTGGTACTCTAGTTTTAATGGTGGAAAAGTTCACGTTATAGTTCTGTCACTCGCTATTGTCTTTGGTAGAAGTCTTTCCCTCCTGTAGCTACCAAGTTCACTCGGTACCTTCTTCTACCGAGCTCCACCCTCCTATGGCTACTGAGTTCACTTAGCATCCACACTACCAAGCTCACTCGACATCCATTGCTACCAAATTGTTCTTCATTTATCGAGCTCACTTGACATTCTCCTACCACTTAGTTTATTAAGTTTTCAAGTAAATTTGGCACTCGAAAATAGTTTTTTCTGAGCATTATTTAGGGTTGTGAAATTAATTTTTAGGGTTGGTAATATATTTCTTCATAGTATGAACACTTGTATTCCCACACCCTCCTTAATTCTTCATTCAAAATCCATCATTTACAAGAAGCCCTATTATGAGAAAATCCTTTAGAAGACATTATGAATATGATTGAGAGAAAAAAATTCCACTATCTTTCTTTGCAATCATGGTTTAAAGCTCATTTAATTTTGGTGGTATATAATAACACCTTTCTATCTACAAAATTGTGTTATTACCACAAAAAATTTACTTTGTTACACTTGCAATTTAAGAGTTGTAACTTCCTAAGATTTGGAAACATTATTCAAATGAGGTGTAGTGAACTTATTATTTGGTCAATAGGGCCAAGTTTTGATAATTATCTTGGAACCCATTGACAATTCAATGGATTATGTAGAAATCTTCAACTATTGTCAGGAATCGAGCTTCTCAAGAGCTCTAAACTACTATAAAGGTAAGGGAGTTCATGCATCTATCTGACATGTGGATGATCAAGGATTAATGTGGTTGGTAAGCCTCTATAATCTCCAAAACATGGATTTGATTAAATTTGAATATGAACACTTAGTAACTTTGGTCAACTAGGTATGCAAGAAGGCTGAAGGGACCGATAATAAAAGATTTGGTAAAAAATGTAAAGATGGATTCAACTAAGTGTAAAATTTAGACCATAATTCAATTTTTAATGAAAGAGCACCTGAAAGGTCAAATTTTGATATCATGGTCTAGAATGATTGTAACAATATGTAAAACTACCAGGAATGCATGGGAAAAATAGGATGGAATAGGGAACTTGACCCACACAAGAGCCAAGGAAACATTCTCATCAAAAATAACGAAGTCCCCGGCCTAAAAAATTATAACTATTTCATATGCATGCAGTAATGTTCATGCTTGATAATGGCCCCAGGGTGTTTATAGCTAGATGTTTTCCAACAAATGACCATGTTAAGGACTAAATACTAAGAAATCTTTTGGGTTCTAGAACCTTCTCAACCTTAAAAATTCGAAATTGGATTGCACTAAACCTTTTACTATGCTACCTAAAATAAACATTCAAATTTAGATAAAGAATCTATTTGTCTGACATTCATATTAAAAAAGAAGCACTGAAACTTTAAGTCACATTATTTTCTTTAAGAAATCCTCGTATGCAATGAGCTTTTATGACCAAATTACAAATTCTATGATTTGTTATTTTTCTTTTCTTATTGTGTTATGTATTATAATGAATCATTAGTTTACTAATAATGAAACTTATTTATAAAAATTAATATAAAAGATCTATTGGAAATTAAACGTCAACGCCTACAGGTTGTCCTCAAGCCCCACACCCATCTACCTTGTTAGGTCACCACAGGCTTCCATGGTCAGCAGGCATTTATTTTTGGTAGGTAAGTTTTGAAATTTGAACGTTGAGAGGGAAAGGAAGAATGTGACAAAAAGGAATGTTTTTTTATTCATTCATAGAGTAGAGTTTGCAGATCAAGCAAATCAAAGAGAAGTTGCAGAGCTGAGCAGAGAAGGAAGAAGGAAAGAAGTGTGTGCCTGTAGTTGCACGTGTTTCCCTTGTTCACTCTATAAGTTTGTTGTTGTTAGATTTGTCCTATTGAAGCAGTGATTGCTCCAGGCACGATTGTATGCAGCCATTAGAGCTGCAAGTTTAAAAGTTTATTGAAGTTTGAAGTATTATCAGTTTAGGGTTATTTTAGGGTTTTCCTAGTTGAAGCCAAATGCTCCCAGATTTTGTAATAGTTTAAATCTCAGTTGAATAGAAAAGAAAGTAGGCATACTTGAATCTATTATTCTTCCTCTTCTATTCATTGCATTTGAGAAACTTGGTTGAAAGGTTAAAGCTAGGCTCTCTAGTTTTAATTGTGAAAGCATTCACGTTAGATTGTTTCTAAGTTATAAATTTTATTAGTCAAAGCTGACCTTACTCGGCATCCATTGTCTTCTTTGAGTGCCGAGCTAACTCGGCATCTTCCATTTTTTCCTTTGTGTGTCGAGCTCACTCGGCCCCTGT
The DNA here is from genome assembly GCA_028749045.1 of Cupressus sempervirens. NCBI lineage: Eukaryota > Viridiplantae > Streptophyta > Pinopsida > Cupressales > Cupressaceae > Cupressus > Cupressus sempervirens. The sequence goes on from CM053790.1 coordinate 186,744,012, forward strand.
TGCCTGTCACTCGGCACCCTCAAGTGCCGAGCAAGTGCCGAGCATAACTGGCACTCGGCACCTTCAAGTGTCGAGCAAAACTGGCACTTGGGACCTTCATGTGCCGAGCTTTTTTTAAGTGCCAAGTAAAGTTTTTTGAGTTAGGGTTGTAAGTATTAAATTAATTTTTAATATATTTCTCACAAGATCTACAACATTGTTTGTAAGCTTTTAACATTTACAACATTGTAAACTTTTCATTAGAAAAGTCTTATAGTTTCAAGTCTACTTAAGCTTAAAATATAATATTAATTAATCTATAGTTCACCCATTATCTTAAAAAAATAAAGAAAGAGAAAGAAATTGACAACATTCAAATTGAAAAATATATTTATGTAGACTGAGATGACTTAAATTTCATGCATTGTTGAGAACTCGGTATTAACCAAATAGCAACTTATTGTTTGAAATAAGATAGATTTTGGGGGTGCAACAATTATAATTCTCCACATGTGACCCTACTATAAAGGAGGTCCAGAACTCGTTGTCAGGCGTATTGTTTTGTGCCAATTATAGCATATCATGTGATAAAACATATTATTTTTGCCAACTGGAAAAGCATAGCATGGGGGTCTGATTTTCAAGCCAGAGAAGGCCAGCCATGAAACGCGTTTTCTACAATTGGATAAATCTTTTGCTCACCAAACTGCTGATGTAGCTGCAAAACTGCTTACACTTTCAGTTTTCAGAATAATTATTTGCAATGAGTACTGGCCTGAGTGTTCTCAGTAGACACGTTATTTGGCAAATGAAATAAGAGAAAGGTATGTTTTACTGTACCACCCTCAAATATATAGAGAGAGAGGAATATCAATTCGAAACTATATTTAGATTGTTTTCTGACAAATAGAAAAGCATCAAGCAACAAAATAATTATACTGATATCATTTACATGCAAATAAGTGAATATAGCTATCTTTAAAGATATAAGAGATGTTAAGAGATGTTAATTTGAAGCTATTTTATTTAATCAAAAATTATTGGAAAAATATTATGTTTATCATTAATTAATACTATTTTGCTATGTAAGTAGCTGTTAAATTTAAGGTAAAGGATAAGATGTTATGTTATTAAAATTGTTCTGTTGTATTCTATCTTTTGTTGGAAAACTACAATTGTTATTAGAGTCTAATTATAACAAAGAAACTTGCAGATTGAAGATAATGTTTGCATTCTAGTAAAAGTGGAAATCAAATCAAATTTTATTGGCCATTATGAAACTAGACTAGATTTACTGTATTTGAGGATTGAGTGTGTGTTTTTAGATCTTTTTGGACACGTAAATCATTGTCAAAAGATTAAAGTTAAGCATTTTTATTAAGGTACTCGTATTGTCTCCCCATTCCTTGCTTGTCCAATCTCTCTTGATATTAAATATAACTATAAAAAACATTAAAATAAAAATAATTTAAAAGAGAACAAATCAAGTATAACAACAACAATAAAAATAATACTGAAAATCATTTGAAAACAAAAACAATCCAACTAGATATTAAAACAAATCTGGCAAATTGGTGAGCTACATCCATTCAAGTATTTAAGCTATGATCACCTCAAATTGGTCCGTCCACTACGAAGGTCGTAAGCAGATTTATGAAGGTCATAAGCAGATTAGATTTACTATAATTTAGGATTGTTCAAGTTTTATTTTTAAATTATGACTTTAATATGTATATAGTTATCAGATATATTATTAAAGAAGAGTTTTCGTTAACATATCTATATTAGTATATCTCACATATTGTTACCACTGTCCAATGCATGTCAACATTACATATAAGAAATATATAATAGAAAATAGTTTTAACATAACAACAGTACAATTGTAACAAAGGAACTGGTAGACTGAAGACAATCGGCAGCTCACTATGAATCCATCAATCTGAAAAGATTTACGATGGTCAAGGATTGCAAAAGTTTCTCTTATTACTAGTTTTCTAAAATCTTCTCCTTATATACTTATATTCTAATGATGGATTCATTTACAATAATTTGAAACATTAATAATAAACAAAATTTACACAATCAAACTCAATAACACTATCAACAATATACAAATGATTATCAATTTCAAGGTAAATGTGACATTTTTTCTTGATGCGCCCAAATTATTACATTCCACCCATTTATTATCGTTGTTCAAAGTCTCTTAACATTAAACATGAACACAATAAACATAAACATACATATAAAAATGATACAGCGTCCAATTATAACAAAGAAATTTGCAGATTGATGCTAATATTCTCATTTAAGAAAAAGTTTGAAATTACATTAAAATGGACTGCCCAATAAGAAGCTGCAAATCAGACTAGATCTAGCATGATTAGGAATTATACAAATCTATTTATCACTATTTTAATATGTAAATGATTGTTAAATATAATTCTACCATTGTTAATCACCTCTAGACATATATAAAAATGTAAGAAAAATTACAGCTGAGGATAACTAGAACACAATACCAGTGGGACTCTTACAGATTGAAGACAATAACTAATCTGTTAAGTAAAACAGGAAATTACATCAAAATGGGCTGCCCACTATGAAGCCTCTAACCAAACTGGATTCACTAAGCCCAAGGATTGCACTGATCTATTAAATAGGATTTTAATCATACATATTTCTCTATCTATCAACTGAAAATAATAACAAGTTTGATTTATAGTAGATGAGCTTTCTCTTCTGCAAAAGCTATGATTGAGTTAATAACAGGTTTCTCAAGCTACAAGCATGATTTAGAACCAAAAAAATTGGAATTTTTTTGTCACCAAATAAATATTGAACCTAAGCTTCTTCATATCTATGCCCGCAGACTAGAAGCGCAAGACAGCGTGTAATGATGTACAATCTTGCCTTCTTCTCCTTCACTGCACCCACACAACGCTTCCTCAAAGAAGAAGATTTGCTCTCACTTGAATTATTACCATCATTTCCACTCTTGTTTTTGTTGGTTGTCGTAGAATCCTTGCAATAATAATACCTAGTCTTGGGGTTCTTCTTCTTCTTCTCCAGAGAAGAATTAGAACCATCCACAGAATCTCCACAATGGCACATGTTCGAATCCCTGGGCTTCTATTTGTACAAAGAACTCTGATGCAAACTCACCCACGACCTTGGCTTACATCAAGTTATAAAGAAATGGGAAAGATTGACTTCTGAGTGAGGAAGAAAACTCAGTACTACTGCAGAATTGCAGAAGCAAGTGTTGTTTCAACTTTGAAACGCCCCCTGCAAACCATGTTTATAATAATCATGTTCTTGTACAGCTGAGGATGTTTTTTAACACTTGGATTCCTCTGCAAGTTTTCTGACCAGTATGAAATGAATGGTGGCGACTTAGCAGGTATATGGGGGCAGTGGGTTACTCTAAATGTCTGGCAATTCTCGGCCTAATTCTGCCAAATGTTACATTTGCAGTCAAACTAGTTTGAATGTTTTAAGCCCTAATGACGCGGGTTCAGAGGGTGGAGGATTTTTAGGGTTGAGACAGTGTGGCAGTGACAAAATGGAAATTGTATTATATGTTTGGATTTTGGCAGAGCATTAAATCAAGCTAATTGTGACAGATGACTTTGGGATATGTTTAGGTTGAACAAACATAGTGTTCACACCAGCATTATAGTGCTTTCCTTCCTTCCTAGGGGAGAAACTTGGTTATTACATAGAAACACAAAATGTATAAATATTTAAGAATAAAAAATGGGTTTTTAGTTTTAAGTTTAATTAAATTGTTTTAATTGAATCTATTAAGAATGATGTTTTATTGTACAAGTCTATGAGATCATGACTTTCACAATTTTTAGGTAAAGGTACCTTTTAATTTAGGGTTCTTGGTTGTGTACCTTTTATTCGTTGATTCTTATGTAGATAGATATAACCTAGAGCTTATAATCTCATGTATCCATTAGTTTATGTGAATTTCATACAAAATTCTATAATATAAAAATTATAATTTCTATTAGATGTTTTCCATTTAGAAAAGGATAATGTTTTAATGTAATAATAAAGAATAAATGATGCATTATGTTTACAAATGACTGAATTAATACCCACTAATTAGATCTTTCAACTATAATTTCAATAATATTTTTATTTTGATCCACATATATGATTATGCAAAGCAACTTTAAATGAAAAGGAACAATAGCCTCACCATCTTTTTCCCATAGCACATAAATATTTAGGTACTAATTGTTCTCTCTTTTTTGTTGTTTATGACATGATAATGCTTATAGTTTCATATTATTTAGTTCAATTTATTACAAATTTTTCCATTTGAATCCTTTCTATCGAGATGCTTTTCATTCCACATTTAGTGTTGGAATTCCTTTTAGGATTTAATGGCCTCAACCCTCTTTGGCCTAACAGTTACTGGTGGTGCTAGAGTTGTTGTTGCATGTGAGAATGGCCCTACCAAGAAAATGTGTACACATGTTTGTGCCCAAGGTGTTCCACAAGGTAATTCCTCTTTTGACCTACTTTTGAATATCTTTGCTTTTGAATATGCTTGTTAATGGCTAGAAACCCAAACCTTTATTGGGTATTTTGTGGGTCGCACTGCATTTGAAAGTATGCTATGTGAATGGGTCTACAAGGCCTAGACCCCCTAGGGGATTCGCCTTGAAGGGATTCAAACCCTCACTAAGGGCTCTTTTCTAGTTCATTTTGGTAACCCCTCCCAGGCTAAGAGCACTTTCAACCATAGGCCATGGACAGTTTTCTCATCTCTGCTTGTTTTTCAGAGATGGTCTCAAGACTTTTGCATCTAAGATGAGCGCAAACTTAGGGTTCTAGTTTGGGTAGTGTTTCCTGGGTTGCCCATTCCTTGCTGGTCATTCCTCCCAGAAATTCCCCAAACTATGGGCAAAGTGATTTATGTGGAACCAAACAAATTTTTCAATGCTCGTCCTCAGCGGAGGGTTTGTGTTGAAGTCAACTTCTCTAAGGACCTTCAGTGATCAGTGGAAATTCAGATTGGTTCTACCACCTTTACCCAAAAGGTGCTTTACCTAAATCTCCCAAATACTTGGTTTCACCAGCAATCTGCTAGCCATAAGATAAAGGATTGTCCTCTTCTTGAGTGCAATCACTCTTTGATCCTAGAAAACA